>OV702291.1:10031884-11231884 GCA_916181665.1 Avena sativa
CGGCCATAAATCCTAAAAACTATTTGTTTTTCATGAGATTGTTAAACATGTGTATGATCATATGGTCATTATAAATCGCCCTGGAACCCCAAAACTATGGGCAATAGCTCATGAAAATGGCCATAAAGCCTAAAAACTACGAGTTTTTGGTTGTATCTCTGAAACATGTATCTGATCTTATGGTCGTTATAAATCGCCCTAGAATCCCAAAACTGTAGGCAATAGCTCATGAAAACGGCCATAAAATACGAAAACGACGAGTTTTTGGTCATAACTAACAAACATGTATCGGGTCATATGGTCGTTCTAAATCTCCCTACAACCGCAAAACTATGGGCAATAGCACATGAAAACGGCCATAAAGCGCGAAAACGGTGAGTTTTTGGTGATAACTCTCAAACATGTAGCGGGTCTTATGGTCGTTGTAAATCGCCCGGGAATCCTATAACAGTGGGCAATATCTCATGAAAATGACCATAAAGCCTGAAAATTACAAGTTTTTGGTCATATCTCTCAAACATGTAGCTGGTCTTACGGTCATTATAAATCGCCCTAGAACCCCAAAACTATGGGCAATAGCTCATGAAAACGGCCATAAATCCTAAAAACTATGAAAACAGTCATATCTCTCAAACATGTATCTGGTCTTATGGTCGTTATAAATCGCCCTGTAACCCCAAAACTATGGGAAATAGATCATGAAAATGGCTATAAAGCCTCAAAACTACGAGTTTTTGGTCATATCTCTCAAACATGTATCTGGTCTTATGGTCGTTATAAATCGCCCTGTAACCCCAAAATTTTGGGAAATAGCTCATGAAAACATCCATAAAACGCGAAAATCACGAGTTTTTGGTCAATAACTCACAAACATATGCCGGGTCATATGTTCGTTCTAAATCTCCCTACAACCCCAAAACTATGGGCAATAGCTCATGAAAACGGCCATAAAGCGCGAAAAAACGGTGAGTTTTTGGTCATAACTCTCAAACATGTATCGGGTCTTATGGTCGTTGTAAATCGCCCGGGAAATCTATAATAGTGGGCACTATCTCATGAAAATGATCATAAATCCTGAAAACTACGAGTTTTTGGTCATATCTCTCAAACATGTAGTTGGTCTTACGGTCATTATAAATCGCCCTAGAACCCCAAAACTATGGCACTAGCTCATGAAAACAGCATAAAGGCTCAAACCTATGAGTTTTTGTCATATCTCTCCAACATGTATCTGGTCTTATAGTCGTTATAAGTCGCCCTGTAACCCCAAAATTGCGGGAAATAGCTCATGAAAACGTCCATAAAACGCGAAAACCACGAGGTTTTGGTCATAACTCACAAACATGTGTCGGGTCATATGGTCGTTCTAAATCTCCCTACAACCCCAAAACTATGGGCAATAGCCCATGAAAACGGCCATAAAGCACGAAAACAGCAAGTTTTTGGTCATAACTCTCAAACATGTATCGGGTCTTATGGTCGTTGTAAATATCCCGGGAATCCTATAATAGTGGGCAATATCTCATGAAAATGACCATAAAGCCTGAAAACTATGTGACGAGGGTTTAACTCATCAATGCCCATTGTTATGGACTTGGGTTTTGGAGAAGGAGGGAACGCTGGAAGTCTCGATCGGCTGGCAAACAAGCACACAGGGACGCAAGGTTTATCCAGGTTCAGGCCTCGTAGAGGACCCTACTCCTGCTTGTATGCTCTTGATTGATGATGATTCGAATGATTACAATGTCGCCGATGGCGGTGGACGCGTAGATTGGATCTGGCGTATGTGTATGCTACATGTGTTGTCTAGATCTATTGTGCGAGTCGCGATTGAGAGGTTGTCTAGATCTATTGTGCGAGTCGCGATTGAGAGGTTGAGAGACGGCCTTCTCGTTGGACCCTCCTAGCCTTTATATATGGGGAGGCTAGGTCTCAGGTACCAATACGAGTTGCTTACAAGTTAGATTAGAACTCTAGTCTTGAGCTTTCCTTGTCTTGTGCATTTGGGAGGCCGTGTCCATATGTGCTTCATACCACTCGAACCGTCATAGGCGTCATGGACCTTGGCAATTCGTCGAGTGGGCCTTCCGTCGAGCCACACCAGGTAGGATGTAGTTGGGTGCCTGTTGGGCATACCCATGTCAGTAGCCCCCGAGTGTCCATGTGAATCGTAGATTCGGGTGGAGACTTAGAAGTCTTGAGTCTTGCATTAGGATGTCGGAGTCGACAATTGTGTCGAGTGTGAAGCACTCACCCGAAAGTTCATCGGGTCAGTCGAATTTATAGTAGTTCATAGGGATGATGGTAAACGTGCCTGGTGCGCTCGACGGATCGGGACCAGTTAATTGCTCTAGGGAAAAAACAACGCTACCTACTCAAACTCAAGTCCTCGGACTCGAATTCGGAAATTGCTGGTGTAATTCGACTCAGGCCGCGGAAGTCTTATAGAGTCGAATCCTAGTGTGTAAATGTGAGCACTCGACGCGTCCGTCAAGGCTTATTCATCGTACATGTAGGTACGGATTATTTCTGGTAGAGCGCAGCAGATGTGTTGCCAGGCCTTATCCAGGTCTTATCTTCACGCTGTAAGCGCGGTGTCCGAATTTTTTTTCATCACGGAGATGATTCAGGTGACCCAGGAGCGCCGGTCGCGCAGTCCCTTTGCAGGGAAAATTGAGGCAGAGTCGCCATAGCATTTGAGTGTGGATGTTATCGACACACAGTATGATGTACAAATAATCAAAGGGTGCGCGACCGGCGCTCCCTATGGGAGTAGCCCCCCGAGTGCCTATTCGAGTCGTAGACTCGAGTGGGGACTATAAGTATTTCGCGACTGCTGTCGTCTTTTGCTTGTTTCAGTCGAATATGCTTTCAGCACTCCCTATGGTAGTAACCCGAAGTCCACAATCGAGCGCTCCCTATGGGAGTATCCCCGAGTCCTTAGTCGAATCGTGGATTCGAGTGAGGATTCAGAGCGTGCCACTCGAAGATCTTGTATATGCACATTCAGTGCTCCAGTTTGGAGTAGCCCCCGAGTGTCTGGCGGAGTCGTAGACTCGGGCAGAGACTCGAGACTTATATCTTGTAGGCGCAGTCGAAAATCATGCGAGGAGAAACCACTGACCGGAAGTGCATCGGGTCAGCGTCTCACGCATAAGAAGCTCGAATTGACGATGAAGTCGAGGTCGACGTAGCGGAGTTATGCGGCGATTAGCCAGGTGAGTCGATGATGCAGATGGAGTCAAAGTAGTCGCTTCTGTCGGGTGCGTGGCCAACGTTGCATGTGTGTAGCATCAAGCGATGCAACCATCCGAGGAGAGACTCGACTGCGGTCTTGAGTGTATGTCGTAGCTAGTTGTTTTGTCGACTCCTGTTGGAGGACCTGATAGAATAGTTCGACGCAGTCGACATCCTTATAAGCTGCATAAAATATTAAGAATTGTGAAGTACTTGTATCTTGTAAAGAAATATTTGCCTGCTGACTTGTAAAGTAAGATTCTGGTGCCGATCGAGTCGACACTTTTGCACTGTATGCTAGGCCTTTTGTTAGCCTGATTATCCTTAGTCTCAGTACTTTGCCAAGGCACTCGGAGTTCAAGGATTAGACGGTCAGGCAGAATCAGCTACTCGGCTGTCGCGTATGAGGTGCTCGAGTGCGTGGAGTCGACGGCACATTAGGTTACTCGAAGAGGGCGCAGCCCCTGAGTGTTTCGAGTGCGAGTTAAAAAAGAATCAGCTCTAAGTAGAGAGAAAACTTAGCTTTATTGATAGTTGCCGTGATGAACGAGTAGCAAGATCCGATGCGATCGTCGGGTCGCGGGAGTCGAAGATTGTAGCGGCTTGTGGTCGCGGGAGTCGAGGGAGCCCCCGAGTCACCCAATATGAATACCGCAGCCGGTCGTTGAAGCTAAAGACCACGGCAGGTCGCCGAAGCGGAGGGAGCCCCAGAGTCGAATATCATAGCGAATCACTTGAGTCAAAGACTAGAGTTGACGTGGCAGCGAGTCACGCGGCGGACGTAGTCGACGCGGCGGATCGGAGTCGCGTAGTGATGACGAATTGCCGTATATGAAGACCGTAACGGGCCACAACAGTCGAAGACCGTATCGGTTCACCTCTCCGAAGACCGCAGCTGAAGACCGCAGCGAGTCGCGTGATGGAGTCGAAGACTCAGTAGATGGGCGGAGTCGGAAACCGTAGTGAGTCACTGTAATTGAAGGCGGTAACGGGCTCGTGGCGGAGTCGACGGAGCCCCCAAGTGTAGATTCGATGTTGTCGATGTAGTCGAGGCGGTGTTCAAGAGCCAATGCGGCAGACCGGAGTCGACGCGACAGTGGGTTGTCGATGCTGATGGCGATAGCGAGTTGCCCAACCGAAGATTGTAGTGGGTTGCCGATGCCGATGACAGTAGTGGTTTATCGCAACAGAATACTGTAGAGGGCTATCGCAGCAGATGGCAGCAGCGAGTCTCGTGGTTGAGGTTGATGGAGTCGACAAGACCGCACGCCTAGATGTCCGCGTCTATCGTTCCGCAGGTTGTGCTTTGCAATTTGATTCTCCTCACACATACACTAGTTCAGTAGATGAAACAATTAGCAGATAAACTGTACTAATAATCACAACAATTAGTGGTAAATTTGTTGCATGTTTGATCCGATGTACGTGTATGCTGTTGCTGCACGCTTCTTGCTCCCAAATTAATAGGCCAGCCTCAGCCTTGGCGTTTTTGTCCTCTCTGCATGTAGTCACGCACCAGCTGGTAGATGATCGTGATGATTCGCTCATACAACATTGCTTGGGACCTGAAGTGTTGGTGTTGATCCATCTAAAATTATGCTTTGGGACCTGATCGACAGATCTGTAGCTCTTTTTTACTCTTCACTCATGAGCTTGCGGACCGCGCACATAAAACGCCGACACGGTTTAAGCTCCTGCCGTGTCGAACTTGGATTATGCAAACCAACTTGACCATTGACGCGGTGTGCTCCATCGGTTAATCTGACTTTTTGATCTAATCTGGTCAAACTTGCCTTGCAATTCGGTTGGACGCGTGTGGCCTCTTCCTTGGCTAATCACCTCCTCGCTTCCGACGAACTTGGTGGATCTTCCTGGCCGCGCGTCACGCCTAGCCCCTGAGTCCTAGGCTTGATTTTTTATGCGCTCCTAGAATGACGATGTTGTTGACGAGTGAACTTGAGGGATCCGAAGATCTATTCCTTGACATTGGCAAGTCGTAGATCGTTGATGATGAAGCCATTAAGATCGCAACATCAGCGCTCCCGCTTCCCACAGACAGTGCCAATTGACGAGGGTTTAACTCATCAATGCCCATTGTTATGGACTTGGGTTTTGGAGAAGGAGGGAACGCTGGAAGTCTCGATCGGCTAGCAAACAAGCACACAGGGACGCAAGGTTTACCCAGGTTCAGGCCTCGTAGAGGACCCTATTCCTGTTTGTCTGCTCTTGATTGATGATGATCCGAAGGACTACAATGTCGCCGATGGCGGTGGACGCGTAGATTGGATCTCGCGTATGTGTATGCTACGTGTGTTGTCTAGATCTATTGTGCGAGTCGCGATTGAGAGGTTGTCTAGATCTATTGTGCGAGTCGCGATTGAGAGGTTGTCTAGACCTATTGTGCGAGTCGCGATTGAGAGGTTGTCTACTCGTTGGACCCTCCTAGCCTATATATATGGGGAGGCTAGGTCTCAGGTACCAATACGAGTTGGTTACAAGTTAGATTCAAACTCTAGTATTGAGACTTTCTTGTCCGTGTCCGTATGGGCTTCATATCACTCGAGCCGTCATAGGCGTCATGGACCTTCGCAATTCGTCGAGTGAACCTTCCGTCGAGCCGCACCAGGTACGCTGTAGTTGAGTGCCTATTGGGCATACCCATGTCACTATGAGTTTTTGGTCATATCTCTCAAACATGTAGCTGGTCTTACGGTCATTATAAATCGCCCTAGAACCCCAAAACTATGGGCAATAGCTCATGAAAACGGCCATAAAGCCTGAAAACTACGAGTTTTTGGTCATATCTCTCAAACATGTTGCTTGTCTTACGGTCATTATAAATCGCCCTGAAACCCCAAAATTGTGAGGCAATAGCTCATGAAAACGGCTATAAAGCCTAAAAACTACGAGTTTTTGGTCATATCTCTCAAACATGTATATGTTCTTATGGTCGTTCTAAATCGCCCTGGAACCCCAAAACGGTGGGCAATAGCTCATGAAAACGGCCATAAAATGCGAAAACGACGAGTTTTTGGTCATAACTCACACTCATGTGTCGGGTCATATGGTCGTTCTAAATCTCCCTACAGCACCAAAACTATGGGCAATAGCTCATGAAAATGTCCATAAAGCGTGAAAACGGCGAGAATTTGGTCATAACTCTCAAACATGTATCGGGTCTTATGTTCGTTGTAAATCGCCCGCGAATCCTATAACAGTGGGCAATATCTCATGAAAACGGCCATAAAACCTGAAAACTACGAGTTTTTGGTCATATCTCTCAAACATGTAGCTGGTCTTACGGTCATTATAAATCGCCCTAGAACCACAAAACTTTGGGCAATAGCTCATGAAAACGGCCATAAATCCTAAAAACTATGAGTTTTTCGTCATATCTCTCAAACATGTATATGATCTTATGGTCGTTATAAATCGCCCTGGAACCCCAAAACTATGGGCAACAGCACATGAAAACGGCCATAAAGCCTAAAACTTACGATTTTTTGCTCATATTTCTCAAACATGTATCTGGTCTTATGGTCATTATAAATCGTCCTGGAACCCTAAAACTTTGGGAAATAGCTCATGAAAACGACCATAAAACGCGAAAACGACGAGTTTTTGGTCATAACTCACAATCATGTGTAGGGTCATATGGTCGTTCTAAATCTCCCTACAGCACCAAAACTATGGGCAATAGCTCATGAAAACGTCCATAAAGCGCGAAAACGACGAGTTTTTGGTCATAGCTCTCAAACATGTATCTGGTCTTATCGTCATTTTAAATTGCCCTGGAACCCCAAAACTGTGGGCAATAGCTCATGAAAACAGCCATAAACACGAAAACGACAAATTTTTGGTCATAACTCACAAACATGTATCGGGTCATATGGTCATTCTAAATCTCCCTACAACCGCAAAACTATGGGGAATAACACATGGAAACGGCCATAAAGCCTCAAAACTATGAGTTTTTTGTCATATCTCTCAAACATGTAGCTGGTCTTAGGGTCATTATAAATCGCCCTAGAACCACAAAACTATGGGAATAGCTCATGAAAACGGCCATAAATCCTAAAAACTATGAGTTTTTCGTCATATCTCTCAAACATGTATATGATCTTATGGTCGTTATAAATCGCCCTGGAACCCCAAAACTATGGGCAACAGCACATGAAAACGGCCATAAAGCCTAAAACTTACGATTTTTTGCTTATATCTCTCAAACATGTATCTGGTCTTATGGTCATTATAAATCGTCCTGAAGCCCCAAAACTGTGGGAAATAGCTCATGAGAACGGCCATAAAACGCGAAAACGACGAGTTTTTGGTCATAACTCACAATCATGTGTCGGGTCATATGGTCGTTCTAAATCTCCCTACAGCACCAAAACTATGGGCAATAGCTCATGAAAACGTCCATAAAGCGCGAAAACGGCGAGTTTTTGGTCATAACTCTCAAACATGTATCGGGTCTTATGGTCGTTGTAAATCACCCGCCAATCCTATAACAGGGGGCAATATCTCATGAAAATGGCCACAAAGCCTGAAAACTACGAGCTTTTGGTCATATCTCTCAAACATGTTGCTTGTCTTACGGTCATTATAAATTGCCCTAGAACCCCAAAACTGTGGGGCAATAGCTCATGAAAACGGCTATAAAGCCTAAAAACTACGAGTTTTTGGTCATATCTCTCAAACATGTATCTGTTCTTATGGTCATTATAAATCGCCCTGGAACCCCAAAACTGTGAGCAATAGCTCATGAAAACGGCCATAAAACGCGAAAACAACGAGTTTTTGGTCATAACTCACAAACATGTATCGGGTCATATGGTCGTTCTAAATCTCCCAACAACCCCAAAACTATGGGAAATACCTCATGAAAACGGCCATAAAGCGTGAAAACAACGAGTTTTTGGTCATAACTCTCAAACATGTATCGAGTCTTATGGTCATTGTAAATTGCACGGGAATCCTATAACAGTGGGAAATAACTCATGAAAATGACCATAATGCCCAAAAACTATGAGTTTTAGGTCATATCTCTCAAACATGTATATGATCTTATATGGTCGTTATAAATCGCCCCGGAACCCCAAAACTATGGGCAATAGCTCATGAAAACGGCCATCAAGCCTAAAAACTACGATTTTTTGCTCATATCTCTCAAACATGTCTATGGTCTTATGGTCGTTATAAATCGCCCTGGAACCCCAAAACTGTGGGAAATAGCTCATGAAAACGGCCGTAAAACGCGAAAACGACGAGTTTTTGGTCATAACTCACAAACATGTGTCAGGTCATATGGTCGTTCTAAATCTCCCTACAGCTTCAAAACTATGGGCAATAGCTCATGAAAACGGCCATAAAGCGCGAAAACGGTGAGTTTTTGGTCATAACTCACAAACATGTATCGGGTCTTATGGTCGTTGTAAATCGCCCTCGAATCCTATAACAGTGGGCAATATCTCCTAAAAATGGCCATAAAGCCTGAAAACTACGAGTTTTTGGTCATATCTCTCAAACATGTAGCTGGTCTTACGGTCATTATAAATCGCCCTGAAACCACAAAATTATGGGCAATAGGTCATGAAAACGGCGATAAATCCTAAAAACTATAAGTTTTTCGTCAGATCTCTAAAACATGTATATGATCATATGGTCGTTATAAATCGTCCTGGAACCCCAAAACTATGGGCAATAGCTCATGAGAACGGCCCTAAAGTCTAAAAACTACGAGTTTTTGGTCATATCTCTCAATCATGTATCTGGTCTTATGGTCGTTTAACATTGCCCTGGAACCCCAAAACTGTGGGCAATAGCTCATGAAAACAGCCATAAACACGAAAACGACGAATTTTTGGTCGTAACTCATAAACATGTATCGGGTCATATGGTCATTCTAAATCTCCCTACAACCGCAAAACTATGGGCAATAACACATGAAAACGGCCATAAAGCCTCAAAACTGCGAGTTTTTGGTCATATCTCTCAAACGTGTATCTGATCTTATGGTCGTTATAAATCGCCCTATAACCCCAAAATTGTTGGAAATAGCTAATGAAAACGTCCATAAAACGCGAAAATCACGAGGTTTTGGTCATAACTCACAAACATGTGTCGGGTCATATGGTCGTTCTAAATCTCCCTATAACCCCAAAACTATGGGCAATAGCTCAAGAAAACGGCCATAAAGCGTGAAAACGGCGAGTTTTTGGTCATAACTCTCAAACATGTACCGGGTCTTATAGTCGTTGTAAATCGCCCGGGAATCCTATAATAGTGGGAAATATGTCATGAAAATGACCATAAAGCCTGAAAACTACGAGTTTTTGGACATATCTCTCAAACATGTTGCTGGTCTTACGGTCATTATAAATCGCCCTAGAACCCCAAAACTATGGGCAATAGCACATGAAAACGGCCATCTTAGAACTACGACTTTTTGGTCATATCTCTCAAACATGTATCTGGTCTTATGGTCGTTATAAATCGCCCTATAACCCCAAAATTGTGGGAAATAGCTCATGAAAACGTCCATAAAACGCGAAAACCACGAGTTTTTGGTCATAACTTACAAACATGTGTCGGGTCATATGGTCGTTCTAAATCTCCCTACAACCCCAAAACTATGGGCAATAGCTCATGAAAACGGCCATAAAGCCTCAAAACTACGAGTTTTTGGTCATATCTCTCAAACATGTATCTGGTCTTATGGTCGTTATAAATCGCCCTGGAATACCAAAATTGTGGGAAATAGCTCATGAAAACAGTCATAAAACGCGAAAACCACGAGTTTTTGATCATAACTCACAAACATGTGTCGGGTCATATGGTTATTCTAAATCTCCCTACAACCCCAAAACTATGGGCAATAGCTCATGAAAACGGCCATAAAGCACGAAAACGGTGAGTTTTTGGTCATAACTCTCAAACATGTATCTGGTCTTATGGTCGTTGTAAATCTCTCGGGAATCCTATAAAAGTGGGCAATATCTCATGAAAATGACCATAAAGCCTGAAAACTACGAGTTTTTGGTCATATCTCTCAAACATGTAGCTGGTCTTACGATCATTATAAATCGCCCAGGAACCCCAAAATATGGGCAATAGCTCATGAAAATGACCATAAATCCTAAAAACTATGACTTTTTCGTCATATCTCTCAAACATGTATATGATGTTATGGTCTTTATAAATCACCCTGGAACCCCAAAACTATGGGCAATAGCTCATGAAAACGGCCATAAAGCCTAAAAACTACGAGTTTTTGCTCATATCTCTCAAACATGTATCTGGTCTTATGGTCGTTATAAATCGCCCTAGAACACCAAAACTGTGGGAAATAGCTCATGAAAATGGCCGTCAAACGCGAAAAACAACGGGTTTTTGGTTATAACTCACAAACATGTATCGGGTCATATGGTCGTTCTAAAGCTCCCTACATCCCCAAAACTATGGGCAATAGCTGATGAAAACAGCCATAAAGCGCGACAACGGTGAGTTTTTGGTCATAACTCTCAAACATGTATCAGGTCTTATGGTCATCGTAAATAGCCCGCGAATTCTATAACAGTGGGCAATATCTCATGAAAACGGCCATAAAGCCTGAAAACTATGAGTTTTTGGTCATATCTCTCAAACATGTAGCTAGTCTTATGGTCATTATAAATCGCCCTGGAACCACAAAACTATGGGCAATAGCTCATGAAAACAGCCATAAATCCTAAAAACTATGAGTTTTTCGTCATATCTCTTAAACATGTATATGATCATATGGTCGTTATAAATCGCCCTGGAACCCCAAAACTCTGGGCAATAGCTAATGAAAACGGCCATAAAGCCTAAAAACTACGAGTTTTTGGTCATATCTCTCAAACATGTATCTGGTCATATGATCATTATAAATCGCCTTAGAACCCCAAAACTGTGGGCAATAGCTCATGAAAATGGCCATAAAATGCGAAAACGACGAGTTTTTGGTCATAACTCACAAACATGTATCGGATCATATGGTCGTTCTAAATCTCCCTACAGCCCCAAAACTATGGGCAATAGCTCATGAAAACGGCCATAAAGCGCAAAAACGGCGAGTTTTTTTGTCATAACTCTCAAACATATATCGGGTCTTATGGTCGTTTTAAATCGCCCGCAAATCCTATAACAGTGGGCAATATCTCATGAAAATGTCCATAAAGCCTGAAAACTACGAGTTTTTGGTCATATTTCTCAAACATGTATCTGGTCTTATGGTCGTTATAAATCGTCCTAAAACCCCAAAACTATTGGCAATAGCTCATGAAAACGGCCATAAATCCTAAAGACTATGAGTTTTTCGTCAGATATCTTAAACATGTATATGATCATATGGTCGTTATAAATCGCCCTCGAACCCAAAAACTATGGGCAATAGCTCATGAAAACGGCCATAAACCCTAGAAACTTCGAGTTTTTGGTCATATCTCTAAAACATGTATTTGGTCTTATGGTCGTTATAAATCACCCTAGAACCCCAAAACTGTGGGCAATAGCACATGAAAATGGCCATAAAGCCTAAAACTTATGATTGTTTGCTCATATCTCTCAAACATGTATCCGGTCTTATGGTCGTTATAACTCGTACTAGAACCCCAAAACTGTGGGAAATAGCTCATGAAAACAGCCATAAAACGCGAAAACGGCGAGTTTTTGGTCATAACTCACGATCATGTGTCGGGTCATATGGTCATTCTAAATCTCCCTACAGCCCCAAAACTATGGGCAAGAGCTCACGAAAACGTCCATAAAGCGCGAAAACGGCGAGTTTTTGGTCATAACTCTCAAACATGTATCGGGTCTTATATTCGTTGTAAATCGCCCGTGAATCCTATAACAGTGGGCAATATCTCATGAAAAGGGCCATAAAGCCTGAAAACTACGAGTTTTTGGTCATATCTCTCAAACATGTAGCTAGTCTTACGGTCATTATAAATCGCCCTGGAACCCCAAAACTATGGGCAATAGCTCATGAAAACAGCCATAAAGCCTAAAAACTACGAGATTTTGGTCATATCTCTCAAATATGTATCTGTTCTTATGGTCGTTATAAATCGCCCTGGAACCCCAAAACTGTGGGTAATAGCTCATGAAAATGGCCATAAAACGCGAAAACGACGAGTTTTTGGTCATAACTCACAAACATGTATCGGGTCATATGGTCGTCCTAAATCTCCCTTCTACCGCAAAACTATGGGCAAAAGCACATGAAAACGGCCATAAAGCGCGAAAATGGCGAGTTTTTGGTCATAACTCTCAAACATGTATCGGGTCTTATGGTCGTTGTAAATCGCTCGGGAATCCAATAATAGTGGGCAATATCTCATGAAAATGGCCATAAATACTTAAAACTACGAGTTTTTGGTCATATCTCTCCAACATGCAGCTGGTCTTACGGTCATTATAAGTCGCCCTAGAACCCCAAAACTATGGGCAATAGCTCATGAAAACAGCCATAAATCTTAAAAACTATGAGTTTTTCGTCATATCTCTCAAACATGTACTCCCTCCGTCCCAAAATAAGTGACATGGGTTTTTCTAGATTCGGATGTATCTAGACACGTTATAGTATATAGGTGCATTCAAATCTAGACAAACTCAAGTCACTTATTTTGGGACGGAGGGAGTATATGATATTATGGTCGTTATAAATCTCCCTGGAACCGCAAATCTATAGGCAATAGCTCATCAAAACGGCCATAATTCCTAAAAACTATGATTTTTTCGTTAGATCTCTCAAACATGTATATGATCTTATGGTCTTTATAAATCGCCCTGAAACCCTAAAACTATGGGCAATAGCTCATGAAAATGGCCATAAAACACGAAAACGACGAGGTTTTGGTCATAACTCACAAACATGTATCGGGTCATATGGTCGTTCTAAATCTCCCTACAACCGCAAAACTATGGGCAAAAGCACATGAAAACGGCCATAAAGCACGAAAATGGCGAGTTTTTGGTCATAACTCTCAAACATGTATTGGGTCTTATGGTCATTGTAAATCGCCTAGGAATCCAATAATAGTGGGCAATATCTCATGAAAATGGCCATAAATCCTTAAAACTACGAGTTTTTGGTCATATCTCTCCAACATGTAGTTGGTCTTACGGTCATTATAAATTTTCCTACAACCCCAGAACTATGGGCAATAGCTCATGAAAACAGCCATAAATACTAAAAACTATGAGTTTTTCGTTAGATCTCTCAAACATGTATATGATCTTATGGTCGTTATAAATCTCCCTAGAACCCCAAAACTATAGGCAATAGCTCATGAAAACGGCCATAATTCCTAAAAACTATGATTTTTTTCGTCAGATCTCTCAAACATGTATATAATCTTATGGTCGTTATAAATCGCCCTGGAACCCCAAAACTATGGGCAATAGCTCATGAAATCGTCCATAAAGCTTCAAAACTACGAGTTTTTGGTCATATCTCTCAAACATGTATCTGGTCTTATGGTCGTTATAAATCGCCCTATAACCCCAAAATTGTGGGAAATAGCTCATGAAAACGGCCATAAAGCGCGAAAACGGTGAGTTTTTGGTCATAACTCTCAACCATGTATCGGGTCTTATGGTCATTGTAAATCACCCGTGAATCCTATAACAGTGGGCAATATCTCATGAAAATGGCCTTAAATCCTTAAAACTACGAGTTTTTGGTCATAACTCACAAACATGTGTCGAGTCATATGGTCGTTCTAAATCTCCCTACAGCCCCAAACTATGGGCAATAGCTCATGAAAACGGCCATAAAGCGCGAAAACGGCGAGTTTTTGGTCATAACTCTCAAACATGTATTAGATCTTATGGTCGTTGTAAATCCCCCGTGAATCCTATAAAAGTGGGCAATATCTCATGAAAACAGCCATAAAGCCTGAAAACTACGAGTTTTTGGTCATATCTCTCAAACATGTAGTTGGTCTTACGGTCATTATAAATCACCCTGGAACCCCAAAACTATGGGCAATATCTCATAAAACGGCCATAAATCCTAAAAACTGTGAGTTTTTCGTCAGATCTCTCAAACATGTATATGATCATATGGTCGTTATAAATCGCCCTGGAACTCCAAAACTATGGGGAATAGCTCATCAAAACGGCCATAAATCCTAAAAACTACGAGTTTTTGGTCATATCTCTCAAACATGTATCTGGTCTTATGGTCGTTATAAATCGCCCTGGAACCCCAAAATTGTGGGCAATAGTGATGACCCACAAATATAGGGGGTGTATCGCAGTATTTTTGATAAGTAAGAGTGTCGAACCCAACGAGGAGCAGAAGGTGTTGGCAAATGGCTTGGAGCAGGAATTCTCTGTAATACTTAGCAAACAGATTTTTAGGGGTTTTTGATAATGCAGGTAAATAAAGTATGAGTAAATAAAAGACAATAAGAATAAATGCAGGAAGTGGCCCAGTCCTTTCTTTAGCAAAGGACAAGCCGGTTGTATTAATTAAGTTGACCAAACGTTCTCGAGGACACACGGGAATATCGTCATGTGCTTTCGCTTCATATAGTTGATTAATCTTGTTTAGTTTGCTAAGTATTGTGTGGGTGAACCTGTGCTAATGTACCGACCTTCCTAGGACTAATACATACTTGTGATTTTAACCCTTGCAAGCATCCGCAAGTACAAGAAAGTAATTAAGGTAGAAACTTAACCACAGCTTTAAACTCTAAGACCCTGGCGTTCCTTGTACAAAGGTTTCCTAACGGGGGTTCAGGTTTTTGTTACTCCGGCAACCCCTACGATTAGTATCCAAATACGCAATGCATTCCCCTAGGCCCATATAGTTGAAGTGTCATGTAGTCGATGTTCACATGACACCACTAGAAGAAATGCACCACAACTTAAATATCAAACCATTGAAACTTTCTCAACACAATTCCACTACTGACAACATGACTTCTCCCATGTCCTCAAGAACTAAATGAACTATTCACAAGACATCATATGGATCAAAATTAGAGATGATATAATGATATGTAACAATCTGAACATAAATGATAATTCAATGGTTCACTCAATAGCATCAACTACAAGGAGTAATCAACACCGGGGAAAGTTTCCCCTAAGAACTATGCAAGATTCAACCCAATTGTTACAGCGGTATGGAGTGGTAATGATGGTGGTGATGGAGATGATGGTGGTGATGATGATGATGATCCCGATGAAGTCCAGCTTGATGGTGGTGTTGATGGCGATGATCTCCCCTCTCCGCAAAGGAATTCCCCCTGCAGAATTCTGTCTATCGGAGAGATCTTTCTCTCTCAGTTTTTTCCGTCTTACAAAGGCGGCAGAATCTTTCTGTGGTTGCTCCCCTAGTATTAGGGTTCTGTGGGGATAATATACGCCAGAGGGGAGAGCCTGGAGTGGGCCAGGGTGGCCACACCACCTACTGGCGCGGGCAGCCCTGGTGTGGCCCCCCTGCGGCCCATCTCCACTCCCCCTTCTGGCAATCTTCGTCTTCTAGAAAAATAGAATTTTCCATGTATTTTCCCAAATTTTCTGATCTTCGCGAATTTTGCCTACAAACAGCACCTTTTCCATCAGAATCCTGACTGCAGTGGTCCATGCTCCAAAAGTCATCAACCATGCAAAAACAGATGAAATAACATAAGTATCATCTCTTAATATGAAATATATCAATCAATAACAGTAAATTATGATATAGAATAGTGATGCAAAATGGACGTATTAACTCCCCCCAAGCTTAGATTTCGCTTGTCCCCAAGAGAAAACTGAGCTCAATAAACATGACCTCAGGTTTATCGAGTGAAGAGTCGATAAAAGAATATGGACAAGAAGCATCACATTCATCAATACATAAATCATAATAGAAGACAACTCACTATTATATAACTTAACTTGCAATAAGTAAAGGAAAGACGATAAAGATACACAAAGTAAATCATAATTGGTAATGGCAAACTTAGCTCTTGGTCGAAGAGTAGTTGACAATTTGCAGGAGTTCACACATAAAGGGTTTTAAATGATAGCTTTCAAAGTATTAAACACTAAGATAAGAGCAAATGTGCAAAACAAGGAACATAAGAAACATGATTGAATAAATCATGATATGAATGAATGAAACACAACAACTCAAAATACTTGCTGAGATAGAGGGGAATAAGTTTACTGACTCAACTAAAAAGTAAAAGATAGGCCCTCCGCATAGGGAAGCAGGGATTTCAAGTTTCATAAAGAGCTTCCAAAAATTATGGTACTTATTAGCTTTCAGCTCTCATTGCCCCTATCATAGGCATCTTTAGGTGATTAAGGTTAAAGTGATCAAATATGAGGATATGCTTGACAAGTTGTAAGTTGAAAATCTCATGTCCCTTGAATACGAGGGCCGCTCCTCATGCTACTCAAGTTTAGTTACAGGTAAGTTCTTGTCATAGTAAGTACATGTGTATCATAGAGAACTGCCAACGGGGTACCCCTTGCCCGAAGATACGGAAGAATCCCCATATCAAAATGACAAGGCAAGCAGACAACGAGCATCTCAGCAATCTCCTTATTTACCATGGGAAAATGGTGCTTTTTCTCTCTTTCCTCTTTTTTCTTAATTCCTTTTTTTCTCTTTTCTCAATCTCTATCTCTTTTTTATAAGAAGAATGCTTCATAGATTGCTCATTATTGTTACGCTGCAGGTTTCCAGCATGATTAGGCATGGATTAGACCGGTGGCCCAGGCGTTTCTCTAACACACATACATAACTCCATGGACTTACAAGCTCCCCTTTCATTTCACACCGACGACATCCATAAACAAAAGAGCATGATATCAACTAGGTACAATGTACAAGTGCAATGTTGAAAGCGTTCCCCATGACAACATGGTTCTGCTAATTCACAACTTACAAAGCGCAAGTATATACGCAACATAGATGGGCACAATGGTTCAAGTTTATTAAGTGCAAGAAAGTAAAGTGTGCCATCAAGTTTGTGAGAGCTTTAATCACTAATTTTCACATAACAAGTTTAATTCGGAAGGTAGATAAAAACATGAATTTACTTGGAATAGCAATAGTGCTAGTAGGTAGGTATGGTGGACACAAATGGCATAGGGTTTTGGTTTAAGGATTTGATGCACGAGAAGCTTTCCCTCTCAGTACAGGTTTTTGGCTAGCAAGGCTGGGTGGCAAGCATAAGAGTTGAAGGAAACAAACAAACATACAAGTGATGAAAACAAACATGCAATCTTCCTTAGAAGCACAAAAGATCTTAACTAGAGAATACTAAGCTTATGAGCAAATAAAGAAAGAAAGATGATGAAATTATATTTCTTTAAGAGTACTTTTATCTTTTTCATTCAATTCTCAAAAATAGTACTGCTACTGACCGAGCCAGGTTTGCCAAAACCAATTAAATTAACTCAATGATCCCAAAGTGATACCAATACTAACAACAAGATCAATCATATAACATGAATTGAAAACTAATATAACATATGCAAAAGAGTAAATGATAGAACTTCTCATTAATATTCCATAACGGCAACTCACACCAAAGGGATACATAGATATCTAACGAGAGGGGGGACACTTCCATAATGCAAACTATCCTACATGATAACTTCTCTATTCATGATATGACTCTACTAAAAAGGTAAAAAGATAGAAGATAGTGATGTGATACCGCGGCACTCCCTAATCCTGGAACAAACTAAGGGGATGCCAAAACCTGATGACGAATTATTCCTTCGGTGATGGTGGTGTTCTCTCGATGAGCTTTTCGATCAATTTCCTAAAGTCCTCAATCTCGAAGGTGAGAGTACGAATCAACTCCGAGTTGTGCTCGATACGGTGCATGATCATGTCGGGTTGTGAATCCGAGCTCGTATGATTCTTTCCCCACTCTTCCTCCTTGAAGTCTTCTTTTCCTGCATGGTTAGAACTAGGCATATCCCAATTGGAGGGTAGTTTCTCCTTGGGCATATTCTGGCATTGATGATCATGGATAAGGGTATGGAAGGGATTCTTGGTGCGTGGAGAAGATGACCGTGGAGCCAAACAGTGACACGGAGGCTTCCCTCTAGTTGACATCTGTGCAGTCCTTCTGATCTTGCCAGGGTTTGCCAATACTCCAATGCTTGCAATGGTAGTGCCGTTGTGCGGGTGCTGGCTTTTCTTTGCCTCCTCTTCATTGATCTCCTTCTCCTGCTCAGGATCTTGGGGATCCTCCTCTGCAGGCTCCTTTCCCTTATCCTTGGTGGAGACCATTGTGCTTCTAAACTTTAAGAATAGTTCCTAGCAGAAACAGATCGAAACGAAAACACGACGAGAACAGGATATACGAACCTCGGGGGATCCGGTAGATTATATATTACGAATTTTTACAACAAAAGGAAGGTACTGGGAGAAAACGGGTCGGAGACGGAGTTCGAGGTGGCCACACACCACCTGCTGGCGCGGCCAGGGGGCCCCGCGCCAGGGGGTGGTGTGAGCCACCCTGGCTCCATTTTCGTCCTTCTTTCGCTTCGTTGCTTTCCTTGTTGGATAAAAACTGCAAAAATATAACTGGACAGAATTTTCGTGGAACTTTTCTTACCAGAACTGTCACCTATTCGAAAACAGACTCTACAGGTCTCTGAATTTGGTCTTTGCTGAATTTTTCTGGAGTTACCACTTGAATAGCATCAATATCTTCATTGTAAGAATCTCCAGCAATATAGTGCTTGAGACGCTGACCATTCACCACTTGTGTAGTGTTATCTTTTAAAGAAGAAATTTTTATTGCACCTGAATGATATACTTCTCCGATAACAAAAGGTCCTTCCCATTTTGAAAGTAGTTTCCCTGTAAAAAATCTAAGACAAGACCTATAAAATAGAACTTTCTCACCAACATGGAACTTTCTCTTAAGAATTCTCCTGTCATGCCATCTTTTAACTTTTTCCTTAAAGAGTCTAGCATTCTCATATGCTTCACTCCTCCATTCATCCAATGAACTTAAGTCAAATAATCTTTTCTCACCAGCAAGTTTGTAGTCTCTATTAAGTTCTTTCACTGCCCAATAAGCTTTGTGTTCTAATTGTAAAGGCAGGTGGCAAGCTTTCCCATAAACCATTTTGTAAGGAGACATTCCCATAGGATTTTTATAGGCAGTCCTATAAGCCCATAAAGCATCATTCAACTTTTTAGCCCAATTTTTTCTAGATCTATTAACAGTCTTTTGCAAGATGGATTTAATTTCTCTATTTGATAACTCTACTTGTCCACTAGTTTGGGGATGATAAGCTGAAGCAATTCGATGATTAACATCATATTTAGCAAGGGTCTTTCTAAAACCACCATGAATAAAATGAGAAGCTCCATCAGTCATAAGATACCTAGGCACTCCAAACCTAGGAAAGATAATATCCTTAAGCATTTTTAAAGAGGTCTGCCCATCAGCACTTTTTGTAGGTATGGCTTCTACCCACTTAGTAACATAGTCAACAGTAACAAGAATATGGGTATAACCTTTTGAAGGGGGAAAAGGACCCATAAAGTCGAATCCCCAATAGTCAAATGGTTCAATAACTAGAGAGTAATTCATAGGCATCTCATTGCGTCTAGAAATGTTACCAACTCGTTGGCACTCATCACATGATAAGACAAATTTTCTTGCATCTTTAAAAAGGGTAGGCCAGTAAAAACCTGATTGTAGCACCTTCTATGTGGTTCTATCTCCCGCATGATGTCCTCCATAGGCACTACCATGACATTTCCGCAATATTTCCTTTTGTTCATATTCTGGAACACATCTTCGCATAATACCATCTACTCCTTCTTTATATAAATGTGGGTCATCCCAAAAATAATGCCTCAAATCGTAAAAGAACTTCCTTCTTTGCCGAGCTATAAAAGTTGGAGGCAAATACTTGGAGACAACAAAGTTAGCATAATCAGCATACCAAGGGATCCCTCGCGAGCTTACCCCTACTGCAGCCAACTGTTCATTTGGGAAACTATCATTAATAGGCATAGGATCAAAAGAGATGTTTTCCAATCGAGATAAATTATCAACAATAGGATTTTCAACACCTTTCCTATCTACAATATGTAGGTCAAACTTTTGTAACAACAGCACCCATCTAATAATCCTAGGCTTAGCATCTTTCTTCGTCATAAGGTACTTAATACCAGCATGATCAATATGAATGGTAACTTTTGAGTCAACAATATAAGGTCTAAACTTATCACAAGCAAAGACAACAGCTAAGAATTATTTTTCAGTAGTAGCATAATTCTTTTGAGCAACGTCAAGAGTCTTACTAGCATAATGGATAACATTTAACTTTTTATCTATTCGTTGCCCAAGGACAGCACCTACAGCAAAATCACTAGCGTCACACATGATTTCAAAGGGTAAGCTCCAATCAGGTGGTTGAACAATAGGAGCAGTAGTTAAAGCCTTCTTTAGAGTTTCAAAAGGTTCCTTACAATCATCATCAAAAACAAAGGGTACATCCTTTTGAAGAAGATTAGTGAGGGGTTTTGATATCTTAGAGAAATCTTTAATAAACCTTCTATAGAAACCAGCATGACCAAGGATACTACGAATACCTTTGACATCTCTTGGACAGGGCATTTTCTCAATTGCCTCAACTTTAGCTCTATCAACTTCTATGCCTCTTTCAGAAATCTTATGTCCCCTCATTGACCATGAAGTGGCATTTCTCCCAATTAAGAACAAGATTAGTTTCTTCACATCACTGCAAAACTTTATCAAGGTTGTGCAGACAATTATCAAAAGAAGTTCCATAGACGGAAAAATCATCCATGAATACTTCCACAATTTCCTCACAAAAACCATGAAAGATAGCAGACATGCATCTTTGAAAAGTAGCAGGAGCATTACACAAACCAAAAGGCATACGTCTATAAGCATAGGTTCCCTAAGGACATGTAAAAGTAGTTTTTTCTTGATCTTGTTGTTTAACAGCAATTTGAGAAAACCCAGAGTATCCATCAAGAAAACAAAAATGGGTCTTTTTAGACAACCTTTCTACTATTTGATCAATAAAAGGAAGTGCGTAATGATCTTTATTAGTAACTTTGTTAACTTTTCTGAAATCAATGCACATCCTATAACCTACTACTATTCTTTGGGGAATAAGCTCATCATTATCATTAGGCACAACGGTAATTCCCCCTTTTTAGGGACACAATGAACAGGACTAACCCATTCACTATCAGCAATAGGATAAATAATACCAGCATCAAGGAGTTTTAATACCTCGTTTCTTACCACTTCCTTCATCTTAGGATATAAACGACGTTGATGTTCTACCACTGGCTTTGCATCTAGTTCTATATTGATAGCATGCTGACATATAGTAGGAGAAATCCCCTTTAAATCATCCAGAGTATAGCCCATAGCTCCTCAGTGTTCCTTCAATACCTCCAATAATCTTTCCTCTTCCTTCCCTGAAAGTTTAGAACTAATAATAACATGATATATTTTATTATCATCAATGTAAGCATATTTTAGATCATCAGGTAAAGGTTTTAGATTGAAAACCGGATCTGTTTTAGGTGGCAATGTGGTACCCAAATCTTCCACAGGCAAGTTATGCTTAAGCATCTTTGGTTGACGATGGAGAATCTCGTCAATCTCATTTCTTTCTTCGAGGAAGATTTCACTTTCGTGGTCTTCCATAAATTGCTGCAAAGCATTGTTAGGAGCAAGAGAAATAGAAGCAAGTTGTTCAACTCTATACTCCTCATTAGGGGCTTCATTTTCACAAGGAACTTTAGTAAATTTCGAAAAATTAAACTCATAAGATTCCCCATCAAATTTAGTTATTTTTTTCCCTTTTACAGTCTATAATGGCTCCACATGTGTTCAAGAAAGGTCTACCAAAAATGATAGGATAGGTTTTACTAGCAGCTGAACCAAGTACTAGAAAATCAGCAGGATATTTAATCTTACCACAAAGAACATCCACATCTCTTACAATACCAATTGCAGAGATGGTATCTCTATTAGCAAGGTGAATAACCACATCAATCTCTTCTAGTTCGCAAGGACTAATTTCATGCATAATTTCTTTATAATGCTCGTAAGGAATAGCACTTGAACTTGCACCAATATCACATAAACCATAATAGCAATGATCACCAATTCTAACAGAAAGCACAGGGACACTAGCCTTTTTAGTTCTATTTGGATGTGAGACGATATTAGAAGCATCCTCACAGAAGACAATGTGTCCATCTTCTACACTTTTAGTGACTAGGTCTTTCACCATTGCTACTGCAGGTTCAATGTTTATTTGTTCATTAGGTTTTACAGTTCTCTTTGTACTTTTATTAATTACACTAGTTATCATAGGGTGCTCCTTTACCTTATTTGGGAAGGGTATTTTCTCGATATAAGGTTCAGGTAAGATGTGATCAATAGTGCAAAATTCAGTACTTCTAACAGGAACATAGTCAACAATATCTTTAAATGGTGCATGATACTTGTTCCATTCCTTTTTCGGAATTTCAATATAAGAGGCAAAAGCCTTAAAACAATTTGCAATAACTTGAGAATCAATACCATAAGCATTACTAATATTCTGAAAATCATCAGTTTCCATAAAAGATTCAATGCATTCATAAACATTATTTATACCTGACTTTCTTCCTTTGTCATTCTCCCATGCTTCAGCATTGTCTTGAATACGGTCTAGAAGACCCAATTTAGCTTCTTCTTCCATGTGAGTGAATGATCCATCACAAGAGGCATCCAATAAATCCTTATCATGAAGAGAAAGCCTTGCATAAAAGTTATTGATAATAATATTGTTGGGGAGCTCATGAATAGGATATTTGAGCATTAATAACTTCAATCTCCCCCAAGCTTGAGTTGTACTCTCTCCATCAAGAGGCCAAAAGTTGTATATTTGATTCCGATCTTTATGAATCTCACTAGGAGGATAAAATTTTGAATAAAATAGAGGTACTACTTCCTCCCATTCAAGAGCTTGACCATTCTTCAGTAGCTTATACCATTCCTCAGCTCTTCCTTTTAGTGATAATGATAATAACTTCTTCTTGACTTGATCTGTTGTAATACCTGCACACTTGAACAACCCACATAATTCGTGTATAAAGAGCAAATGATCACCGGGATGGATAGTTCCATCTCCAACATAATAGTTATCCATAACACGATCAATAATTCATGTAGGTATTTTAAAAGTATCATTCTCAGCAGGTGGTGGTTCATCTACTACCTTAGCAGTGGTAGTATCATTACAAAATAAGAAACTCAGCGAATTATCCATATTGAGAAGAAAGCAACTAACAGAAGTAAACAATACTCACAGTAGAAGTTTCCTTTACCAGTTCCACTCTCCAATAGCGCTTCACTCCCTGGCAACGGCGCCAGAAAATAGTCTTGATGACCCACAAGTATAGGGGGTGTATCGCAGTATTTTCGATAAGTAAGAGTGTCGAACCCAACGAGGAGCAGAAGGTGTTGGCGAATGGCTTGGAGCAGGAATTCTCTGTAAATACTTAGCAAACGGATTTTTAGGGGTTTTTGATAATGCAGGTAAATAAAGTACGAGTAAATAAAAGACAATAAGAATAAATGCAGCAAGAGGCCCAATCCTTTCTTTAGCAAAGGACAAGCCGGTTGTATTACTTAAGATGACCAAACGATCTCGAGGACACACGGGAATATCGACAAGTGCTTTCGCTTCATATAGTTGATTAATCTTCTTTAGTTTGCTAAGTGTTGTGTGGGTGAACCTGTCCTAATGTACCGACCTTCCTAGGACTAATACATACTTGTGATTATACCCCTTGCAAGCATCCGCAAGTACAAGAATGTAATTAAGGTAGAAACCTAACCACGGCTTTAAACTCTAAGACTATGACGTCCCTTGTGCAAAGGTTCTCTAACGGGGGTTCAGGTTTCTATCGCTCCGGCAACCCCTACGATTAGTAGCCAAATACACAATGCATTCCCCTAGGCCCATATAGGTGAAGTGTCATGTAGTCAATGTTCACATGACACCACTAGAAGAAATACACCACAACTTAAATATCAAACCATTGAATCTTTCTCAACACAATTCCACTACTAACAACATGACTTCTCTCATGTACTCAAGAACTAAACGAACTACTCACAAGACATCATATGGATCAAGATCAGAGATGATATAATGATATGTAACAATCTGAACATAAACGATAATTCAATGGTTCACTCAATAGCATCAACTACAAGGAGTAATCAACAATGGGAAAGTTTGCCCTAAGAACTATGCAATATTCAACCCAATTGTTACAGCGATATGGAGTGGTGATGATGGTGGTGATGGAGATGATGATGATGATCCCGATGAAGTCCAGCATGATGGTGGTATTGATGGCGACGATCTCCCCTCTCTAGGAAGGAATTCCCCCGGTAGAATTCTGTTTGTCGGAGAGATCTTTCTCTCTCGGTGTTTTCCGCCCCACAGAGGCGGCGGAATATTTCTGTGGTCGCTCCCCCGGTATTAGGGTTCCGTGGGGATAATATACGGCAAAGGGGAGAGCCTGGAGTGGGCCAAAGTGGCCACACCACCTGCTGGCGCGGCCTAGGGTAGCCCGCGCCAGGGGTGGTGTGGGCCCCCTGTGGCCCATGTCCACTCCCCCTTCTGGCAATCTTCGTCTTCTAGAAAAATAGAATTTTCCATGTATTTTCCCGAATTTTCTAATCTTCGCGAATTTTGCCTCCAAACAGCACCTTTTCCATCAGAATCCTGACTGCAGCGGTCCATGCTCTAAAAGTTATCAACCATGCAAAAACAGATGAAATAACATAAGTATCATCTCTTAATATGAAATATATCCATAAATAATAGTAAATTATGATACAGAATAGTGATGCAAAATGGACGTATCAAATAGCTCATGAAAATAGCCATAAAACACGAAAACGACGAGTTTTTGGTCATAACTCACAAACATGTATCGGGTCATATGGTCATTCTAAATCTCCCTACAACCGCAAAACTATGGGCAATTGCACATGAAAACGGCCATAAAGCGCAAAAACGGTGAGTTTTTGGTCAAAATTCTCAAACATGTATCGGGTCTTATGATCGTTGTAAATCGCTCGGGAATCCTATAATAGGGGGCAATATCTCATGAAAACGGCCATAAATCCTTAAAACTATGAGCTTTTGGTCATATCTCTCAAACATGTAGTTGGTCTTACGGTCATTATAAATCGCCCTAGAACCCCAAAATTATTGTCAATAGCTCATGAAAACGGCCATAAAGCCTAAAAACTACGATTTTTTTGCTCATATCTCTCAAACATGTATCTGGTCTTATGGTCATTATAAATCACCCTGGAACCCCAAAATCGTGGGAAATAGCTCATGAAAACGGCCATAAAACGCGAAAACGATGAGTTTTTGTTCATAACTCACAAACATGTGTCGGGTCATATGGTCGTTCTAAATCTTCCTACAGCCCCAAAACTATGGGCAATAGCTCATGAAAACGGCCATAGCAGAGATTGAGTAAAATAAGCCAGAGAATATGCCTACATATAACAGAATATATTGCCATCAGATGGGCAGTGATCATTTTATTATTTCTCTAGTTCTAGCTGTTAGAATTGACACCCCATGATCAGTACCATTACAACATGGACACGCATTCTCAGCTTGTAATAAAGCACTCAACATAGACTGTATTTTCACAGAATTGGTATTCCATGATCAGTACCAGAATTCTTGAAAAGCAAGTGTACATAAACACTCTAATGATGGACCAGTACCTGATCAGTACCACTACCAGTACAACATGGACAAGCAACACAAAATAGCCCGGAATTTAATTGGTGCCAATTCAATTCACTTGGTGCTAGCTGGAGTACAATTGTGCTAATAGCTCAACTAGTTTTCCTAATTTTGGGATATATATCAACATTGATCAAACAACACAGTTTACTAGAGTTACCAATTTAGCTAAGCATCTTCATTATCATACTTATTCTAATCCAGAGTTACATCATCATTTGATTGTACTGCAGGTACATAGAAATATCTTAAGGCCATGACACGTCACACATCAGTCCAGAAGAGGATAGAAGGATGGACCTAGATCTAAACATCCGACTAGAGGAGGTGGAGGAAGGATGGATGGACCTGGATGAAGAAGAGGAGGAGGTGGAGGAAGGATGGATGGACCTGGATCTCAACATCATATTAGAAGAAGAACATGTTGCACAACCAGATCATATATCTGAAGAAGAACATATTGCACAGCTAGATCATATATCCGAAGAATAACATGTTGCACAACGGCACCATAGGGATCTACCAGAGAGTCACAAATCCGCAGCATATATTGCATTGAAAGCACTCATCAAAGGTAGACCAATTGAGAAGGCTGATAAAGAACTTGTTGCTCAACTTTTGAAAACAAGTTTCAGAACTGTTGAAAAGACCTGGAGGAAGGCAATAGAACAGGAAACACACGGAGAAGAAGTTGATTTTTTAATTAAAATAAAGGGTAGATGTGGCCGAAAGAGGAAAGTGCTTAATCTCTTTGAAAGGGTACGTCAGGTTGAACTAAACAAAAGGGGTACATTGAGAGCACTAGCAAGATCACTTGGTGTCCCTTATAGTACATTACAGAGAAGGTTAACATGGGTGAATTAAGGCGCCACACAAGCAGCCTCAAACCGTTTCAGTCTCTAGAAAACAAGATCAAACGACTAAAGTTTTGCATTTCAATGGTTGATCAAACAACAACATCAAAAGCAATGCCTTCCTTCAATAATATGGAGAATATAATTCACATTGATGAAAAATGGTTTGATATGACCAAGAGAAACATAGCATATTACCTCCTTCCAGAGGAAGAAGATCCTCTGCGCACTGTTCACAACAAGAACAACATCGCAAGGTCATGTTCTTAACTACGGTTGTGAAACCTAGACATGATGAGAAAAGGAATGTAACCTTTGATGGAAAGGTAGGAATATGGGCATTTATCACGGATAGTGCAGCTAAATATAACTCCAAGAATAGGACAAAAGGCACTATGGAACTAAAGACAATGATTGTTACTAGAGACGTCATGAGAGAATACCTATATAAAAAGTAATTCCAGCAATAGTAGAAGTGTGGCCTGACGATGGTCATGAGGGAACAATCTTCATTCAATAGGACAATGCAAGAACACATGTCCTGCCAGATGATACCGCTTTTATAGCTGTTGTGCAAGCTTTAGGACTGGATATGAGGTTGACTTACCAACCTCCAAATTCACATGATATGAATGTCCTAGATCTTTGCTTTTTTTGAGCAATCCAGTCCCTGTCATTTGAGAGTGCACCTAACACTCTCAAAGAGCTGATAGAATCCGTTGAACAAGCTTACGATTCCTATGACACAAAGAAGCTTGCGAAAGTGTTTATAGAAAGTGTTTATAACCATATAGTCTGTCTTGCTGGAGGTTATGAAGGAAGAAGGAGGAAACAAAAATAAGACACCCCACATGGGGAAGGACAAACTCCAAAGGGGGGGAATGCTACCGGACACTCTAAAAGATGATGGAGAACTCTACCGAAAAACCTTGGAGCTGATAGCTGACTATGAGCAACAAGTCATAGCACCAGCTCAAAAAGCACGCAGGACAGGCCCCCAAGTAATTTTGGATGATCAGACAATGATCTCAGGAAATATATCTGACGTGGATGGATGACCCATCAAGCCTTGTCCGTAGAAGGCGTCGAGTCAGCAGTGTATGTCAAGATAGGCGAATTAATCTCAAGCTGGTCACTAAAGAAGAAGCTCAAGCTAGTCAAAAGGAGAAGGTCATCTAGTCACCAAAGGAGAAGCTCAAGCCAATTGCTTTGTAATTGTGTATACTATCTGTCTTGTGTGTACTATCTATCATGGGTGTATTATCTATCACAATATATTACCCCATATATTATTGCACATACTTCAGATTGGCAGTATACATTTATCAGAAATTAATTACTCCATTGTCATTTGTATTGAGTAAATAAAATAAAGACAATATGTCATCAGCTATGAATCTCATTCACCTCACAGTCATTCGTAGTTGCATTCAATTTGAGATATAAATCCTGGTGGTATCTTTGCACCAAAACCAAGGAACCAAGGAGTACATGTTTGAGATTTTCTTGTCAGGAACCAAGGAACCAAGGAGTAAGAGGATTTTCCATCTCCTGCACACATAAATGAAGGATAATTCAGAAACATGGTTTAGTAGACCATTATTCTGTCATATTCCTTAAACTTTCAATACGAAGGGAACAAACCATTCCTAATACAAACAAAGGACTGATGGCACATTTGTAGAGATGCAATGACCGACAAAAAAAGGACAGCCACCTGATTACATTACTCTAGAAATCATTATTCTCCACGTTTAGTTAGACTGGAAACCCTGAGCTTATTTAGATCTGGTTATAAACAACATTATTTAGATCTGGTTATAAACAACACAAACAACTGATCTTCTAGGATGTACCAATGAATGAAATGGTTCCTTGTGTTAAACATTGTACAGTAGTAGCTACACATTAACAATTTGTTATGTTTCAAAAAGACAAGAAAAGCTATACTTCGATACATCAAGAAAGATAACTTGTGACTGAGCAAGACAACCAAATCTCCATCGTTGCTAGTTCAGAACCTGCTGCAATATTCAGATTGAGTCGGTACATAAACAGACTGTTTGCCAGATATATATGACTAGAACAGATTATTATAATTGAGTCGATACATAAACAGACTGTTTACTAGAAATATATTAATTCACCCAGAAATTGTATACCAATTCATCAATCTCTATATTCAGAGTATCATGTAATTCATCCAAGAAACTACATACTGACTGAACAATCTCTATCTTCAGAGCATAAGTACACAGGAGAGGACCAATCCTAAACGCTTTGAGATTGTATCCAATCCTGATTCATTAGGTTTCAAGAGCTTCTAAATCAAATCCTAACATTCTTTGCATAATAACTGAACATATGTTGTTTTACTGTATGGACTCTGAGAGAGAATCGAACAAAACCATTTGATTGCAGAACAAAATCTTGGCCATTTTCATCAGATGCGCTATAGAAAATCTGTGTAATATAGAACATCACTAGACAACCTCTTAGGAAAAGAAACAAACTTTGATAAAATTGGAACGTGCATCTTTAGTTCTTAGCAAAAGATCAAACCTTAAATTAGAATCCGAAGTGATAGAGACAGAGACGATGGTCCTCACCTCCATGGCAAGCGGAGCAAGCTCGTCGCAGACGAGGTGAGCGATGGCAACGGCGTGGACTGAGACCGGCCTCCACCGTCCCTACATCTGGCGACCTCCACCGTCCCTGTAGCTTGCAACGACGCACAACACTAGACTCCACCACAGCCTGTCAAAATCGGTGCCGGCGCTGCCGCATCGACGCAGACCCCCAAATCTCCGACCGCGTCCGCCTGACCGCAAGAATTGATTTTCCGTGACTAGTTAGGGTTCGCGGATGAAGGGGCCACTCGCTGCGGGCGCGGCGCGGGCGATCTCGTGGAACGGGAGGATGGCGGGGCATCGTGGAGGTTGCGGCGCGGGCGAAGGAGCGGAGAGCCAACGACAGCGCAGCGCCGGTGACGCGGGAGACAAGGCGGAGGAAGAATAGGAGTGGAGACAAGGAGGAGGACGCGGTGTTTTGTCGGATGAACATCAGGTGCGATTTTGCAAAATGTTGCTCGTGTCAGTTAATTCGGACCGGAGGAAGTAGTACAAAGATAGCTATATTTGTCTTCACTCTTCTGATAGCAGGCTTCAAAGAAGCATCTGTCTGGAAGGATCGACCGAGTAGATTGTAGTTTAGACGAGTGCCATGAAATTGTTAATTGAAGCCACGGCGAAATACGTTTGCAACTTGCTTGTGCATTTGTTGTTTCCAGGATTTAGTGTATTTCAAGGGAGATGATACAAATTCGATTCGTATTTCATAGGGACAATCATGCATCGAGATCTAAGCACCTTTCAGGAGAAAATACAATCAGTTCATCTTATAGTTCGTACTCTGGTAGGTATCTTGCAGGCTTATACTATACATATTTATATCTTTGTGTTTAGAAAAGTTTCTTCCACTTTTAGTAGGACTTAGACTCTGGTACTAGGTACAAACTGAATCTCTCCCTCTTTTCGCCTTAGAGTAAGCTTGGATGCCTTGCATATTGACATAGATACGATTATTCGGGTGCTTATGATTTGCTGCCCTATGTTGGGTAAAAGGATTACGGCCCATGAAGATTTCAGATGACGGTCCAAAGAAGAAACCGATAAAGACTTTGATTGTATTAGGAAAGAGACTATGAACCGATATTGTGTTGGTATTGTAATAACGCGTGTATAAAACCTATCCGCATACAGTTTTGAGACCCGGCCTATTATATATAGGACGGAAGAAGCCAAAGCAAGGGTACCGAAAACTCCCAGACAACTTGTAATAGTGCGATTCTCAAATATTCAGACGACTTTGACTCCATTGTTTTCCTGACATCCGACGAAATCCCCAGCGTTCTCTTTTTCGCGAAACCCTAAGTCCATCATCATGGGCATTGCCGAGGTTACCCCTCGTCACATATACTCAAGTAAGTAGAAATTTCTTTGATATAGGGAATATGCGACGTTCCCGTCGATAGCGAGGCGTCTATAATGACTTCGTCAATCTCAAGACCCGCCGGCTCAATCTCTCGGAGGTGCTCATAGGGGTAGGGTGTGTGTGCGTGTGTTCATAGGGGTGAGTGTATATACGCATTTGTGAGCGTCTTCGTTTATATTGTGTTTCTCGAAAAAAAAACAATTCTTTGATAAAGTAGAAATTTCTAACTCCACAATATGTTGTTCTACGGAATACTTTGTGTTGCTATTCTCTTTGATTAAAATATCTTCGGTTCACACGACGCGAGGAATACATGAGTTATGTGAGTTCACTAAAAAACTGGATCGGAGTCCCAAAGCCAATACTCTTCAGGCAAATCCTTGCTACCTTTTCCCCTATATTGTGCTAATTTTGTTGAGCATTGTCATGATGTGGCAGTGGTACGTCAGTTCGAATGTCATATTATGCCCGAATCTTCTAAATAAGATCATTTTTCAGGTCACGTCATCAACTCCTCTCCCTTGCGTTGTGTGAACCGAAGATATTAACACAACCACACAAACTACATTTTTCTCCCATAAAAATACATATTCTTTCCATTTGAGGAAGTTGGTGCGATCGGCCCGATCATTATTGTACACGATGATTTGACACAGTGGAAATAAATACTAGTCGTCTTTATTTGGATATATACTTTCCGCTTCCCTATGTATTGTAGTCTGTAATATTAAATTTTCTCAACCTAATTTTGGTCTGCTAACTAACGCTTTGCTCTTGCATGTTAAACACAATATGGTAAATTCTGTAACCAGAAGCATGTCAACACTAGAATAACAAGTTTTATGGGCAAAAAATGTAGTTTGTGGTTGTGTAAATTTGTTGTGGAATTTTGCCATTATTTGCCTAGTTGACCTCTTATTTTGAAGTATCTGTTTGTAGATTGCAGTATTCATAATACAGAGTATCTTTGGTTAGATCCAAAATTTGTGTTCCCAGAACCCATCAACTGAAGCTCTACCTTCCTGTGTAATCAATCTGCAGACTCATGTGATCAACCGAGTGACTTGTATGAAGGAAGGGTCATCCTCGACAGCGGTGCCAAACAACGTTTCCTCGTCCTCCATGCCCACCAGCCCTCAACGGAGCAACTTCTACGAAGGAAGGATTTATCCAGATTTTGTTAGAAAACAGAAAAAATATGGTTGGTGATGGAGAGACAAGAGAATAGTTAGTCATTGTACTTGAGATGGTGATAATTTTGGGGAGTGATGCATGATGTTTACAACATTTAAGGTGCCGTGTCGATGAATGGATGATGTACTCTTATATATGTGGTTGCAGCTATAGGAGTGACAGATGATTTTGTTGGAAAGAGCACTAGTAGTTTAGTGATTGAATTAGGTACTGTAAAGTTGCATTGTTGGCACACTCGTTTTACTATAAGAAGGCTTGTCTTGACTTCACTTTTGTTCTTGGCCATAGCATAGAAGCAAAAATACATGGAAATACTAAATGCAAGACTTTGTCAGCGAGATAATTTGCATCTTTTCTGTTTCTTCCTTTTATTCCAGCGAGAAACAAACTTGACCGTTTCCAATTGCCACGATCCATCCCATGACTGGATCCTGAAAACACGGTCGACTAATTAGACGCACCTCCACGTAAACAAAGTAAGTACGTGTCAGGTTCCTTATTTGCACCTAACTGAATAAGTGAACATAGCAGGCAAACACTGCTGCTGTATTCGATACCGAACGACGAATACAAACGACCTTACATGACCAGCTAACTGACAGGAACACCTACATGCTTGACACGTACACTAGTACTAGCTAGTAGCAGCAGCAGAAGATATCAACAAGCATAGTAGTAGCATAATCAGTTTACAGGTCGGGGTAATTATGCTTCACTAGACGAGCAAGTTGGAGACCAACGGGCATAGGAGCCACACGACAAACCTTAAGCCCATCCGTTATCTTCACCTTACTAGTTCCAGAGCTGAAAATCAAGTCAAGCAGCGAATCTGCAGCAATCTCAACGAGGGCACCGATTCTGAACCCGGCGACTGCTCCAATTACCGTGATAGCCGCAGAAGCGATTTCGATGTCAAGCGCTACGAATCCTGCCTCTATAGCAGCATCAACTACTTCCTCGATCTCAAGGCCAACTACATCAGTCAACGCATTCACTGAATCCCTAACCGCTGCCTGTAACTTATCCTCTGCTGTGTATATGTCCCACACCATTGCAGCTGCTGTGAAAACCAGAAACGCAACCCCGGCTTTTCCCAAAGCTTCAAATGAGTAAGTCACCGCAGATTTTCCTTGTCCCGCATCCGCAATAATGTTCTCATATACCTGACCAACATGATACATTGCAGTGATATTTAGTGCACCTTTTGCAAGGAACAAACCATATTAAGATTAAGAATTTATCATGGTATCACAAAACGCAAAACTAAAATGAGGTCAATGCAAAGTTCAAACGGAGGAAACATTTTATGAAGAAATGACTCATGTTTATTCCAAGATTAAGGCCCTTTCTTTCTTTTGGCATCAAATTGTTTCAGCTCCGAAACAACTTCAATTCAGTTTCGTTTAGTTCAAAAAATTGCAGCTCTTAAGAACATGGTCTAAACCCTTTCTATATCTTGACTCTTGCTGAGTCGAAACATAACTTTTATGTCTCGACTTCTTTCCTTTTAAAACCTTTTGTTCGCAGTGCAGTACCACAAATCTTTTTTATCTATAAATTGGAAAAATATTACAATATTTAAATACAGAGACAAAAATGTGTACCTTACAAACATTGTTAATCAATCAATTTATTTATGATAAGTCTGTAAAAAGCAAGGTTTAGGCAGTAAATTAAGTTCATACCTGTAGCTTATGGACATCATCCAAGTTTTTAAAAGGCCCCGTAAAACCAAGCTTTGCCATATTACTGCAAGCACAGTGGGACAAACAGGAAAGCAATTGATGTTACATGTACTACTGCAAAAGTAGTACGGTCTAAAGAGTAAACAAAGATTATGCTCTCTAAGTCATTCCAAAGATTATTTTGTTTATTCTTAGCAATATTAATCAAATCTCAGTAGTGTTAAGCAAGTACAACAAACAAATTATAAATTTCAGTGAAGTTCAATATCTTACTCCCTCCGACTCATATTAGTTGACTTGGATTTATCTAGATTCGGATGTATCTAGTACTAAAGCATGTCTAGATACATTCGAATCTAGACAACTTCGAGTCAACTAATATGGGTCGGAGGGAGTACTATTTTCATAAACTAAAGTTAAATAACCGAGTGATTTAATCCATCACTTTCGAGAACAAATATATCAATTTTGGTTTCGAATTCCCATCGTATGATATTTAATATTAAAATTTATAATTCTTCTTCTTATTGATATGATCCTATAAAAACTATTGTAATCATTTTGAGGTTAGTAATATTTATAAATTTATAATAATAATAATAATCTAGGAACATACCTTTGCACAAGATCCTCAAACTTGCTACCGTTTTCCTTGAGATATTTTGAGAATTGATTTGGTAAAAAATGCTGAAACTTTTTGGCATTCTCAAGCGTGGCTTTCTTATACATGCCGGCCTCAAGAGCAAGGCGCTGAGCTTCCTTTTGTTGGGTGGCTGGATTGAGCCGCTTTAGCTGATGGATGAGATCATCAGTGTGGCTCTTGAGCTTGTCAAGGTAGGTGAGACGGGTGTTGTAACTACGGATAAATTTAAGGGATGTTTCGATGCCCTTTGTGCAGTATTCGTAGACTTCCTTAGCGATACCTTCCTTGGTGGCGTCCTTCTCCGCCTCGGTTATCATTTCTTGTGTACTCTCAAGGATGTACTACACCTTATCACGGGCGCCCTTGGCGTCATTGAGATACTTTTGTTGTTCTGCATATGACTTGAACTTGAGCTCTTTAAGCTTCTCCACTTCTTGTCGATGGATCAAATCGGCTAGCTTAAGCAGCTGCCCTGGGCTTAAATCAACTTGCTCATGAGACATGATGTAAGCCTGAAAATATATAGTTCTAATTAGTCATATATACTTCGAGGATAACAAAAAAAATTGGGTCTGACCAATTTCATCCAACTTTTAAGTGCAACTTGTCGTATTAATGTCTAAGATTGTCATATTGACCCTGTTTGGTAAACATATGTTGGCATGTTTGACCAAACAAGGCCATCTGGATCTTAGATTGTTATATTTGTAAATTTTCAAGCTACAAGTTTTGGTTCGACAGAAGATTTTTCTAGCATCCCAACTATCAGTTAAGTTGTTAACTCGAAAGTATACTAAGAAAAAAAATACAGAGTATGCATAGCTTTGCTTTCAGTTGACTCCTATATATACGTCTCAATGACTCTATATAATCAACTAGGAAGAGAATAAGAGCATTGTGCTACTGCATCAACATGGAAGCAAATGAAATGGCTATACTTAACGTCAAAGGGAGAAACAAAAGAAAAACAAAGGCACACCAGCAGCCATCATTGGGGGGCAGGGGAAAAGCAATCAGTACATAAATTATCAGAGTGTGCAAAATATTTACCAAGGAAGGCGCCTCACCTTGGGGTTCAGGTTCACCAAGGAATGCTTCCAGATGGATGATGGAGATGGCGGAGACGGGTCGCTGTCTCACGCAGGAATGGTTGGTGTTTATAAAGAGAGGCAGAGGCAGAACAGTGAGATGCCCAATTTAGACAGGGGCAGAAGAGACTTTTAATTAGCTGCGGTTTAGCTAACTAGTACAGCAATACTCCTCCTTTTGAACTAGTGCCTCACCCTTAAAAATAATAATCAGACATGAAATATGTTTAGAAATTCGAATGCAGACAGACCTTTTTTGTGTGCTTTTTGTACCAAGTCGATATTTTTGCTTTTCTGCAAATCAGTTTCTTTTTGACACAAGGATGAGATGGCAGGGATGAGGTGAAGGGAGAGAGGGAGAGCAATCAGTGTGAGTGAGGATAACAAGTGTGTGGAGGATAAGAGCATGGGGCCTACATATGCATTCAGTACAAGTAGGACGTGTTTCATGTGCTCTCTCTTTCTCTTCACATCTTGCAGAACCAGCCCCACTGCTCGTGCTTTGCTCTGCATCCTCTTTCATTTGCATCTGCAGCATTTAGTTCGTTTGCAGCACAATCCCCATGTGCTTGCTCTGCATCCTCTTTGATTTCCATGCTCTCTCTGCCAATGGCAGTGGCACCCAAGCAAGCACACTGTACCTCTGCTATTGGCTGCTCCAATCTCTTATCCTCCTGCGCTCCTACACTATTGGCTGCTCCGATCTCTTATCCTCCGACGCTCCTACGCGATTGGCTGCTCCAATTTCTTATCCTCCTACGGCCTATGCTATTGGCTCTTGGGTGGCTGACTTGTGAGAATCATCTTAGTGTTGTTTGTCAAGCTTCATGCACTAGCCAACGCAACCAAAAGTCCGAACTGATGGAAATGACTAGTGCAATCCACTTATACACTTCAACATTGTTCAAGAATCTTATCCATGGCATGTATAAATAGTACATGCAAAACATCCCGTAAATTCCCACAGCCATCTAAACAAAGCAAACAAAACCCTAAAATGGCCTCAGGAGTGTGTGGCACCCCCATTTCGGAGGAGACGGTGAGAGCCACCGGAGAGTATAAGGAACCTATCACCCAGAAAGACGTCGCGGACTATGCCATGAAGATGATCAACACCGGTGGTAAGGACACCGAAGCGTCGACAACCTCAAGGATACAGGTTTGCACATGGTTTATGTGGTGGTGTTACTTAATTAATGACGGTTCATATACAAGAAAATTTTGGACTACTTGGCTTTTTGATCGCTGGCTAGATATGCAACAAAAAATAGATCGTGTTTCATGTATTGACCTTTATTTGACGATCAATTGTTACCTCGGCAAATACTTATGTTTTGGCTACGCTACTAGGTACGGTAATGGAATATCCGCAAAATGCCTTATCTACAATGCCACGGGTAAAACTTTGAGCTTCGTCACCTACAAAGATTGGTACGGCCATATCTACGACACGCCCTACCCGTCAGATATTCAGAATGGGCAATGGGCGGCATTTCTCCACGTCCACCCAACTGCAGCTATGTATGGTTCATTTGGTGCCGTTGTGTATCGTAGCGCTGGCATGTGCGATTGGTTGTTCTCTTGGAGCATTCCCTACATTGGTGACAACGGGGTAAATACTGCACTTGTCTCAGAATGTTATATCTTGCTTAGTATGAGTTAGTAATACATAAATTTATATGCAATCAAAATTAAAAGGTGAAATGTATATTGGTAAGTGATGCATTTATAGAGCTACAAATGACATTTCTTTTGATTAAAACTATATAAGATCTTGTCTGATTCGTTTTATTGATAAGTATAATTTTACGAAAATATTAATGATTTAAATATAAACCAATTGTAGTGCAAATTTTATTCAGGAACAAGGAAAAATCTGTTCGAATTCGTATCTCAAATCATTTGAACTAAATTCATAGGAATAAATAAACTAAATCCAATTGAATTTACTTAGCATATTTTTTTCAACTAAAAAAATGGCATATATATATGTTAAACTCTATTAGTGCATATTCATATATTTTATGAATGCAGGTCTACACCGAAATCCGTGAGGAAGGCCACTTCTCTAACTACTGGGATTATATCTACAAATATAAGTTACAAAAAGCAGGGCGCAGCTCTACTGACAAGAACTACGAACATGTTTCCAAGGTTGAGATTGGTGAAGGCACTACCGTTAACGCGCGTGCAGTTTTCCAGCTTCCCTACTAGTAATGTAGCTAATTTTTTTAAAATAATACGTTTTTTTATCTTTTTATGAATATTACGCAGATTAAGGAATTTACGGAAGTATTGCACTGTCGTTTTTTCAAACAAAGACTAGCCCGAGTCGTTTTTTCAAACAAAGACGAGCCCAAGTCGTTTTCCCATACAACAACGAGCCCAAGTAGTGCACTGACATAATCGGCTGGCAGCTAGTCGTTTTTTGAAAAAACGACACACCCGAATCGTTTTTTGAAAAAATGACACGGCTTGTCAGGTATTGAAAAGCAAACGGTTGCATGGATCATGCACACCCTACGTTGGGCTAATCCAGCCACTATTTTGCGCCGTTTTTTTCCCCGCTAGTATCTCTCCCGCCACCTCTTCCCGCCAGTATTTGTCCCGCCACTTTTTTCACGCCGTTTCTCTCCCACCACTTCTTCCCGCTGTTTTCTCCCGCCAATTCTTCCCGCCGTTTCTCTCCCGCCACTTCTTCCCGCCGTTTTCTCCCGCCAATTCTTCCCGCCGTTTCTCTCCCGCCACTTGTTCCCGCTGTTATCTCCCGCCAATTTCTACTAGTTACCTCTATAAATACTGGCACCGAGATGGTATCTCTCCATCCTGTTATTCCTCTATTTCTCCCATTTCCTTCTCCTTTCCATCATGAGTGTGCCATGTTCGGACCCCGAGTATAGGCCTACGAAGACGAAAGATGCCAGGTTGCCGCAAGGGGTGACACACGAGCGTTGTTGGTGTGGCCATCTCGCGAAGGTCAAGGAGTCGATCGATTTCTCCACCTGCATGGGCATGAAGTTTTTCATGTGTCCCAACTACGACGCAAGCCCGCCCCGGCAAGCAAGTTCATCGTACGAGAGGCCTCCAGTATGTTCCCAGAGCATGGTTAATATGAACCATTCATGTTATCATGATTTCTTTTATTCATTCCATTGATTTGCTTGCAGTCTCCTCCTCCACTTTGCAAGTGGTACCATTGGATTGACACCGAGCAGCCAGCCTGGGCCAAGAAAGAGTGTCATGACAGGAACCGAGCTGCGTGGGCTGCCTTTCATGCAAAGGAATGCGCTGAAAGGATGGCCGAAGAGGCGAAGAAGGAACGAGAGAGAGAAATGAAAGAATTCCAAGCAGAGAAAGCTCAAAACCGCGAGCTGAACAGGAAGAGAAGGGAGGAAGAGCAGGCAATCCGCGAGCGCCAGGAAGAGGTGCGCATGGAGGCCCGTGAGGCGGAAAGGAAGAGATTAAGAGAAAGAGTTGCCGAGGCGCGGGCGACAGAGGAACATGGGGACAAGACCGGGAAGTATCCGCGCTGGACTCAGGGAAGGTAGACGTATGTCTCAGTACCGATGTATCTTAATTCTTGTTGTAGTGTCTTGATGTAACTTTATTCAGTTGTAGTGTCCCGATGTATCTTAATTTCAGTTCTAGTGTCTTGATGTATCTTAATTTCAGTTCTAGTGTCTTGATGTATCTTAACTTTATTCAGTTCTAGTGTCGGTGTAAAATTATAGATACATAATATATTAACTTACATATGCATGTCCGATGAAAGGGGCGCCTCCGGCGATGGAGGATCTACCATCTGGCGAAGACCGAATTGCCTCATGACCCTCTGTTGAGACATCTCCTCCACCTGACAATCGAAGATGATCTTCCATTTAGTGAGCAAGTAGTCCTCATCTCTACGACACATAATAGATAACCCGCCGGGATATCTTGTGAATGCTTCAGCTGTGGTGTACGGCTCCCAAATCACCGATTCCTCCTTTAACGTGTCGAACTGCTCGCTGAACGCCGGGTAGCAGCGGGTTACTTGTTCTCCCGCGAAACGACACTGTTCGATTAAATAGTTGTTAGTTTCCTTCATAGTGCAATATGGACCATGCAATTAACAGAACCTTTTAAATTACCTTGCGTCGTGTCCAATGTGTACCGAATGTAGGCATGTCAATTCTCTCGTGGTCAAACAGCATATCAGACTCATAGACAACGGGGCGCTCTCCCTGGACGATTACCGCCTGATTTTTTGCTACCTCCGGGCAGCCAATAGGGAACCTCTCCCATGACCACAACTGCAGCAACAATGGGCATCCTAGCAAGGCAGGTTTTTCCTCGGTTAGCGTACAGCCCGTGCACATACCTCGGTACGCTGCTGCTAAGACAGCAGACCCCCAACTCCATTGGGTGATGTCGTTCTGGCATGTCGCCTCCGCGATCTCTCTAGCATAGCGGATGTAGCATGCACTGATGGTTGAGACGTGGTTCTCGGTGAACATCACCTTCCCAAGTAGCCACAATAAGTACGCCTCAAGGCTGCGCGTAATTTGTGGCGCAGTCATCAGAACATCTGGGTACCCGAACCTCTGTATCTGCATTGGTTAATAGAACAAGTTTTAGCATCGTGTGATATGAAAATAGTTGGATCAAATACGAAGATACTTAGTAACAAACGAACCTGATAGTTCTGCAACCAATCAAATTTGGGCCCATGATTTTCATACATGAACTCCGGAACTCCTTCACGAATGCCATAGAATTGTTGGGCCATTTCTTGGGCCCAATTCTCCGGTGCATCCACCAGGCCTATTGGCACTCCAGCCAACGGCAGACCCAGGAAGTACGAGACATACTGTAGTGTAGGAGCCATCTCCCTCCACCGAAAGTGGAAAGTGTGAGTCTCGGGCCTCCATCGATCCACTAAGCAGGTGAGCAACGACCCGTCGTAGCCCATGCGCATGGTCTGGAATCCATGGTGTCGTCCTTCTATCTCCTGCGTATGAGTGCCCTCAACCAGACGCACAAATGGTAGTAGCCCGGCCCACTTCAACCTGCATACCGAGATAGAATTACAATTTGTTTACTATGGCCCTCATACCTCTTCAGCCAATACGAATTAGGAGTAAATGTCTCATACCTCTGCAGCCAATAAGGGTGTATCATCCAGTTAGACATGGGAGTGCGAGTGATAAGGTGCTTTAAGCTCCCTGGTTCCGCATCCAATAAAGTTGACCGGTGCTTTCTATCAATATCAGCATTAAGCAAAGATCCCTCCATCTGCATAATTTAGAATATGGTTCCATAAGAATTACAAATTCAAAACATGGTTCCATACGAATTACAAATTCAAAACATAGTTCCATACGAATTACAAACTTACAACATAGTTCCATACGAATTACAAATTTAAAACATGGTTCCATACGAATTACAAATTCAAAATATAGTTCCATACAAATTACAAATTTAAAACTAGTTTCTTCCTCTGCCTCTTGTTCCTCGCCTGCCACGTCTGCCACGTCCATGAGGAGCCGCTCCTCCAGTCCCGAAGATATGGCAATTGGTGTCTCTATGACCAAAACGATTACATAGAAAACATTGTCTAGTAGGACCTCTGGCTTCAGATTCATCCATATCATTATGGATCCGAACACATTGTCGCCTTCCTCTGCCTGTCCGCATTAGTTCAGGATCTTGGATATAAATCCTTTCACCGGGGTTTACTTTGTTAAAATTGCCCCATGCTCTATATCTCATCATCTCGCCAGTCCATGTATTGATCACCGACTCCTTAAGAAAATAAGGAGACACAAACGATCTCGCATCCATACCTAACCGCCCGCACGCAGCAAGTACATGAGAGCAAGGCAGATGTAGAAGCTTGGGTTTGTTGCAGGTACACTCACACGTCGGCCAAGCCTCATTGCCTATCCTCACCTCTTGTGTCTTTACCTCTTCTCCAGATCCGATCCTGTTGGAAGGGAGGCGAACCTCAAATCTTCGTTCTTGATTACCGATGGCGACGACTTGCATAGACCGAGCCTTTTCCATTTTGGCATTCATGTAATCCATTATCTTTGAACAGTACCTCGTGTTTGGGTTGTTCATGATATGCATCTGAGCAAGCTGGAGTCTGTCTCTGAAGTACTTCAATGTTCCGGTGAAAATACACTCCACAATAGCTGTTAATGGCAGAGCCCTGCTTTCTCTCAAGACGAAGTTGTAAGTTTCGGCAAGATTTGTAGTCATGACGCCAAAGCTAGCACCATGAGTGTCGTGCAACAGAGACCACCTCTCCACAGGCTCGTGCTCTATCCATTCCTGAAAATTCTTAATCCGTCTGCCAGGCCTCCTCCTAGTACCGGGTTGGTCAAATCCCGGCAAATCGCAAAGAGCAATTGGTTCTTCCTCGGGTGGTGCTGCTCCAGCTACTGTCTGTGCAGCTACCGCGGCCGCATGAGCCGCCACAGCTGCTGCTCTAGCTGCTCTCCTCTGCCTAACATGTTTTTTTGTGAATTCATCTAGATAGGCCCGACACTTGATATACTTCCACTCCTGGTTCTTCTTGCAAAGCTTCTTGAATAGGTTCATAAGGGCCTTGTCCCTGAACTGTGAGAAAAAGTTAGCCCCTAGATGCCGCATGCACCAATGACTCTGCATGTCTAGCCATGGAGTTGGTTCATCTGGAGCAGGCTGAGTCAGCTTCCTTATCGCGCTGAGTATACCCGGATGCCTGTCATGTAGGACGCATACATTCGGTACATCCCTCACAACTGCTATCTTCAGCTGCCTGAAAAACCATACCCAACTCTCGGTGTTCTCGCTCTCCACGAAATCAAATGCAAGTGGAACAACTTGATTGTTCCCGTCTTGACCTATAGCAGTCAAGATCTGGCCCCTGTACTTGCCAGTGAGAAATGTTCCATCTACACAAATGACTGGTCGACAGTGAGTGAAAGCTTCTATGCATATAGCAAATGAGAAGAACAATCGATGCAGTACTCTCAAATTGGGTTCTTGAGGCAATGTTAAGTGTTGGATGTCGAGGTATGTGCCTGGATTCCTAGCCTGCAGTGTCTGCAGCATCCAAACAACATAGTCGTATCCATCTCGAAACGAACCAAATCTTGTCTCTAGTGCCCTCTGCTTAGTCCTCCAAGCCTTTCCGTAAGATATATTGTAGCGAAATCTGACAGCAACTTTGTTGATGATAGCTTTCACCACCATGGCTTTGGTCTCCACTATCTTAGTGTATAACAGTCTAGCCAGGAGGGTTGACGTGAGATTACAATGGTCTTGCAGGACATTGTCAAGTTGACATGTGTGCTGCACAACATCGCTAACCTTCCAGTTGGTGTCATATCGAGGAACATGGGCATGGACCCTGGCAGGACACCCAGCTACCTCGCAAACCAAAGTCAAATATTGCTGGGATGACACCTTTGTTTTGAAAACCCGCTGCATGGACAATGCCCACTCAACGATTGCTTCCTGTAGATGCCTCTTGCTAGGATATAATGCACCAATGGAGATGTTGTTGGCGTGATAGTGCCACGAGGAATCGTGCCCATCGTTCACATTCATTGCTGCTGTGTGGTCTTGATTCCATGATGCTGGAATAGGTTGGTCCTCCTGATCAGACTCAGCGGAATCATAAGAGCTATCACTGTACCCTTCTGAATCTTCGGCTTCCATCTGATCTTGCAACCAACCGTCGTGTATCTCGTCCTCATCGACCTCACCACTGAAAATATCTTCTCCTGTCCCTTGACTACCTTCAGCTGATTCATGTCCAGTGTGTGCAAAACTACTCTGACCAGGTTCATAACTACCTCCATCGGTGTGTGCATAACTACTCTGCCCAGGTTCATAATAACCACCGCCATCTTGGCCTTGACTGCTCTGGTCATTATAGTAGCCACCACCACCTCCGTCTTCGGCTTGACTGCTCTGCTCATGATCATAACCACCACCAACATGGTGTGTCTGACTACTCTGGCCCTGATCATAAACAGGCTCTTTCGCCACAGGAAGCACTAAGACACTGGGGTTAACTATCCTATGCAGACAGGCTTTCACCCATTTGACCCATTTAGCTTGCTCTTCTATCGGTCTCAAATAAAAATCAGGTTTAATATTTGACTTTGTCCATAATACATGCACACCGATAGTATGGGTGGGAGGAAGCCCTAAACGAGCACATAACCAATCTTTCAACTCAATAATGGGGATGGTTTCAGGATCCTGGAGCACTTCATCAATACAATTGAAATCGCTCAAATCAACTCCATTCTGGTTTGTTTTGACGACACCGTCACCATAGTAGAACCTAAACACTACATTACTGGACATAACTTCAGGCCTAAAACCACAATTTGTCAAATGACCGTACAGTGGCAGATTTTAGCAAAAAAATATACTAATATTCCTATAGCCGAATAATCTTGCATAGCCCGCAAATATAATTATAATCCTATAGCCGAATAATCTAGCATAGCCCACAAATATACTTATAATCTAGCAGTTCATCGCGGAGCGCTAACATACAACATCCAGAACTACCGAGAAGATAAACAAACAAAAATGTCTGTAGTTAGCAAGAAATTAGAGTTTACCCTTGAAGCGTGCGAAATCCTGCCGTGCAGCTGCCTCCACTCAAACGTGCAGCTGCCTCAAGCCCCAGCCCCGAGACTCCACCATGCAACTGCCTCAAGCCCCGCCCCAGACTCCACCATAGCCATTGCACCTCAAGAACTCCAAGAAAATCCTCCACGAAAACGCCTCAAATCGCTACACCAGACTATCCCACAAGTAGATCGGAAATCTACTAGCTTCAGCAGCAAATTTAGTGGAAAACAAAGCAAAGTGTGACAGCAAATGGGAACAGCTCCATGGGAGAAGAAGCAGCAGGGGAGAAGAGCTAGCAGGGGCTGGACGGGGAAGGAGGCGTGCGAGCTAGCAGGGGCTGGGCGGCAGCAGAGGGAGAGGAAGGAGGCGTGCGCGGGGCTGGGCGCGGCGCGCGTGTATTAAAAGACGCGGCTCGTCGTTCGACCGTTACACGACGCAGCTCGTCGTTCGACCATTGAACGACTCCGGGCTCGTCGTCCTGCCATAAAACGACGCGTGCTGGGTCGTCTTTCCAGGCAATGGCCGGATCGTCTGTCGCGCTGCAGGCCGACAGGGTGGGTCCCAGGCGCTGCTTTCGGTGCCTAAAAAGACGGCGCGACTGTGTCATGTCCTCAAAAAACGACGAGCCCGAGTCGTTTTTTCAAAAACGACAGTGCAATACTTCCGTAAATTCCTTAGTCTGCGTAATATTCGTAAAAATGATTAAAAAAACGTATTATTTAAAAAAAATTAGCAGTAATGTAGACTGAAACTATGGATTCTAGATCTCGTTGAGTTCTAAAATTGCGGTCTTCAAATAAGCCTTGTGTGGCAAGGGTGTTTGCTGGTGTTCTTTTCCATCACTGTCTTTGTGGTGCATTTTTCAAGTTTTGCGAATAATCGAAGGAAGAACACAGCCAATGGTGTAATTTTATTTTCTGTAGGTCGTTTTATATCAAGTTACCCTTCTTATGTACTGGCTGTAGTAGTGTAGTTCTCAATAAATGCACGCTTTTGGGTGTCTTTACCCAAAAAGAAATTAAGATCTATATGCTAGAACAAAACATAGGGAAATCAAAATGACAATCAGCTGTGGAACCAATCCTTCCGTAATTAAGAAAATCAAAATTTCTTATTTCAGGTTCACTCTGAGTTATGTGAATTGAAGCATAGTAGATCCAGTGGCAAAAACCACAAAAACAAATCTGTACGTGCTAGTTTTGTGTAATCTCGAAAGCATGACAAAACTATAAGTTTAGAACTAAAAAAAAATTAATTCAAAATTTGTTTGAATAAACTCCGAAGAAAAAAAAACAGAGATTTATCGGAAAAATGTCATTGCTTTGCTCTAGCAGTGCTTAGAGAAATATGGTTTGCACATAGTGCTATACATTCGATCATAGAAACAGAGTGTCAAAAAGTACTAGTCGATGCGCTGAATAACGAAGATTGATCCGTCGCATATAGTAAGTACGTAGGTGTTTTGATCTGAGATGATCTGATGCGCTTCTACTTAGCCAAATCCAAAATATCTCCAGCACTCACGGCGGCTACATCTCTTGGGTTGTGCCGGAGCACTGCCCGTCGTCGTGGTGGTTGTAGGAGAACCATGTGCCCGTAGAAGCAGAGCAGTAGCACCCAGACGCGGCATCGTAGAAATACCCGGAGCAGCTGCTGTAGTAGTAGCCCGACGCCGGATCGTACACGTAGTCCGAGCCCTCGGCGCCGGTCCCCTTCTCCGCCGCCGCACCCGATGTATCACGCAGGTCCTCGACGCAGTTACGACTGGTGGTGGTGGCAGCGGCACGGTCAGCTTGGTGTTCTTCTCCGGCCTCCCGCGCGGCGGAAGCGGAGACGCGGTCACGGCGGCCGTGCTCGTAGACCCAGGCCGCGCTCTCGAACTCCTCGCGGTCGTCCGAGTAGGCGTCGAGGTCCCCGCGGTCGAACAGCTCCGCCGCCGCGTCCGTGATCTCGTCGAACGCGCGCCGCGCCGCCTCGTCCATCTTGCCAGCAGTCCTGCGAGCACCGCCGGCTGCGTACGCGCCGAGTCCCTTGAGCCGCCTGAGGGCGCGCGGCACCGTCTCGCCGGGCTCGAGGAGGCCGGCCAGCCGCTTCTTGATCTCGAAGACGGTGCGGGCGGAGACGAGGTCGTGGACGAGGCGCTCGTCCTCCTCCTGCCTCTGCAGGGCCTTCCTGGCGCGCTTCGTGGCGGCGGAAGCGGTGTCGGCGTCGGGGGTGCCCAGCCAGGCGTCCTCTTTCGTGCCCTCGCGTCCTGCGTGCTCCACGAAGGTGCCGCTCTCGTCGAGGAACCCGGTGTCGTCGTCGCCGCCGCCGCCCTCTTCGTCGTCGTCCTTGAGGAAGTCGTCGTAGGCGGCATCACAGCCGTCGTAGCGTCGTGCTCCGGAGGCCTTGTCGACGTCGCCGCCTCCGAGCGGGCGCTTGGTGCCGCACGGCGGCTCCATCGGTAGATCGATCGATCGATCGGCCGTACGCCGGCGGGCCGCTTCGGATTGGGGAAAAGGAGAACACCACATCTGAAACGCAGTACACGAGACGAGCCTGAAGCCCTAACGAGAGATACCGTGTGCTCGTGTTCGTGTACGGATCGGATTTCTTTTGGTCTCTCCGCAGACCGACACGACGGCGGCCCAGATTTAGCGGAGTCTCGGCCTTTTACCGCTCGAAAAAGTTAAACGAATTTGTTTTTTTAATGGGATAGGGCTCTACGGCCGTGGAAGCTTTCATGAGTTCAGCCGTGGGAACAAAGTTACAGAGAAACCCTTAAAAGATAGGGAAATAGCAGATAAGGCTACAATTTTTATAGAAAAGACTCTAGAGAAAAGAAGAAAAAAAGTGATCCAGTCCCTAGTCTTCTGAAGGAAATATGCCCGAGAGGCAATAATAAAGTGGTTATTATCTTATTCCATGTTTATGATAAATATTTATTTTGCATACTATAATTGTATTAATTAGAAACGTTAATACATATGTGTTTAATAAACAAAATACAAAGTTCCTAGTACTTCCTCTCATATAAACTAGCTTGTTGATTAACAAGACGATCAAGGTTTCCTGATCATGGACATTGGATGTTGTTAATAACGAGGTCACAACATTGATGGAATAATGTGATGAACATTCATCCTAAGTATAGCATTACTGATATGGGCATGAAAGAGGAGGTGAAGCCTAATTTTAGAACTCCACCAAGCTAGGTGATGCGGGCGCATCCCATTGATGATTGGCACATCAGGACGACCTACGATATGTAATGATAAGTCTAAGGTTGTGTCAAATATTGTTGCTATGTTATTGAGTCCGAGTCCATGTTAGGTTCGAGTCCGTTTGTGAGTTCGGTTTGGGTCTATCCAACCGACTAGTTGCAGGCCTCCTATATAAAGGAGCCAGCCACCTAGGGTTTAGGGGAGTTCAGTTGTTTAGACTACAAACTATATTGTGCTCCACCGTGTATCATTCCTCCGGGGACGGCGATACCGTTTATCAGATTATTATTGCTGCGGAGTTTCTTGTGTGTATCAATGATTATCGAGCTGTGGTTTGAGGCGTGGTGATCTTCATCACGTTACTTGCTGGATTCGTTCCTCTTCTTCAGGTGACGTTCATCGACGTTATTGGAAGATCATTTATCAGGTTGACTCGCTGTGAAAGATCGGGACAAATCTAAAGGATCATTCGGCTTGATCTCTATCAGGTGGTATCAGAGCTTTCGTTGATCACAGCGTGTTTTTGGATCATCTGTAGACTATTTTTTTACAAATAGTTTATAGATCAGTTTGTTTGGAGGAGATTGAGATTTGTAGGCAGATCAGATCAGATCTTGGAGGCGTTCTTGTACGTGATTGGAAGAATCATCCACCCGATCGTGGACAAGAAGAAATCGCGGGAATCGATCGTTGTTTTTCTGATCTGTTTCCATCGCGAGATGGGTTTCTTTTTATCAGATCCGATCGATCCAAGATCTGATCGGGGGCAGTGAAAAAAAAGGAAGGAGAGAGAGACCCGCCGCCGTACGCCTTGCTCTCCGCCTGGCGTCGCACGCGCTCGCGAAGGAAGAGCCAAGCGGCGCACGTGTCTGGCGAACGAGGTCCCCGCGTGTGCCTCACGTACAAGGCAGTTGAAAAAAAGGGAGAAGGCACACGATCTCGCCCGCGCGCCTGACGACCGAGTCACCCGCGCTGTTGGAGATATGCCCAAGAGGCAATAATAAAGTGGTTATTATTATATCTTTATGTTTATGATAAATGTTTACATCCCATGCTATAATTTTATTAACCGGAAACATTAATACTTGTGTGTTTTGTAAACATAAAAGAGTCCCTAGTAAGCCTCTTGTTAAACTATCTTGTTGATTAATGGATGATCATGGTTTCCTGATCATGGACATTGGATGTCATTAATAACAAGGTTATATCATTAGGAGAATGATGTGATGGACACACACCCATAGTAAGCGTAGCATAAGATCAAGTCATTAAGTTTGTATTGATGTAAGCTTTCAAATGCATAGTAACCTAATCCTTCGACCATGAGGTTATGTTAATCACCATCACCGGATGGATACTTTGATGACATCAAACACCGCTTCGTAACTGGGTGGTTATAAAGGTGTCATTGGGTATTCTGAAAGTATGTGTTGAAGCGCATGGATCAAGATTGGGATTTGTCCATCCATATGACGGATAGATATGCTTTGGGCCCTCTCGGTGGAATGTCATCTAGTTAGCTTGCAAGCATGTGACTAGGTCACAAGGGATGACATAACATGGAACGAGTAAAGAGTACTTATCAGTAACGAGGTAGAACTAGGTATGGAGATACCGACGATCAAACCTCGGATAAGTAGAATATCGCGTGACAAAGGGAATTGGTTTTCGTATGTTAGTGGTTCTATCGATCACAAAGTCATCGTTGAGTATGTGGGAGCCGTTATGGATCTCCAGATCCCGCTGATGGTTATTGATCGGAGAGGTGTCTTCATCATGTCTGCATATTCACGAACCGTAGGGTGACATACTTAAGGTTCGAAGTTGTTTTAAGTAGATATGGAATGTGCGTTGGAGACCGAATGTTGTTCGGAGTCTCGGATTGAATCCGGGACATCACGAGGAGATCCGGAATTGTCCGGAGAATAAGATTCATATATTCGGGATCATTTTCTAAGTTAGGAAATGTTTCGGAGTGTTTGTATGGAGATTCTAGAAGGTTTCGGAATATTTTGGAAGGTTCTAGAAGAGTTCTTGGTGTTTGCTTGAAAACCAAGAAAGGGTCAAAGGAAACCTTGTGGGGCGAGACACGGATTCGTGGGGGAGGAGGACTCCTCCCCCCCCCTTCCCAACCCGCCGGCCATAGGAGGGGAGTCCTACTAGGACTCCCCCTCCCCAGGCGCGCCTCCCTCCTTTAAATAGAAGGGAGGGGGCGCCCCCTCCAAAACCTCTCCCATAACAATCCCTAGCCGCCGCCTCTCTCCTCCTCCTCCGCTCTGCTCCGGCTTAGGCGAAGCCCTGCAGAATTCTCTACTCCACCACCACCACCACACCGTCGTGCTGCTGGGATTCCGTGGAGAAGATCTACTACCTCCGCTGCTCGCTGGAACGGGGAGAGGAAGGTCTGCTTCGACTCCGCACGTGTGACCGACTGCGGAAGCGCTGCCGGAACGCGGCGCCGGAAGGATCGTCCACACGATCTTGAGATCGGCAAGTGATCGACTACATCAACCCCGAGATCTAATCTCGTAACGCTTTCGGATCTACGAGGGTTAGTACAGATCTATCTCGTTGCACATGTCTAATAGATTAGATCTTGGCTTTTATCTAGATTAGATCTGGGTTTTGTTCGTTCTTACGGTAGAAATTTTTTGTTTTCCATGCTATGAACCCATCACGCGCGTCCCTGGTGATCGAGTCCGCTGCGTTTGGGTTGATCCCGCGTGTGACTGGCTCGCGCACACGCGTCTCGATTTGGCCGCGCGTGGCTCCCGCACGCCTAAGGACAGACGCCTCTGTCCTTGAGCGAGGCCGCACGCGTTTGGTAGCAGATCTGATCGAGAGTTCTGCTAAAGTTCAGAGATGGATCTTGAGGGTAAAGATAGTGATTTTTCAGCGCAAGACGTCTACAATGATTATCTAGACCTGAAAAATTGTGCGCGCTAGGATTCTAGTAAATTAAAGTGGAGGCTTCTACATACTGCAACCTCGACAGAATACAAAATATGGGAAGAGACAATGCAAGCTGGTTTTCGCTTATGTGTTGATCTTTCTCCAGATCTGCAGTTTGACGACACTATCGCTTTTCGTCTTGCAAAAAGGCGTGAGGATGCGCGAATTTTCCGGTGGTCGAATATGGACACACGTACGCGAGGTGTCTCAATAAATACTGTTTGGGAGGACTATAAAAAAAATTTACGTGCTAAATTTTTGGCACCATCAAAAATAGAGGACAAGGTGATTGTTTCGGAGGATGTTGTACCATTTAGTGGGCTGAATTTGCAACTCAAGAAAGTACAAGACGATGCTTGCATGACAGTTGACAAGGGCCAGCGTTGGAATTTGTTTCAGGCGCAATGTATGATGAAAGGCAAAGCATGCAAGTTGATTGTTGATGGAGGAAGCTGTACTAATGGCATTAGCAAGGCAATGGTGGCAGCGTTGGGGTTGTCCACATGGCGTATTTCTGAACCTCAGCATCTACAGTGGTTCAATAGCTGCGGTATGGTGAAGGTAACTCATAAGGTGCGAGTGCCATTTACAGTTGGTGATTATGTTGATGAGATTGAGTGCGATGTGTTGCCATTGGAGGTATGTGGGCTGTTACTTGGTCGTCCATGGCAGTATGATCGCAATGTTACACATGCTAGAAGAACAAATACATATTCTTTTATGCATGGTGGCAAACAACAGACTTTGAAGCCTATGCAGGATGTTGACATAAAGTCTGATATAGAGCTGGTGGTACATAAGGAGAAGGTGCGCAAGACTAAGCCAAAATCTAGGCTAGCTAAGGTGCAGGATGGAGAGCATGATGCACAGTGTGACAATGTTGATATTGCTTCAGCTATGCCTGTAGATGACAAGCTAGTGGAACTTGTTAGTGACAAGCCAGTTAAAGTGCATCCTCTTATTGCTGAGAGGAAGGATGTTGCAGCATATGTTCAGAAGGTTGTTTGTGTTGACACAGGTGTTCAGACGGATGATAGTTGTGGTCCTGATGTTCCAGTGCATGTGGTGCAGCAGGATAACAAGAGCAGTTTTGTTAGCACACCTGTGAGGTGTTTTGTTGGGACAGTTGTGCGGATGCATAGAGGCAAGGATGGACATGTTTGACAGTTGTGTGGTCCAGGCATTACTCATCTTATGCCAGGTCATGCAAATAAGGTCCATGTTTAGCAACCCCACGGGTTCCAACAAGAGTTGAGAAGAAAAAGAAGACGATGGCGCCTAGGTCCAAGCTCGTATGGAGACGCAAGGAGGTGCAGGCGCTGAGGGCTGTATCAAGTCCAGCAGGCCAAGAGGGAGGATGTGGTGAGGAAGGCAAGCAAGACTTGAAGATGGTGAAGACACGTGAAGCGATTGTTCAAATCACGCCACCTTTCTGACCCGACCCGCAAGCGTTGGGGACAACGCTTCTTGAAGGGGGGATGATGATATGGGCATGAAGGAGGAGGTGAAGCCTAATTTTAGGAATCCACCAAGCTAGGTGATGCGGGCGCATCCCATTGATGATTGGCACACTAGGACGACCTACGATATGTAATGATAAGTCTAAGGTTGTGTCAAATATTGTTGCTATGTTATTGAGTCCGAGTCCATGTTAGGTTCGAGTCCGTTTGTGAGTTTGGTTTGGGTCTATCCAACCGACTAGTTGCAGGCCTCCTATATAAAGGAGCCAGCCACCTAGGGTTTAGGGGAGTTCAGTTGTTTAGTCTACAAACTATATTGTGCTCCACCATGTATCATCCCTCCGGGGACGGTGATACCGTTTATCAGATTATTATTGCTGCGGAGTTTCTTGTGTGTATCAAGGATTATCGAGGTGTGGTTTGAGGCGTGGTGATCTTCATCATGTTACTTGCTGGATTCGTTCCTCTTCTTCAGGTGACGTTCATCGACATTATTGGAAGATCATCTATCAAGTTGACTCGCTGTGAAATATCGGGACAAAACTTAAGGATCATTGGTTGGATCCGTATCAATTACGATCAAAGTCATTATGTTTATATTGCTATAACATCATACGAAGTAATCTTAGTCCTTAGACCATGAGATCATGTTAATTGCTAACACTGGAAGAGTATCTTGATAACATCAAACGTCACACCGTAACAGGGTGACTATAAAGGTGGGTTCAGTACTACAAAGGTTTTATGTTGAGGCTCATGGATCAAGAGTGGGATTTGTCTATCCCGATGACAGATAGATATACTCTGGGCCCTCTCGGTGATATCACATTAAGATAGCTTGCAAGCAAGTGATGTGATCACTAGAATGTTATATCACGGGAACGAGAAAAGAGTACATGTCGGCAACGAGATCAAACTAGGTATGGAGATACCGATGATTGAATCTTGGACATGTAATATATCGCGAGACAAAGAGATTTAGTTACTAGCGTTAAAGGTTTTCACGATCACAGAAGTCATCGTTGAATATGTAGGAGTCAGTATGGATCTCCAGGTCCCGCTTCTGATTATTGATCTGAGAGGGGTCTCGATCATGTCTGCATTATTCGCGAACCGTAGGGTGACACACTTAAGGGATACCGACCATTTGGAGCAAATATGTTTTAGATAAAGATTTAAGAAAGCGTTGGATTTATTTCAATAGACACCGAAACTGTTTCGGGTGAAATTGCTGAAATTGGTTCTGCATGTAATATTGAAATGTTGCAAGGGGTTTTATGTGAATGTTTGTTAATTAAAGTAATTAACAAAAATTCTGAATAAAATTAATAAAAGATTTTTATTAAATAAGAGAGCATTAAATTTGGAGAAATTTAATGCATGACCCGCCACTGGCTGATTCCATAAGCACAAAAAGAAGGGTTTACGAATCAAAACAAAGCTACTCATTAGGGTCTCTTTTCATACCCGGCTATGTGAAAACCCACGTACTCTTCTCTGAAACTTCATAATACTTCCCATTTTCAAATAAGTAAATAAGCGTTTAAAGTGGAGACTTTAAAAGAGAATGTGAAGGGGCAAATTTATGTGGAGGGAGTTACCACCACATGAATGAGAAGGTGAGGGGTCACCCCTTGGGGCGCCAGCCATGGGGAGGGGTACCCTCCCCTCCTCCTATAAAAGGCCCCCTCTCACACCTTCATACTAACACCTCCTCGTGAAGGATCTCTCTCCCCCTCTAGTATTATTCTCCCATGGTCTCGGATTAGCGAGATACATGTTCCCGGTGGCTTTATCTGAAAAGGAGTTGCTACTTCTGCTGCTTTGCTGGAGCGAGGGACGGAGGTTGTCGGGGTATCGGACGTGTGTGCGATCACGGTACACCGCTGCTTTGCGGTGCTGGACTTGGTGGTGATGGACTTGCTGGAGCTGGATCTGATGGATGTGCTGGAGCCGGACCTACTGGACTTCATCACGATCTTGAGATCGTCAAGTGTACGACTACATCATCCACGAGTTCCATCTTGTTAACAAAGCTTTGTTGTCTTCGAGGGTAAGTTCTCTATGGATGTATATCCACCCGTTGCTTGTATCTAGTAGATAGATCTTGGCGTATAGTTCCCATCGTAGGAAATTTTTTGTTTTCTATGCTGCGAACCCCAACAGTGGTATCAGAGCCTGATCTATGCATAGGTGCTTTGCACGGGTAGTACACATATGTTTATATGTGGGCGATGATGATTATGTTATTGCATGTTCTATGTATTTTGGATATTGGTGGCATAGTGGGATGAAGCGGCCCGGACCAACCTTACATGTCATTGCACATGAGACCGGTTCCACGACTGACATGCAACTAGTTTTGCATAAGTGGCTGGCGGGTGTCTGTCTCTCCTACTATAGTCAATATCTGATTTACAACGAGTTGCTAATAACTTAGTTATCATTGTTGTGGTTCCATGTTCGTAGGTAAGACCGGTTCTATCTTCGAAAGCCCTAAGCCACGTAAAACTTGCAATGGATAAATTAGAGGCGTCTAGTTTAGATTGTTGCTGGGCTAGTGTCATGATATGGTAATGTTGTAAGTAGATGTATGATAGATACCCTTACAACACACCTAACGTGTAAGTTCCATAGACCTTAGCCTTACACACAAAGGAATGATAGAGATCGTACCATGATGCATATGATAGAGATCAAATGCATGGACCATATCATCCCACTTTACACATTAGATGTTTGCATCTTATATTGCTTGTTTAGCGTTTTAGTAGCATTATAAGATGATCCCTCATTTAAATATCAAGATAAAATGTGTTCTTCCTTAAGTATACACCGTTCTATGGATCGTGTTTCGAGACATCACATGATGATCGGGTGTACTCGACTATGCGTTTTCATACAAACGGGTGTAAGACAGTTTTACACATGCCAGTATTAAGGTTCTTACTTGGAGAGCCTAGCATGTACAGACATGGCCTCGGAACACGGACCGAAAGGTTAAGCATGAGTCATATAATTGATATGATGCCCATATTGATGCTCGCCTTTGAAGCTACACCAACTCACGTGATGATCGGACTTGGTGTAGTGGATTTGGTTCATGTAATCACCAAAAAGGCACGAGGGATGTCGTTTTTGAGTGGGAGTTCATTTCTAATTTGGATTAGTCGAACTCAATTTGTTATAAACTAAATCGAAGTGAATGTGCATAATTTGTTGTAGTCATTGGCGTCTGTTCACTACCTTATGCTTAGTTTTAATTGAGATAATAGAACTATAGAATTCTGGATATTTACTTTACGAACTGGTATCGTATTGTTTTGAATGTCAATTTAAAGTTTATAAGTCCTATTGCAAACTTTTAGCAAACTCTATTTACTCCATGAAGTTTAATAAGTAGTATTAAATCAAGAGTAAGAATTCCAATGTTAGTATCTAAAGTATCATGTTTGCCTCCATGATTATTGATATTCAAAAGTTGTTTTAATATCAAGATTATATAGGAGCTGGAAATTGTTTCAGAAACCATCATGTGTGAAAGATATTGTGATATCTGAAACAATGTTTTTGGTTGCATTATGATAGAGTATAATTTAGCAAAATACATGTTCTCATATTGTATGAGAATTTGTGAAGGATGGAGATGCTAAGCATCCGGATCTCCCAAAAAGGTTTTGGGAACTAACATTATACTCGTGATTCTTCCTTACAGGCTATAGTAGCTTGATCATGAAAGTCGTTATGATAAGGATGAATAGAAGATGTAAGTAAAATGTTTACTACACTAATAGATTACTAAAGAATGGATTTTTGAAAGAACACCAAATATTTGATGATGGTGATCCACTTCAAAGTGCAAGTCCAAAGGTATTAGTATTTAACTATATACACTTTGTACTATGTGTCATGTGAATGACACCACTATTGATGTTGATAGATTCTTTTAAAAGAAAAGGAATTGTTGAAAGAGAATCTATAAAATATTTGACAGAAAAGAAAAGGTTGGAGATGTCCAACGTAGGTATATAGAAGATATACATGTTATGACTGTATTCCTTGCTTGTTAAACAATGTGGTTCTTAGGTATTGGATACCGGTATTGGATACCGAATTGGTTGGTGTGAAGTATCATACAGAATAACACAATTCATGAACTGCAACGGCCTAAGTAACTGGCAAGAGAATAAGTGATGATGTTCATCGAAAACAAATAAAGTGTTATTGTGTTTTTCGTTGTCGTCAAACCTAGCCTTCAAGATTTGTTTTAATAATTGTTAATTTGTTCCGGTATTACGAGAACAATGGTTGTTCAAATAATTACCGTATTCCATAAAGGATGGATGAACTTTTACAAGTCTAGTGGGAGAAATCACATCCATAAACACTATTGCTAAAATGTCGCAAGACAAATGATTGAAAGATCACTTATGAAGTGACATCGCTGTTTAAATTATATTGGAAAGAAAACATGAAGAAAATCCATGTTGATGGATTTTTGGAGTCTTTGATTTTGATCAATTGACGCTTGTGAGACTTTCCTCGAGATAATTGAAACTCTGTTCATAGGCCAAAGAGGAACGGATGACTAGCTTATTGGAAATTGTACATGCTGATGTGCATAGTCCATTATGTGTAGCCATATGCGATGGATATTTTTGCTTCATATGCTTTCTCCAGAAATTTGAGTGAATATATTTATATATTTACTTAATAAGGAAGAAGTATGAAACATTTGAAAATTGTTGAAAGACTTTCAAGATGAAGTGGAAAATCATTGTAACAAGAAAATAAAGAGTTTATGATTCGATCATCAAGGAAAATATTTGAGTTACATGTTTAGCAAAACACCTAAGATTTGCGGAATTGTTCCATGATTTGTGTTTCCCGATAAACCATAGGAGTATGGCATATTTGAGAGATGAAATCAAACCATGTTTGACATGGTAAGATCAAATGTGTCATTTATAAAACTGCCATTATGTTTTAAGGATTAAAGCTTTAGAGACTACCGCTTTTACACTGAAAAGAGCACCATCGTGATCCGTTGAAATGACACCATATGAGTTATGGTTTGGGATAAAACCCGAATTGTCTTTTCTTAAATTTTGGTATGCTATGCATAAGTAAAATGTTTACAACCAAAGTTGGATAAGCACGTCTTTGTAGGTTATCCCAAAGAATTTGTTGGGAATTTCTCCATAACACCGAGGATAAAAGAGTTTGTCGCTTGGACCGTCAAGTTTCTTGAGAAAGAACTTTTCGTGAAAAGTTAAGTGGAAGGACAATAGAACTTTGATAAGGTTGTTGAACCTTAGCTATATGTGCTAAGTAGCGCAGCACCGGATAGTGTCCCGGTGGCGGCCACATTGCTCATGGCTCCCGTGATTACAAAGGGTGTGATCTCGGAGATTAGAGTTCCTATTGAACCGTGTGGGTCGGTAAGAATCAAATAGTAAGATTTGATAAACAAGTCGTTATTGTTTTGACAATGATAAACCGACTGCATGCAAATAAGCGATGATGGGCCCTGACTCCATAAAATGAGTAGAAGTCATAGAATCCGTGATAGTATCCATACACGAGAAATAAAGTTTCTGAATTTGGAAGACCCTCTGAAAAGGCGTAAAGCCTATCGGTCATGTTTGGATCTATAAATAAATAGACATGGATGTTTAACATCTATGAAATAGTCGACATGTCGGAAATAAGTTTACGGCAATGTTCAAGGAGTTGACTATGACAAGATTTGATCTTTCATAGCGATATTTAGTCTTGACGGATTAATGTAGCAACCACTACATATAATTTGGTATATGGTGGTTGAATAAACAAAACAAGGTTCTTCTAACAGAACGGTTAGCTAGGATGTGTATATGACATGGTCCGAAGGGTTTTGTTAATTCAAAGGGTGCTAAAAGGGCATGCAAACTTCAATAGTTGAAGTGAGCATAGCAGAGTTGGAATCTTCACCATGATGAAACTATTAAAAGAGTTTAAATTCATCAAAGATGATGAAGATGCTTGCATTTGCAAGAAATTAAGTGGGAGCGCTGAGACATATTTCTAATACATTATGTAGAGAATATATTGTTGATTGGAAATGATCTATCTTGTATTGACACAAGTTAAGAATTTCATTAAAATAAGATTTCAATGAAAGACTTGGGCAAAACCGGAATATTTGGCATCAACATCTATATGGATAGATTGAGGCGCTAATATGGTTGTGCCAGATATACATATATGAGATATTGAAAGAGTTCAATATGGAAACAACAAGAAAGGTTCTTGCTGCATGGAAATGATTGTAGCAAGATTCAAGTGTTTCAACACTTGGTGAGTAAAATCACATGAAGATTTTGATTGATTATACCATGATATGTATATATATCCAGAATGTCCTATGCTCTAAATGTTATGAGCATGATGCACTCGACGATCGACGTAGAGCTCGTTGGAAACCCCAAGAGGAAGGTATGATGAGTACAACAGAAAGTTTTCCCTCAGTTATGAAACCAAGGTTTAATCGAACCAGTAGGAGCAAGGAAACACCCCAAAGGTGTTACTAGCTGAGCTTTGGCAGGGTGCACTACCGGTGCTAGTAGCAACGTGGAGACCTGCACAACACAACCACAGAACTTTGTCCCCAACTTGCGATGAGGTTGTCAATCTCACCGTGTTTTGTGGAAAACAAAGGATTAAATGTATCGAATGGAAAGAAGTAAAAGTTTGCAGAAAGTAAACACAAAGCAGTAAAAGATTGTAGATTGTATGTAAAGAAAAAGGACCGGGATCCATAGTTCACTAGAGGTGGCTCTCCTTAGATAAATAACATGCTGGGTGAACAAATTACAGCGGGGCAATTGACAAACACCGAGAAAGCAATACATGCATATACTAATCATCTTGACTCCTTTGAGACTTGATTGGGCAATACAACATAATACATAAACCGCCATCCAACTACATCTATAACTAATAATCCACCTTCAGGTTATCATCTGAACCCCCTCCAGTATTAAGTTGCAAGCAACAGATTATTGCTTTACGAACTGCGTGTAAGGTAAACAATACAATTGTTCTATGAACAAAGGATCGTTGTTTTCTCCCTAGTAGCAACAGCACATCTAGTACCTTAGAGATTTATGTCACTTCCCCAGATTACCAGAGGCATGAACCCACTATCGAGCATAAATACTAACTCTTGGAGTTGCTAGCATCTACTTGGCCAAGATAGCTACTAACAACGGAAAGCATGCAATATCTCAAATAACAAAGACATGATAGAATCAATAATCAATCTGAAATAACATCTCAATATCCATCGGATCCCCGCAAACACAACATGCAAAATTACAAATAGATGATCTTGATCATGAATGGAGCTCACAAGATCTAAACATGAAAGCACAAAGGAGGAGAAACCAGCCATCTAGCTACTACATGGATCCGTAGTCCAAGGATGAACTACTCACACATCACACCGGAGGCTTGCATGGTGATGAAGAAGGCCTCCAGGGTGAATTCCCCTCTCCGGCAGGGTGCCGGGAAGAGCTTCAGATCCCTCCCGATCTAGGGATGGAGATGACGCGGCTACAGACTCTTTCGTGGATTTTTGATCGGGTACCTAGGGTTTTCGTCTCGAGGGCAACTTATAGGCGGAAGGAGAGGCCGAGGGGGTGCTGGGGTCGGCCAGACCACCCCCTGGCGCAGGCCAGGCCTGGCCGCGCGGCCAGGTGGTGTGGCCGGCCCCTGGCCCCTCTCCGTCTCGTATTCTGGCACTTGATCCCTTCCGGAAAAATAGGCACTTTGGCTTTTGTCCCCTCCAATTCTGAGAATATTCATTTTCTGACTTTCCAGGAACCAAAAACAGCAGAAAACAGGCATCTGGCACTGTGGCTCTTGTTAATAGGTTAGTCCAAGAAATCATATGAAAAGTACTCCAAAGTTGGAACAAAACACAAGAAAGTGGATAAAACCAAGCATGGAACATCAAAATTATAGATACATTTGCAATGTATCAACATCCCCAAGCTTAACTCCTGCTCGTCCTCGAGTAGGTAAGTGATAAAAAGAAATAATTTTTGAGGTGACATGCACCATGAAAGACTTGATCAAAGTACTTCAATCATAACATGAAAGACAAAGTTCTAGCAATAAGAAAAGAAACTATGATGCAACATGAAAAGTCACAAACGAAAGATTAATGAATAACAATGCTTTGCAAGACGTTTGTTTGTTTCACATAAAGAAAACATAGCATAAAAGTATTCAGCTTGTCCCTCAATAAAGTAGCAAATATAAATGCATAGTACACCTTCAAAGTTCATAAGAGTGACTAGATACAATAGTTTAAAACAAGCAATAACAAGTTATGCATCAATCAACTAGTCTTGGGACAATGCACATAGAACTAAGAATGGCCACTATGCTCTCAAAGTAGGTGCATAAAGATAGAAGGTGGAGACTCAATATAATGGTGGAAGAAAGGCCTTTTGTAAAAGGAAGTAGGGATTCAAGTCTCATAAAGAGCTTCCAAAAATTATGGTACTTGTAGTTTTCAGCTCTCATTGCCCCTATCATAAGCATCTTGAAGGTGATTAAGGTTAAAGTGACACAACTAAGAGGATATGCTTGACAAGTTATAAACTGAAATCTCATGCTCCTTACTTATGAAGATCGATCCTCATGCTACTCAACTTCAGTCACGAGTAAGCTCTTGTCATTATAAGTATATGTGTATCATTAAGAACCGCCAACGGGGTACCCCTTGTACATGATACGGGAGCTTTCCCATAATCAAAATGACAAGGCAAGCAGATAATGAGCATCTCAGCGATCTTTTTATTTGCTATTTGCATAGGTTTTTATTGAGGATGCTTCATAGAGTGCTCATTATGGTGATGCCGCAAGTTTCCACCATGATTAGGCATGGCTTAGGCTAGCGGCCCAAGCGTTTCTCTAACACACATACAAACTCCATGATCTTACAAGTTCCACTTTTATTTCACACTGTCGGGATTCGTAAGCAAAAGAACATAATATCAACGGGGTACAAAGTACAAGTGCAATGTTGAAAGCGTTCCCAATGGTACATGGTTCTGCTAATTTCAACTTATAAAGCGCAAGCATATACGCAACAAAGAAGGACCCAAGGGTTCAAGTTTATTAGAGGCAAAAAAATTAAAGTGTGCCATCAAGTTTGTGAGAGCTTTAATCACTAGTTTTCTCATAACAAGTGAAAGGTAGAAAAAAGCATGAATATACTTGGAATAGCATAAGCTAGTAGGTAGGTATGGTGGACTCTTTGGAATAACTTGGTTTAGTGAGTTGGATGCATGAGTGGAACTCATACTTTGTGGTGGAGGCTTAGCAAAAGACTGGGAGCGACAAACTAAGAGAGCAATAATGGCCATAATCATGCAGAGCGATAAAATATCATTGATCAAAGTATAAAGTGATACTACAAGTTGAAAACTAAAGGATCAGAAAGGCTATGGTGACTTGTGAAAGTCATAACATGGTGTAAGCATGCTCCAAGTCAACCCAGATAAAGCATCAAAGGAGAATACCACTATACTATGCTTTAATATGCTAAAACAACGCATGATTCATCCAAGGCACATTAAGCAATTTAAATTGTTTATAACAAGTCATGCTACAGCAAAGAATACTAAGCATAAAGCCAACACAATATCAAGCATGGCATGACAAAGCATAGCCACAGTCAAAAACAAGCTCTTTTTACCACAAAAGTATGAACTTTCCTACTCTTTTCCAAACCAAACCAAACTATTTGCAAACCAGTGTATGAAAGAGGGGGTCCAACCAACTTATTCAGAAAACTAAGCAAACCAAGCAAACTAAAAACCAAGACAAAAACGAAAAATAAGATGCTCCAAGAAAAACACAACTGTGTATGAAACAATAAAAATGAAGCGTTTGGAAGAAACCTGGAATTTTTATTGATGAAGAAGGGGATGCCTTGGGCATCCCCAAGCTTTGACGCTTGCAATTCTTGGATATTTCTTGGGGTGACACGTGTGGCATCCCCAAGCTTGAGCTTTAGTCCATCCTTCATCTCATTACTCATTTCCTTCCATACACCTGAAAATTTTCCTTCATCCAAAACTTCACACAATCTCATTAGCAACATTAGTGCACTTAAGATAAATAAGTCTCAAGGTTCAGTTCTAACACCAAATAAACTTCCATTATAACACTAGCTACTGTAGCACTTCCCTCAAAAATCTCAATTCCCTAAAGGAACTCAAGAAGGAACTAACAAGAAGCAAATGCAGAAAATGGCAGAAATCTGTCAAAACAGACCAGCAGGTAAATACGAATTTTTTCTAAGACCTTATATTGCTCAAATCAAAAAGTGTTGAACTAACTAAAGTTAGATAACAACCGGGGGCAGAAGCACAAAAAATTACAGCTCAATCCGATGTACAGAACTCTCTCAGGAATTTTTACGGTGAAGCACAGAAATCTGTTTCGGGACAGCAACTTTCCCAATCATTACTTCACTCTCATTAGAGGTTACTCTTGGCACAAAAAGCAAATAAAAAGGATAAGGAGCGGTTATTACTGAAGTAATAACTTCCAAGACTCATCTAAAACTCTTGGGTTATCTCCCAACAAGTACTTTTCTTTAACGCCTTTAAGTTAGGCATAAGAAGCAAAGAAAGAATCAGGTGTTCTCAAATGAAGAAGCATTAAGACCAAATTTTGTTTTCATAGGAGAAGCAAAAGAAATCTTTTCTCTCTTTTTAGGGAAGTATTCTATACCTTTCTTGAGTGGGAGTTGATATTTAATGGTGCCTTCTTTCATATCAATGATGGCACCAACAGTTCTAAGAAAAGGTCTTCCCAAAGTAATAGGACAAGAAGCATTGTATTCAACATCCAAAACATAGAAATCAACGGGGACATAGGAATCATTAACCATAATAAGAACATCATTAAGACTCCCCATGAGTTTCTTTTTAGCATTATCATCAAGTGGGACATTCAAATAACAATCTTCAAGAGGAGGCAAATCAAGCATATCATAAATCCTTCTAGGCATAATAGAAACACTACTATCAAGATCACACAAAGCTTTGAAATCAAAGTCATTCACTTTCATATTAATGATGGGTTCCCAACCATCCTCTTGTTTTATAGGAATAGAAGCTTTATGTTTCATCTTTTCTTCTTTAATCTTTATGAGAGCATCAGTAATGTGTTTTGTAGGCCATGTTCATAGCACTAGCATTAGGACTTTTAGCAAGCTTTTGTAGGAACTTAATAACTTCAGAGATATTGCAACCATCAATATCAAAATAAACTTTATCATCTAAAGTAGTAGAACTATTACTAGCCTCAACACTAGTGGTGGTAATAGTAGAAACACTAATGTTTCTAGCAATTTCGTCTTCTCTTTCCCACTTAGCATGTAATTCAGCTAATAGTCTAACATTTTCATCAATTCTTACTTGTATGGCATTAGTAGCTGCAAACGGATTCTCATTAGTTTCAGGTTTAGCAGCCATTTCATTAATCAATGAAGATTGAGCTTCAGATAGAGATGATATATTTCTTTCAGCATTAGAGAGTTTCAGTTGTAAACCAGGAATTTCCCTATTTAGACTCTCAAGTTGATGGCTAATGTTCTTCAAAATGATAGATTGTTCCTCCATAGTTTTAGTAAATAGCTTATTTTGCTCATATTGCATTTGCATGAAGTTTTTAGTGGCTCTTTCAACTTCTAAAATTCTTCCTTCACTAGGTAATTAAGATTTACCATTATAGCCATAAGTAGTATTAGGAGGATAAGGCTTATAATTGTTGTTACCAAAATTGTTCCTATAAGCATTATTACCATAAGCATTGTTGCCAAAGTTGTTATTTCTTATGAAGTTCACATCAACTTGCTCTTCTTGAGCAACCAAAGAGGCTAAAGGAACATTATTTGGATCAATATGAGCTTTCTCATTAACAAGCATAGACATAATAATATCAATATTATCACTCAAGGAGGAGGTTTCCTCAACAGAATTTACCTTCTTACCTTGTGGAGCTCTCTCAGTATGCCATTCAGAATAATTAACCATCATATTGTCCAGAAGTTTTGTTGCAGCACCCAAAGTGATGGTCATAAAGGTACCTTCAGCAGCTGAATCCAATAGGTTCCTTGAAGAATAGTTCAATCCTGCATAAAAAGTTTGGATGATCATCCAAGCAATCAGTCCATGAGTGGGACAATTCTTTACCAAAGATTTCATTCTTTCCCAATCTTGAGCAACATGCTCATTATCAAGTTGTTTAAACTTCATTATTTCACTTCTCATGGATATAATCTTAGCAGGAGGATAGTATTTTCCAATAAAAGCATCTTTGCACTTAGTACAAGAATCAATACTATTCCTAGTTAAGTAATTCAACCATTCTTTAGCTTTTCCTCTCAAAGAGAAAGGAAACAATTTCAGTTTAATAATATCACCATCTATATCCCTATGCTTTTGCATCTCACAAATTTCAACAAAGTTATTTAGATGGGAAGCAACATCTTCATTACCAATACCAGAAAACTGTTCTCTCATAACAAGATTGAGCAAGGCAGGTTTTATCTCAAAGAAAGTATTTTCAGCCACAGGTGGAGCAATGGGAGTGCTCATAAAATTATTGTTGTTGGTGCTAGTGAAGTCACACAACTTAGTGTTTTCAAGGGTAGTCATTTTTTTTGGATTTTCAAATAAGAAAGCAAAACAAGTAAAACTAATTTTGGGTGAACAAATTACAGCGGGGCAATTGACAAACACCGAGAAAGCAATACATGCATATACTAATCATCTTGACTCCTTTGAGACTTGATTGGGCAATACAACATAATACATAGACCGCCATCCAACTGCATCTATGACTAATAATCCACCTTCAGGTTATCATCTGAACCCCCTCCAGTATTAAGTTGCAAGCAACAGATTATTGCTTTACGAACTGCGTGTAAGGTAAACAATACAATTGTTCTATGAAAAAAGGATCGTTGTTTTCTCCCTAGTAGCAACAGCACATCTAGTACCTTAGAGATTTATGTCACTTCCCCAGATTACCAGAGGCATGAACCCACTATCGAGCATAAATACTAACTCTTGGAGTTGCTAGCATCTACTTGGCCAAGATAGCTACTAACAACGGAAATCATGCAAGATCTCAAATAACAAAGACATGATAGAATCAATAATCAATTTGAAACAGCATCTCAATATCCATCGGATCCCCGCAAACACAACATGTATGGATTACAAATAGATGATCTTGATCATGAACGGAGCTCACAAGATCTAAACATGAAAGCACAAAGGAGGAGAAACCAGCCATCTAGCTACTACATGGATCTGTAGTACAAGGATGAACTACTCACACATCACACCGGAGGCTTGCATGGTGATGAAGAAGGCCTCCAGGGTGAATTCCCCTCTCCGGCAGGGTGCCAGGAAGAGCTTCAGATCCCTCCCGATCTAGGGATGGAGATGACGGCGGCTATAGACTCTTTCGTGGATTTTTGATCGGGTACCTATGGTTTTCGTCCCGAGGGCAACTTATAGGCGAAAGGAGAGGCCGAGGGGGTGCTGGGGTCGGCCAGACCACCCCCTGGCGCGGGCCAGGCCTGGCCGCGCGGCCAAGTGGTGTGGCCGGCCCCCGGCCCCTCTCCGTCTCGTATTCTGGCACTTGATCCCTTCCGGAAAAATAGGCACTTTGGCTTTTGTCCCGTCCAATTCTGAGAATATTCATTTTCTGACTTTCCTGGAACCAAAAACAGCAGAAAACAGGCAGCTGGCACTGTGGCTCTTATTAATAGGTTAGTCCAAGAAATCATATGAAAAGTACTCCAAAGTTGGAACAAAACACAAGAAAGTGGATAAAACCAAGCATGGAACATCAAAAAATATAGATACATTTGCAATGTATCAGAGCACATACCAGAATGATTCATAAGATGATCATTGGACAATAGTAAAGATATTCTTATGAGCTTTAGAAGAACTAAGAATATATCACGTATAAGTGAAAAATAGTTAAAGGTAGTTCATTGTAAAGTGTTACATTGATACTAGTTTTGTCACAAGATACAAATTAAATTTATCTCAATTTAGACTATGGGTGGCACAATGTAATGGAAAGGATGTTCCATGATGGATTTGGATGAGTTCCAAAGTTGAGACATTGTGATAGATACTACAACAAAAGGCTAAGTATATGACTGCTATAGTAGCAGCATAGGAGGGCATTTGTGTTAAGTAGTTTGTTATCTAACTAGGTGTGGTTCAAAGTGCACTAATACTATGAAGATATATTGTATGACAATAATATGAACATATTTTAACCCGAATGAACTAAAGGTCTCACCAAAGGACCAAATTTATACAATGCCATCTCATTTGAGAATGAGTGATGCATAGAGACGCAAAGACATGCAAATACACACGGACCTGAAAGTGCAAGATCTGGAGATTATGTTAACCACTAGCAAACGCGTATATTCAACACCTAGGTGTTGTATATACAAGTTTACAAACTAGATTATTGACTCTAGTGCAAGTGGGAGACTGAAGGGAATATGCCCGAGAGGCAATAATAAAGTGGTTATTATCTTATTCCATGTTTATGATAAATGTTTATTTTGCATGCTATAATTGTATTAATTGGAAACGCTAATACATGTGTGTTTAATAAACAAAATACAAAGTTCCTAGTACTGCCTCTCATGTAAACTAGCTTGTTGATTAACAAGATGATCAAGGTTTCCTGATCATGGACATTGGATGTTAATAACGAGGTCACAACATTAGTGGAATGATGTGATGAACATTCATCCGAAGTATAGCATTACGATCAAAGTCATTATGTTTATATTGCTATAACATCATACGAAGTAATCTTAGTCCTTAGACCATGAGATCATGTTAATTGCTAACACCAGAAGAGTATCTTGATAACATCAAAGGTCACACCGTAACAGGGTGACTATAAAGGTGGGTTCAGTACTACGAAGGTGTTATGTTGAGGCTCATGGATCAAGAGTGGGATTTGTCCATCCCGATGACGGATAGATATACTCTGGGCCCTCTCGGTGATATCACATTAAGATAGCTTGCAAGCAAGTGATATGATCACTAGAATGTTATATCACGGGAACGAGAAAAGAGTGCATGTCGGCAACGAGATCAAACTAGGTATGGAGATACCGATGATCGAATCTCGAACATGTAATATATCGTGAGACAAAGGGATTTAGTTACTAGCGTTAAAGGTTCTCACGATCACAGAAGTCATCGTTGAATGTGTAGGAGTCAGTATGGATCTCCAGGTCTCGCTTCTGATTATTGATCTGAGAGGGGTCTCGATCATGTCTGCATTATTCGCAAACCGTAGGGTGACACACTTAAGGGATACCGACACCATTTGGAGCAAATATGTTTCAGACAAAGATTTAAGAAAGCGCTGGAATTATTTCAATAGACACCGAAACTGTTTCGGGTGAAATTGCTGAAATTGGTTCTGCATGTAATATTGAAATGTTACAAGGGGTTTTATGTGAATGTTTTTTAATTAAAGTAATTAATAAAAATTCTGAATAAAATTAATAAAAGATTTTTATTAAATGAGAGAGCATTAAATTTGGAGAAATTTAATGCATTTAAAGTGGAGACTTTAAAAGAGAATGTGAAGGGGCAAATTTATGTGGAGGGAGTTACCACCACATGAATGAGAAGGTGAGGGGTCACCCCTTGGGGCGCCGGCCATGGGGAGGGGTACCCTCCCCTCCTCCTATAAAAGGCCCCCCTTCACACCTTCATACTAACACCTCCTCGTGAAGGATCTCTCTCCCCCTCTAGTATTATTCTCCCATGGTCTCGGATTAGCGAGATACATGTTCCCGGTGGCTTTATCTGGAAAGGAGTTGCTGCTTCCGCTGCTTTGCTGGAGCGAGGGATGGAGGTTGTTGGGGTACTAGACGTGTGTGCGACCACGGATTTACACCACTTCTTTGCGGTGCTGGACTTGGCGGTGATGGACTTACTGGAGCTGGACCTGATGGACGTGCTGGAGCCGGACCTGCTGGACTTCATCACGATCTTGAGATCGGCAAGAAATTTTTTGTTTTCTATGCTGCGAACCCCAACATCTTCTCCACCACATCTTTTCAATCTCCAAACATGGGTATCCTCGTCGTCGCCAAGGAAGTTGCCACTTGGGGCAGTGCTGGTCGTGGATACCAGGCCGAGGTCGTGGAAGATCCTCCGAAGGAGGAAGATTCGTCGGGGAAGAGCTATGCTTCCCGGCTGAAGAATGCTCCACAAGCCATGGAAAATTCTCGGGCTCAGCTGCAGGAGTTAATGTGCTTGAAAAGTTGCTTCTATAGAGTGCTCGTCGCTCTGAGCACCCGTTCACCCACTTGCCACCTTCCACTCTAAACCGCCATCTTACTACCCTTGTCATCCACCTCACCACCATAGCTGGTGAGGAGGAAAAGAGCAGTGCGGGGGCCAACAGAGGGACGATGGCCAATAATATCTCCCTAAAAGAGAAGATCTTTGAGCTTATTGACCGAGTTGCTAGATCCCCACGACCTCAAGTTCATCTCCCACCTCAAGAGCTCAATTCAAGGACGAATGCTCAACACTCTACAACCGCATCTCGGATGCACACGAGAAAAGCTCAAAGCAGTCGGCTTATTGACGGAGATCCCTACCCCAACTCCTCCACAAGCAACATCTTTAAGAGCACCACCGCCAAGAAGAACATGACTAGGCTGCTCTAGATCTGGCCAGAAAGATCTGGAACCCTACTCCAACACCACGCCACGAGGTCAGAAGACGGACATGGCCCAAACCTACTCTACTCTATATATAGACAACCGTCATCCATCCCCCATCCCCTCAAGCGGCGAGGCCGCTGGATAAGAGGCGGGGGAGCCGAGGATAACAAAAATACTCTCAAGGGGAAGGCTACGCGAGAGTGAGAGAAGAAAGGAATTTGAAGTTTTGTAGCATATGACCGATATTTTGTTAGTTAAAATCATGGTCAAAGTTTGACCCAGAAAATAACAAAGGCTTTTCGATAAAGGGCGCTTTTTATTAGCTCCAATGTTTACATCAAGTTGATATAATCAAAGAGAGTCACACTCGGTCTCTACATAGCTAAGATGCACATAGCTGAAAGTAATGGAAAGGGAAAATAGAGGTGAGAAATCTCATAGGCAAATCCTAGAATACATGAAACTATAAGAGACACATATGGTGGAGGAGGTTCAAACCACAAGCTATGATGCCATCCATGATGGGTGAACACATCTTTCACCACTTGCTCCAGCCGCTTACACATCTCCATATAAAAGGCGTGGTGTCCCAGTTTTTGTAGAGTAGATCACCCCTATAGTAAGTGTGCATAGTGATAAATTACCTGCATGGGGAAGACGGTTGACCCATACCGCTGCACATTTTCGGTTGCGTCACTTTGTCCCATGAGAGCCAATGCATATATCTGCGATCATGCTCATCTCCCCAATGGAAATCTCGAATCATCTTGTTTAGCTCCTCAATCAAGCTAGAGGGAATTGGAAAACACTCATGGCATAAGTTGGCACTGCTTTAATCAGTACTTCCTTCCCACCACTGGAAAGGTACTTCTCCATCCAATCAGTTAGGCGCTTCAGGAACCTCTACTTTAATGTTTGAAATTTTCCCTTCTTCATTCGACCTTTAGGCACACTCTGAACCTAAAGCTCCTCTATCTGAACCGTCTGAGAGTGGGGCTTCACACTGGGCTCGTCCAGCGACCGACTGGGTTAAAGTCAATGTGGACGCCGGGTGGGATGTGCACTCGGCGTCTAGACGTGTGGGAATGGTGGTCCGAGATGCTGATGGATATTTAATGTATTCTGCATGGAAGATACTGCCAGTTTGTGCCAGTGCAGAAGAGGCTGAAGTCGTGGCAAGCCTGGAGGATCTTCTGTACTTAGCTGATCATCCACAACACCCAGGGGTTCTAGAATTTTACTGTTCGAGCCATTGGAGCTTGATTGAGGAGGCAAAGTCGATGATGAGCCTACAAACGATCTTAATGGAGGAAACTCCTAGATTTAGGCTATGAGTTGATTAAACACTTGTAGCAGTAATGCTATAGTAGGTAAGATTCTTGGCACTCCCGGGTAGCTGTAATCATGATGGAATCACTCCTCTAGCTGTTATAAGAAATCATTATGCAAAACGAACAAAAACCTTAGTGATGCCACGAGTGTCCATCACAGCCCGATAAACTAAATAATTTTTTTGGCATGCTCTCAATTACTTAAAAACTGAAATTCTTGAAGGACAATGAATAGAAAAGTAGTGCTTGCAAAGTCTTGATTTATTGATGTGGAAGATTTGAGACACTCTAGTATATATGTTTTTTCACGACAACTCTCACACTCTTAATTTACATGATTATACCTTATTGTTCAAAGGCAAGCCTATGAGTTGATTACTTGACATGGAATAAAGTTTACTCGTTTGAATCATCCATGCTTACAATAATTTTGCTGCACTATAAGGATGCATGAAACCCGTATAATATGATTACCATTACTCTATCTATGATGAAATTTTTTAGATTTATGAAGTGGAGGAAACATGAGACTACTAATCATGAGTAAGATCACCATTTCGTTATTTCAGTTTAAATGCAGAGTTCCTTTTAGATTTTGGTTTTCTTTCTCGGGACGATCAAGTTTAAGCTTGGGGAGGTTGATGGCTCTGAAATATAGCCATCTAATGTCCACATTTAAACTGGATATTAGTCATATTCTTGATGAAATATCTCTCTAAACCCTGCTGATGACCCACAAGTATAGGGGGTGTATCGCAGTATTTTCGAGGAAAGTTAAACCCAATTTATTGATTCGACACAAGGGGAGCCAAAGAATATTTATAAGCCTTAACAACTGAGTTGTCAATTCAGCTATACGTGAAAACAATCTTGCTCACAACAGTTTATCAGTAGCAACAGTTTTGTAGTAGGAATAGTAAAGTAGCAGCAGTAGTAAAGTAAAGACAGTAGTAACAATAGCAGTAAACAATGGGATTCGAGTGCGGTAGGCATAGGGATGGATGGACGGGCGTTGCATGGACAAGACAATTCACATAGCAATCAGAACATAGGGCAATTGCAGATAAATAAGATAAAGCATCCAAGTACTAGATAATCCTAGGCATGTGTTCCATATATAGTCATACGTGCTCGCAATAAGAACTTGCACAACATCTTTTGTCCTGCCAGCCCGTTTGCAGCGGTGCCTCAAGGGAACTACTGGCAATTAAGGTGCTCCTTTTAATAGAGCACCGGAGCAAAGCATTAACACTCCATGAACACATGTGATCCTCACATCAAAGCCATTCCCTCCGGTTATCCCGATTTCTGTCACTTCGGGGCCATTGGTTCCGGACAACAACGTGTGTATACAACTTGTAGATAAGACCAAAAACAATACTATCATAATGAATCAATAACATGTTCAGATCTGAAATCATGGCACTCGGGCCCTAGTGACAAGCATTAAGCACAACAAGTCGCAACAAAGTCATAAAGCACTAATAAAAGATACTAGGCACCATGCCCTAACAATCTGATGCCATTACATGAACGATCTCATCCAATCCCTACCATCCCCATAGCCTACAGCGGGGGATTACTCACTCATAGATGGGGGAAACATGGATGGTCTATGGAGAAGCGTGAAGGGTTTCGCAGCATAGTAAATCAAAATTTTCTACGGAAGCGAACAGAGGGAAAGCCAAGATCTAATCTAGGAGATGCAAACAACGAGAGAGATTGGATTAGATCTTCATACCCTTGAAGATTCGCACAGCGGAACGTTCGTCGGAACGTGGGTGATGTAGTCATACTCGCTTCTCCTCCTCGTGATCCGATCCGATCTAGCACCACAAGTGGCGGTGCCTCCGTGAGATGCACACGTGCAGCACCTCGACGTCTCCTCCTTCCTTGGACCAGCAAGTATGGTGGAGAGATGGATTGGATCTACAACGCGACGGCGCGGTGCAATTGGTGGAGAATTTCTGCAGCAGGGCTTCGCCTACAAGCAGTCGGGAGAGAGAGAGGAAGGGCAGCAGGGCGGCTAGGGTTGGAGGGGAAGGTGTGGGGGGTTGGTGCGCCCCCACCCCTCTTTATATAGAGGGGGGCGCATCCCTAGCCCCTCCTCCAAGCCTATCTATAGTTTAAACGATTTAAACTCTCCCCTTATCTAGAAATTCTATCCCTAGATTTAAACGAGTTAAATCTATCCAGAATCGGCTGGGCCCTATGGGGCCTTGTGCCCCTGGCCCAATGCGGCCAGGACACTCCCTCATAGGCCCATGCCCCCTCCCGGAAGGTGGGACCACGTTGGACCCCTTCCGGAAGGTTCTAGAAGCTTCCGGTACAATACCGATTAATCCGGAACAATTCCGAACTCCAAAAACTGCACTGCCTTATATGAATCTTATTCTCCGGACCATTCCGGAACCTCTCGTGATGTCCTGGATCCCATCCGAGACTCCGAACAAAAATTCATAAACCAAGTATCCAATCAATCCTAGCGTCGAGACACGTTAAGTGTGTGACCCTGCGGGTTCGAGAATATGCAGACATGATCTTCTATCAATAATCAACAGCGGGGTCTGGGCACCCATATTGACTCCCACACATTCATCGATGATCATATCGGATGAACCACGATGCCAGGATTCAATCAATCCCATATATATATTCCCTTCGTCTCGCGATATTTTACTTGCCCGAGATTCGATCGTCGGTATCGTCATACCTAGTTCAATCTCGTTCACAGCAAGTACTTTACTCGTTCCGTAATCCGATATCACTTTGTGATTAACTCCTTAACCACATGCTTGCAAGCGGTGTTGATATCGATTACCGAGTGGGCCCGAAGTATATCTCTCCGACTTGGGAGGGACAAATTCCATCTCGATACATACAACCCAACAGATACTTTCCGATCACCTGAGAGACACCTTTATGATCACCCTCTCATAGGATGATGTTTGATGACCTCAAAGCTTTCTTCCGATACCAGGGAGTTGCATTATCTCATGGTCTAAGGAATACAATATTTGACATAAGAAAAGCTTCGCAAAGACGAACACGATGACACGATCTAATTGCTTCGCTTAGTTTGGGTCTATCCACCATATCATTCTCCCAATGATATGATCTCATTATCAATTGACAACTCATGTCTATGGTTAGGAAACCTTAACCATCATTGATCAATGAGCTAGTCCATAGAGGCGTACTAGGGACACGGTGTTGTTCACAAACCACACAAGTATTAATGTTTCCGCTTAATACAATTCTAGCATGGAATATAAACTTTATCATGAACAAGAATTATAATAATAACATCTTTATTATTGCCTCTAGGGCATAATTACAACAGTCTCCCACTTGCACTAGAGTCAATAATCTAGTTTACATTTGGCAACAATCTCACACCCATGGCACTGAGGTGCTGATCATGTTTTACACGTGGAAGAGGTTTAGTCAAAGGATCTGCGACATTCAGATCTGTATGTACTGTGCTAATCTTCAGATCTCCATCTGCTATATAATCTCGGATTATATGAAACTTGCGGTTGATATGCTTGGTCTTTGGATGATATCTTGGTTCCTTAGCGAGTGCTATGGCGCCAGTGTTGTCACACAATATCTCCAGTGGGTCCAATGCACTTGGAACCACGCCAAGCTCAGTGATGAAGTTTCTGATCCAAACTCCTTCACTTGACGCTTCTGCAGCAGCCATGTATTCCGCTTCTACTGTAGATCCCGCGATCACGCTTTGCTTGCAGCTTCTCTAGCTCACAGCCCCTCCATTCAAAATATACACGTATCCTGTCTGAGATTTACAATCATCCTTGTCGGTATCGAAACTAGCATCGACGTAACCTTTTACGACGAGCTGTTCATCACCCCCATAGACTAAGAACATTTCTTTAGTCCTATTTAGGTACCTTAGGATATTCTTCACGGCTGTCTAGTGTTCCACTCCTGGATCACTTTGATATCTGCTCGTCAAACTAAGAGCATTGGACACATCCGGTCTAGTACACAGCATGGCATACATGATGGAACCTATGGCCGAGGCATAAGGCACTTTGCTCATAGCTTCCCTATCATTTACCGTAGCTGGACACTGAGCCTTGCTCAATATCTTACCTGACAACATAGGCACTGAACCTTTCAATGCCTTATCCATTCTGAACCTTTTCAGAACTTTGTCTAGGTATGTACTCTGGCTTAAAGCTATCAGGCGTCTTTGTCTATCTCTATAGATTTTGATGCCCAATATATAAGCAGCTTCACCTAGGTCTTTCATTGAAAAACACTTGTTCAAATAACTCTTCACATCGTTAAGCATGTTGATGTCATTTCCAATAATCAATATGTCATCCACACATAGTACCAGAAACGTCACCGAGCTCCCACTCACTTTCTTGTAGATGCAAGCTTCATAGCAATTTGGAACAAATCCAAAGCTCTTGATCACTTGATCAAAATGAAGGTTCCAACTCCGAGATGCTTGCTTCAGTCCATAAATGGAACGCTGAAGTTTGCATACTTTATCAGCATCCTTAGGATCGACAAAACCTTCGGGTTGCATCATATACAACTCTTCATCAATGTTGCCATTGAGGAAAGCAGTCTTGACATCCATTTGCCATATTTCATAATCATGAAACGCAGCAATTGCTAATAAAATCCGAATGGACTTAAACATCGCTACGGGAGAGAAAGTCTCATCGTAGTCAACACCTTGAACTTGTCGAAAACCTTTCGCAACAAGCCGTGCTTTATAGACGGTAACATTACCATCCGCGTCCGTTTTCTTCTTGAAGATCCATTTGCACTCAACGGCCTTTCGGTCGCTAGGAGGGTCCACCAAAGTCCATACTTGGTTTTCGCTCATGGATCCCAATTCGGATTTCATGGCTTCTAGCCATTTCTCAGAGTCTGGGCTCATCATCGCTTCCTCATAGTTCGTAGGTTCACTGTCTTCTACTAACAAGACAGTCAAGACAGGGTTGCCGTACCACTCAGGAGGGGCACGCGACCTTGTCGACCTGCGACGTTCAGTAGCAGCATCGTCCGAAGCTTCATGATCCTTGTCATTAGCTTCCTCTATTGTTGGTGCAGGCGGCACTGGAACAATTTCAGGTGCTGCGCTACTCTCCAATTCAAGAGAAGGTTCAATAACCTCGTCTAGCTCTACTTTCCTCCCACTCACTTCTTTCGAGAGAAACTCCTTCTCAAGAAAGGAACCGTTCTTTGCGACAAACACTTTGCCTTCGGTTCTGTGATAGAAGGTATACCCAATAGTTTCCTTAGGGTATCCTATGAAGACGCATTTCTCCGCTTTGGGTTCGAGCTTGTCCGGCATCAACTTCTTGACGTAAGCTTCGCATCCCCAAACTTTAAGAAACGACAACTTAGGTTTAGCACCAAACCACAGTTCATACGGTGTCGTCTCAACGGATTTAGATGGAGCCCTATTTAAAGTGAATGCAGCGGTTTCTAATGCATAGCCCCAAAATGATAACGGCAAATCAGTAAGAGACATCATCGATCGGACCATATCTAATAGGGTTCGATTCCGGCGTTCAGACACACCATTGCGCTGTGGTGTTCCGGGTGGCGTGAGTTGTGAAACGATTCCACTTGCTTTGAGATGCGTGAGAAAATCATAACTCAAATATTCGCCCCCACGATCGGATCGTAGAAACTTAATCTTTCTGTTACGATGGTTCTCCACTTCATTCTGAAATTCTTTGAACTTTTCAAACGTTTCAAATTTATGTTTCATTAAATAGATATACACATATCTACTTAAGTCATCGGTAAAAGTGAGAAAATAGCGATATCCACCGCGCGTCGAAACACTCATCGGTCCGCATACATCGGTATGTATGATTTCCAACAAGTCCGTTGCTCGCTCCATCATACCGGAGAACGGGGTTTTGATCATCTTGCCCATTAGGCATGGTTCGCATGTGTCAAATGATTCAAAATCAAGAGACTCCAAAAGTCCATCAGAATGGAGTTTCTTCATGCACTATACACCAATATGACCTAGACGACAGTGCCACAAATAAGTAGTATTATCACTATCTACTTTGCATCTCTTAGCCTCAATGTTATGGATGTGTGTTTCATCCCTTTCGAGATTTAGAAGAAATAAACCATTCACAATAGGTGCATGACCATAAAAGATGTTACTCATATAAATAGAACAACCATTATTCTCCGATTTAAATGAATAACCGTCTTGCAATAAACACGATCCAGAAATAATGTTCATGCTCAACACAGGCACATAATAACATTTATTAAGGTTTAAAACTAATCCCGAAGGTAAAACTAAGGAGAGCGTGCCGATGGCCATCACATCAACTCTTGATCCGTTGCCAACGCGCATCGTCACCTCATCCCTCGCAAGCCGCCGTCTATTCCGTAGCTCCTGTTTCGAGTTACAAATATTAGCAACTGAACCGGTATCAAATACCCAGGCACTACAACGAGGGATAGTAAGGAAAACATCAATAACATGTATATCAAATATACCTTTGATGGTGCCAGCCTTTTTGTCCGCTAAGTACTTCGGACAGTTGCGCTTCCAGTGACCCTTGTCCTTGCAATAGAAGCACTCAGTTTCCGGCTTGGGTCCAGACTTGAGCTTCTTCTCAGCAGGGGCAACGCGTTTGCCGCCTCCTTTCTTGAAGGGCTTCTTTGCACCCTTACCTTTCTTGAAGGAGGGCTTGTTGACCATCAACACATGATTATCCTTTTTGATGTCCACCTCCGCAGCCTTCAGCTTTGCGAAGAGCTCGGTGATCGTATCAGTGGAACCCATCTGATTATGAGTCACTACAAAACTTTTGTAGCTGGGAGGGAGTGATTGCAGAACCCTGTCAATCTTGAGCTCCTCTGGAATCTTGCAGTCCAGTTGCTCAAGGCGTTGAGTGTAGCCCGACATCTTAATGGCGTGCTCACTAATGGAACTCCCTTCCTCCATCTTGCAGTTAAAGAACTTCTCAGAGATCTCATATCTCTCAGAACGGGCCTGAGTCTGAAACATGGTTTTCAGCTCCTCGAGAATCTCAAAGGGCCCGGGATAGTTTTCAAAACAATTTTTAAGTTCCGGTTCCATAGCAAACAACATGGTGCTCTTAATCACACCATAATCATCTTTGCGTGACTGATAGACAGCTTTCTCATCAGCCGGCGCAATTGCAGCAGGGGGGTTACCTAACGCTTTCTCAAGGACATAGTCCTTTTGTCCTCCAGACAGAATGATTCTTAGATTGCGGAACCAGTTGGTGAAGTTAGACCCATTGTTTCTAAGCTTTTCTTTCTCAGCAAAAACGTTGAAGTTGAAGTTGGACTTGGCCATGTGATCTACAGTATTTGCAAGTACAATTTAGACTATGTTCATGATAAATAGTTCAACTTAATCAAATTACTAGATGAACTCCCACTAAATTCAACATCCCTCAAGTTGTTTAGTGAACACGATCCAAATTCACCACACCTAATCCGATCTTCACGAGAAGAGATGTGGTTTCAATGGTGGACAACGAAGTGTCGATCATATCATTCATATGACTCATGCTTAACCTTTCGGTTCATGTGTTCCGAGGCCATGTCTGTACATGCTAGGCTCGTCAAGTTAGACCCAAGTATTTCCGCGTGTGCAAAACTGGCTTGCACCCGTTGTATGTGAGCGTAAAGTCTATAGCACCCGATCATCACGTGATGCTTGGACACGACGAACTTTCGCAACGGTGCATACTTGGGGAGAACACAGTTTTATCTTGATCTTTAAGTGAGGAATCATCTTATAATGCTACCGTCGCGATCTAAGCATAATAAGATACATAAAAGGATAAACATCACATGCATATAACTTTATGTGACATGGTATAGCCAATATTCGCGCAATGATCTCCATCTTGTGCGTTTCGGCATGATCTCCATCACTCCACCATGATTGCCTCCACCACGAATAGCAACTACAACTATTGCTAACTACTTAGCGATAAAGTAAAGCTATTACATGGCGTATAAGAAGTTGACTCGCAGGTCATACACAATTATAAAGACAACCATATGGCTCCTGCCGGTTGTGTACTCATCGACATGCAAGTCGTGAAACATTACAAAACATGATCATCGCATACATTATACACATCACATCTTGGGCCATACCATATCACAGAAAACACTCCCTGCAAAAACAAGTCAGACGCCTCTACTTTGTTGTTGCATGTTTTACGTGGCTTATGGGAGTAGATGCTAAGAACGATTCTTACCTACGGAAAGCCACAACGGTGATATTATGGTTGCCAAACTCCGGTGTTAATCCCATGACAACTATAGTGAGAGAAACTGACATCCACCAGCCGCATGTGTGGTACAAGCCACACGTCAAGTGCGGAGCCGGTCTCGCGAACGACGTCGCGTAAGGTTGGCCTGGACCGCTTCAATCTCACTATCCCGTGTCATAAGAAGAACACAAACAAGAGGCTTGCAACAGAAAACATCAACGCCCACAACAACCATGTTGCGTTCTACTCGTGAATCACATCTACGCATAGATCTAGCTCTGATACCACTGAAGGGTTTCGCAGCATAGTAAATCAAAATTTTCTACGGAAGCGAACAGAGGGAAAGCCAAGATCTAATCTAGGAGATGCAAAGAACGAGAGAGATTGGATTAGATATTCATACCCTTGAAGATTCGCACAGCGGAACGTTCGTCGGAACGTGGGTGATGTAGTCGTACTCGCTTCTCCTCCTCGTGATCCGATCTGATCTAGCACCACAAGTGGCGGTGCCTCCGTGAGATGCACACGTGCAGCACCTCGACGTCTCCTCCTTCCTTGGACCAGCAAGTATGGTGGAGAGATGGATTGGATCTACAACGCGACGGCGCGGTGCAATTGGTGGAGAATTTCTGCAGCAGGGCTTCGCCTACAAGCAGTCGGGAGAGAGAGAGGAAGGGCAGCAGGGCGGCTAGGGTTGGAGGGGAAGGTGTGGGGGGTTGGTGCGCCCCCACCCCTCTTTATATAGAGGGGGGGCGCAGCCCTAGCCCCTCCTCCAAGCCTATCTATAGTTTAAACGATTTAAACTCTCCCCTTATCTAGAAATTCTATCCCTAGATTTAAACGAGTTAAATCTATCCAGAATCGGCTGGGCCCTATGGGGCCTTGTGCCCCTGGCCCAATGCGGCCAGGACACTCCCTCATAGGCCCATGCCCCCTCCCGGAAGGTGGGACCACGTTGGCCCCCTTCCGGAAGGTTCTAGAAGCTTCCGGTACAATACCGATTAATCCGGAACAATTCCGAACTCCAAAAACTGCACTGCCTTATATGAATCTTATTCTCCAGACCATTCCGGAACCTCTCGTGATGTCCCGGATCCCATCCGAGACTCTGAACAAAAATTCATAAACCAAGTATCCAATCTATCCTAGCGTCGAGACACGTTAAGTGTGTGACCCTGCGGGTTCGAGAATATGCAGACATGATCTTCTATCAATAATCAACAGCGGGGTCTGGGCACCCATATTGACTCCCACACATTCATCGATGATCATATCGGATGAACCACGATGCCAGGATTCAATCAATCCCATATATATATTCCCTTCGTCTCGCGATATTTTACTTGCCCGAGATTCGATCGTCGGTATCGTCATACCTAGTTCAATCTCGTTCACAGCAAGTACTTTACTCGTTCTGTAATCCGATATCACTTTGTGATTAACTCCTTAACCACATGCTTGCAAGCGGTGTTGATATCGATTACCGAGTGGGCCCGAAGTATATCTCTCCGACTTGGGAGGGACAAATTCCATCTCGATACATACAACCCAACAGATACTTTCCGATCACCTGAGAGACACCTTTATGATCACCCTCTCATAGGATGACGTTTGATGACCTCAAAGCTTTCTTCCGATACCAGGGAGTTGCATTATCTCATGGTCTAAGGAATACAATATTTGACATAAGAAAAGCTTCGCAAAGACGAACACGATGACACGATCTAATTGCTTCGCTTAGTTTGGGTCTGTCCACCATATCATTCTCCCAATGATATGATCTCATTATCAATTGACAACTCATGTCTATGGTTAGGAAACCTTAACCATCATTGATCAATGAGCTAGTCCATAGAGGCGTACTAGGGACACGGTGTTGTTCACAAACCACACAAGTATTAATGTTTCCGCTTAATACAATTCTAGCATGGAATATAAACTTTATCATGAACAAGAATTATAATAATAACATCTTTATTATTGCCTCTAGGGCATAATTCCAACAAAGCGATGGTGATGATGATGGTGATGATGATGGCGATGATCTCCTCCAATTCCCCGTCCCGACAGGGTGCCAGAACGGAGTTTCTGGTGCTGTTTCGTGGAATCTGGTGGTGGCAGCGAAGCGGAACTCCTTCTGAAAAAACACCGAACCCCCCCCCCCACCCGAGTTTTTAGGTCAGAAGGCAACTTATAGGCGAAGAGGGAGACGGAGGGGCAGTCTAGGACGGCCAGACCACCCCTGGTGCGGCCAGGCCTAGCCCGCACGGCCGGGTGGTGTGGCTGGGCCCCAGCCCCACTCCGTCTCATATTCTGGCTCTGGGAGTCTTCTGGTGAAATAGGATATTTGGCTTTTGTCCCGTCCAATTCCGAGAATATTCATTTTCTGACTTTCTTGGAACCAAAAACAGCGGAAAACAGGCAGCTAGCACTGTGGCTCTTGTTAATAGGTTAGTCCAAGAAATCATATGAAAAGTACTCCAAAGTGTGGACAAAACATAAGAAAGTAGATAAAACCAAACATGGAACATCAAAAATTATAGATACATTTGTAATGTATCACCTGCCACTAATGCTAATATTCAGAGAGGTATGCAATCCTTTCTTTTGTATTTTTCCTGCGTAGATAATGTCGTTTAAAGGAGGAAATCACTACATTAAAGTCAAAGATACGAGATTTCCATGTACGAGAAGAAACCAGGAGCCTTAAATCGGAGGCAGACGCCATAACGACCAACTATACGTCCGGAGCAAAAATTCCAATCGTATAGCTCTGGTCATATAGTTGGCACCGCCACCGTTAGGTCAAACAGAACAACTTTCGTGAAGGGACCCCTATATAAAGAAGCCTCGGGCGACAAGAAAACAGGAGTTCGCACCATCCAAAAGTCTCTGCCACAGACCACCAGCCGCCTCCAAATCTCCAAACCCTTCTCCATCTCTATAGCCATATTCCACCACTTGTAATAGTAGATCTCTTCTCCGATTAGCGACATTGTAAGACTATTGCTATCAATCCTATGATTTTTATTACAATGTTTGTGATTATTGATCTCATCTCTCTGTGTGAGTAATTCTCCTTGGGCTAAGGACTTTGGCCTAGCCATGTAGCAATTGTGCATGTGAATTATCATAGATGGGATCGTGTATTAGTTTGTATGACATGATGATTATTGTATTCTCTCTTGACTCAATCCAAGGACTTGTCAGGTACCCAAGACCTCGAGGGTTGAGTCAGGTATAGGGAGTATGAGTGATCACTGATCTGCAGGTTGGGAACCCCAGTGACAGAAGGGGTAGTACGGATGTACGTGAGGGATTTTCTTGGGATTAACGGTGACATCACTATGCATATCATTAGTTATCTTTCTTCTATGGATGAGACTAAACTACAAGAAAAGTTTCCTTCCATAACGAATTGGCCCCACGGTCGTCGTAGAAGACGCGTCTTCCGCGACGAAATTCTCGGCTCGGTCGTGGCCAATGGAAACCTTTTTTTCCGGTTTCGCGGCCCTCTACTACGACGGATCTGCTAAAAACGTGGAGGAAGCTCGGCTGGCGCGTGGCACAAGCAAGATTTTCATTTCCTCGCGCGATGTTGACTCGCCGAAGTCTTTTGAGGCGTGTGGGTCTTGGACGTCAGTGTCTCTAGCGTACCATACTTTTCGGTCGCGCCTCCCTGATTTGAACTCGATAACGTTGCTCGAGGCGTCTGCCGTTTAGTCAGGCTTCTAGGTCCCACATGTCAGCATCTCATTAGAAGGATCGTGTGTATGATGGAATTTTTTTCCTTCGCTCGTGCTACCCTGTTCCGAAGTTGATAGCGCTGCTCGATGTATCTATCGTCTAATCAACCTCCTGGGATCCACATGGCATCCTCTCATTAGAAGAAACATGTATATGATGGAATTTTCTCCTTCGCTGGCGCTATCCCGTTCCGAGTTGATAGCGTTGTTCGACGCATCTACCATTTAACCAACCTCCTGAGCCCCCCATGTCATCCTCTCATTAGAAGAAACGTGTGTATGATGGATTTTTTTTCCTTCGCTCGCGCTACCCTATTCCGAACTTGATAGCGTTGTTCGATGCATATACCGTTTAATCACGATACTGGGCCCCACATGTTATCCTCTTATTAGAAGAAACGTGTGTATGATGGATTTTTTACCCTTTGCCGCGCCTTCGTGTTCCGAACTTGATAGCGTTGCTCGCTGCATCAGCCGTTTAATCAAACTCCTGGACCCCACATGTCATCCTCTCATTAGAAGAAACGTGTGTATGATAGAATTTTTTCCCTCGGTCGTGCCTCCGTGTTCCGAACTTGATAGCGTTGCTCGCTGCATCAGCCGTGTTGGTGGGTTCCTTATGTCAGTCTCACATTAGAATAATCGTGGGTATGATGGACTTTTTTTTCTACTCTAGCGCCACCCTGTTTCTAACTAGATAGCGTTGCTTGACGAATCTGTCGTTTGGTCATGTAGCTGGGTTCCACATGACAACCTCTCATTAGAAGGATAGGTTGTATGATTGACTTTTTCTCTGCTCGCGCTCCGTGTTTCGAACTTGATAACGTTGCTCGCTGCATCAGCCATTTTTTCAGGCTGCTGGGTCCCCCATGTCAGCCTCTCATTAGAACAAACGTGTGCATGATAGACTTTTTTCTCGCTCGCGTCTCCCTGTTTCGAACATAGCAACGTTGCTCGATACAGCACCTGTATAAGGCACCCTCCCTGCGCCACCGCCGCCACGCGCCCTCCCTGCGCCGCCGCACGTCACCACAGCACCATGGCCAGCCACCGCCGCCCCGGCCGCCAGACCCACGACGAGGCGCCAGAAGGGGCCCCCGCCTCCATCGTCGGCGGCACGGGCTTTCCCCGACCGCGTCCTCCGACGGAGGCGGAGAGGAGAGGGGGGGGCGAGGGCTGCCGGTGGCGGGTAGGGTTGGGGAGCTCCAGCACCGCCCGAGCGGGGGTGACACGGGAGCGGGGGTGACCTGTCCTTTCGGTAATTAAATGGTGTTTGTTTGGTGAGCGTGGTGTCAGCTAGTTAGAGCCATATAGATAGGTTTGACTGCCTATTTTAAAAAATAACAGTTTTTTAAGGGGATGCAGTATGTTTTTGAGTATATTTAGTGTCATGGAATTAATGTGCATACACGCTTGATGTGTTTAAGTAATAAATATATCAGATATTGGGTTCAGGGTGAACCAGATAAGGATCAAAGCTGACCTACACTTCATACAAGGGTTTATTCGATAAGAATTTCAATTGACATGGACGCACATCATGTTGTTTGAATGTGAGTTGATAATTATGGTGTGCACTGATGTAGTAATATATTTCTCTTTTCTTTCAGTCTTGTGCATACAACATGCATCCGTCAATCCTGCTATTATTAATAATGATATGATATTAACTTAATGTCACTTTCTTTTGTATTTACATTACAATTTCAAAGATGATTCTGTTACCAATTTTGACCAGTGTTTGTCGGATCAGATCATACCCATGGTGGAAACCACTAACCGCATCTATTCCCTTGATCCACATCCAACAGAGCCATGGTGAGTGCATATATATAAACAAGAGAGTTGGAATATTACATTTAATTTTGAGTGCACTGTATGCGGTTCTCGGAAATAAGATTTCTTCTTGCCACATGATTCTGATGGGTCTTCGCTATGGACAAGTTCAAATATGGAACTATGAAACTCAGGCAAGTTAATGCATTCTTTCATGTAGTATATACCTCTACATAATAGGCTAGACCAGACGTTTGGGAAGCTCATCATACAGACGTTTGGGAAGCTCATTGTACACAGATGTCCACAATGTAGAGTCGTCAGTGATACCAACGATCGACCTTTGCAATCAGGCGATGAGCTTAGGATACAACTTACGTAATCAACCGGCTATCAAGAGTCGTTTCCAGTAGAATATCTCATACATTACTAAATAGAGTTTTCAGGAAAAACATCTATCGCATGCATATATTTATTAAAATCCTCTTACGAAAACCATTAAATTGTCGGTTTTCGGCAAGAAATGTGTGTGATGGTTATATCCTAGGCGGTTTTGAAGATCACATGATGATATGTTTCCTTTCATTAGCTTAAGAGAAATATTGACAAGCAGAGAAACGACACAACTTCAGTTCATGTACACTCCCATTCAATCATCACACGCTTCACAAAAGTATTTCATATGTGTGAGAGTTTGCCTCTTGCGTGAGAGTTCTCCTCTCCTACCCTCCCTATCTCTTCCCCTCTCCGGCCTCTCTCTTCTCCTTCCGATGTAGCCTTGGTGGCCGGAATATGACCAGAGAGTGGTCAGGAGTCCCTCCTTTAGTTCCTATACAATATGTTAGAAGATTCAGAAGAAACGGCGGCCAATAAAGTGCTGTCCAAATAGATTGTCATTGCTTCCACTCTAACTTACGATTCTCGTTTTGTGGAGGCAGAGGTGAGTCTGCCGGCAAGGTCTTCTCGAAATAGGCTTTCACCCTCTATAAATAAAGCCACAAATGGCTGAACTGATACAAGGTGGTGAGAAAACTCTCATGCAAAGCAAGTCAAAAGAAACGAACGAGAGGGGAGCGAAGCCTCCAAGTCAAGCAAGAAAGCCAGAGAGGCCACACCTAGCACTAGGAAACCTAGACTACTAAGCAGGAACTAGATCGCGTCCCCTAAGAAATCAACGGACCTTGTAGCACCTAACACACCAAGCCATCGCTGGATAAGGCCGCCTGCCAAGATAGCGAGGACCAAGAACAATGACAACAAGGTCACGTGTAAATGATAGGAGACCAGCGAGGTCATACCATGCCAGAGCCGAAGAAGCTTCACGTCAGGACGAAGGCATCCTCGAAGCTGCAACAAATGGATAATTGAGCTCAACGACGACGCCCCGAAGAGGGCAACGACACAACGCATTGTTGCCAACGAGTCCGAAGAATCGGGCTTGGGCTTTCGCCCGGAACGCTTGCATGGAGAGGAGTCCCACAACGACGCTCGTAGGAGGGAATACAATACCCATAAGCGGCCGCGGCGGCGCCGTAGTGCAGAGCTTTATCTTAGCACCTCATCCATGCCACCCAGGGTTGCCAGAACAACCTGACAAAGGACCACCGCCACTAGCTCAAGGTCTCTAGATCAAGACTAGGGACCGCCACCACGAAGAAAACAACACTAGGATCACCCACCACCCTCCCCTCGCTGCCCAAGTTGCCAAGAAGAGATGCCACCAACGTCGCAACTTTGCCCGCCACCGAGCCAAACGCGTAGCCTCTCCATATAGTGCCGCCACTCCAGCATCCTTGTCCCTGCGTAGCAGCAATCTCCAAGACACATGACATGCCCACCGAGCGACAATGATGCTCAGGAGAGCGCCACTGTGGCTGGCTCACTGACTCGTGCACCTCTAGGGGAAGTCACCTCGACAGGGGTCGTTTTCAGCCGCCACATGCTCGCCTAGCCCATTGCAGTCCTAGATCAAGCCCTTCATGGCGCACCACCAAGCGAAGGAGAGCCGAGCCACTGGAGCACCCTGCCGCCTAGATCTATTGCAGTGCCGTGCTGAAGATCTCGCCTAGCCAACAGTCAAAGTCTTCATCGTTGCCTAGCCGTGGCCTCCCCGCTAGCCACCCTTGCGCGCGGGAAGAGGAGATCCTGCCGCTGCTGGCACTGTGCGGGCTTCGCCTGACGGCACTCGCCGGCGGCGGCGGGGGAGGAGTTTACGACGGGGCGGTGCAAGGGTTGGGGCATCTCTGTCGCCCATGCAGGGGCGACACTGTTTGCTGCCAAGGTCTTCATGGTACAACTTGGCCATGTTCCCTCTTTTTTATTTTTTAAAATTCTCTTCAATTATTGATTCCTATAGTTCTGCTTGTCGGTTGTCTTTCTCCGACTCCTCTCCGAAGAAGGGAGAATGTTGTTGATGTGGTCATTTCTTCTTTGAGTTTTTCCGAGCGAGTTGGCTCGCATATGGCGTGTGGTTCACTTCCTTTTCTCGACGGCTACATCTGCTCTCTCTAGCAATGTTTGCCAAGCCTTTCTCTTGCACTAGAGAGAAGTCACCTCTTGTCAAGGTCGCTAGCGAATTGTCTCCTCTCTCTTTCTCCTTCCTTTTCTCCTTACTTGTGCCACTATCATGAATTAAGAGATTAGTTTTCCTCCACGCATCCTCTCTTCGTACCCCTTGAAGTCTGGCAATGTTGTCGCCAAAGTCATGATGACCGTTCTCGCCTTGATCCATGTCGGCCCTGACACTACTGCCTTGCCACCACCTCCACAAGCTCGGCCACCTCTGTCCCGAACCTCTAAGAGCAAGAGCAATAATATAGCCTGATGCCGGCTATACACTCATGCCACATCACCTAAAGCCTTCATAAACATCTATCCATACAATAAGCAAGCTATTAAGTTGGTTGTACTAAATATTTAAATATTAAATGTTTGCAGGTGCGGCTGGCTACATGCAAGATCCAAAGGATGCTAGCCGCCGGCTCTATCGCGCCCACGCACCAGCTGCATGCAGGCTGCAGCTTTTGGGTTGGCGTGCTATCGCCCGGCCGTAGAAGTAGCGCCGGCTCTCTTCTCTCACATCTTTTCTCTCTCTTCCAGCTAGATATTTGGCAATATAAAATAGCTTACAGCCTGCTGACTAGGACTTATTATACTTGATCTAATGCCTCCTGTCTCTACTGCCATGATTTTCTCTCGTGACCACGGCTCGCAGCGGCCAAACAGGCCAACATGTGTTGCCCTGACGCACTTATTCGCCTAGGAGAATGGGAGGTGATAGACTTGTGCTCGACCTTCCCCAACCCAGCATGAGCGGACACTCTGGGCCCGACGTCGTGTACCACTCCAGTCAGCAGCATGCATCACCACTGGCATGCTGCCACCGTTCTTGGTACCGACTCCCGTCGGGCTGTTATACCGGCCATGGCAAGAGCTGGAGTTGATTCTCGAGAGGCATCATCAGTCTGGATGCAGACGGACATGTACACGGACAATACGGACAGTCCGTATACTTCTCACGTTTGTACCGGGCTATACTACACGTAAAAGTTTTTCTTCTGGTGCGTCCTAATCGAGATGTAGGCGGACTGTCCGTGTTGTCCGTTTATTTGTCCGCCTACATCCCTAATCATCAGGCCACACTGCCTGCCACTTCTGCTTCCACGGATGCTTCTTTTGTCTTTCCAACTCCCACAACCTAGATTAACGATGGGATTTCGTTAACCATTTATTTTTCGGATTCGAACCTATTATACCATTATCTATAAAAGGGCAAATAGGTTAACCATTAGTTACTAGAGTTATAATGGTTAATGGTTGGTGATTAAGGGCCGAACCACTTCTAACATTATGCAAAGATGGCAAATACTCGCAGAGCATGATTTGCCAACTCGAACAATAATAGCTCCAAGAAATTTTGCCACAATCTTTGCTAAAAACTACCAATAGACAAGCATATTCAGAATTACGCAATTAACGAGCATATTCTATGACTATACGCAGGAAAAATATGACTGAGCAAGTCTACACAGGAAAACTAACAAGCTAGCACAGACGTTGAGGCAAAGGTTAATGGGAGCTGTAACGACTAGTAATACTCAAGGCTGACAACAGTGTCTGAATTTGACAATAAACAGTACACTCGAACTGTTAATTTAGCTACAAGTCAATTTTAACGGCATAAACAATGCAAACACACAACATGGAAAAAACTGCATCATTGTCTCATTTTCAAGTATAGTATCTGCTCTGGAAGAACCTGTGTATCATGTTCGAATGTGTTTCAGAATACGATTTTTTAATTTTGTTAAAACAAACCTTTTGGGGGCTTGTTTAAAAGATATTATCGAAGGGATTCAAACGGATTGTTAAACTGATATATATATATATATTTCGATAAATATGGCTCTTTCAAATCTAACACTAGAAATTAAATCCATATACTAATGGATGGTATTGAGAGTACAAGCGTGGGACTGGTTGCATGCGAAAAAGCACAAAGATTCCATACATTCTGGCGGAAACTTTTCAATGCGTCGTACAGTACATCGGCAAACGAAAAGAAGTAATCTGAATTGCATGATGATTTTCGTTGCATTGGACTAAAAATGTGTTCTATGTATTTACTGGCAGAGACTCGTGCATTCATTTGAGGTCTCAGCGGAACCTGGTATGTACGCTTTCTGACCTGTGTTTCTTGACAGATAATTAAGTTTGCGCGTATTCACCAAACTACTAAAATTATCGCGATTATTCTGAATGTACAATTTATTATGTAGATTTTTTAGGCAAAAAGCCTTCAGTTTCTTCCGTAAAGTTTGTCGACCGAAAGCAATGGCTTTTGGCCGGTGATACTGTCGGTTACATCCATGTGTACGACTATGGAGCAGGACCGGAGAACATCACAACACTTCTACCTGGTGATTCCACTCTTGCATCACTGGCCGTTCATCCTACCAAACCGTATGTGTTGTCATCGTCTTACTGTTCCATATATCTTTTGGACTGGGACAATGACTGGAAGTGCGTACAAAAGTTTGAGGGTCACTCCTTGCGTGTATGTCACGTGGCCTTTAACCCGATAAACCCTGACAGTTTTGCTACCGCTTCGGATGATCACACCGTTCAGGTTTGGCCAGTCTCCATCTCCTTCTTAACTTGTTTCATCACCACAAGTCAACACGAACCCAAGTTTTGTTTGCTACAAGACCATGGTTGCCAACTTAATTTTTTGCGCTATGTCTAATTTTTAGGTCTGGAACATTATATTGATTCTCCTAAAGCTAGCTATACTTTGATAGGCCATTCAGACAAAGTGAACTGTCTGGATTTCCTTACACGTGATGAACAACTGTATTTGGTTAGTTGCTCTGACGACCGGACGGCCAAGGTATATGCCCCATTTCCGTCTGAAAAATACCTCTACTAATATGTATATGCATTGAATGAAAAGATGATTACTGGTTTGTTCGTGCTTTAATTCTACTTCTTAAATTAGGTATGGGACTTGAAGGAAAAGACATGTGTCCATACAATTGAAGGTTTCACGTCTCGAGTAACTTGTGTCATTTCTATTTCCGATCGTTCGTGTCTTCTTACTGGTTCAGAAGATAGCCTTGTTCAGTTGTCAACCTCCTCCGATTATAGGTAATTAATTAATCACAAAAAGTACATCATGAGTATTACTATTAGGCCCGCCACACTGCAACGTATCTTACCATGTTATCGTACCAGTAATAAATATTTAAGAGATGGCCTCTTAAATACATTGTCTCTTAAGAGTTTTATCTACATTTAATGACTTTGGTGTCATATGCAATCATAGGATTGGGCTAGCCATTCGTTTAGCTAAGATAAAACAACCTCTCTCCTTAAATATAGTGTCACGTGTATTTTGACTATGATATCGCGCTAAAAGATTTCCATTGTGAAAGGTCTCAAGTGTCGCTGAACACACTTGATATTAAATGGAGGGAGTAGTGCATACTCCTAGAGACTAGTGTAAAACATGTATGCTCGTTAAACTTAAGGAACAACTAATTAATGATGCCATGAATTGAATGTGTACATGTATAGACACATCACTCCTCGGTATGTGTACGATTGGAAGAGATTTGATTGGAGTATTGGACAGTTAATGTGGTAAATACCAAAGAAGAACCGCTCATCGAAAATGACAAGGCCTAAAGTTGTTGTTAATTATTTCCCAAGGCTTGAGAGGATTTTTAGCCTTCCGCGCCCGGGGGAAGTTCGCGCTCTTGTATGTTTAACGGAGTCGAAACGGTATACTACTCCCATTCTTTTGTTTCTAGAGCCTTGCTTCGGTACCCCCCTCCCAGACAAAAATTTCAACCCGATAGCGGGTATCGGGCGGGATCGGGTGGAGACTGGGTGAGACCGAGTCGTACAAGCCCGGTATACAACAATCGCATACTAAATCGGGCGGGATCGGGGTGGAGACCGGTTGCGAGGTCGAGTCGTACTGGCGGAGGTGATTTGTACAGGTTGGGTGTTGCCAGGAAAAAACAAGGTGCAGGTCCCACTTTCGTTGAATCTGGTCCATGGAAGCAGCTCGATTGTGTAGTGATAGATATACGATCGATCGGTGCTTCTCCTGACCGCCGTTGCTAGACTCCGTGCAGATCTCCCGTTAAAATCTTGGTTGTGCTGAAGAATCCAGTTTGTGTATGTTTAACCAGCATCCAGCTTTTGCATATGCTAGTTGCATGATACTTGCTTGACCGATCTGGAGTTTTACAAAATGTTGATGCTACCTGGACATGCTTTGCCTGATCGAACTACTGTAGTTTCAAGCAGATACTGTAGCTGCGCTAATAGCCGGAGTTCATTACATGATTAAGAGCAACTCCACTCATTTGGCGTTCCGAGGCCCAATTCCGGCGCATTTGTTTCCCACTCGTCTTCTCAGGCCGAGTTTCCTCCTTTGGTCAAATTTTTAACAATGATGAAAAAATTTAAAAGAATATAGGCGATATTATTAAAATATAGGCGAGTTTGTACAAATTATGTCAAATTCAGACATATACCCGGATTGAGACTACAGTAGGCTAAAAAACATAAAAAGATTATAGAAATAACTACTACGCGATGCCGATGCCGATGCTGTTGCGCGTGCCGTTCGCATGCTGAAGTGACGATAGAATGACGTGTAGTGAGGCGTCCTGGGAGCCGCTGTTGTCGCTGTCGTCGTCGTTGGGCGGCTGCGGGGGACGAGAGCTGCCGTGGCCGGCATCGTCGCAGCGCCACGGCTGCGATGAGGGCCCAACCTCATCTTCGTCGTCGTCGTCGAGGCCGATGAGTGGCGCGCCCTGGCAGGCTTGTTGCCGACGAGCGCCGCGCTTGGCTTGCTCGTGCAGGCGCCGGATTTGCTCGGCCTCCTCCTCCTCCCAGTCCGCCCTAGACCAGGCGTACGCGTCGTGGGCCGCCATTTGTTGCATGTCGTTCAGCGAGCGCTCCATCGCCATTTTGAAGACGAACTCGTCCTCGTCGACGGGGACGACCCACTCCGTCAGCTCCGTCCTCGGCGCACTGCCTCAGACTCGACAACCGAAGGTGGCCGACGGGCGGCGACGGTGCGCGTCCTTCATTGATGAAGATGCCACGTGACTTCATCCTCGGCAGCGAACGTGCAGGCGACTCCGCCTCCCGCTTCACCGGACAGAGCAGCATGGGGCGCGACGACAGGGTCGGCGCCGAGCCGGATGAGCGCGAGGCCAAGGACGAAGCCGTTCGCCGCCGGCACCGGTAGCACGGGCAAGCCGCATGCGCTGAGGTTCCATGTCGGCGGGCACCGGAAGTCCCATCGGATCCTGGTAGCCGGCATCGTGGAGCAACCGTGCCTCCCACGACTGCAGAGAATGTCGGCTGAAGCCCGAGGGAATTTGCCGCCGTAGGATCGCCGGGGTAGCGTTCGGCCATCGTCTATGGAGGGAGCTTGCTCTTCTGGTCGCCCGAGGGAATTTGCTGGTCGTGGAATGGAGAGTGCTCTGGGAGACGCCTGTGTTCTCTTGGCTACAGTGAACGCCGGTATTTATAGCCGAAAGAGGAAAGGGCGGTGAAGGTGGGAGGGTGTAACGGCGTGGGCGGGAAAAGTGAAAACGACGGGAAGACGGGCCGATGGTGGCGCGCCATTACGGCAACACGTGGCCGAGGAGACAGGCGGTCGCTGCCCGGCTGTCCGTCGTGGGAGCCAAGGCGTCGGGATGAGGATGACTCAGTTTCACACGCTGATAGGATGGATCCACCAATGTGGGGTTTTTTTTTGCGGAATTCGCTTCGTTCGGTGTTGCCAAGCGATTCCTAGTGCCTCGGATTCAGCCTAGAAACCCCAGATATAAATGGGTTAAATCCGGCGAAAACTGGGCGGCTGGTAATGCAGCTGGTCGAATTTTCGTCCCGGATAAAAAATCAATCCTGGGATGGCCCTGGTGAGAATGCTAATGGAGATGCTCTAACTATTCTATGTACAGCGGCCCATATCTTATGTCGTCACATGCATGTGTACAGTTTGAAGTAGACACTGTAGATGCGCTAATGGCCGGAGATAATTATATGATTAACTAATCTATGTACAGCGGCCCATATCTTATGTCGTCACATGCACGTGTACCAGTTTCAAGTAAACCACTCTAGATGCGCTAATGGCCGGAGATAATTATATGATTAACTAATCTATGTACTAAGTCCCATATCTTATGTCGTGTACCAGTTTCAAGTAAACCACTCTAGCTGCGCTAATGGCCGGAGACGTTTCCTCTTATCGGTCGACCGGTCGGTCTCCACCTCTACATCGTCCGGGTAGAATACGCCGTACAACTGTATGTACACATACGCGTCCGTACGAGTCGACCTCTCACCCGGAACCCACCCAAACAAACCCGAAACCCGGTTTCACAGACAAAAAATGCTCTTGGAGGGGGGTACCGAAGCAAAAGTGTTGTTTCTATATGACTTGTTAGCATTCCTTGCCTTATAACTGTGTACAGTTACAAACCCCATCAAAAACTGTGTAGCTACATGCATACAAGAGCGAAAGGTAAGAAGCTGAATTTGTATTTTCCCTAGTTAGCTACTGGTTCACATATACCTATGACTATTATCTACACTCCATCTTTTGGATAGCCGTAGATTTCCCACAGTTTTTTTTTAAAAAGGTACGTAATAATTCGTCCCAATGGAATATATGTCCAAATTTGACAAACATGCCACTAATTATCATAGCCGACCATAATTTTTTGTAGTTGGACATTCTAAGCAAATAACAGTAATGGACATTGACAAGGAGGGAGATGAGTTGCTAGCAAGCGCGACAGAAATTTGACAGGTCACGATATGAAGATCTTCATGCCAACAGGACCAAGCATCGAGCTGGCTATACATGGTTCATGTTAAGCTGATACTAGTTCTTTCCCTGCAATCACCATGTTTGGCAACTATGTAAGCACGTACGCGTCGTCGCTGCCCGTTGTATTCTCTTTCGTTGAGACTGCTGGAAACAACGTAGTTTTTGCTCGATCTCTATACTTGATTCACAGTTGCAACTTTACTACCACTAGTACGTATACTACAGTTTGTCCACATCCACGAATCATCAACTGTGTGCGAAGATTGTGTGTCTGTCTACATGGTATGAGCGCATATCATGCATTAGCAGAGATCTTTTGCACCGGGCTAGCATGGCCTCGTAGCAATTCTGCATTTGCGAGAGGAAAAGGAACATTTTCAGCCGTGGCCCGGGCTGAACAAGGCTTGGGTCACTACGAATAGGGTTACAACCAACTCTCCCCGGATTCCAGCTTAAATTTATGTTACGTCCATCATGGCATCGCCTGAGTTTCTAGTGAACTCCGGTGATGGTGGCGAGAAATTTTGGTGCGACCTAGGTAATGGTGCGACCTAGGTAATGGTGGCGAGAAGTGCGCCATCCTACGCAGCTGGTCGTCGTAGCGTTCTCTGCCCATGGATTGTTTCAATACATCCAGGACATCCCTGCTGAGCCCGCTTGGGATATACATACGCCTGCCTGGAGAGTATGATGAAATTTAGGCCTCTGCACCTTGCTGCTGCTCTAGTTGACAAGGCCACACAACACAATCTATGCACAGGTCCTCCAGCTCTCCTTCGGTGAAGAAATCGTAGCTTCTGTCCAACAATCCGGAGCACAAAGCCACATCACGTTACGCAATAAACAACCGATTTGCTTAGTTGCCTTCAACGGAGAACCGGTCCACTGTCAAAGGGTTCTGTCAGTGTACATGATTTTTTTTTTGAAAAACGGCAGCATGTGATGGGACCGATGTCATGCATGACGAACCGATGATGAACAAGCCCGTGTCACAGGAAGAATAGCGGACGGATTTGTGTGAGTGCTGACGAAGTAGCAGCCTCTAACGTAAAGAGGGTTAGCTTTTCGAGAGGATGGCCAAAGCATTTCATATTGGTGATTCTTCAGGACGGACTAGAAACAAGTGGAACTTTTAGAAAACATTTCTCTTTCGGATGAATAGCTGGCAACTACTCTTAGGGCGTGTTGGGTTGGCCGGATTCTCGTTTCTCGCAAGGGGCCAGAAGAATTTGGGTTGTTTGCTTTCCTAGGTCGCACCAAAATTTTGCACAACACGGGTTTTAAAGCAGGCCAAAAGTTGACCCGTTGGAAACGTCGATTTTGGACGTCTTTGAGGGGACAGGCTCGCACGAACTTTAAAGCGGGCAAACAGCAACCCATTTTTCTCCGTGGGTACCGGCAGTTGGCCCCGGGCGTGCATGCCTCTTTATTAATTACCATAGCTAATTTCTTGCTTATCCCGTCCTCCAGTGAGCTCGTGAGGTATCCATGGCCGCGCTCGTCTCGCCGGCGACGGGCTCCTCCACGGCCGCGCTCGTCTCCCCGGCACGGGCTCCTCCACAGCCGTGCTGCGGCCCATCCTCCTCGCTCTTCCTCGTGGCTTCCGCAGACCCGGCCGCGTCGTCATTCGTCCCCTACCTCAAGTGGGGCGGCAATCATGGGAAAGTGAAGTGTTTTGGTTCTGCTCTTGATATGTACTCCCTCCGTTTCAAAATATAAGATGTTTTAACTTTGTGAAGTAATGTTTTTAGACCTCTTTTAGTATGTAGGTTCGAAGAGGTTCGAAGTGAATATAGACACTAAAAGGGGTCTTGATTCATTCACTTCACAAAGCTAAAACATCTTATATTTTAAAACAGAGGGAGTACCTGGAAGCTGACATCTATGTACGCCGTGACGAGCTAAGCAACAATACAAATGGTTTTATTGCCTTCAGTATTCAAACGAACAACCCTTTGACATACTGCATAGACCCAAACAACGACAATGTGCCACCGCAATCCAAACTTAGTGTGGGCATAACACTGCCAGAAGCTACAGAAGATCATGATAATGCACTATCGAAATATAATACTAAGCACTACATAGAGCAGTTCATCGTGTGGAGCATTAAAGTCAATGAGGGCTTTGTAGCTAAGATATTAATCAAGATATGTTCGATAAGGGTAAAGATGTTGATGAGGTTCATTTGACTGTTGCTTCCGAGGCCCAACTACTAGCCACATCATGTATCCCTCTATCCGAAGAAGCCCCCAAAGAGGTATGTAATGTGCCTCGGTTAAGTTCATGCAAGGGACCGGTTGGGATGGATAACATTGTGGCATAATCAGGGCATGTACCAATTGATTGATAATTCAAAGTTGTGACTCAATTAGAGCATGTACCAATTGTTGACCAATAATACAAAGTTGATGCTCAAAATTAACCACTTAGTTAACCTCTTGGTCCTGTAGATAATCCCATTCCAAGCAGAGTGGTCTGACATGATGCTACTTAATGTCCACCCTCTAGTGCTCCGATTCCCGTTCATACCAAAAAGTACCATTCCTTGCTCACTTCATCTAACAAACAACACGGAAGAACCTGTGGTATTTAGACTTATGAAGAAGAATGTGCAATGCTCAACTTACATGATACGATTCCCAGTGCATGGCATTGTGCCACCAAACTCAACTTATACTGTTGTTCTGACAACGTATGAGATGAATGAGTTGCCAAGAGATACAAATATGGATCTGATCCTGCAAAACAGTGCAGCTAATGGTTATATCCAGCCATTTATAGATGATGGTGAGTGCGACCAATTCTTCAAGAAACACGAGGAAACAGAGGATACATTTAATGAGGTGGCACTGCAGGCTGTTTGTGCTCCCATAGAAGAAACGACCTATGAGGTAAGAAAAATATTAATTTAATGTGGTTAGTGTACTATATTGGTTACTTCTAGCTCAGTTTCTTAATATGAAGTGTTTTAACAGTTCGAATTGAGCTGGCAAAATGGTTTATAAATGAGAACGGAGGGAGTATTATCTAGTGACTAGCATGGGGGCACTGGGCACAAAAAAATTAAATTCTCTTGGAAACTTGGGGAAAAGTAATTTCTTTCTAAGAACAACCTTGTACATGTTAGATAGTTTTTGGCATCCAAATAAACAAAAAATCTTCTAATAAATTACTTGCACAATAAAAGTATTATACTGTAGAAATATTAAAATTATTTGCATAACAAAAGTATTATACTGTAGAAATATTTTTATCATAAGTCTCATGGTATCTATTCTGTCTGGCGGCATACTGATTCATAGAAAATCATCAACAACAAAAAGTAGATAAGTTATACAGCCGATCCTACAAATATCATGTGGCTTTTTCATGGAGATAGTATATGTTCCTAATTATAATTTAGTGTCTTGGCATATCAGAAAAACCTTGATGTACTTGTAATTTTTTCCAATAATGGACAATTTATTACTTATTAAATAGTTTAAGTATTACACCAGGCCTATGCATAACTAGGTAGCACACGGCCAAAACATGTCTAAGATAAAAACATAAAAATATGAATACATATCATCATTACAAATTGCAAAACGCCGAAGGTGATGAGGGCAATCCTGGAGTCATGCCGCCAACCATGTTGGATAAAAATATCCCTTGCTATTTTCTCCAACCGTGTAGACACCTTCATAAATAGGTCATTTTTTTCTACACATTGTAGAGACGAACATAAGCAAAGCATACTAGTGCACTGGTAGATAATCTGCATAGGTGAAGAATTTTTATTGTTAAAGACCTTGTTATTTCTACATAGCCAATGCGATCAAATAACGGCAAGCACTCCCACCCTTACAAGAATTCTAAACATGTGATCTATACAATGTAGCCAATTCCCAAAATTATTGGAAAACTACATATGGATACAAGTTGGAAGCTACTTGGTTGAATGACCATATAGAAAGAGAAAAATTATATTGGAGGAACAAATATTTGATTGTCTCATCATAATGATAAAAACACACATTTTACTGCCATGCTAATTATGCTTTATAAGGTTATCTTTGGTGAGGATCACTCCTCTCCCAAGAGACCAATAAAATATTTTGATCTTTAGTGGTATCTTTATTTTCCAAAATTTCCTATGAAGATACCAAGCAAATTTTTGATTGCCTCATCATTATGTACTTGTACTTGCAAGTCAAGAAATAAGACTTGTACAATTTCCAACATTATATGTAATTTCCAAATATAGATGCCAAAGCTTAAACAACATAGCCAAACAATACCAAACTTGGTATACAAGAAGATACATGTGTTCCCAACATACTCACCACATTTGAGCTTAATCGGACATCGTTTCTCTGCCCAAACTACCCGCCTACCAAAACTACTCTATGCTGAAACTGTAGTAGTCTGAACTGACTAAACCGTCCTCAAATCTGGTGCTACACTGAACCAAATCTCAAACCAGCTTACCAGATATAAGCACTCAAAGTAAGGAACAAGATCACCATGTTTGAAGATAGACAAGTCAGAACTTAGAAATCTCGACATAAATCACCTCTTCTTCTTCCTCTCTTCTTCCACTCAAAGTAAGGAACAAGATCACCATGTGGTATTCTTGTGTGTTCTCTCTCTATCACAATGGAAGCCGTGTTCTAACTTTGTTTTTCACCCTCACACAACCACCAAAGGGTGGCTAGGGTTTTGTTCTACTCTTCTAATCAAGGAACATCTCTACCATTGGATGCGCACCTCAATCAATAGTTGAAACATGTTAAACTTCACAGGTTGATGTTGGGGTGCCAATACACCTCCATGTGGAGAGACATGGCCCAACACATCCCGCCTATAACTAATAATATGAGTTAATTTCCATTTCCTTCTATATATATTACAAGTTTGAGGTTGTTTTTATAAGTAATGTTGACTAGAATTTTGTCAGATCAAATCATACCCCTGGTGAGAACTGCTAGCATCATATATTCCCTTGATGGACATCCGATAGAGCCATGGTGAGTGCACACACAGAATAGGTGAATTGGAATAATTCATTTAATAGTTTGAGTGAGTGTGATGTATGGGATTTTCCTACGATAAATTTCTTCTCTCGTAGGATTATTATGGGTCTTATTGATGGACGAGTTCACATATGGAACTACGAAACTCAGGCAAGTTAAATGCATTCTTTTGGATGGATATTTATATCATAACCAGTTAAGAGTCAAAACATGAGTGCTATAGAAAACTCCTAGATGAATCCTAAAGTATTTCTTACTGTCGAAAAGGCCAAGTAGGAACATGTATAGATTTATAGGACAGATGGTCATAGCCCATAGGAATCCGACCCAATAAATAAAGTAATCTAAAGCAAGATAAATTAAGTGGTGGGTTTCTTTAATTAGCAAAGAGCAATAAGACAAGGGTCCTAAAAGGAGCCATAGGAATGTGACTTGAGAAAGAGCGACAACTTGTTATGATATTTTGACTTTCTGCTTCCTTTTTTAGATGAGATCACCATTATCTTTATTGTGTGATTGTTCTCTGTCATCAAATTTCAGTAAGACCTACATGGGCTCATTTAAGGCATCATCAAACCCAAGGGTTGCTGTGCATAAAAAAAGGGCATTCAATTATAACATGCATTTGATATATTTAAAGTTGCTTTATATTGACAAGGTGCGCTACCATGGGAGGCCTAACAACAAAGTGAAGATATCCTTTTGTTATGTGTAAGTTTAGGAAACTTTTGAATGTATATACGAGGTCATAAATATTGTCAAGCGAAAAAGAACTATTCCAAAATGTGTGATCATTTTCACTACATTGGACTAATAATGTCATCTATGTAATTACTGGCAGAGTATCATGTGTTCGCTCAAGGTCTCAAGACTTTCAGGTATATATGCATTCTGATTTGTTTGTTAACATAAATTTGTGAGTGGTTTCCGTACTAATAAAATTATCGTTCTCAACATATAGTGAAGAGTACAAAAATTGTTGTCCGGAAGCAATGGATTTTGGCCGGTGATACCGATGGTTATATCCATGTGTGCAATTAGGGATATTAAAACCGAGACAAAGAGGAGGCCTCTCATGACTTGGATCTTTCTGGCCGTCCGATCATGCCATAGGATGTTTCTGGCCGTAGGATGCTCATGTCTCCCCACGTGGCCCAAAATATCCCTAGGGGAAGCTACTCTTGACATTGATTCGGCCTACTGTCGTTAATTGGGCCCGAATACCCACTAAAGCCCATAGACCACAGGCGGAGGGTGATGCCGATGCCCACCTCCCTCACGATTACACGCCTGCACCGTACTCCACCCCTCCGTTCTCCTCCCGACGACTCCCTCGCTCAACATAGGCAAACCCTAGGTGTCGCCGCCATTCCCACCTGCTCGCTACACCTCATGCTTTTTTCAGCTCTGACTAGATCCCATCAAAACAAGTGTTCACTGGCACTCCCTCGACTCCGTACTACCTCGCGCGACCAGGATTGCCTTCGCCATGCCATCCTTCTCGGTTCGCTCTCCCTCGCATCGCAAGACTAGCCCTCCTGTCACTGCGATGTGCCAGCTTGCCTGACGGCGGCGCCACCAGAATCGGCGTCCAAAGGCACGCCGCTGACCGATGCAAGGACGCATGTACTCCATCGACTCCAGCCTACTTCATGCGACCTAGAATGAACCCTAGGTGTCGTATTTACAGCAGTTCCATAGAAGATCGCGAGTCCATTATTTGATTAAATTTTTTTCCGTGAATAGTTGGTAATTCCTCAAGTAATTGAACTATATATGTACATTTTTTACTTATTCTCATTGAGTTCTTGATGATTTGCTTGCAGGTGGATTTATAAATATAAGTTGCAATAGAAGACAGAAGTTGAATTTTATTTCTTTTAATCTATGCGATGTAGATGAGCATTTTTTTTGTGTGTTTGGGGTTCTTCAGCCACCTTTTAAATTTTAGAGGTAACAGATAACCTTTTAAATGACATAGTGATAATAGATAACCATTGATGAATCATCTTATTTTTACGAGTGAAGCAACCATATCGACCTATGAAATTGGATTTTGTGCTGGTTAGGTGGATGTGGTGTTCTTGGGTAAAGTTTAAGCCTTTCTTTTCTATCATCGGCAACTCTTTGCATACTTTCTTCAACATCATTTTCCCATTGTTCATGATCGAGGTAATTCTGTTATCTTATATGATGTCTGCTCCATGTCGATTGATATTCTGCCATAGGTATCAAAGAAATTGAATGTTAAGTACAACGAGCCTAAATATTTGAGTACAAAGATGGGCTATTAGTAATTTTTGATTGAGTAAATGTAGCTGTTAGTTTCTCTACTAAAGTTTGTTAGTGGTTACCATTCTCAATAATTTAATAATTTTGCTAAGGATCTATTTTCCCCCTCAAATGATATGTATTGAAAAGCCGACAGAGAAAAAAGTTGGAATACAGAGCTGGAGTATACACTTGTTACACTTCCTTTTTTTTAGCGGACCTTCTGAAATTCAATTATGGACATCCTATATAGTTCGGGGTGTGTTAGCAACTTGATCCTCCTTCCAGTATCAGCTACAAAATCCATCATTTGATTTGATTTTAGAAGCTTATTGCTTTCCGATGGACTCTACATATTTGTATGGTATCGGGTATAAATCGTGTTCCAAAGAAAAAACTTGGATTGACATCCCAATGAAGAGAATGTTCAATCCAATCCAGTGCCGCAATTAGAGATCGATATCGATAAGTATGCAAACACCGGTGACGTCAACAATGCCTCATTGACCACAATCATTCTACTTTGTTGCTTCATCTTCTGCAAAATAGGTGAATCCTTATAGTGTTGCTATTAAATTGGTGATTATGTCCTTGTTGCAGTTCTTTTTTTGGTGTTGTTAACTATACTTTTATTTAGGTTGCTAGGCTGTAGTTCTGGGTTTCACGGCGGCTGAAGATGTTAGCCTGTCTAGGGCATCTCCCTGAAATCCTTGTGGATGCAGATCGGGAGCTGTGCTACATCATGGGCTGCACCAATGCACTATAATCATGTGGGATTTGTGACAATCCTCTTATCTTAGAACATATATTAAGTGACTGCACCAATGCACTATAATCATGTGGGTTTTCTGACAATCCTCTTATCTTAGAACATATAAAGTGACGTTTGGTAATTGGACCCCTTGAGTCAACTAAAGTAAAACTATGCTAATTATGTTGCTTTCCTCTTAGAACTTATGATTTGGAATAAAGATGTATCTTGTATACTCTGTGGCTAGAGGCGAAGTACACATGTAGTGATCTTCTTTTGTTACATAGTTATTATTTAGGTACCCATGTATACATCGCTACTAAATATCGTTGCCATTTTGGATAACTAAAAGCAAACGACTATATTGATAAATACATTCCTTCTGCTGATCTTCCCTTTCAATTCAACATGATCAATATTTTTTAAATATTTCTTTCATTCTCTCATCAACATAGGCAGCCATGGCAACACGTGCAATACACCCTGCAGCACGAAGTGCGTAAGCATGGTGCAAATGCCCATGGAGACATGGAGGAGGTGGTGGTAGCGGTTGTAGATTATGGACAACCGGACAAAGATGGTTCCATTGCCTTAGACAACTCCAATGTTGACTGGGTGGTCGGGTTGTCCACATGCGCCAGCAAGAGTGCCTTGCTGCATGACTTCGCTAAGAGGGAGGCAAGACCAGGGAGTTGGCACCGCAGACACTTTTCACCGCCACCGCCCTTGCTGTAGGATGGCATTGCCACACTGGGGTAGCGAGGGAGAGTCCGTGGAGGGGCACCTTGGATGGATGAGTAGGCGGTTGGTTTGACAGACGTCGCGTATCTCCATGGCATCAAGATTTTTGGCAGCTTACAGATATGTTAATTACCTAGAGACTTGGACTCTAGATGTTATGCAAACATTGTTGTCTGACCTATGAAACAGTTGTTACTTCATTTAGGCTAGGATGCACATGTTGCTGCTATGTTATTGGGATGGCAATGTCATGGGTGTGGTTTAACACTTATGAAGTTGTTATAATCCAAATATATTCCCATAAATTTCTAAAAATCTATTTACGTAGTGGATGGGCGCGGCAACGCGCGCCTACATGATCTAGTTATGGAAAAGAACTGAAGAAAATCACTGTATTTGGAGCTTGTTCTCATTATATCACTTCACTGGCAATTCATCCTACCAAACCGTATGTGTTATCGTCGACTCTACATGATATATATCTTTGGGACTGGGACAATGACTGGAACTGCGTGCAAACATTTAGTGAACACTCTGGTACGGTAGAGCACTTAACGTTTAACCCAAGGGACCATAACAGTTTTGCTAGCGTTTCAGCTGATCGCACCATAAAGGTTTGGCTGGTTCTTATTTGTTTCATAACCACAAGTCAACACGAACCCAATGAAGTTTGTTTGCTACTAGACTGGTTGATACCAACTGAAGTTTGTGCTTGGTAAATTTTTAGGTTTGGAACCTCGATTCTCCTGAATCTAGCTATACTCTATCTGGTCATTCGGACCACTTGAGGGGTGTGGATTTCTTCACACGTGATGATCAACTGTACTTGATTAGTTGCTCTGATGATCTGACCGTCAAGGTATTGTGCCAGTTATGTCAAAAAACAATTACCTACACTGATCTTGTGTTTTAATTCTTCTTTTCAAATTAGATATGGGACATGAAGGAAAAGACGTGCATCCATACAATTGAAGCTTTCACGTCTCCAGTAACTTGCGTCATTTCCCATTCTGATCGTCCATATCTGCTTACTGGTTCAAAAGATGGCCTTGTTCATTTGTGGAGCTCCACTAATTTCAGGTAATTATTAATTAAACAAAAAATAATTTCATGAATTAGTAGCACTCGACCATGCGAGCTAGTGGATATCTCGGGTATAAAAACTTATGTCATGTGAATTATTGGCATGTGAGTACTAGAAACCTTCGTATGGAACTAATTACCGAGGCCATCTATTGCATCTACATACACACATCACTCCTCAGTAATGAATAATATGTACGCTTCAGAAGAGATTTCTTTGGACACTTAATTTGGTAACTACTACTCCCTCCGCCTCAAAATAAGTAACTTGCGTTTCTCTAGATTCATATGTATCTACACACTTAAACGTGTTTAGGTGCATTCGAATCTAGACAAATCCAAGTCACTTATTTTGGGACGGAGGGAGTAGTAAAGAAGAATCGCTGATCCAAAATGTCATAGCAGCAAATTGATGTTAATTTTTTCCCAGGCTTGAGAGGATATTTGCTGTTCGCGGTGGGGATGTTTGCGGTCTCATATGTTTGAAGGAATCAAAAGGGTATACTACTTATGTTCTCGCATCCCTTGGCTTCCAAGTTTGTACAGTCACATCCCTAATACAATCACAACTTACTTTTTCAAAACTGCAAATTTACAATCCAACTTTTAGTTAATATATATTATATATCACTAATCCAATTCTATGTGTTAAACTACTTAATTTGCTAATGATATTAAATATGTATCTAATAGGTTTATCATCGGACAAGATCGTATAATTACTGTAATGGATATTGACAATGAAGAATGATATGCTAGCAAGGACGACAATGGAAAGTTAATAGATTAAGACATGTTGATGTAAATGCCAGTGAGAACATTCACCGATTGCTTGTTTCAATTTGGCACAGAGGACACACACATATGTAAAGTTGGCTATGGTTTATGTTAAATTCAAGCTGCATTTTTCCTTGTAATGAGCCGGTTTACCAACTAATCCCTTCGCTTTTATTTACCGTTCTGGGTTTAGTCAAAGTCAAACTTTGAAATGTTTGATCAACTATGTAGGAAAAATATCAACATCAACAATATCAAATTTATATAATATGCAAATACATTTATGATGATTCTAATAATACTAATAATATATTTTAGATGTTAATACTTTTCCTATATACATGGTCAAACTTTACAAATGATGACTTTAACTAAACTCACATGGTAAACGGAGAGAGCATGTATTAGCCGCTTCGGGTGGAAACTATTTTGTTGTATTTTATGGCCTGTGGAAAGTATGTTGTTGCTCTCCATAAATTATCAACCATTATAAACATTTTAAATATGTGTCTGTCTATCTTGTAAGGGTGCATAGTATGTTGCATCGCTTGAGATTTTTCCCCACCTTCTGCATTCCTCAAGATGAGAAAAACATTTTCAGCCATGTAGCTCGGGCTGCACAAGTCTTGGCCCATTATGGCAGGTGAGCCTAGCTCGTGCATGTCGCGTGGTACCATGTGAGGACAACCGGACCTGCCCAACAAACCACCTAGCATGGGCGAAAGAGGCCCATGATTTCTCTTCTGATTTTTGGATTTTAATAAGAGTAAAATGCATTTTGTCCTATGAAGTCGATGGAGATGAGAAGATTAGTCACACAAGTCGTAGGATGCTAAAAACAATTTCCATACCAAAAAAAAAAGCAGAAATGACCTTTTCGGGATAGTTTATGCCAAGCTGCATCTTGCTTGTCTGGTACGCAAGCGAGGAGAGAGAGGATACATATAACCAGCTGCCGTGTGAGTCCACCACGGACCACCGTCGTAGTAAATTTTAATTTCCTACCATGATAAGTTTCCTTGACGATGATGTTCTACGAATAAAAGCTGCACAATTCTATTCCCATCCTGGGGCAACCCTTCTGTTTGACAATGACCCAGTTTGCTACCTTTGCCTCAGAATTCTATTCCCACCTATGCAAAGACTGTGTCTACACTTGTGCTATTTGGAACCTCGCGCAATCCTGTGATAACAAGGTTGTGGTGACTGATACCCAAAGCTTCCCTTAACCTCAGAATGGTGGGACGACCTTGTCAGGGGCAAGCTAAAGAAGGAGCAGCGTCGGATTAGCGGCTCGCTGCTTTATGTGCTATGGAATGCTTGGAAGGAAAGAATTGGGGGATTTTCACGGGGTGACGCCTCACTTACGTCAAAGTAGCTGATTTGGCTACAGACGACATCCTCCAGCGGGAGCGAGATTTTACGAAAAGCCGGTGTTCCTGCCGGTTGCTCCAAATAAATGGTAGCCGATTGTCGAGCGAACGCGTCCCTGCTGGAGGAGTCAGCGCCGCCGCTCTCTTCGTCGCCCACGAAGTTGTAGGCAGCACAATACTTGCTCTAGCATCATCTTCCGAAGGTCTTGTCGAGGTCCCCGTCTTCGGTGAGACCCTTGGTGCCATGCGGTGGCTCCATAGATCGGTCGCGCATTGGCACGATCGGCGCACAACTTCTGATTAGGGAACAGAGAACACATTGGGACCTAGCACATGAGACGGGCTGGGCCTGACGAGGCATCATATTCTCCGCACACGTTTTGTAGGCTCTAGGAGGTCGTCAATCCCTATACCACGCTCAACATGGGCGCTATCTGGCGCAACGCCCACGCGGCGCGTGGGTTGGGCCGGCCCATTTAACGTAAGTTGATCTGCCTTCAAGTTTTTTCCCGGTTTTTCTTTCATATTTTGGTTTTCCTGGTTCCGGTTTTCCTCCGGTTCTTTTCTTGGTTCTGGTTTTAGAGCATTTTACAAATTATCGAACATATTTTAAATTTGAACATTTTAAAATACAAACATTTTTCAAATTTGAAAATTTGCATAATCAAACATATTTTATATTCAAACATTTTTTGGGGGGGCATGGGCCGGGGCCAATACCGGGCGGCGGTAGGCGGAGCCCCAGCTAGAAAACGCTTAAAGCGTTCTATAGCACCCCCCCTCCCCACCCCCATGAGGTCGGGCAGACCCGCTAGGTATGAAAACGAGTCATTAGGTTGTTGGTAGGCATCCAGGCCCAGGCCCGCTAGGAAAGCTTAGTTCCGACATTTCTAGCGAGTAGGTCTATGTAGCTGCAATGCGCATACTCTCTCTCTCCTCTAAATATGTTTATCCCTAACAACTTCTAATTAGTATATAAACATGCTCCGATTCAAAACAAATTCTACATGAAAAATATGCATACCAACGTTGAGGTTCCATTCTTACAATCGGTACCAAGTTTCGTGAGCTATATATATGTTCTCGGAATCATGATCAAGGTTAGAGTTTTTTTTGACGATTCGTTAGACACAATCAATCATTCGAAATTTCCATTCTAAAGTAGCTTGATCTCGTTGTTCCCACAAATCTTGTGTTGCAAGTTTTTTATTTTGATGGAGGTAGAGAAATCCATATGTAGCTTCTCAAGATTGAAGATGCTCTATAGCTTGTCAAGGTTAAAAATGAAGTTGTTTTCTTTCTCATCTCTTGAACAAATTCTTCTCAGCCCCGCCTAATCAACACATTGATGCATGTAGTGCGCGGCTCTATGGACCAACATATCCGTTCTTGACGCTTCTTTCCGACACCTGAAGACGCTAGGTTTGAAATCCTACATGCCTTCAGAAGTGGCATCATTCCTTGTAGTCCAGTCCAAGAGACTAGCATCATAGTTTTCATCGGATAATTTTATATAATGAGGAATATTATTGACCTAAAGACGTATTACGCAACCAAATATCCTCCCAAAACGCACCGATGGATAAGTTTTAAACCCCGATGAGTCCCATCTAGAACAGAGAAAATCAGTGAGCTTCGCCTCAACTTGATATAAAGTTTTATTACGTAAGTACTTGTTATGCAACAATTCCTGCCAAACTCCTTCCCCAGTTAATAATTTAAATAGACATTTACCGAGAAGGCATCTATTTTTAACTTCTACTAGTACCTCAATTCAATTCCCAACCCCCTTGTCTTTGGGTCAACAAACTATATTGCATTTAGTTAGTATGTACTTTCTCTCTTGAAGCTTTTGTAGTTGGCTTGATGAATATCATAGGCTTTTGTTGCAACCCGTCGTGGATGGTGTTATTATTACTTGATTTAATACTAAAGCTATTCATGATGATTAAGCAAGCCATGGTGGTTTTCCTACAAAAATCAACTCAGATCGAGCTATGTGAGTGTGTTCGTCTAGCTCGCCGATCGAGCTCGCCGGATGTTGCGCCCATGGCCGAACAACAAAGGGGGGCTCATGTTGGGGTTTAGCGCCTAAAAACAATAATTTTTCCTATGCCAACAACCCTAATGCCAGGATCTATCGATTAGTAATGCAGTAACGGGAGGCTCTTTTTGAAACTTACCCTTGAAGACCGAAAAGATTTGTCAACGTTCAGGAGAACATGGCTGATATAGTCGTACCGACGCTGACCTCAAGGTTGTTCTGAACTCGGACGGCTCCACCAGCTTCAGCTCCACCGACTTCGATGACTCCGATCGCTCGAATGACTCGAGCGCCACTAGTGGAGCGCCTCGTAGGGGGGTCACACATATACGGTGTTTGACCACAACTCTCAGACCCTGGTCCAGCAGAGGTTGCGGAAGTACATCTCCTGGATCCGGAATCCCCGCAGCGCGACGGCGCTCCACGGTGAAGAACAATCTCGTTCGCACAACTCTTACAATGGGGTCGCGCTCACAAGAGAGAGAGGGAGGGAGAAGGGCACTTGGAGGGAAAGCCTCGAAGCTTAGGATTTATTCGTGTGTTTAAATCCCTCCATATGCCCTCCTTTATATAGGGGGAGGGGAGCCCCCAAGTCCCTTGGTTTAGCCATATGGGACTAAAGGAGAGGAGGAGGTGGGGAGGCCACCTTGGCCGTCGGCCAAGGCCCTCTTGGGCCCCAAGGGCCCATGCGGCCACTCCCTTCTCTCCTTTGGGTGCCCTCCCTCATGAGCCTTTTTCCCTAAGGAATTGGCCCATTAGGCATGGGCTGCCCATTAAATCATATTCAAATCATTAAATAAATATATAATTCAATAATTAACATATATATACATATTATTTAATTCTTGTTGCACCGGAACTCCTTCCGGACTTTCCAGACCCCTTCCGGTTTCCCCTTCTCTTTTTCTTCGGTGACTCCTATGATACCAAAATGATTTCGAGCATTGTTAAACCCTTAAGCGTGTTACCCTAACAGTTCGGGAACAATCCAGACATGGTCGAGACCCCTCTCAGACAAATGATCATCAACAGTACTAGATGCCCATACTGATCCCTGTGCATTCGACGAGAATCTTTGTCGTTGAACCATTAAACATAGAGTCTTATTCTCTTTGTTACTTTGATACTTTACTTGTCCGAGATCTGATCAACGACATGCCATGTCGAGTTCAATCTCATTACCGAGGAGTGCAACTTTACTCGTTCTGAGCTATACATTCATGTGACCTATTCACACGCTGCAGCTTTATCGATGTCATGTCTCTGAGTGGGCCCAGAGTATATCTCCATCATGCGGAAGAACAAATCCCGCTCTTAACACATACGCCTCTACATGCCCCTCTAAATACCTGAAGACACATTTATGATCACCGTGTCATCGAGTGACGTTTGATACAAACAAGGTACTCTCAGGTGACAGTGATTAAATATAATCTCATGGTCTAAGGAATTGGTTACTACGTTTTCTAGTCATTGTAACGGTGAACTTCGTGACTTGATCATATTACAATTCCTGTGTTGGGTATTTTCATTATTTTCGTTCACCTAATGAAATGACCCCATTGTCAATTGACATAAATGTCCATGATCGGAAAACATCGATTATTGATTCATGAATAAACTAGTGTCTAGAGAGGACCACTAGGGACCCTGGTGGTTTACATATTACACGTGTATTGACGTTCCTATCAATACAGTTATAGCATGATATAAAACATATTATGAACTTAATAAAATATGTTAATAATCTATATTATTATTTATCTCTAGGGCATATTTCCAACAACTCGTACCCCTAGTGTCGAAAACCAAGACACGACAAATCTGATCTAACCCAAGCATGAAAATAAAATTTAAAACTTCTGCACACGCCACACAATATGGATTACTCAAATAAACCCAAGATTAATTAGAATGTGGATACTAATCTCATCAATCCCAATGCACATGAAGCTAGGTACCAGCTTCTCATGGGAGGCCATCGAATCCACTTCAGCCACGCCACCACGATCCACTTCGGCTAGGCTGCCTCCGCGCTCCACTCCCACCTTGGATCCACTAGCGGGTGCCGGGTCCATCCTCCCCAATACGCGACCTGATCCACTGGAGGGCAAGGAGCAAGCTGGGAAGGCCCCCCTACCCAAATTCGACAGGGAAGAAGTGATTGCTCCGGCCAGTCCACCTTCGTCGCCCGTAAGCCCTGCTTGTATTGGCCTCCTCGTGCAGGAGCTCCGTGTGGATGTGGGGTAAGGGGCATGGGTGGGAGTGATGCTTGACAGGGCGCCGGCAGGGGCCAGGTTAGGGTCGGCACCGGGGTGTGTGCCTAGAGGATTTCGCGATGGCCATGGAGGGGTAAAAGGTAAAATAGCCGTAGAGAAGCCCACAAAACAATAGATCGTCATTGGGAGGTGGTCTCAAAACGCTTCCAGCTGACCAGGATTAGGCCTATAGATAATATGCTTTTGTACAACTAAAACAACATTCAATCTAATGAACCACCTAGGTGGAGTCTTGACAAAGTTCTTCTATTACCTATTTTGGAAGCAACTTGTTCAGAAACACTGGACACTAGAATATGTTTCCATTAGTACTCGTACTCGCCGAAAACCTAGCCAACCTCCTCTGACCCTCCTCCCAACTCCCCTCGAAGCCTCCCACCCCCTTCATTTGAGAGTCGCCTCTGAGCGGCCGGATCCGATCCCTCTAGCCGCTGACGGCTTCACTGGTCGGTGTAGAGATGGATCTGGACCCCGGCTATCTCTCCCTAGTAGTAGTTTTAGGATTAGATTTAGATTTTGGGTTGATCCCGTGTCTTCCCTAGTGGAGTTTGAGAGTCGGCCGGTGATCCTTAGCGACCGGATCCACCGCGTCTTGAGTCAGCCATCTCTCTCTGCTTCACGCTGGTGGCAGGTGGTGAGGCGGGCAGACCTAGTGGGCTCCTGCATCCCTCATAATAAGGTTGCCCCTTGGAGCTTAGGATCGGGCTATCTGGGCCTAGCCCGATGCGTGGTGGTTCTTCTCCTGGTTGTGGTCGTGCTCCGGCGGAGTGAGCCGATGGCGACGACGGGGAGCATCACTACTGGCTCCTCAAATAAGGCCCTAGGTCAGGGCACCCTCCACTGCAATCTTCTTGGCCTCCCTCCTCTAGAATGTGGCAGATCTCTGGAGAATGGTGGCCGGTGTTCAATGCAGCAGTTCCTGGGAGCCCGTTGTGTTGGTGGCTGGAGCTTGGACGCAAGCGCTGATGTTCTTTCTCCTTCAAGGCATCATGGTGGCGTCGAGGTGAGACTGCGCGCTGTTGTCTTGATTCCCGATTTCAGCTTGCCTTGGAGTAGCGATGCCGTCCCTACGGAAGATACTCGGCGCCCTTCGATGTGGCGTCCGACTTTGCTAGCCAAAGGGTGGCCACCGCTCCCGACGCTCGTCGGTGAAATTTCTGCCTCAACAAGGAGGCCCTGTTCTGAGCTCATGGCGGCGATCTTCTTCCTCTCGATTCCAAGTGGTTGCGTCCCCGGCGCCGATGAGGAAGGCCATGTTTCGAGCTCCAAGATGATTGCTGGTTGCGAAGGACCCGGTTGCTTTCTCTATCAGCTGACTAGGGTCTTTTTCGTTAGAAGTAGGGGCTTGGTTGTTCTTTCTTTTTCTATTGAGGCCCTTGCTGTAATATGTACCCGTACCGCTATGATTTAAGAGGCATCCAGGCCCTTCGGGGCCTCTTCACTGTTTCAAAAAAATGTTTCCATTGGACAATGTCATATAATGAGGGATATTGTTGAGCTAAAGAAGCATCACCAAACCAAATATCGTCCCAAAAAACACACCGATGTACCATTACCCACTTTAAAGTGGCCCCTGTCAAAAAATTCTTTTTAAACCCCCACGAGTCCCTTCCAAAAGGGAGAAAATCAGTGGGCTTCGCATCAACTTGAGATAAAGTTTTATTATGTAAGTTCTTATTATGCAACAATTCCTGCTAAACTCATTCCTCAATTAATAATTTAAACAACCATTTACTGGGAAAGCATCTATTTTTAACTTCTACTAGTACCTCAATTCCCAACCCCCTTGGTTTTTGGGTCGATAAACTATATTCCATTTAGTTAGTCTATACTTTGTCTCTTGAAGCTTTTGTAGTTGGCTTGATGAATCTCAGACTTTTGTTGCAAACCACTATGGATGGTGTTGTTATTACTCAAGTTTAATAATAAAGCTAGTCATGATGATTAAACAAGCCATGGTGGTTTTCCTACTAAAATCAACTCGGAGATGTATATGTTTGGTCGGCAACACTTACTCTCTGATTTCAATTTGTACGCGTGAATGTTGTGCTTTTCATGCTTTACGAAATTGTAACAGAGTTCATGTCGTTAATCAATGTTTGTTATCGATTTAGCGCTGAATTATATGATGACTTATACTTATGAGCTTAGAAAATACATGCTTTAATATATGTACTATCCTTTATGAAAAGAACATGCACAATTGAAAGTTTATATGTATTTTTCGGCGTGTTAGCAATATCCAAATAAGAAAGCATGTACAAGCACTAAGAAAATATGCCAAATAATTCGTAGTACTCCCTCCGATTCATAATAAATGTCGCTCATTTTGAGGGAGTGATTATTATCTTCATAATGTATTAATGTGTTAGCCCAACGTGTTTTGCATGTGAGAACCACCTCATGGTGGATTGCGGACTCCTGACTCCTCCACATACGCTAGTTGCAATGGCATCTATACTCAACAACTTTTGATATCACGGTGGTTTGTGAAACACCAACACCACACAGCCATGCACTGCCACTAGTCTTCGCCGGCGTCACCAGCTGGTGCGTCAGGGTGCGAGTATCACCTCTACTCCTGCGAAGTCCAGCCCACGGCATAGGCACCACAGGGAAGCTGGCCGAGGAGAACCTGACTTTCTTCAAGGCGCCGCTGAGGGCAAGTGGCCACCATCTGGTGCTCGTCAGGTTCTGCCTCGTCAAGACGGCGCTGCCAAAGGGAGCCAACGCTAGGCACCGCTGCCCGTGTAATACCAGCACGACGACCACACTTGCATCCTCCGTGCGACCATGTTCGCAAGAACAGCAAGCTCGTCATGGCCACGGCAACCCAGCCTGCTCGCTCCTACCTGATCCCCACTGCCACGAGCAGGGTAGAGCAGCGAACAACCAAAAAAGGTATTCTAGTAATTGAGAACAAATGACACAAAGTGTTCTTGACAGACTGGGACCGTTAAGTTCAGTGTCACACTCTTTGGTATGATAGGAAGAACAACATAGACATGACCACTGCCAACTGAGGCAATGTAAGTATGCAGACTCTTAGGCAGAGATCATCCACAACAATTAACCAAAACATAGACACGACAACCGCCAGGTGAAGCAATTTAGTTTCTGTTGTCTTGTAGGCAAGGAGATAAATTCTGAGAGAATCCACCAATTCGATAATGCTGATCTCATCACGGCTCCATCAAATCTACACAAACAAGACATAAGTTCAGACACCAGAGAAGAATTCTGGGGACAATTTGCACACAGATTCAAGAGTTTACAAGCTAAAAGAAACAAGCTATACAGGTCTTATATTGGGATAGATAACCATTAGCAGAATAGCATTTGCTCCATTGGTGGTACTGATCTCAACTCAACTTGAAACATGTGGCTGCAAAAACTTGCTTTTCCATGTTTAGCATTGTCATTTGCTATGCAAGTTGGAACACATAGCCAGACAGAGGCATGTAAAGTAACACATTTACATGCAGTTCTCACCTCAGCTCTAATAGGTGGCCCAAATAAACAAATGCATTGAAGTGAATTAATCTGACATATAATGTGAGTAAACTATGTTCCCAACTTCACATCCTTTTTATGTTCCGCACCGCAGCACGGGCGTCTTACTAGTTAACAAACAGAAACGAGTCCTGGGAAATTAGGTAGGCTAAATTGTAAGTTTCCTATGGAGGAGTTCATGGCTTCATGCATTTCTTTTTTAGGGATACTTCATATATTACCAAGTAGTAACAAAGTTCTATCTTAGGTCAGTTTCAAAAATAAATAAAAACTTCCAACTTAGGTCACCGAAGGATACATCAGAGTCTTGAAGATGACTAACAAAAGAAAAAAATGAGACAAAATACAACATCATGTGACAAAATACAACATCATGTGATTTATACTTGCATTCATCCTCCATTACCTTGAACATAGAACTATTCCTCGAAAATAATTGTTGTGGCCTACTCGTATTTTTGTGATTTCACGAGGCCTACAATAATAGCGGATGCTAAATCAAGACGGCAGATTTTTGTAAGCTAATGACAGTTTTTTTTCTCTTGTACAGGAACAAACAAGATGACAGATCACAATTATGTTCCTAAGCTTTGGTTAAGTTCCCCACAAACACAAAATAACCAATACTAAATCATGTAAACAAGAATGACCAGGGCAATAATGATCTATCAAGGATTAGACGAGTTGTATCATAACAAAAAAGGAAAGTGTATAACCGGGTCGGGTTACAACGTTTACCACATATTGTCGGTGAAGACAACAACAATGGTGCCAAGAATTTTGGGTCCAATTTCTACACATATCTAAGAGAAAGTTTATGTTTCTTACGTCCCGCTAGATATGACAGTACCCTAAGCATTACAAGAATAGCACTTGTTCCATAACATTGATCTCAACTAGAACTGAAATACGTGAGTAATTTGCAAGTTGAAACACATAGACAGAGGCATGTAATACACCCTCCATTCCTAAATATAAGATGTTTTGGCAGCACAAATTGAACTGTCAAAACGTCTTATTTTTAGGAACTCAGGAAGCAATAACCAAAAAGAAACGACTCCTGGAAATTATGAGGTAGCGCTAAATTGGTAGTTTCCCGTTGAGGACTTCATATGTATTTCCTTTTTAGGGAGGCTTCATATATTAGCTAGTAAGAAAAAAAATTAGGTCAGTTTCAAGGAAAATAACTTTTAACTTAGGTCAAAGAAGGGAAAAAAAACTTCTAACCTGGTTAGTCACAATCAACAAATCATAGAGCAAGTTACTCACTCATGTTGTTATTTGGGACAATACCGGTCAGGCCGATTTATTTCAAAACAACATCATGAGAGAAAAATGATATATGTGAAGATGCCCAAAATAAAATTGTTGTGCCTCCTTATATTTGTATAATGAAGCTCGACAAGATGAATCATGCTCGACTGTAATGCTTTTTTTCTTCAGTTAAAATACTCCAAAGGTAAACTGGATTTATACTTGTATTCCTTCTCCATTACCTTGACCATAGATATACTCCTTGACAATATTTATCTGACCTAGGCTAGTCCTTTTATGATTTCATGAAGCCTACAATAGTAGTGGATGCATGAGCCCTAAATATGTTACTGAGCTTGCTTAACTTCCCACGAGCACAAGAAAAATAACTGATACTAATTCATGTAAAACAAGAATGGCGAAGTGCAATAATGAAGTATGAAGGATTACACAGTTGTGTGATAACTACGAAGGGAAGGACATAACTAGGACACAGTAGAAAGTCTGCAACTTCATATTGTTGGTGAAGACAACAACAATGATGGGAAATTTTTTGGGTCCAATTTGCACACATGTTCAAGAACTTAGGAGCTAAAAGGAACACGTTATAGCCTTATAGGTCTTGTTTGGGCTAGATATAAGAATATCACAAGCATTACAAGAATAGCATTTGCCTCATACATGATATTGATCTCAACTGGAATTGAAATATGTGACTGCAAAGTACACTTTTTTGGTGTCTAGCACTGTAATTTGCAATGCAAGGTGAACACATGGCTAGATAGAGGCATGTACACAATAATAAAAGAGCCCTAGAAATCTTTAAGCCATGCTAAACTATAATTTTAGTGTTGTAGGGCTTCATATATTAGCTAGTAAGTATAACAAACTTCTAGCTTAGGCGTGTTTCATAAAATAAAATCCAAATTAGGTCACGGAGGGAATCTAACAGAGTATCTTAGCAGCCACAGTCAACAAAATGATAGATGTGAAACCTATATAACTGATATTATGAGGCTGATTCAAATCAAACAGCTTGTGGGCACACGCTGCTCTTGCTATTTAGAGCAGTGAATCAGGTTGCTATTTGCAAAAGCACTATTAGGCAGATTTATTTCAAAACAATATTATGAGAAAAAATGAACAGTTTTTCTTATGCATACGAATTATTGTACTACTGATGTTACTTCACCAAATAGTTTTGTTGAATAAGAAATGGCAATGCAAGTACTAACTAAAAGTGGCGTTGGCTGCAAGTCATTGTTTGCAGACATGCTTAATGAAGAATTTAATGTAATTTAAACATGGTTCATGCATCTTAAGAACTCTAGCAATATTCCATTTTTAAGTTAAACATGCTTCACGTATCTTGAGAGCAATAATTCGATTCTGATATGAAAAACATCATTTATTGCATATCCTCCCTGATATATAGTGCTATACTACATGTAGTTAAGCCCGTGTTATTTCATTCCTCTTGTGGCTGTTTGGCTAAATCATTTTTGTTGTGCAGCTAATGACCTGTTTGGAGAGCCGTGCGCTCCTACCAACCAGAGGCAATCTAACCCACAAGCAATGTGCATAGTTTCCAGGCTAAACTGATGCCCAGCAGCAGAACCTGAAAACCTAGACCAGCCGGTCACAGTGGAACACATATCACGCGGGAAAAGCACAGAGAAATACCCCGCAGAAGTCAGTCTGTCAGAAGAAAGGAGGTTGGAGCCGGGTGGAGCAGTATACCGACTACCGAGAGGTGCCGGGTCACAAGAGGAATGGGCACCGGACAGACCCGGAGGATAACCTGACGTACCTAGTGTCACCCAGTGTACAGGCTGGAGAGGGGGAGTCAAAATGGGTCTTGTTGTGCTATCAAACCGAGTTTTTTAGTGTACTGATGAGGTTCTGTAGGGTTTGGAGAAGTCCGCTGAAAGCTCGCATAGGTATGGGGTCAGCAACGCTCCATGTCGGCTGAAATAGGGTGCAAATAGGGAAAGGGCGGATAGGACATGAAAGTGGCGCACTATAATATAGGCACGCATTAAAGAGCTTACGAGTTAAAAAGAACATGTTATAATTCTTTTATTGGGATAGATATAACAGTTATCACGAGCATTACCAAAATAGCATTTGTCCCATAGGTGATATTGATCTCCATTGGAATTGAAATATGTGACTGCAAAGTAACATGCTTCCTTGTCTAGCACTATAATTTGCAACACAAGTTGGAACACAGAGCTAGACAGAGGCATGCTCATGAAAAGAAATGAGCCCTGGAAATCTTAGGTCATGCTAAATCGGTAGCTTAGTATTGTAGCACTTCACATATTACCTAATATGTAACAAAATTCTAGCTTAGGTGTGTTCCGTAGAATAAATATCTAACTTAGGTCAAGGTAATCTATCAGGGGTCTTAGTAGGTACAGTCAACAAATGATGGATTTGAAGCCTATTAGTGATCTTATGAGGCTGATTCAAATCAAACATCTCGTGGGCACACACCGTTTCAAGACGTCACGAGAAAAAGAAACTGAATGTTGAAGATGATCAAAAGAAAACTTGTCTGCCTCCTTGTATTTATAAAAGGAAAGTAGACAAGATGCATCATTCTTGACTATAATGAATTTTGCTGAGGTGCGCCACTCCAAAGGTAAACTGGATATATAACTGCATTCCTTCTCCTTTACCCCTACAATAAATCTACTCCTAAAAAATAATGTGGCCTAGTATTGTTGTGATTTGAGGGGTCCAACGGTAATGGTGGTGGCATGAGCTGCGTGGAAGATCTTCTCTCTTGTATGGTTCTCTTAACGGGGCATTTGGAACAAAAAAGACAACAAATCACAAGTGTGCTCCTAAGCTTCATTAGCTTTCCCACAAACTCACAAAAAAACACACAAGTAAATCACGTAAACACAAATTACCAATTGCAATAATGAACTACTAATCATTAGATTAGACAAGCTGTGTGATAACTATGAAGGGCGAGGCACAACTAGGATGTAGTAGAAAAAATTACCATTTCATACCGTCGGCGAAGACAACAGCGATGGCGGGAAGTCGGCATATATGCGCGTCCTAGACAAGGCTGGCCCGAAAGGTTTCACGCAAACCATCTCAAGCTGCAATTGCTTGACATCCATGGAGAAATATTCCAAGTCTGGCATCTTGAAAGACGACCGTGGGGCATCCATACTTATTAGGAGAAAGCACCTCTCCGTGTCAGCTTTGATATAATGTAATACCCCAGAACCCAGTGCGAATTTCTTCACCATCTGCCACTGACTGGAACTGTCGCCTTTATTTTGCCTAATGTTGTAACAGAGTTCAGGTTTGGTGCCTGCAGGTAGATCACGCATACCAAACATCCCAAGTTTGCCTTCCCCTGCCTCCACAATGGCCACTCCCAGCGTACCCCATCCTTTGGATGGGAGGTCGGCAATCGAGAACTCCATCTTCCGGGTGTCGAGCACGAGCAGATCTTTCCTTTTGACCATGGTGGACTCCCAGTAGAAGCAGCCATAAGCATAATGGCGCCTGAGAAACTTAGGGTCCAGCGGTGAATTCGATGTCGTAGGCTCCCGCAGTGAATCCACGGCCGGCTCGCCTCTGCCGCTGAACAAATCATTCCAGCCCTTGCGCACTGAGGCTTGCCACTGTCTCGTGGTCGAAGAGAAAACAAAGGCGGCCAGCCCATTTTCACGGTGTACCACACAGATCACACTGAATGCCGTCGCTGCGTCGTCCTCGCCGAGGGGCGCGAGGAAAGGCTCGCACCAGGGCCAGCGTACCACGGGTGCCGGGTGCTCCACCGAATTGGCTAGGGCTTCGGGAACCGAGGGGAGCATGACGTACCGGCGGTGCAAGGGGTCACACACCACAAGCTCCCTGAAGACCGGGGGGCGCCCATCTTTTCCGTGGTCGCGGGCGAGGAGGAGGCGGCCGTCGCGGACGTCCTGCACGACCCAGTCGCAGTGGGATGGGAGGAAGGAGAAGGTGAAGTCGGCGGCGGCGGCGAGCGCGCCGGCGGCGGGCGCGGAGGGGTGCGGCGGGACGGCGGGGTGGAAGCCTTCGAGGTCGAGGAAGGCGAGGAGGGGCGGAGCGTGGAGGCGGCGGAAGCGGCGGAGGAAGGAACCGTCGGTGACGAGGCGGCGGAAGGCGACGCAGGCGGCGGAGGTGCGGGCGAGGTCTTCCGGGGCCGGCAGCCGCAGGAAGATCTCCGCCAGGATGTGGCCCGGGATCTCCGGCAGCTCCGAGGCCATTTCCTGACCGGTCACCGGAGGGCGGCGGAGGACCCGGCCGTCGGAACCCTCGACGAGACTGAACTGGAAGGGGAGGCGTCGGCTGTGTGCCGCTGGAATCGGGAAGCTTTATTTTTCTCACTTTGTTTTGTGTCTTGGCCAGCTGCCTGGCCCAAATACCTCGCTGGGCCAAAAGGAAAAGAGCAGTTCATTTTTTTTAACGGGAAAAGAAAAACAACTTACTAAGATCAATACAAAGCATGCAAACAAACAAGAAGAATGTTCAGGTAAAAAGAAAAGGTTTATTTATCCTAATTTTCATGTATCTGTGATTTACCAAGCAAAGAAATTTTCTTCTTCAAGGAAAAACATTATTTTACATTCAAAGAACAAAAAAGTTGGTAACAAAATGTCCTACATGATGTGAAAATTGTTTTGCGTGTGTTTGGTTCATAACTGTAGCTCCTGGATTGGAAAAAAGATTGGCTATAATTTGTAAATGCAACAAAAAAATGGACGATAAATTTAAAACGAGAACTGGGTTTTGGCAAACATAAGGGGATGGAAATCTACTAAACCCCAAACCCAAAGAGAAAAACCTATCTAGGCTTCCGCACCCCTTGTCGGCGATGTCGCCAGTCTGCTCCGCCTCTGGTGACCCTAGAGCCTTGGAGGTGTGGCGGACCACTGCCTCTCGCCGACGGGAGGTTTTCTGTTCTTTGTTTCGTCTGCTTTTATGTCTTCTTTGGGATGTTGAGACGACGAATACGTCCTGAAATCAGAATAAGGTCCTCCCCGCTCTATCCTCGCTCTGGTGGTGCATCTAAATGGAGGGCGCGTGGAGTCATTTGTCCGATCTCCTGGGATTCTGTCTGTTTTCGTGTTCGTCGGTTTGTTTTCAGGTCAGTCTCTTCCGTTCTACGAATGTCATCATTGGCGATGGTTGCTGTTCTAGTGTGCTGGTCCAATGTGGCCTTAGCACGACGACTTCCTGCCTGTCTACTATAACAAGCTCTACTATAACAAGCTTTACCCGGCTCCGATGATGGACGGGCGAGGACGGCACCTCTTCGGCTCGCGCTATTATTTGTAGTCGTCGCTAGATGGTCCAATGACTTATTTATAATCTTTATTATTTTTGAGTCTCTTTGTACTATTATTGATGATTATTACTAGATCGGTGGAATTTCACACAAAAAAAGATATGCGGGCGTGCAACCAAGAAATTGGCAACTTACCAAACAAGAGACAAAACAACAAAGAAAGTGACCAATCATGCATAAATCTTGATAAGGATGCAGTAGATCATTATCATCTTCGACGCTCAGTTGCACCATATTGTGAGTTCCAGCTGGTCGATGCACAGTAGTACTACAATCCTAGATAGCTCATTTTTTTCCGGGAGCATGTGTTTCTGTTTCTTATCTACGATGGGGAACAAAATTGAATCCAAGTCTTATATTCTTCTAAAATCAAGTAGTATTATATTCCCTAAGATGGGAAATCCAAGTCATGCGATGGGACCAACCTCTGGATGATCCAATTCTCCCGAAGAGCTGGTTATCCAATTCTCCCGGAATTGAGTGAGTCTACATCACTACCGGAATTTCATTCTTTGTCGTGTCACACATGGAACACGGCAAATCCTAAAAAAGACATGACAAAGGCTTTGCCGTGTACAACTACACGGCAACGTTCGTATGGCAAAGAATGCGACGACAAACCCTTTGCCGTGAGTCCAGCTACACCACACGGCACAGAAAAGTAAGTTGACGCCGGCACGGGGTAGACGACACCTCCTGGTAGGTCCCACTTCTTTGCCGTGTCCAATTCCAAAAGGCTTTGCCGTGTGCAGTTTTAGTAGGACACGACAAAGAAATTTTGCCTAAATAAAAAAAGACGGCGTCGATGGCCACCGCCGACGACCACCGACAAGCAGAGTTGGCCGGAGACTCGACAGCGCATGCGCAGACCATCGACCACCACCATTCCCCTCCAACGTGAGGCTACTCGCAGCACGTCGCGGACGAATATCCTCTATCGCTCGCGTCGCGCCGGAGACACGTGTGGTTGCACGCGTCGGCGAACAATCGATGTGGCCTGGGAGCGGCTACGGCCATGGGACGGGTCAAGGGCGGCGGAGCACACGCGACTGCTGCCTGGGGGTGTGGGGCGGGCTAGGGCGACAACGCACGCGGCCAAGGGAGGGGAATGGGCCTCCGCCGTATGCCGTCCGCCGTCGAGGTGTGATGGCCCCGTGCGTCGTCCGCCATCGAGCCGCTGCCGCCTGATCGCCGCCCGCTGCGGTGGACTGCTCCGGTGCTGGCCGGAGCCTACCACCGCACCTCTTGGGTCCACCCATTTTCCCCAACACACAGGTGTGTGCTCCGGTGGATCTAGTCATGCATCAGCGAGTGTACCCGCAGCCTCACCTTCACGAACAAACGTCCTCATCTACCATTTCCTTGTGCTGGACGAGAATACATTTAATGTCCAAGAGGAGGGTGGCCATTCCGTCAAGTCATGTGGGTCCTCTTGCTCATTTTTGTTCTCAATTGCTCCTAATCCTGAGCTTGTCGAGAAGCCCGCCTTTTGTTTGTATAGTTTCGATGATGATCCATCTTCAAATTCATCTTATTCTATAGCTTCACCCGACAACGCATGGTTTGGCAACGAGGATGACTTAATAACACCATTCGGTCGAGACAATTCTCCGAGGTCCCCGGAATCCGTGAGCCTTTCAGGCGCTAGCGGTTTCAAGACGACTTTCTACGACACCTATGACTCATATCATAGTCCTACACTGTTCTTTGCTTACTTCTACTTCAAGATTATTTACTAAGTAGTTATCCTAATTACACCTTCATCATGATTTTAGAGCAAATCTCACCATGATAACTCTTCTTCTTAGCTTGCTATTAATGATTCTTAACAAAAATCATAACATCGAAATCTCAAGTGAATGCCACATGATTTACTTCCCATTGTATCTATACATGTTCTAATGGTCTTTGTTATGTTGTCTACGTTATCAACTAATGATAAGATTCTATTACCTTACATAAATTATCTTTATAGAACTACACCCCTAATACTACTCCATAGGATATCCTAAACTTAATCATGATCTACTTTGATATTTTAACTCCCTTATGACAGATTGATGGTGTTATACCCTCTTAGAAATAGCACTGCACCAAGAAATGATGGATACTTACTCCTAAGAAAGGTGACTAGAGCATTCAACTTAAGTGTGACAAATTATCCTCAAGTAGATACCTATCACAAGTCTTAGTTTATATAAGATGGCTTCCTATAGTCACTATCCAACCTACAAATCTCCTAAAAGGGTTTTAATCCTAAGGTCAAAGCATTTTCTCTGATACGATCTGCGGTGACCTAGCATACCACTACATGATGTAGTACACTATAGTCGTTGACATAACACCAATGAAACACGGTTCCACTAGTATTACATCCCTCATAGTGGTACAACAGAAACATAGCAGGTCCAAGATATGACTATAGATTACAACTCGACTCTTTACAAAATATCCAAAGAACATTCTACGTTAAAGAGGAAGAAAGAAACTTCTTACAAAGAAGAACTAGAAATAATAACTTATAACTATCTTGCTAAAAATACTAGCATCTAAACTATCGGGCTTGCAAATGCCGCTACTACTTTGCTCTACAAAAGTAGGTTCTATGGCTAGACATTATGCTCCTAACTAATCAGGAATTTTGTCTTTACTTCAATGGATGTATAGGTTGACTCCATTGACTTTATTGAAGAACTTGAGCTTTTGGTGACAATTCCCTTGAGCATAAGTTGATGTAGGCGTCGTCTTTGGCTTCAGAATCTAGCAAGGATGAAGAAGATACGGTTGAGTACGAGCGTACTCATCAAGTTCACTAAAAAGGAGTGTTTGATGCACTATCTACAGCCAAAGATCATAGGTCATAGGCTATGCAGGTTTTCATCAAATGTTTATTTTATTCTGAAAAGCTATGTCTGTTAGTCTTCACAGGTTAATTAGAACTTCGTGAATTCCTTTCCTAAAGCGTTCGTAGCTCCTTTCCTGAACAGGGAGTAACAGGTCACACTTTTATACACTCTGCAAAGGTACGTTGCTTTACCCATGAGAGATCCTTATCCATGTTGCACATCCAAGTCATGACCTTGTCCATGCTTCCTTGGTATGGGGCCCGATATAAGTACCCAAACCAATCACTGCCCTTCTCCGCGACCCCACATGCCAACACGATCCTTCAAGCCAACCACATCTCTGTTAAGCCCCTTTTCATGCCAGCTATAACTGATAGAACCCTGAAGACTCTATGAGCCGGTTGTGCCCCTGGTAGGTCCCATTTAGAAATGACCGATCGTGCCTCTAGCAGCCTCACATGGATAATCTAGACACCTTACCCGCGGGGCGTAAGGGTGCACACCCATGTTGCTGGATCCACACAAGGAATCACAGCGTCGCATAAAGTTTTTCCGCTGACACACGAAAGGAAGAAGATCCAGCTGACTTCCCTAGAGCCCATATAGATCTCATGGTTAACGCGTAATCTACGGTGCAAGAATCACTGGCGACATTGATTATTAAATCCTATATAATACGTTTTCGAGCAATAGTAGTTCCGTTGTCGGTTATAATAGATTAGCTGATCACCCTGGATCAGGGGTCAGTAACTAATAGTTCAAGCTAATTGTGGAAATAGTGTTTTCTGCCATCCTTTTTGAAATGCTGGTGTTAACAGGAACAATTTATAAATACTTGATAGAAAATATCAAAGAACATGAACAAGTGTGAACTTGTCTTTTGTGATTAGAATATTATGCAATCACGGTCTTCAAGACAATATAAGATCCAATATGTGAAAACAACATCATTGGTCCAGTAAGGACTAATGCTTAAAGAAACAATATGTTGTGATGCATAAGTAATGTAATGCATTTTGTAAAAACTTGAAATAATTCCCCAATAACGAGAATGGGTTAAATTTTAGGTGGTGCTTTTAAGATTTAGTTATTTTTTTCAAGTTTACTTCACAAGTAAATATATCTACAAAGCATTTAAGAGTTTAACATGCAAAGTATATAGATGCAGTATAATAACACTCTAAGATTGAGGTGAATTGCTATCTGGTAATTATGCTAGAAGTTAATGTGTTCAGTTGTTAAGAGTTGAAGGCCTTATTATAGGGTTGTTGTTTGAAGTGGCGAAACGAATAACTTTTGAAGAAAAGGTTCCTTTAATAAGGTTTAAAAAATCTTTATGGCTGATAGAATGTGATCGATGTCGTTCGCGTTTGCTCGAATAGTTTGGACTTGAGATGCCATGGGTCTTAATTGAAACAGACCAAAAGCTAATACTTCGGTAGCAAAGAAAACTTGGTTTTTAATGTGTGTTTCAGGTTTCAAACATCAATAGAAGGTTTTAACAAGGGAAACAATATTCAGGCAAAAATAAGCAAGTCTCTTTTTAGAAGCAATCAACAGAGACAAAAAGACGCTTTAACGAGCAATTGTACGGTGGGAACATTTTTCCGGCCGTATAGTTCCCGCCGTATAGCTGCCGCCGCCACCGTCTTGTCAAAAGGGACAACTTTCATGAAGAGGCCATACGCGAAAACAGAACACAGCAAGCACCATCCCATCCAGAAAGGAGAAAGAAGAGATCTGGAGGAGGAGAAGACATTCTTCATCTCGCTCCACGATCTTCGACCTCCTAGCCAACACACCCCCATAGCCATTACTTGTACTTGAGAGAGAGAGAGAGAGAGAGATCTTCACCTTGCAAGACTAGGGTTTAAGATTGTTTCTTCCTATCTTAAAATTGTGTTGGATTACTTTTCTATTCTTATTGCGGATCTCCACGGTAATATCGAGAAGAACTCCCTTTATTTAATTATATCGATGATGCTTTCTTCTTTCATGTAAGAGTAAGTTCCTTGGACGTGGGAGATGTAAAGGATTTGTGAGATGTGATGTGCCTTCATATATTTTTCATTAGTTTGTGATTGATTTTAATTACTATATTATGTGTGCTTGACTATCTGTGGGATGGCTAATGCTTGTTGTCCAATTAAGAGCGTAGACAACATGATGCTTTGTTCTACATGGATAGGATGTTGCTCGCTAGCAGACAGGCGATCCTCGAGTGACACGGGGATATCAATGGGAAACTAGTAGACTAGAGGATAACGAGGAACCATCATGCTTATTGCATTAGTCTGATCCAAGGAGCTTAATTGCTAAGCAACCTGAAGGATCTTAACCGTCTAGTGTCTGACCATGGTTTTGGTAACAGACTAGTAGGATTATTGAAGTTGGGATAAAATCTACCAAGAGGAGTTCTGTCTAATTATGGGTTGCTCGCCTACACACATACTTATAAGATTATAATTGTTACACTTAACATTCGTCCACATGGCACACTGATGACCCACAAGTATAGGGGGTGTATCGCAGTATTTTCGATAAGTAAGAGTGTCGAACCCAACGAGGAGCAGAAGGTGCTGGCTAGTGGTATGGATCAGGAATTCTCTGCAAATACTTAGCAAACGGATTTTTAGGGGTTTTTGATAAAGCAAGTAAACAAAGTACGAGTAAATAAAAGACAGTAGAAATAAATGCAGCAAGTGGCCCAATCCTTTATGCAGCAAAGGACAAGCCGACTGTATTACTTAAGATGACCAAACGTTCTTGAGGACACATGGGAAGACTGTCAAGTGCTTTCGCTTCATATAGTTGATTAATCTTCTTTAGCTTGCTAAGTGTTGTGTGGGTGAACCTGTGCTAATGTACCGACCTTCCTAGGACTAATACATACTTGTGATTATACCCCTTGCAAACATCCGTAAGTACAAGAAAGTAATTAAGATAGAAACCTAACCACAACTTTAAACTCTAAGACCCTGACGTCCCTTGTGCAATGGTTTCCTAACAGGGGTTCAGGTTTCTATCACTCCGGCAACCCCTACGATTAGTAGCCAAATACACAATGCATTCCCCTAGGGCCATATAGGTGAAGTGTCATGTAGTCGACATTCACATGACACCACTAGAAAAAGTACACCACAACTTAAATATCAAACTATTGAATCTTTCTCAAGACAACTCCATTACTAACAACATGACTTCTCTCATGTCCTCAAGAACAAAACGAACTACTCACAAGACATCATATGGATCATGACCAGAGATGGAATAATGATGTATAACAATCTGAACATAAACAATAATTCAATGTTTCACTCAATAGCATCAACTACAAAGAGAAATCAACATCGAGAAAGTTTCCCCTAAGAACTATGCAAGATTCAACGCAATTGTTACAGCAATATGGAGATGGTGATGAGGGTGCTGATGGTGGTGATGGTGGTGGTGATGATGATGATGATCCCGATGAATTCCAGCTTGATGGTGGTGTTGATGGCGATGATCTCCCCTCTCCGGGAAGGAATTCCCCCGGCAGGATTCTATCTGCCGGAGAGATCTTTCTCTCTCGGTGTTTTCCGCCCCGCAGAGGCGGCGGAATCTTTCTGTGGTTGCTCCCCGAGTCTTAGGGTTTCGGGAGGAATATATATGCTAGAGGGGAGAGCTAGAGGTGGCCCAGGGCGGCCACACCACCTGGTGGCGTGGCCTAGGGTGGCCCGCGCTAGGGGGTGGTGTGGGCCCCCTGTGGCCCATCTCCACTCCCTCTTCTGGCAGCCTTCGTCTTCTGGAAAAATAGGATTTTCCATTTTTTCCCGGATTTTCTGATCTTCGCGAATTTTGCCTCCAAACAACACCTATTCCATCAGAATCCTGACTGCAGCGGTCCATGCTCCAAAAGTCATCAACAATGCAAAAACAGATGAAATAACATAAGTATCATCTCTCGATATGAAATATATCAATGAATAACAGTGAATTATGATATAGAATAGTGATGCAAAATGGACGTATCAACTCCCCCCAAGCTTAGACTTCGCTTGTCCCCAAGCGAAACTGAGCTCAATAAACATGACCTCAGGTTTATGGAGTGAAGAATCGATAAAAAGAATACGGACAAGAAGCATCACCTTCATCAATACATAGATCATAATAGAAGACAACTCACTATTATATAACTTACTTGCAATAAGTAAAGGAAACACAATAAAGGTACATAATAGTAAATCATAATTGGTAATGGAAAACTAAGCTCTTGGTCAAAGAATAGTTGATAATTGCTGGAGTTCACAATTAACTGGTTTGCAATGATAGCTTTCAAAGTAGTAATCACAAAGATAAGAGCAATTTGCAAAACAAGGAACATAAGAAACATGATTGAATAAATCATCATATGAATGAATGAAACACAACAACTCAAAATACTTGCTGAGATAGAAGGGAATAGGTTTACTGACTCAACTAAAAATTAAAAGAAAGGCCCTTCGCAGAGGGAAGCAGGGATTGCAAGTTTCATAAAGAACTCCCAAAAATTATGATACTTATTAGCTTTCAGCTCTCATTGCCCCTATCATAGGCATCTTTAGGTGATTAAGGTTAAAGTGATCAAATATGAGGATATGCATTGACAAGTTGTAAATTGAGAATCTCATGTCCTTTGAATATGAGGGTCGCTCCTCATGCTACTCAAGTTTAGTCACCGGTAAGTTCTTGTCATTGTAATCACATGTGTATCATAGAGAACCGCCAACGGGATACCCCTTGCCTGATGATACGGAAGAATCCCCATATCAAAATGACAAGGCAAGCAGACAACAAGTATCTCAGCAATCTTCTTATATACCATGGGAATATGGTGTTTTTTTCTCTCTTTCCTCTTTTCATAATATCTCTTTTTTTCCTTTTTCTCTTTTCCTCAATATCGGACTCTTTTTTTATAAGAAGAATGCTTCATAGATACTCGTTGTGGTTACGCTGCAGGTTTCCACCCTGTCAGCATGGATTAGACCAGCGGCCCAGGCGTTTCTCTAACACACATGCATAACTCCATGGACTTACAAGCTCCCCTTTCATTTCACACCAACGACATCCATAGACAAAAGAACATGATATCAACTAGCTACAAAGTACCAGTGCAATGTTGAAAGCGTTCCCCATGACAGCATGGTTCTGCTAATTCACAACTCACAAAGCGCAAACATATACGCAACATAGATGGGCACAATGGTTCAAATTTATTAGATGCAAGAAAGTAAAGTGTGCCATCAAGTTCGTGAGAGCTTTAATCACTGATTTTCACGTAACAAGTTTAATTTGGAAGGTATATAAAACATGAATTTACTTGGAATAGCAATAACGCTAATAGGTAGGTATGGTGGACACAAATGGCATGGGTTTGGTTTAAAGGATTGGATGCACGAGAAGAATTCCCTCTCAGTACAGGTTTTTGGCTAGCAAAGCTGGGTAGCAAGTATAAGAGTTGAAGGAAACAAACAAACATACAAGTGATAAAGACAAACATGCAATCTTCCTTGGAAGCACAAAAGTCTTAACTAGAGAATACTAAACTTATGAGCAAATCAAGAAAGAAAGATGATGAAATTATTTTTCTTTAGAGTACTTTTATCTTTTTCATTCAACTCTCAAAAAAATAGTGTTGCTACTGACCGAGCCAGGTTTGCCAAAACCAACTAAATTAACTCAATGATCCCAAAGTGATACCAATACTAACAACAAGATCGATCATATAACCACGAATTGAAAACTAATATAAGATATGCAAAAGAGTAAATGATAGAACTTCTCATTAATAATCCATAACGACAACTCACACCAAGGGATACATATCTAACGAGAGAGGGGACACTTCCATAATGCAAACCATCCTACATGATAACTTTTCTATTCGTGATATGACTCTACTAAAAAGGTAAAAAGATGGAAGATAGTGATGTGATACCGCGACACTCCCCCAAGCTTGGAACAAGCCAAGGGGGTGCCTAACCTGATGATGAATTACTCCTTCGGTGGTGGTGGTATCTTCTCATCATCGTCCGACTTCCAGGGTAAGGGCTCCCCATCAACAAAGGACATCATGGTCTCCAACATCCTGAAACTTGCAGCAGCACTTATGCGTTTAAACCTAACCTCATACTCATAGTTTTTGAAAGAACATTTCATGTTTTCCTATGTTTTGCGTGTTAGATAACAATACTATGGAGACTATTCATGTGCGCTAAGTGTGCAGGAAGTTTTGAGGGGGGCCGGATAATCCAGCCTACCTCATATCTCAAAAGAAGCCAAGGCGCGTCGCTCGGTGTCCAGTCGGATTTTCTCCCGGAAAATCCGAACTGGGGCAGTTTTTTCCTCCCCAGGCCGGATAATCCGGGTGTCGCACGAGCTGGATAATCCGGCCCCCAGTTTTCGAGCAAAAGGGGCCAAGGCGCGTCGCACGGTATCCGGTCGGATTTTCTCCCGGAAAATCCGAACTGGGGCGGTTTTTCTTCCCCAGGCCGGATAATCCGGCCCTCACATAGGACCGGATAATCCGGCCCCCAGAAGTTGATCAAGGGCAAGCTCAGCGCGTCTCTCTGATAGGGGTCGGACTTTCTACCGGATATTCCGAGTCTGGGGCGGTGTTTTCCCCAGGCCGGATATCCGGCCCTCAATTGGGCCGGATAATCCGGCCCCCGAAGTGTGCAACGGCTGGTTTTTGAAGGGGGGGTATAAATACCCCTTCTTCTCCAACGTTCAGAACTCTTGATTCATTCGAAATTGACCAGACATTGTGAAAGAGATCTCATTCTCGATCTCCCACTTCAACCACCCGAAGGTCTTAATCTTTGGTGGAATTGAAGGAGGAGAAGTTCATCATCATCATCAAGAATCAAGCGCTTCAACTCCTCTCCATTCACTTGGAGAAATCCCTGATCTAGTATTCTTCTTAATACCTAGATCTTGTTTATTGTATTTGATAAGTTTGTTCTTGTGGCAGCTTGTTGTCATTTCGGGTCCTCCAAGTTGTTGTGGAGTTGTTTCCCCGCTAGTTGTGTAAAGGCGTCGGTGCCCGCCTCGAAGGGTACCTATAGTGGAAGGTGGATCAGGCCTTTTGTGGCGAGATCCATCGGAGAACAGGGTGAGGCCTTTTGTGGCATGGTGGTCTTAGTACCGCCCACCCCTCCAACGCAGACGTACTTCCCTTAACAAGGAAGGAACTGCGGTCAAACAAATCCTGTGTCTCCGTGCTTCACTTTGGTTTACTCGTTCCTCTTCCACTCGCTCTTTACTCGCTAGTAGATAGGTTTGAATATAGGGAAATTCCACCTAATAGTTTATCTAGAGAATTTACCCTTTGTGCTAAGCCTAAAATTGAAAAAGAATTAAAAATTGGTGTAGCACCTATTCACCCCCCCCCCTCTAGGTGCCCATACGATCCATTTCAGTTTTGATTTTGAACGTCGTAGAGCTGTGCTTGCAGTTCGTTGGTTGTTTGGCGGAGTGAGAGGACTTCATCCTTGAGCTCAACAGTCTCCTTTTGGTGCTCAGTGATAAGTTCAGAATAAATCTTATGGATGATATCCACTTCGCGTTCCGACATCTTCTTGTACCTAAAGACTTCTTGCTCCAGTGCTTCCATCCTGTCCTCTAGACTTCCTTCACCTTTAGGGCCTTGAACCTCTTTTATCCGGACCTCCCGTCTTCAAGCAATAACTCCTTGGGATGAATCTTCAACTCTCTCATGTATGGGTTGATGATATCCTCTAAGAAATCTTCCTTGGTTGATCCAGAGGAAGACATTGTGGCTCCAAATCTGGGACTCTACCTGTCAGAAACAGATCGAAACGAAAACATGACGAAAACCCGATATACGAACCTCAGGAGATCCGGAGGATTATATATTACGAAGTTTCACATCAAAAAGAAGGTACTGGGAGAAAACGAGTCGGAGACGGAGTCCGGAGTGGCCACACCACCTGGTCAGAGATGGAATAATGATGTATAACAATCTGAACATAAACAATAATTTAATGGTTCACTCAATAGCATCAACTACAAAGAGTAATCAACACCGGGAAAGTTTCCCCTAAGAACTATGCAAGATTCAACACAATTGTTACAGCAATATGGAGATGGTGATGAGGGTGCTGATGGTGATGATGGTGGTGATGATGATGATAATGATCCCGATGAAGTCTAGCTTGATGGTGGTGTTAATGGCGACGACCTCCCCTCTCCGGGAAGGAATTCCCCTGGCAGAATTTTGTCTGTCAGAGAGATCTTTCTCTCTCGGTGTTTTCCGCCCCGTAGAGGCGGCAAAATCTTTCTGTGGTCGCTCCCCGAGTCTTAGGGTTTTGGGAGGAATATATACGCCAGAGGGGAGAGACAGAGGTGGGCCAGGGCGGCCACACCACCTGGTGGCGCGACCTAGGGTGGCCCGCGCCAGGGGGTGGTGTGGGCCCCCTGTGGCCCATCTCTACTCCCTCTTCTGGCAGCCTTCGTCTTTTGGAAAAATAGGATTTTCCATATATTTTTCCGGATTTTCTGATCTTCGCGAATTTTGCCTCCAAACAGCACCTTTTTCATTAGAATCCTGACTGCAGCGGTCCATGCTCCAAAAGTCATCAACCATGCAAAAAACAGATGAAATAACATAAGTATCATCTTTCAATATAAAATATATCAATGAATAACAGTGAATTATGATATAGAACAGTGATGGAAAATGGACGTATCACACACTCACTATCACCATGACCTGTATCTCCTTGCGCCTTATTTATCATCTGCAAAAAACCACAAACAATAGAATTGTTGTTTACTTTTTATGCTTTTCATTCCTGAATTTTACATTTTAGTTTTATTTAAATACATCCAATTTAATCAAAATTACATTCTTATTTCCACACTTATAGTCAATTCACTCGAAGACCTGTGACAACTTTGGGTGTGACAGAGACTTCATTCATAAACACTTACCTTTGGGCTCCCTGTGGGATCGACATCTATACTTCGAAACTAGCTACAAACGATCTGTGCACTTGCAGACATCAATTGACCTCTAGTGTCGGGCCGTGATACCAACCAGGACTAAAGGCTCCCACACGTGGGGTTGGCTGGCGCGAGCCCTCTAGTCCTGGGCCGTAACACGAACTGGGACTAGAGGTACGTTACGAACCGGAACTAGAGCTTTCCCAGCCTCGTAGCCGTCCGACCCAGGACGAACCGGGACTAGAGGGCTCACTAGTCCCGGTCCCAAACATAACCGGGACTAGAGGAAAACGCAACTCCGAACGAAAGCCCTGTTTTCTACTAGTGTATGTATTTTTACGATTTTTATTTATTTTCCTAGGATCAAAATACTCATAAGTGTAATATGGTCATTTATTTTCTATTCTTTTTCTATAAATTCTATTTTTGGTACTGGGCCTGGCCTGAGATCCAGCCCATCCCACTAGGCTCGGGTCAACCCGACCCTGACCCATTCTCTCTCTCACTCTCTCCTATCTCACGCACACACACACACACACGCACGACTCAACCCCTCATTCCTCTCTCGTGAGGCTGCTAGGCGCCGTCACCTCTAGGCGAGACAGACCGTTGCGGTCGTCGCCGTCGGTCGTCGGAGCTCCACCTCCTCTTGACCGACCTGGCACTCCAACTCGATTTGAAAATGGTTCTTGCATCTGGCCGCATCCACCCCTCAGTAGTGTTAGGGTTCCGGTCATCTTGACCGTGCCGTTTGTTGGTGGTCTGGTGAAGTCCTCGGGTGGCAAGGACATGGGCTGGATTGGTGTGGTGGTCTGTGGCTGCTATGCTCGTGTCTGCTTGGAGCTCAGGACCTCCCTCCTCGACACCGGTGGGCTGCCGGTTGCGGCTTGGCGCAGGTCGAGTGCCACCGCGCTCCTTGTGTCGCTGTGTTGTGGCTGCCACCGGCCTGGCTTCTCTGCTTGCTCTTTTTATTAAGTGAGGACCACCTGGTAGGTTTCTCCTTCCCCTCTCTATACTTCTCCCTTCCTCTCTGCTCTGTATGAACCCTAATTAGGGTTCCCTCTTTTAGTTCTTTCTGTAGCTCCCAGTCGATTGTCCAACAATGATGTTGAGTGTGTTTTTCTCAATTTGGTTTGGGCTCAGGGATGTGAGTGATACTCCTAACCATTTGGTAAAGTAATTTATTGTTAATTGATATGGTGATGATACTATAGTTGCTAGTACTGGCTTAACTGTATCCTAGATCCAGGAGTGTTTTCTAGTATAAGGATCCTACAGACATTCTAATTATACTTGTGCTTGATTGGATAATAGATGCAATGATATGCTTAACTGAATTTTATTCATGACAGAATTTGTCTCTAATAGTGGTGATAGTGAATAACTCTTAGAAATGATCCCTAGATGCTTGAGCTAGGGAAATGATTAGAAGAACATACCTAGCAGAAATATCTTGCTTGTTCTTTCAATATGACAGGAACACTTGATATGATTTCGAACAAATGACTTTTCTAGGGAGATGATTATTTGAGTTCAGACCTTTGGCTTGAATTGGTTGCAGTAACATACCATATTGAATTGTGGAGTTGGCTTAACCGAATTTTATTCAGTACTAATGTCCGAAATTAGATTTCAGTGATGAGTCTTAACAGGTACTAGCAGTTAGTCTGCACGAGTTAATATGATTCCTAGAAAGAAGAATCTAGGAAAATGATTTGCCAATTATTTATGGTGGCTTACATATTATGTGGAGATGTTATATTAAGTGGGGAATGATGTAGGAAGATAAAGTAGTGGCTTCTGTTTGCTTTAGAACCCTATTGTGGTGTCTCCAAAGAGTGTGCACAATAGTGGTTCTTAGTGATATGATCTACTGTTGTAGTAGCTGACTAAGCATTGATGCTTGACTGCCAATGATGCAAAAGCTGAGGCATTAAATCTTGATAAGAATAATGGTTGCTAGTGTAACCTTTAATGGCTCCTACTATAGTGGATCTACTACTGTGGTGCCTCCTAGAGTGTGCACAGTAGTATACTCCATAGTGGTATGATTTAAATTCATGCTCCGATCCGATTGCTTGCAATGATTCCTAGCTAGATTAGCTAGGAAGATGATGTGAAGAACTTGATAGACCTTACTGAGAGGTAAAGTAGAAGTATCATACTTCTCTATTTTTGTTGGCAATATTCTAGATGGCTCCTGCCATCCTGGAAATTCTAGTGTGGTGCTTCCCTATGGAGTGTGCATACTGGAATTTCAGGTAGCATGATCTGATGTTCCTTTTATTGCCTTGTCTTATTAAGATCATTTGCCTAATGATTTTAATGATGGAAATTAAAATGGATTAGTCCCTTGCCTATGATGCAAAGGATGAGGCTCTGATGATGTTTGGATACAATAGTTATTACTTGCTTATGAAAACTATCTAGTGATTATCTTGTCTCCACTTGAGTGCAGATCTGAGGATTTTCTCTTGCCCCCATCCATTTTCTAAGATGCAATGATAAGAACAGGTACTTAGGCATGATCCTAGATGGATAACCTGCTATTGTACCTGGTTGTTGATGCTAATGAGTTTGTTGGGATTGGATCTGTTGTTGATGATCTTGATCACTTATTCTTGTGGTGAGATGCTCCTCTTGGTACTACTGTCTTTCTCTTTCTTGATCTGTTAGCCTTATCCTCCTAGCTTGGCCTTGTTCTCCTGGCTTGCTTCAGTTCCTTCTTCTTGATCTGATTACAGGCTGTACTACCTAGTCCTGTTGGCTTGGTGAGCTACTAGGGTCGTATTCTAGTGGAGTTTGGGAAATGAACTATGAAGAACTAGAAATGTTCATGGTGTACTTGTTCATCAGGAAGAACTGGTGGTGTGGGTAGAGGAAGTATTGTGGGAATGGGATGGAAGAGATGGACTTGCTTTGCTAGCTACGGCTAATGGCTTCTTTCTCTGTTACTTCCTATGATTGTCTTGTGTTGTTGACAACACATAGGTTGCATGTGTTGTGTAAGCTGCTGTCAAGTGGGACCCTCCCAGGGTTCAAGTTTCACAGCTGAGATCTTTTGATATGAAGATCAGCTTTGCTGAGTTGGTATTATCCATTCCAATTGTTTTATTTGAACTCACAACTGGATTATACTTAACTGTTTACCTTTTGACTTATACTGATTTGGTGAAACTTGCCCCTACTGAGCCTATGATGTTGAACTGAGGCCAAGGGTTTGATAAGAATAGATTTACACATCGGTGAAACTTGCCCCTTTAAGATTAGCTTAGTGATGAAATGATTATAGTGCATTATATTGTTCATTCTAAGAGCACCATTAGCCAACTAACCCTCTTTATTCCTGTTCTTGTATCTTGTGGTTGTTTTCTTTTGTGTGCAAGTGACAAGACAAGACAGATATGAAGTTCAAGAATTTAGATAGAATATATTTTAGATTTAGTCTAGGTTTTTATGTTATTTAATTATTGTAATTTCTTTTTCTTTATTGGTTAATTGTACAAACAATGTAATATTATATTCATACATCAATAAAGATTTCTTTCATCTAATTGTTATAATTTTCTTTTATTCTTTATTGATTTATAATTTGAGACTTGTAAATATTATATCTTATTCATAAATAAGAATTCAATTCTGATTTCTTATTGCAATTCAATTTCCCTTTATCATTCCATTTCAAATTCTTTTGGAATTCAACTTTATCAATTGAATATTCAAATTTGAATTGTCCCCTCAAACACAGAAATACAGTAGAGATCATATCGAAATCTGTCGCACTTGCCCTAACGATTCCATCAGAAAAAGAGAGATCTCGATTCCTCCGTATCTTTTTTAGTTTTACGCGAAAATTCTCCGAATTTTCTTATACATGAATGCAATGCATACACATGTGTCTTCTCTATTCCTACGTGCTAATCCTGAAATGTTACATACTTATTTGATGGAACCGAGAACTTCGTCTCCAAAGTACCCGCCCACACGTTTACTCTGGGCGGGGACACATATAACCATGTATGTATCAAGTGAGAATTACTCCTACTTACACAAAATAATCGAGTTTATTAATTAATTCAATTCGCGTATCCTATGTCAATGATAGGGTCTCCAAGCCATTGCGGACAAATCTCCAGGTGGACATTCAACCCCATTCCAGTTCCAGAGAGACCGCAACTGTCAAAGGGCCTTCTCCAAACTTCTGAATAGGCTCCTTGGCGGCACCATGAACTAAAACTGTCAACAATAGTATGGATCAAGCGTGCACGCACTCCATTTTTGACGGTTTGTTCATTTCCTATGTCGAATTGCCATGTGTAATAAGCGAGTGTCACTGCCCTACGTATCCATTCATTGCATGGATGTTTGAAACAATATGATTGTATCATACTCCCTCCATTTTAAAATATAAGATGTTTTAGCTCTGTGAAACGAGTGGATAGTTTCACAAAGCTAAAACATGTTTTATCCTTCACAAAGCTAAAATATCTTATATTTTGAAACAGAGGGAGTATTTTGTAAAAAATAAAAAGGAAGTTTTTTTGACATAATAAAAAAGAAGTTGACTATGTATAAACTGTTGGTATGTATTGAGCCTATATTTTTTTTTCGAGAACCCGCAACGGACGTGCGCGTCTTTATATTAAGCTGCCAAGAATACCATAGAATGGCTACAACTCCACATTTGCCTCTCGGCTTACAACACACTCCTACAACAATGACAAGCACAAATTGCCCAACCTCCAGCCAAGAATGACGAGGAGCCGAGGCACCAAGCCTCTAGACCGCGTCACGGCCTTGCCAAACACCACCATAGCACAACAAGACTCCGAGTTGCCCAGACCAACGTACCACTACAGGCGCCTAGAAGATGAGGCGAGCGAATGGCAGGGACCGGCCGAACTAGGGAAGGAGTCGGCTAGCGAGTGCTGGCGATGACGTACATTGCGCCCCCAGAGACTCACACCTAGGGTAGTGGACAACACCGGCGAGGCCAACATCTCCGAGTGCCCAATTGGGGGACACCCCTCGCAGTCTAAGCAACACCTTCAATAAGGGAAACGACGTGTTTGCGCCGCCGCTGCTTGGTCCGACAAGGTAGACCTAGGGGTTACCCGACAGTCGAGGGGAGGAACGGGCAGGCCCAGGATCACGCCTCCAAGGAGGGAAATGGCGCCCGAGAGCGTCACCGTGATCCGCAACGGAAGCACCGAGCAGGGTTTTCACCCGGGCCAATGACCGCTCCCCCGACAAGACGAAGACGGGTGGGAAGATGTCGTCCTGAACTACCACCACAGGACGTCACAGATTGCCGAAGGAGGAGAGCGAAGTCCACCGCACCACCGCAGCGAACACCCGGAACTCACCAGGAACGAGACCGAGATGGTCTAATCCCGGCAGAGTGGGACGCTGCCGCCACCGGAGCAGCAGCTCCGGCTACCACCGCCGTCGGAGGAGGATCGTCTTTGCAGCCCTCCGCAGATCCAAGACCGAGCCGTTGCGACCTAGAGTGAGGCCCGTGGAAGCCCATCTGGGCCCGCAGAAACCCATCTAGGCCCGTGCGCACGGGCGCCGCCGGCGCACCACGCGCCCTCGCCCGTCAGCACCTCCACGCCTCGCCGGCCGTCGCCGAGCGCCAGCCATAGCCGCCGGCGTCGCCGCTTCCACCGGATCCGCGTCGAGCAGCTCCGCTCGACTCCGCGGTGAACGCCTCCACGGCGAGCACTCCCCATCCCCTTTGGAGGTGAGGGCACCCGCCGCCGCCGCGGAGAAGGCTCGCGGCGGCGGCGGCGGAGAGGATCGATGGTGGGGTGAGGCCCGGTGGCGGAAGTTTGGGCTCCCCCGAGTCGCCCGAACGGACGACGCGAGGGACTGTGCTGTAGATAAAGAGTTCTGATATTTCTGCTTCTATCAATATTGAGCCTATATGATTTGGGGTACAAGCATCAGGCAGCAGCAAGCACGTTCTTTGAGGGAATAGCAACTCTTGTTGATTTTTTATAGAGCAAACTAATTAATCATATTTACAAAAGGACTACATGGACTAATGAACCAATCTACGATGGAACCTTGAATATTTCTTCTCATTGGCCCTATGGATAACCTTGCCTTGACCAACTCTTCCTGACACTTCCTTCTGCATGGTGCCATATTGGCTCTGATCCCCTTGAAAATGTGGTCATTTCTTTTAGTCTGTATTGCCCAGGTGGCAAATAATAATAATTACCTCCATAGAAAGAATATTAGAATTGCTCCTTAAAAAAGATCATTGTATCCCGTACGTAAGACTAAATCTTGTAAATTGAACTATGGGTTAAGCTGCGCCAAACAGAGAGCAGCAATTCTCTCAAAACAGAGAGCAGCAAAGGGGCAAGGAACGAATAGGCGATCTCGTCTCCCTAGTGCACCAAGCTCACACATAAAATAGCTATAATCTGGCAGGTGGAATTTCTTTTCCTGGAGCTCTGACCTTGTATTCAGCGTGCGTGCGTGTGTGACTCGGCTAGGCTAGAAGAGGCTTCTTTAGACATAGGTAACTGAAACAGGTCACGATTGGGATCACAACTGAAACTGGGGCAGCCCAAGCAGGGCAAAGAATCCTGCCGAAGACCTTACTCAATGGTGATGGTGATGCAGATCAGGTGAAAGCGCCGGCACAGGTCAGGATAAACCGCGAGAGCCGAGCCCAAGGCGTGGCATGGCACGGCAACGGAGTCAGTCAGTCCGGGACAGACATGAGTCTGATATCGGAAATGTAGAGACAAATACTGAATTCTCTAGTCAGAGACCATAACACATTTTGGTTCAGTTGTCCAATGTGTACTTAAGTTTTACACTTTCATCGTCTATATACTATACTACCGTATATACAGTTGTTCGTAAAACATTACTGTGCCATATATATATATACTACGGCTATACATAGTGAGCTTAGACGGGATTCTTGCCTATGGCTTCTGCCCGGAGAACATGATAAACGACCTCTGCACCTTGCTGCTGTAGTTGACCAGGCCGCAGGATCTGCACAGGTCCTCCAGCTCTCCTTCCGTGAAGAAATTGTAGCTGCTGTTCACCGGTCCAACAATCTGCAAAAATCACGGTAGGTAACCTCTCAGCTAGGCAGAAAATAAGCAGTGGTGCTAGACGATCGACGACTTTTATTTTACCTGTCTTAGTGGCCTCAACGCACCGGCAGAGAACGGGCCGCTGTTCGTGGGGGAGGATAGGAAGGTCGTCCCCACAAAGATGCCGCCGGGCCTCAGCACTCGGCTGATTTCAGCTACCTGAATTTTAAAGAGCAGCAGGGGATGTTAAGATTGTTATGATGATGAATGAGTTCATATAACAAAAAGAATAATGGACCGAGTGCTGATTAGCAGGATGTGATGCAAAGGATTAGTTTGTCAAGTTGGCCAAAGCATAGTAACTTGATATCTGTAATGCTTCAGAAGGACTAGTTCCTCGATCCATTATACAGCGCCGATGTTAATAGAAATGACATGTTCAGAAGAAAGACAAATATAAAGGTTTTAAAAGGTAAACAGTACAAGAAACATGTAGAAACTACATTATCATTGTTAATTAATGAGCCCTGCTAACGCGCGAACGTGCCCGCGCTGGTGCGGATGCTGGACGCCGCACCGGGCCGCACGATGGAAATCCAACAATGCAAGAAAAAACCCAAAGAGCGCCAAAAAATAAAAAATGCCATAAAAAAAAGAAAAATACCCTGGCAACTTATGTTTGTGTGTGCTCCGAGGGACTAGGGAGAGCACGTTTTCTCCTTAGATTTTGGGTAATTAATATAGTCAAAAATCTTAAAGGGTGTTTTCAAAAAAAAATCTTAAAAACTGACAGGTTATCATGTGATGCCCAGTTTCAAGTATACTAAAATTGAGACATCCAACACACGGCCCAAAGGTGTCCAAAGCATACTAACTACTAAACTATTGCTTTTGACTTCCCAATAAAATTGAACAGTAAAAAATTCAAAGAAATACAGGGCACTATTTTCATGTAATGCCCAAAGTGGTTTAGACACTGCACAGTGTTCAGGAAATCGAGTTAACTGGCCGATTAATCCCTGCCCAGAGGGTCACTGGGTAGCCGATAAACTAATAAATCGGGCGATTAACTGGCCAATTGGCCTATTAATCCCCTACTTTGATAGCCAACCGAGCAGCTACCAGTTAACGATTTCCTCAACAGTGGCACTACGGATTGGCTTATTGTTCAGTTGACTTGTGGAATAAAATCATAATCCCGGAGACAACAGTTTTGCTATATAAAGTTATGAACCATGTTACAATAACAGTCACTTGAATAAAAAGTGAAACGAGCCAGGTACTATACCGCATTTGAAGGGGATGGCCAACAGTGGATAGCGGCTCCAGCATGAATGGCATCAATTGAACATGAAGCAAAAGGGAGCCTTGAAATATCAGCCCTTACAAGTGCAAGGTTCCTGTAGAACCAAAGGAAGAAAAAAGAAAGTATTTGTTTGAAGCATCAGAGAATTCTTCTGTTCAAGGTTCATGACTACTGTACTGTACTTACAAAAGATCAACGTTTTGAAGTTGTACCAGATGGAAATAATAGAGTAGATTAACAAATGTTGTTCAATTAAATGGAAATAATAGTCTTTCTTCTTAGTATTGGACTAAAAAATCACTAGCTGACACCAACAATTTAGGGGATGTTGCAACACGCAAGACAATTCATTCAGGAAATCTCAAAAGAAACAAGAAAGAGAGCTCACGTGTTTAGGGGGGTATCGTCTTGCTTAATGTAATCATAGCACTGGCGGAGCATATTCTCAGAAAAGTCCAGAGCAATCACTGATGAGTATGCCCCAGAGGTTGCGAACTTCCTAGCAAACAAGCCACTGCCGCAGCTGACATCAACGAGTATACCACCAGCGACTGGTTGGAAATAATCTTGAGCCATTTGGAACTGACAAAGCCAATAGCAGCTCAAAATTATATACATACAAATATGAATATTTTCTCAACAAGAAAGATGGTGACAATTTTTGATTGTGATAGATGTATGATTTTGCAGGCCAGGTAAGTAAGAACTCACTAAGCAGTAAAGGCTTAATGCTATGTAATTGAAGAATGAGGCGGTCTAGAAAGGTACTTCTTCATCGCGACCAGGGAAGCCACTCCGGTTGAAGTTCTGACGCCATCCTCTCTCATAAAGAAACGAGACGAGCGGGCTCCTGAACAGCTCAGTTCTAGCAGGTTTCAGCTCGCTGTATTCTTTTGTTCCCGAGGTGACAGTGAGATCCAAGAAGATATCTTTGCTAGTGAATGACTTTTTGCATTTCGAACACTTGAATCCGGACCTATAAATTGCGGACCTAGGACAAGCATAAAACCACAACAACATAAGTTATAATCCAGCCAACACATATGCATGAGAGATGAAGGTCATGGAACTTAGACATACAAGTTCATGCCTGGCTGCCCTTTCCTTATCAGTGGTTCATAACAAACAGGGCATGCGAACACCTCGGTTTTTGGAATGTCATTCTCCTCGGTTTTGATATCCTGAACCTTTTTACAAAACTAGTGTCAGTTTTACACAAAAGGAATAAAGCTCCACGTCAGGATAACATCAAGCTGCTAGTACGTAAAACATCCATTTACCCTTAACGGAACCCTTTCAGTAACTATGCTCTTAAACAGGCTGCTTCCTTTTCGGAAAAAAAAAACAGGCTGCTTCTTGTCCGAAGGAGAAATAAGCATCTTGTTATAGAGATAAGCTCTCGAGTGTGGGTACAGCCGTACAGGCTAGATTGCAGAGATAAGGCATCAGCAGTTAACCATACATGAGGACCTTGTTAGAAAGTTTAGCTGTTGACTGCTAGCACAATCTGGCTCTCAGTTTTCAGGCATCCTATACATGTACGGCAACAGAAATTTCAGGCATCAGCGGCTAAGTAGCTAATCATTTCATTAATCTACCATCCGCAGATTCAGTCTTTACATCAGACGTCTACAGGTCACCGCTGCAGACCATGGCTCGCATCATCTCCCTGAACTGAAGTCTGAAGAACTCTGCTAAACTTGGAGTAGCTCGAGTGACTGATTACTATACTGAATTTACTAATCCTGGTATCTGCCGGCCTCTCCCACCTCGGCATAACACCAAACACTTGGTGTGCAAGTGTAACGACTCGTGTTCCCTTTCTGTAGCGAACACAACCGATTTAGGGGGCGGCTATGACTGCTGTAGGGGTACGTACCGGGTCGACGGCGATGGCCGCGGCGATGGCCGCGGCGACGGCCACCCGGCGAGCCGGCAGCGGCGGCAGACCTTGGCTGTGGCGGTGGCGGCGCGGAACGCCGGCGCGCTGGAGCGACGGGTAGGAGGAGCACGAACCTGCGGCCGCTCTCACCGCGAGCTCCATGTGAGCTGCAGTCGAAGCAGTAGCACGCGGGGGCTGGCTGGCGCCTGGACGGAAAAGAAATGCTGTTTCGCAAGGTCCGGCCAGGGTGTGGTGGTGGTGGGCTCATGCGTGGCGTCACGCGCGTCCGTTCGCGCCAACTTGGCGTCCGTTCGTGGGCTCTGGCGTGGCGTGGCGTCCGTTCATGTGATTGTTTCTACAAAGCATTGCGCCACTTCAACATTGACAATGGTTACATTTTTTCTGGGATGGATTAACATCCGTGCAGGCTTTCTTTGTCAGATTGTAAATATCAATTAATAAAAGCATCAATACATACTGATAAAACCGAGCATGCGTAGATTCTTGGGAAATCTGAACAAGGGTTGTACCTTGCTACGATACACGGTACATGTCTGCTTCGGGTTTGGATCCTCACGGAATCAAAAGAGCGGATAGATTGGGTGTTGAAGCACGATATTGATCTTCAGTCATTGTCAAAGGTTTGGTTACATGACCTCTATGGTTTTGACAAAACCTGGACCATAGCGGAATATGATGTTCATTGTTATGATGATGATGATAAGGATGATGATGATGAAGATGATGATGATGATGATGATGAGAAAGGGAAAGAGGAAGATGTAGAGGTAGAAGTGGAGGTAGAGGAAGAAGAAAAAGTACAAAAGGAAAACAACAAGATGGTAGCATGCGATTATCGTGAATGGAACTCCGACGATGACAATTTCGGTGCTTTCCAGAATTTGTTTGCACGATTTTTAAAGCAAAAGAAAGGCTGTGATTAGAAGAACTAATGCACCTGCTTTTATTAATTAAACGGACGGCTGCACAAGCACAACTACCCATGACCCACATAGTATTACACGGCCTCTGATGAAAGCAGGTGGATTAGTTCTCCTAATCATAGCCTTTGCTATTTGCTTTAATAGTCGTGCAAAAACACTTTGGGAAAAGCACCGGAGCACCACGCTTTTCTAAATATTGATGATTATGATACTCGCTCTGACAGCATCACATTCCTTGGGTTTCACCCCTATAAAGAGGTTGTTTTCCTAGGGTTGCCTTCATTGGTAGGGGTGGCATATCACTTGGAAAGCTCAAAAATTCAATATCTAGGTAAAATACGGCCAAAAGATTACGGAAAATTACCTACGAATGGCATATATGAATCATATCCATACACCCCTTGCATGATTGGAAAGCTTCTTGAGCATGCTTTGGAGCGGCCGTGCGAACATTAGAATATTTTTGCAGCAGTTTAAGGAACTAATGTTTGGATCCTTGTTCTTATTTGTGGCCACCATTTTTTTTAAAGTGTTTCGGGTTTGTTATGTGGATTTTTAGTGCGCGACACTAAGTGTGTTACTACATCTGATTTGCCGAAACGTTCTATAACATGGAACAAATTAAGTACTACACAAGTGGCAACAAGTGCATCCATATATGTTGTGCTTGGCCCTTTACATTCCTCTTGTTATTCTTCAATACAGATAAAGATTCCTCTTATTTATTCACTATTTTTATCACTTGTCCATATTTGTAAGTGGGCAGAATTCGAGTAAAAGATTGCACTCTTGTGATACTTGGGACATGCTTGCGGAAATACTACATGTGTAGGGGGGTGTTGCTGAACTCAACTTCTCAGCCAACGGGTCCCACCCATGTGGGGGGCGCATGAGTACTAGTTAGTAAGTTACATCACGCCGGACTAAGTTACATGGACTGGCCACTAAGTTACTAAGTTACGAAAACGCAGAATCTTCCTGTTAGCCTCCCAACCGAATCTCCAATAAATGTACGGTCCAGATCTTGAGTCCAACAGTCTCTAGGTTCTGAAAAATCGGGTTAGACATATTTAGCAGTTATTTTCCTATTTTGATACAATCCAACGAACAACTACATCTTTCCCTGCGCAAACATGAGCTCCATGTTAGCAAGTTTAGCACTAAGTCTTAGAGCATGTGTGTGATCCCAACAAAGTCCAACTTGTAGTTCATTTGCTAAATTATAGTTTAAAATTTTACTTAAAATTTACACTAGAATTTGGGAAATGAAATAGAGGTGAGATATTGGTGGGGTCCCACCTAACACCCTAACAATGCAAGACTTTCGGTTAGGATTTTAAGCAATAAAAGGAAATACGTACCAAGGAGTAAGAAAAAGAAAAAATTAGTCAAGCGTTTTGTTCTCCAGCGGTAGCCACTAACCAATGTGCTAAGAGCATCTCCACTCGATCCCCCAAAGGCCCAAAACCTCTAAAATAGGGGTGCGGAAAGAGAAAATCGAGCCCATCCTTGTCCCCTAAAGAAAAATTTCATCCGGCACGGACGTACAAGATATCCGGCCCCCCAGGCCAACCCCTGCCCACGAGGAGGCAATTGGGGGTGCCGGCTAAACAACTAGCGGGTTAAAACCAGGTCAGAAGGTATGACAGGCTTGTGGCACTGGAGATCAGGTAGGAGCGAGCTGGCTGGGGTGTCGTCATGACGAGCTGGCCGTTCTTACGAACATGGTCGCATGGAGGACGCAAGTGTGGTCGTCGGCGCTGGCATTGTACGGGCGGCGCATAGCGCTGGCTCCCTCAGGCAGCGCTGTCTTGACGAGGCAGAACCTGGCACACCTGGTGTGGACGGGTGGTGGCCACTGGCCCTCAGCGGCGCCTTGAAGAAAGTCAGGTTCATGTCTCGGGCAATCGCTCCGCGGGACTCGATCGGGTCCTGCATTGGCGGCGAATGGATCGACTCGTCGTGAACCGAGCAGCTTGCCTCGATCTTTTGGCTTTTGAGGTGCACGGTGTTGTTGCTGGAGAAACTGGTCGACTCGTCACATTTTGCGTGTGAACCTATTCCATTTAGCTCCTATAAACTCTGGAATATGTGTACAGATTAGACCCTAGATTATTCCATGTTGTCTAAACTTTCAGTATTGTCTTTTTGTTCAGATTCAGTGGAGCCGTAATCACATGACCATTCTCAAGTAAAAGCTTCTGTGATTTTGGAAGCATGGAGTTCTTGCATAAGTGATTGCCTTCCCTACAGGATGAAACAAATTAGACTTGCTCCAGGATGCTTGTCTGCCGAAGCTCAAATTCTGAAACGAAGTCTCCTAGGAGAGTTCATGCTGGTCTCAGTCGCATGGAATTGTAGCAGGGGTCTTCTATGATTGTAGCCACTTGTTAACTGAATTCCTAGAGCATGTTCCTAGAGAAGCAAAAACTGTAACTCTTGAGTTAGCTAGGCTCTTGCTTGGGGAGCAGATCAAAATGTCCGACTAGATGAATCCCCAGAGTCTATTATAGAAGCCACATTTTCTTGTTAATTATCAGAGAAAACATCACCTATCTAAGATGTTTGCTGCATTCCTACCTAGATCACATACATACAGCATGCATGATGGGGATCATGTAGGAGTGAGCATGTGTGCCATCGCCATGACGAGTTCACAGTTCTTGCCGTACTTGGGTTGGAACATGGTTGTGTGGAGGAATGCAGTTGTGATCGTCGGTGCCGTGCCGGTGTTGCACGTGCAGTGGAACCTAGCGTTATTGGCTCCATACCGTGGCAATATTGGATGCTCTTACATTTATAACTGTGATCTCTTGTTCCTTTTGTGTTTTTTTTGTTGTTTCCAATATTGTTGACGCGCATAAAAATCTACAGAAATCTTGTAGTTCTACATGCTGGAGTACTATGTTTTTAACCAAATTTCGCTTGGTGGAAAACTCACTACCTTAGTGGGGTTCTTAGTTACGAGAAATCTGGTGGGCAAACGTACCCGCGGGAGTGTCTCGGCGCGATCCCAAACCGAAGTTTTTTTTAAAATTACACCGATTTATTAATAATCATCAATAGCAGATGTGAGCGACATTAGCTAGTTATTTGTGTTATAAACTATTTTAAGTGCTTGTTGCTTTTTATTCGTTATTGCCGCCCTACTTCTTGTGGTTTGCTTTCTTTGTCTTTCTTCGAAATTCCGATGATTAAAACGTGTTGTGGCGTCATGTGTGTGACCATGCCATTGCTGGATCTGGTGTGCAAAGTAGACTAGAGGTTTGTGCATATACTCTACTTGCCGCACCAGATCCATCAGCGACATTGTCATTTTCCGTGCCCAACCTAAGTATGAGGCAACTATTTCATCTCGTAGCCCCAAAGTCGAAAGAGGACAGATATTTTCAAGATTCATATACATAGAACATAATATGTCTAGTGGCAAGCCAAGAAAAGGATTCTGGGTCCACGGCAGCGACTCCTTTCGACACACCAAACTCGAAATGAGTCATTGTCGTGGAGACCTAATCCTTTCCTTCGTTTGCCATTAGACATAACATGCCCATGCTATATGAATCGTGGAAGTATTTCCTTGGTTTGCTTTTTTGGGTCTTTCTTTAAAATGCCGATGATTAGAACATGATTTCTTATATCTTGTTGCACCCATATATATATGCATGATCTTATCTTGTGAGCTATTGCTTTGCACTAACATAGATAATATCATCTATCTTGTGTATAGGAGATGGCGAAGAAGTGCTATGTCGTGTACGCAGCAAGGTTCTAGGTATGTACGAGGAGTGGGAAGACTGCCAGAAGCAAGTGAACGAATTCTCGGGCAACAGCTACAAAGGCTACAAGACTAGAGAGGTGGCGGAAAAGAAGTGGGGGAGGCACGTGAGGAAGAAGTGGAGAAACTTCCTCGTGATCACAACCTTGTTGCTCTTCATTGTAGGTTATGTGCTCTACTTGATCTAGATAGAGCTCCGTCGTCAGAGTTGTAATGTGATTGTGAACTTGTACTCGGAGGTGTGAACTTGTGGCACAAACACTTGGTGTTGTGTGAAAACTTGGCACTTGTTGATGTATGAACGCGTATGTCGCGATTGATGTGTAATATACTTGTATTCATGTTGGTTCTATTATGCTTTTGCCAATTGCAAGTTTCTAGAAAATTCTGTCCTGTTCATACTGTATTCTGGACTGTATTGTATATTTGAATACCTGTAAACTGTAATTTGAAAATTTCTGTAAAATTTGAATTTTGAAAATATACCCGAGGCACATATGGGAAGTATAGGAGGCGCATATTGGGTACTACTCGAGGCGCATACCACCACATATGCGAGGCCATACCACATGCGCCCCCTACACTTCATATACGCGAGGCGCATAGGAGGCGCATGTGATATGCGCCTCGCATAACAGATACTAGAGGCGATATGCGCCTCGCGTAGCAAATACTAGAGGTGCGGCACTAGAGGCTTATACCATATGCGGCTCGGATGGGGTTCCAGGTGCATCTCGGGTAGGTTTTTCTCTAGTAGTGTTATACATATTGTCTTGTGAAGACAGTGAATTCGAAACAGAAGAGATCAAGTGGTAGAAGAAGCATTAAAAAAGACGTCTCCCAGCTCGAAGAACAAGCAAAACAACCGATTCCCTGACTCAAGGTGTTACCCTATATGGGGAGAACCTTTGGATGTGCAAATAGCTCAGGTATGGGCCGAACAATTTAATATGTCTCTTGATGAAATTCTTGGTGGCACTGCTTTCCCCAAGGCTGATGTAGCACGACGATATGTCCACGGGGAGCCTATGGTCAGTTATGAGAGGCTCCGGGATCTGCCAACAAAAATGCGACAATTGCATTAATGGTACCTGACAGCCGCAGAAAAAGGGCGAGAATGGATCATAGCGAAAGTTAGAGAGGAGCATTACTTCCTTCCAGATGAGGTCCATATTGATCTTGCAGAAATCTTTCAGTTATTCAATCAAAGGGCACTCGACAAATCTCTCCTCAGTTGCTATTATCTGTAAATGATTAATTTATTTATTTAATTAAGTCTCTAGCTCAGCTCGTTCAATTCATTACCGGTAATTATCCTCATCGTATTGTTTTGTACGCTATAATGCAGAATGAAGATTTTCGAGTGTAAAAAAAGAGAATCTATCGATTTGGGTTTGTTGACCTAAATCGAGTTAATGAAGCTACGCTAAAGATGAAACCCGTGGAAACGGAGCGTAACTTGCTAAGGTTTTTCGAGAAGCAGCATTACTATAAGAAAATACTATTTCCTTACAACTACGGGTGAGAATATTACTGTCTTGTACGCATTAACTTTTACTTACTCGATGTTAAGTGTAAATGAAGAGTTACTAACGTATATAAACCCTGCGCATCTTTCACTGGAGCATTTCCGTTGACTTGGGAAGAGTTCAAATCATGGACTCATTAAAAAGGACATGGAAGAGTACCATAACATGATTGCTATGCTCCAGAAGTAATTTTAATCATTATCGTACTATATCAGTCTGTTTCGTTCATTTTCTGAGATATCAAGTAATTATTAACTTATTCATTTTTTTTGCCAGTCAGTGTTTGGACACGGTTCAAGACTATGATCACCGGTCAATGGCGTGAGGAGCTAAGTTTTAATTCAATCTCGGTAAGTAGTATGAGCTAGGTATGCGCATCTCTTTAATTCACATTTCAATATAATTATCATTCTTGATTATTATTTGATTGAATTCTATTTTTTAAAGTGCTCGAGCCAGCCACATGGAACTAATTTATGTGAATACTATGTTTACGAGTTTATTCACGTTTTGACTACTAAAAAGAACTTGAAATTTTTTCGACTACGTAAACAATATATTTATAATTTATTTTTATTACCATAATTTGTGTTGAGTTCCATTCATATTTTTTATGATGATTGATATATTCATATTGATCTCCTTCTTTATAGTTGGAAACGATGCGGAAAAAGCTCCTACCATAGGACCGTGTACTACCAAGTCAAGAGGAATTGACGAAATTTTTGGTTGACGGGGTGTCTAAAATATCCATGTAATCAAATAGACTGGCTCTAGTCCTGACTAAGACTCGTATACCAAATTGTATATATATGTATCGTAAGAGAAATTATATTATATATGTATCAACATGTACACTATGTAGTAGCGTCGTGTATGTATATGAAAATTTGTTTGAAATGAAAACACAAAATAAAAAGGAACCGGGACTAGCCACCCTCCCCCCCTCTGCCGTGGTAGGGGATTGCCCCAAAATGTTGCCGCGACAGAGACCCTTTATCTTACGAACAGGGACTAAAGGTACTCCACTTTAGCGCACTACGCGGGGCCACGTGGAGGCCCTCTAGTCCCGATTCGTAACAGAATCGGAACTAAAGGTCGGACCTCTAGTCCCGATTCGGCAGTCCCGGTTAAGCAACCGGGACTAAAGGCCCTTACGAACTGGAATTAGAGGCATATTTTCTACCAGTGCAAAACCCTAAGCCATTTCCCCTCCTCCCTCCTCGCCGTGTCCTCTCCCGACAAGATAAGCGGTGTCGCCGTCACGGAACCCATGCACGAGGCTCTGTCGAGCTTGCCTGACCGCGTTGCGTGCATGGCCGACGGAGTTGGGTGTGACTGCGGCACTCCAGCGAGAGTGGATGCCGACCAGCAGGACCAGACGGCGGCGACGTGAGCCACGGAGGTCTTGTTGCGTCCAGATATCAACCAAGAGACCTGGCCTTTGGAGATGTAGGAGCGAGAGCGCCCCACCAACATCGATAGTAAGTTGTGGTTCAGCGTAAACTTTCGAATACAAGATCGGGAGCGGGATCTCTATTTGGGAGACTTTGCAGGTCTCAACATCCACGTCAAGAGTATGTAGGCAACGGTGACTAACAAGCCAATGTGCTTTGCCGCGACACACTACAGCTTTGAGATGCATGAGCGGACCGATCTCCAGGTCATCGTAAGAGAACTCACACACACGATGTGCTCCAGCCCGCCTGGCCGGACGTGAACGCGTAGATTTTACGCGGTCGGTGTTGACCAACAGTTTGAAGAAGAATGCCGAGTATCCCGCCTGCTTTTTTTTCGAGGGCCAGTCTGCGTCTGCGGCCGTGAGGATGGCAGAGCCGATGTCGCAAATTTTCCATGTCCCATTAAGGTCTTGTTTACTTCTCTCGTATTCACTAGTGTATTTGCAGAGAATGGAAGGATTGTACCAATTCCTGCAAAATCCCTGTAGTCCGTTTACTACTCTGGGTTTGGCCGGGATAATCTTAGGATATTTCGCAAATCCTCCTTTTTTATCTAGATTGAAAACTTTCCTACATGGTAGAGTATTTTCGGGAAAGGGTATTTACGGGGATTGGAGAGTATTGGGTGAACACCGAATCCCCGCATATCCCCACAACTCTAGTGGATAAAAATACGACAGAAGTAAACAAGGCCTAAGCAGGGGTATCACATCACCTCGCAGGTACCGGCTAGCAGATTCAGCACCGCCATCTGTAGAACTCCTCCGAACGGTTGCGTGACAGGAGCGAGTCACAGTAGGAAAAAGCCGTGTCATGCGGCGAGCGGCACCGCGTCGTCTAGGAGCACCTTTTGGTGTGTTGCATCATCGGGGAATAAGGAGCCTAGGATGCGACGATCGGGTCCGAACACCGAACCCGACATCGGGATGAGGGAAGTCGTGGCAGCCGGGTCGACGAGGGCGAGCCGTTTCACAGTGAAGAACCTGGAGAGGAACGACGACGCGTGGGACTCCGGCCACAGGCGGCGAAGGAAGGAGGCTTTGGCCATGAGGCAGCGCCACCGCCTGCACGTCATTCCGCCGCCGCGGTCTCTTCCATCTTGTTTCCGTTGGGCGATCGTGTGAGAGCGTGCCTAGGTCGACTCCGCTCGGTATAACAGATTAATAATTAGATCTCTCTTTTTTATTTTAATTTTCTCTAAGACTTAAGTTCGTTTTGACAATGGATCGAGCGACCCAATCCATTAGCTCCCGGTGATCCGAGGTACCGGGGTGTAGTGGAAAGGTCTTTCCCGGCCAAAGCTCAGTGCTTCGGCGCCAACGACAGCGATGCCTGCGGAGGTGTCGTAACTCTCTCGGAGCGATCCCCTATCTTTTACACGTGACTTAGTTTCACCACTCTCCGTCCTAGTTGTCCGCTAGCAGGATCGCCGCTCCACGGTCGAGAGCGAGAGGGCAGGCGGCCCTCTATGGCGACAACGTGGTGGGGGTGAGGCGATGATGTCCGGTGGTTTCTCAAGGAGGCGCGGTGGTACCTCTATTTCGTTGTCTCAGGTGTTTCTTTGGGTGTGGCTACTCTTTTACCTTTTGTTTTCTTTTTTATCTTTTGTAAGAGGTTTCTTCGTCACTTCGTATTTATTTAGTCGTGTATGACTTTATTTATAAACCAGGACGAAAGGCTCTTTCGAGGAGCGATCTAATCCATTGCTACCATGGACGCAAAACCTCACGCATTTTTTCATGCTCTTTTCGTCTACATTACATGAGCCAGCCAGTCCCAAGTTAACTTTAATTTTTTTAAACTTCCATAGCTTACTTTTCGTACAAGATATTCGTATTTTAACTTTTAGAATTTCAGCTCCTGAATTTCAAATTGCCAGAAAATTGGAACTTTACAAATATGGACTCCCCAAATTTGAAAATTTTCAGAATTGGAAAATTTTCTAGCTAATTCCCAAATAAACTACTTGACCTAATAAAGAGTTCTTGATTCATCGACGACACAACATATAAGAAAAAGACTAAAAAATTCAACGGCATGCAACATGCATGCATGCATCTAAAGGCTGCCAAGACGAGATGCAAAGAACGTCGGCCAGTCCATCTCCAGAAGAACACCTTTCCGACTCGGGTAGAAATGATTACACTTGTCCGTCTCCTTCTCCGTCTTCTCCATCGCTCCAGTCTTGAGGTCGCCAATGCATACAACGTGGTTATGTCTATCATCGATGAGCAATTTACCGCCTTTCTCATCCAAACAGACCAAGGACACACCATGTGCTTCATCTGGTATCTTCCCAGGTGGATTCAGCTCGACAACACGGGTTTGGACCCACTTGGCAACACCACCCTCACTTTTTTCTCTGTTTTGCCGTGTCCAGATCACGGGTTTTGACGTGCAGCGGTGGCGCAGTCTCATGACCAAACCCTCCTTCCTCCGCCGCCGGTGGCCGGAGCCACACGTATCGTCGTTCCTCTCTGGGTTCTTCACCGTGAAACGGCTCGCCCTCACCGACCCGGCTTCCACGACGTCCCTCATCCCGACGCCAGGTCGGTGTTCGGCCCTGATCGTCGCTTCCTAGGATCCTTATTCCCCGATGATGCAACACACCAAAAGGTGCTCCTAGACGACACAGTGTCGCTCGCCTCACGACACGGCTTTCTCGTACTGCGCCTCGCTCCTGTCATGCAACCGTTCGGAGGAATTCTGAAAGGGCATCTCTCTCTAATTGTGTTTTGATGATTGATAACAACACAAAGATTTCCTAACCGTGTGTTAAGTTGGTTTCAGTTTTCTAGGGTGAAAAGCACAAGGCATGGTTGTTGATGTTTTGATCCACCAAGAGACGAAAAGCTCGTTGAAGCGTAGTCTTAGGGCCCCTTAGCTTTATTTGCTAGTTTATTAGAGATCCCGGACTATCCAGAGGGGTCTCTCGATGGAAGGTGTGGGGATTTCCTGTTTTATCACAGCCCAAACTAGTTCTCCACAGCCTTCCTATTGTTGCAACAGCGGAATCCACTCAAGGAAGTGCTCCTGGTGTCCTAAGGCCGGAGACTCTGGTGTTCAACCCCGGAGACACCGGGGGTGCACAGCACGGAGACTCTGGAAAAGGTCTCCGGTCCCGTCTCCGGCCTGGTTTAACAGAAGCCTTCCAGGCAAGCCGGAGACTAGCCCGGAGACTACCCCGGAGACTCCGGGGTCCGCACCCTAGAGACTCTAGGGATCGTCTCCGGCTTAGTCTCCAGCCTGGTTTACAAGAGGCTCTCCCGAGCAAACCGGAGACTGGCCCGGAGACTTCGGCCACCCTGGAGACTCTGGGGTGCGCCCCCAGAGACTCCGGTCTTAGTGATTTCCAACAGCTACTTCCTGAGAGCCTCTATAAATATCTGTCTTGTACCTCCAGCTAGGTTGACGACTTCCACTCTCTCTCTACCATTGCTGCTGGGCTCCAAATCACCTAGATCTCCTTCCCTGGCCAATAGAACTTGATGCCCTTTGGGGAATCAAGGGAGGATGCCTAGATCTACACTTCCACCGAAGGGATTTGAAATCCACCCACTTTTCATTGAGTTAGTTATTACTCTTGGGTTGAGAAACCCTAGCCGAAAGAAGGAGTCGTCCCCAAGCTCATCCTTGTGTGTAAGAGCTTGTGGTCGTCTTGGGAGCCTCCGATTCAGTTGTTGCCCAAGGTTTTGTACAAGGTTTCGGTCGGCACCTTCAAGGCCACCGCATAGTGGATCGTGTGCTTGCCGCAAGGCGGGTGTGCGGGAGAATAGAGTGAGGCCTTAGTGGCGCTGGTGGTCTTAGTACCGCCCACCCCTCCAAAGGAGACGTACTTCCCTTCAAAAGGAAGGAACTTCGGGAAAACATCTTCGTGCCCTCTCTCGGTGATTTCTATCCTTTACTCTTTATTATTGTTGCTTGCTTGCTTGCTTGATAAATATGTTCCCTCACTTAGTTGCATATATAGAAAACTTAGTTTATATCAAGCCTAAATTTGAAAAGAAGCTAAAAATTGAGTAGCGCCTATTCACCCCCACCCCCCCCTCTAGTCGCTTATACCGATCCTTCAATTGGTATCAGAGCAAGGTGCTCTTATTTGGCTTAACCGCCTAAGAGAAGTATGAGCGACTCAAAGGGGAGTGAAACCACTCCCGAAGTATCACCCATCACTAAGAGAGAGCTCGATGAATCGATAGATTCGGTCCGTCAAGAGATGAGAGCCATGTTTGAGTTATATCTTGGTAAGAAGGAAAACATTATTGCCGATGCCATTGATAATCAATCAAGTGGTCCCAAACCGATGGAAGATCCTTTTAAGGATCTCTCCACCGGTGAAGGTAGCAACAAGGATAACGCTAAGCCTATGGGAAACGTTGCACCAGCACCTAGCTACAATGCCGCTCCTATCCCCACACCTCATATAAACCATCGTGGTCCACCACCTAAGCTTGATGAATCTAATTTCGCCAATTGGCAATATCTAATGCGCTCTCACTTTAAAAGTTCTAATGTCTATCTTTGGAAGGTTGTGGACACTACTAGGAAAAAGCCTACTCGAGTCGCATCTCAAAAGCCATTAGAGGCGCATATGTGATGTGCCCCGTGCTGCTAGTATTTATTAATATGCGGCTCACATATATAGCTTATACAAGTCGCATGTGTAATGCGACTCTAGTATGTCTGAGAGATGCGCCTTGCCTATGTCTAACATATGCGCCTGTAATAAGTTTACAGAGGCGCCTCAAATAGCAATTTCGAATTTTAAATTTTATAGAACCACAATATAGTCTAGAATACACAAGACACAGGTATTATATAGTCCAGAATATAGTATAAACAGCACAGAATTTCCAGAAAGTTGCAATTGGCCAAAACATAGTATAACCAACACTAATACAAGTACATCACACATCAACTTGAATTAATCTGCGACATACGAGAGTTCACACATCAACCAACTAGAGTACATCACACACAACACCGAGTTCACATCTCTCGGGGGACCGATCGAGTACAAATTCACAATCACATTAAAACTACATGCACGACGAAGCTCTCTAGGTAAACTAGAGCACACAAACTACCATGAAGAGCAAGGTGTTGATCACGACGAAGTTCCTCCACTTCTTCCTCCTGTGCTTTTTCCACTTCTCTTCCGCCACCTCTCTACTCTTGTAGCCTTTGTAGATGTTGTCCGAGAATTCATTCACTTGCTTCTGGCAGTCTTTCCACTCCTCATACACACCTGGAACCCTACTGACGTACACGACATAGCACTTCTTCGCCATCTCTTGTACACAAGATAGATGATATTAGCTATGTTAGTGGAAAGCAATAGCAGTTCACAAGATACGATCATGCATATATATGGGTGCCATGCAATATGAATATCACCATGCTATACGAATCACAAACTTATTTATCCCCTCTTGACTTTGGGGCTACATAGTTTATCATTTCATTGTATCGTCAAAGACTAAAGGAAAGAAATCATTCCATGAGTCATATAACAATATCGCCAATGCTATACAAATAGTGAAGTAATATCTTTCCTTTCAACTTTGGGGATACAATGAGATATTTGAAACTACATAATTCACCATTTCATTTAATTCACGCTATCTAATCTATTTGTATCGCCAAAGACAAAAGAAGAGAAATACTTCCACGATTCATATAGCATGGACATGATATGTCCAGTGGCAAAGCAAGGAAAGGATTCGGTCTCCATGGTAATGACTCATTTCGAGTTTGGTGTGTCTAAAAGAGTCATTGTCGTAGACCCAGAATCCTTTCCTTGGCTTAGCACTGAATATATTATGTCTTATGTATATGAATCTCGAAAATATTTGTCCTTTTTCGACTTTGGGGCTACAAGATGAAATAGTATTAACTAACATAATGTCGACATGCTATATATACAAATCACGAACTTATTTGTCCCCCTCTCGACTTTGGTGCTACATATTTTATCATTCATTGTATCGCCAAAGACGAAATGAAAGAAATCATTCCACGATTCATATAACAATGTTGCCAATGCTATACGAATAGTGAAGAATTGTCTTTCCTTTCAACTTTGGGGCTACAGTGAGATATTATTTTACCAACTTCCCACCATCGTTGTCTTCACCGACAATATGAAGTGGTAATTTTTTATTGCATCCTAGTTAAGTAGTTATGTTGTTCCCTTCATACTTCGCAAACAGCCTGTCTAATGCTTAATTTCATTATATGCTTGGTCATTCTTTTTTACGAAATTTAGCACTTGTTGTTTTCTTGTGCTTGTGGGTAAGCTAATCAAGCTCGGGAACATGATTGTGATTTGTTGTTTTGTTTGTTCCATTCACCGTTTGGAGGGAACATGACAAAATAAAAGCGACCAAAGTTAGAAGTTCATTAGACTAGCTTATGTAATATAGGAGGTCCTGCAACACAAAGGTTCTACTTCTGCATGGTTCGAGTTTTCCAGGACTCACTTTTTGTGTTTTACGTTCCTCTTTCTGGCTATGTGCTCCAACTTGCATTGCTAGTTACATGCAGTTACATGTTCAAATTCAGTTGAGATCAATAATTCGATATTACCAGTGGGATGCTACTCTGCTTCTGCCTGTAATATTGTATACTATGTAGCCCTCCCGATTTGTGTCCAGATTGTTGTTCCTTTCATGAGCTAGCTTAGTCTCGTGTGTCTAGGTTTAGAACTCGGACGGTGTAGTGTAACCGGTATCAGTCATCTAGAACGTGAACACTGAAACTTGACAGTTGTGAACAGCGTTTGGCGAGAGGCGCTTGGCATTTGTGTGTGTGGCAGTGGCAGGCCTGTGCTGACGAATTGAAGTGGGCCCTGCTGGTTAGCCGGCATTATCTTAGACCTAGCTGGGATTGTGATCGGTGCTGCGTGACTCGTTCATGGGGCACCAAGAAAGAAAGGTATAGTTGATGACAGGTTCACTATGTGTGTATTGTGGTCCTGGCCGCCTTTCGGAGGGGTATCGTCTTCGGCTTGCGTTCACATCGATTCACGTACGGGCTCCCTGGCTCCCTGGCTCCGTGCTGACTGCTTTTCTTGTCCGATAACTTTCGGCACTGCGTTTTTTATCAATCACGTCAGGCCCGCGTGAGTATCAGATGTTATTGGTCTCGGAAGAGAGAAAGTATCATACTAACCCCGTTTCTACATACTATATATAAGGGCGCACGTCGTATTAATTGCAAGGTGAACTTTTACTTGGAAAAAAATATGAGCAGATTACATTGTGCATATAATTAGTATCATCGGATTCATGTAAAAAACATTTTCTAGTGATGCTAATTTTATACCAACAATCTTTATATATTCGGAAGAGTAATTCTTAGTTAAAGAAAAAAACACGAAAAACAAAAATAATGACGCCTTATTTCACTGAAATGGAAGCACGTACTGGTAGGAGAAGCAAGGTTCATACGCGCGTCACGTGACTTTCAGTCGGTCATGCTAAACAAGAGGATTATTGTGTTTCTGGTTTGCAAGCGAAGAGGCATGGTGATGTGCGAGGAGGTAACGCCTAACTAGGTGATGAGAAATTCGCAAAAAAAAAAACAATAGTGATGATGATGGAGCGATCCTGAAACTCATGCAACTTATGAGCATGGTACCAATGATTACGACAATGAGGAGCACGATATCGACGACCCTGGTTGCATTCAAGGAGGTGATGTTGAGCACAAGAGTTTGTTACCCTCTAATTTAGATGCACTCGAGGGTCTTGCTTAGCCTCGGTCCATCCCAAGTAATTGTTTCGTTTACTTGTTTTGCCCAGTTGTCGAATCACTTGGACGTGGTTGCTTTATTTTTGAAGCGGGACGAGGAAGTCCGATTCAGCCCTATTGAATCTTGTGAGCGGGTGGGTATCATCAATTATCAGATCGAGAATAGTTTGTACCTAATTGCATTTGTGCATGTCAATTTTGTCGGATGCAAGGCGAACCGTGCCCATCTAATTGTAACCGTGCCCATCTAATTGTACTGGACTTGTAGTTTTCCCCGTGGAGAAACTCAAGTCTCTCGTACGGACCTCCGTTAGCATCACAGCTGACAATAAATCGTTGTCCTCGCAGAAGTTCCTCGACGGTAGCACATTGACATTTATTTAATGTTCCGTCAATTATACTCTCTCTTATAAAACATTTTAGATTTGTAAATCGAATATATCTAGATGTCTCTTAGTGTATATATAGGTTCGTAGAGGTTTGAAGTGACCTATACACTAAAAAGTATCTAGATACCTTTATTTCACAAAAAATAAAATGTCTTATATTTTTAAATTGAGGGAGTATCTTGAACACTCTCATCCACGCTAACAACTTACGCAATACATGGACAAAAACCAAGACAAAATCAAGTTTTTTAAGGGAGCCAAGACAAAATCAAGCTTGTTGTACACTTCCACTAGGCCGGTAGAGTGGAGTATAGGCATCGGCAGAGCCAGCTCGGGGTCGAGCCTAGTCCGCCGACCTGGCTCACCAAACTATGCGATCAGTGATCGGTACTAAGCAGCGTTTACTCGTGTGCGTGTCAACCTGTTTGGAAATAGTGGCGCTCCGGTGGTTACCTAAAATGACCAAAATGGTAAATAAACTTTTATTTTTCGATTTCCACGAAATAGTGGCGCTCTAGTGATTACCGTAAAATCCGCCGGCCCTTAAATATTTTTGCGGGCGACGAAAAAACTTGTCGATCGACCTATACATTCCCGAGACAGGCGACCGCCCCGAGCACGAATGCTATTCTCGCTACGGAGGTCGGCATAATATTTCCTATCACTCTCCTCCTTCCGCCCGCCGCCGTCCTATCCTTGTCGCCTTCCTCCCCGATTTTCCCCACGCAGGCGAATAGATCCGGCCACCATGCGTTCCGCTGTGCGCGACGCCGTTGTCAACGCCAAAATCGACCTTGCCCACCACACCGCGGTAAGATCTGGTCTCCTCGCCGCTGCCGGCCAAATCGACCTCGTGAATCGTAGACTTTCTTTTGTGCCTCGAAAAAATTAGACCTTATAATTCGATCCCCTCGTCTCAATTCCGGGCTCCGCCACTGAGCATAGGCAGTAGTGGACTGAAAATACAACAACGACGTACTAGTACAAACGTTACAGCAGTCGACAGCTTTGCACAGCGACCTGCCGTTAACATCGCTCCAGCTTGCACATTGTTTCACGTAATTGTTTCGTTTACACTTGTTTTGTCTAGTTGCCGAATCACGAATATTTTGCCCTATTAAATTTTCTGGGCAGATGGGTATTATCAATTGTGAAATTGAGGATAGTTTCTATCCAATTACGTTTGTACATTTCTATTTTGTCAGATGCATGGTGAATTTTTTGTGAGTGTCTGCCAGTTTGGAGGGACGCAAGATTTGCGCCGTCGGCAAGAGTGTGTGCCTGCCGGGCTGGAGGGATGCTAGGTCCGCCCACTATGACAACAAAAACTAAGACAAAATCAAGTTTTTTTAGGGAACCAATACCGAATCAAGCTTGTGGTACATTCCCACTAGAGTGGAGTAGGTAACAGCCTGACTGAAAATAAATCTTCATTCCTGGAAATAAGTATAGTTTGAGCACTCACATAATAAAAACAAGTCGCAGAACAATTATAATCAATCAATCATCATCCTATTTATAATTGAAAGAAAGGAAAAAATAAATCTTTGCCAAAACAGAAGAGAAAAATAGGTCGTGGTATGCTCTACGTGGTAGTCAGCTGACAAAACAACGACTAGTACTATTGTTACCGTTGCTACCATGGCCGTTACCATCGTCCAGCTTGGGCCAGGACCGACCGTTAACGGTTTTCCCGGAAATCCCCAGACTACCCTCGGACGTCTACACGCACGCGCGTGCGACGTCGGCGCCACCGGGTACCCCACGCGTGGGCCCACACATCCTCCGCGCCTCGTGCGCGTCTCACGCCGTTGTCACTGTCCTTATCCGTCTTTTTCCACCTCCCCTATTTAGTCCCTCCCGCCTTGGTCTTCAACTCTCCATCCAGCCAAGCCCACCTCACTCACACAGACAGGTTCAGCTTCTTCTGCCCAATCTAAGCCATGGACGCGGAGTCGACGTCGCCGCAGTACTCGCCACAAGCTGCGGACCACCGTGTGCGGCTGCTTCGGCTCGCCCAGCAGCGACGAGGAGAGGCTCTCCCCGCAGAGCGGCGGCAGGACTAAGTGGAGGAGGAGGGTGGCCGGCGCGGGGGAGTTCAGGTACGACCCGCTCAGCTACGCGCTCAACTTCGACGACAGCGACGAGGGTGCGGATGCCGCCGCGGCCTTCCGGTACAGGAACTTCAACTCCCGCCTCCCTTCCTCGCCGGTGCCAGCCGCCCGAAGGCTCACCGCTGTCGCCATCGCCTGAACTTGACCGCAGTGGTCCCATTTTTTTTTGCTGTAACTCTGATTTGATTTTCTTCTCTAAGCGAGATAGAAGCCCTTTACATACGTCACATCTGTAGCTGTAAGCAATTTATTTACGAGCAATTTACAATGAGCGTAGCAAACCGAAATGGTTCCCGATGTAATCGACTACTACTAATATACGGAGGAAGATGAACAACTGAGGCCTTGACTGTCACAGAAATCTTGTCTGAGATTCTTGTTTTTTTTTTCTCTGTTTCAATGAATTGAAGATCTTGATTAAATCTGTTGGGATTTCTGTCTGATTCGGGAGGCCCCGTGCGGATTACAGTCCATTCAGATTTCAGACTCTCGGAGTGGAGCATGGCATGGATTGCTCTGCATGGGGTGTGGAGGCCGGCGAAGCTGCAATTCACTCTTAACTCTGAGCTTCTGACATTCGCAAAAAAAAAAAAACTCTGAACTAAGTAAAACCACCACCTTGACAAACTGGTTCTCGCCAAGAAATCTAATAAAAGTAGGGAATTGATGAGAGCAAACGCGCCACGAACATAACGGCCAAAAAGGCGCGCGTGGTGTGGGAATCCGATACCGGGTCGGCGACCGGGAGCTAGCCGTTTTGCTCGGTCGCTGGCTCCCAACGCCAACGGTCACCTCTGTCCTTGCTAGCTGTCGGTAACGCAGAGTCAGAGGGAGAGCACTCACCATCACAACAGCTAGTACATTTCATTGACTGCAGAGCCTCCTCTACCTTTTGTTAAACCTGTCAGCCGTGAGGAAATTGCAGTATCTACCAGGTCTTGCTCCGAGCGTTGCACAAATCACCACCTCGACGTTTTTTTTCAGCGTTCACCAGGTCTACAGCTAATCCGTTGCGCACTGGTCTATCAGGTAATATTAGTCTCCGTTGATAGCCAATTTGATGCTGGTCCCACGTGGCCTTGTGCTGAGAGCATCTCTAGCAATAATCGTAAAAGGGGTCAAAACTGAACTTTTCCGGCGAAGTACGGGCCACGCTCGGTTTTTGGCGCAGATCAGAGCCCGTATACCTCACCCGGCTCGTAATTGTTTTTCGGTGGCCCGTTAAACGCACGCTACGACTAGCATATCTAGCCGCGCGCCCTCTCCCTCTCCGCCGCCGCCGGGAACTCTCTAGCCAACAAATCTAGCTCGCCACCGCCACCATTCCCTACGCCACCGCGTCGCCGCCATGCGTCCCGAGAGCTCGTCTAGGAAGCGCCGCATCGGCTCGCGCGGCCAGCTCCTCAAAACCGAGGAGGAGATCGCTCGCAACCGCTCCGTCGGTGCCAAGAAGCGCGCCGCGCTCCGGTATGTGCATTCGATGCACATGTCGCTCCTCCCCTACGCCCCCGTGTGGTACAGGGGAACCGCCTCGGAGGCGGGCTCGTCGCGGCCACGCCCGCCATCTCCGTCAAGCTCAAGCTCCTCGGGGTATCGCGATTACGTGATGCCCGGAGAGAGCGGCAGCTCCGACGAGAGCGACGACGGGTCGGTGGTCCCCCGCGATTTCGTGGACTCCAACGAGGGGGAGCAGCGCACGTTGCTGCGCCTTCACCGCCGCTCGGAGCGCGCGCACCTGCACGAGATCGCCGCGGAGGAGAGGGACCTTGCCGAAGCGCTCCGGCTCATCGAGCGCCAGGAGGCGGAGGAGCGCGCGGTGGAACGCCTCCAGCGCCAGGAGGCGGCCAAGGGACAAGGCTTTACTCTTACTTCACAGCAGGTCTGCACTACCAACAAGAGAGTTCCCAACAACAATGATTGTCCTGTTTTAGCCTTTATTATGTGTACAATGGATATGTCCATAATTGGATGCCAATATAACCTAAAAGTTGCACCAATATTTTGTTCGATGATTTTTGTAATGGCCATATGGCATAGAGTTGGATGCTGATGGTTCTAGTTGATGGCACCTGCTGGTTGCAATTAGAGATTTTCTGGTGTTTTCCATTATTATGTTTATATTTCTGTTCATGTGTTGTTGCTAATTCAGCTAAAATGTCTCACGAGGTTCTTCTATAAGGAGAGGCCATGCCAAAATTTATACTAGCCATCTCTTCAGGTTTCCTAGTAACAGAGGATAGAAAGGCTGAAACGGCACGCACGGGTCAGCCGACCTGATCCCTAGGATTGTTATTTTGCTACTAGCGATTCATATTAGACCAATGTGCAACGGATTAGCTGTAGACCTAATGAACGCTGTAAAAAAGACGTCGAGGTGGTGATCTGTGCAACGCTCGGAGAAATACCGTGGATACTGCAATTTCCTCGTCAGCCGTGGAAAACTCGGTTCCCGAGCAATCCTTCTTTTTTTTCTTTCCGAAACACACTCGTCTTCAGTAATACTTCCTCCGTTCAGAAATATAAGACGTTTTAGTTTTAGTGTATAGGTTTGGAGTACTATAATAAAATAAAATAGATTTTCACAAACGATCGTACTAGGCGTCTCCCAGACGATCAAAAACTCCTATCGTCCTGGTAAACCTAGGCTGCCACGTGTCCCTATACAAGGTCAACGGACGAACCAGCCCCCACATTGGCAACTCTTCTCTCTCCCACAGAAAAATTTCTCTGGTCGCTGCCAAATCCTATCCATGTCCCCTTATCTAACCCAACTGTTGCCGGAGAGGTCGCCGTCGCCGGAGAAGTTGCCGTCGCCAAAGAAGACATCGTCACCTATGTAGCAACATTGGCCACCCCTGTAGTAGCGCCTCCCGCCGATGGTAGCAGACTACCCCACCGCTCGCAGCAAAAGACGTCGTCACCGGAGAAGATGGCATCGCCGGAGAGGTCGCCATCGCCAGAGAAGACGTCGTCGCCTATATAGCAACATTGGACACCGCTTGTATCAACACCTCCCGCCACTTGTAGCAGACTGCCCCACCGCTCGCAGCAAAAGACGTCATCGCCGGAGAAGACACCGTTGTCGGAGAAGACGATGCCACTGGAGAAGCCCCCACCGCTCATAAAGGCGGCTACGACAGGTAGCAAAGACGAGCGCCTATTCTAGCAAGGCATCATGCCCCATGTAGCAACACCGCCCACCGCCGGTAGCAAGGTAGGCCGTCCCCCTCGTAGCAAAGCCTGCCACCGCCGGTAGCAAGGCTTGGCGCCGCATGTAGAAAGACCTCCCGCCCCTTATAGCAATGCCAATGACCCTTTGTAGCAGCGCACCACGCCACAAGTAGAAGATCCCCTACCGCTTGCAGCGACACTGTCACTAGAGAAGATGTCGACGCATCAGTAGCAACGCTAACCACCCTTTGTAGCAGCGCCTCCCGCCACTGGTAGCAGACCCCTCCACTGCTCGCAACAAAAGTCATCGTCGCCGGAGAAGACACCATTGTAGCAAGGCCTTCCACCCCTTGTAGCAGCGCTACCCACCACCGGTAGCAAAGTTGGTTGCCCAAGGTAGCAACCTCGGCCACCATATGTAGCAAAACACTGGAACTGCTGGTAGCACTGCCGCCCACCCATGGTAGCAACATTAGTTGCCCAAAGTAGCAAACGCTGCAACCGCACGTAGCAGGGTCGCAGAGAAGGAGCAGCACCACCACCGGCGCCGACGGGTAGGACTCTGGGCGGCGTCGACCTCGGAGAAGCAGCGGCGATATGAGGTGAAGGAGTCAGTGGGGCCGACGACTTGGGATTCGATGGCGGCAAGAACTGGACGGGGGAGATGCGGAGGTCGGCGCCGAGAGTCAGGCCAGCCATGGAGATGGGCCGGAGATTGGGGGAGTGGATCACGAACTTTGTGGGCCGTCGCTATTAGTACATAATTGTTTGGGGAAACGAGATAAGGAGAAGGGGAGTGAGACCCGCATAGACACGTGACACTGCGGACGACTCGGACGATCGATCGTCGTATCATTTTCCTTTCACAAATTCTTTTAAAAAAAAAACTAGTTCATTGGTTTGATCTACCTAAAATAAAAGATACTTAAAAAAGTTTGCAAACTTTCATCTCTATCAGCAGTCCCACGAACAGTCCCACCTGCAGTCTAAGATATGGGACGCGACTACACGAGATCAAGTGGACGACGGTCCGATTGCGATGCGAAGCTCTTTACTCGTGGCAGATGGGCCAGGCCGCACATGGAACGCGTGCTGCTTTCGTTTTATTTCGTGTCCCTAGCCCAGCTTTACCTTTGAGCACATCGGCATCGGAGCATCACCCGGCTCCGACCGTCGCTGACCCGCCGCTCCTACCCGGCGCCGCCACCGTCCCCTCCCCGCCGTCCGTGCGCCCGTGATATAAACATCGCCTGCGCGAAGCTCACCCTCCACGATCTCCGACCACCCCCCCACCTACCCCCGCCATCTCGCGCGCGAATGGACGCCGTCCTCGGCTCGCCAAAGCTTCGGGCCTCTCCCTTCCCCGCCGCCGCCCGTTCCCCTCTGCCGCCGCGGGCACTCGTCGCCCTCGCTCCTGCCGCGGCCCGCGCCGGCCCTCTCCGCTCCGGCCCCAAGGTGCGGCCCGCTCTGCTCTGTTTATTTCACCTGTCCCCTCTGCACTGTCTTCAGAGGAAAACCTCTGCACTGCTCACCTTCTGGGATCTGCTTGATTTTGGTCTCCGTCCCACCTTTGCTTTGGACCAGCGATTTCCTGGACACGGATTCAGAGTTCAGGCTGTTTGTTTCTAGGGCACCATTCAGGCGCTAGCGCGGAACGGGATGGTGAATGTGGTGGAGCGCGAGGACTGCAGGTCGGTCAACGACGTCGCGGCCAGCCAGGGGATCCGTATCCGCCGGCATTGCCGCCCCACCGCATCCATGAAGGAGATCGAGGAGGCGACGGGAGCGCCGCGCAACGTCCTCGAGAGGATCATCTGGGACAAGGAGATCGAAGTAGCCCAGGTATAAATCCAGTCTTCTTAGTACTCCTACATTTTAGAAGCAACAAGGCTTCGTCACGTTGTGGAGAAGATTTTATTCCTCTGTCACATTTATAGTTGGATTTGAGTCTTACTTAACTATATTGATGCCCACCCTCAAAAGAAAAATATGTAGTGATGGAAAATTCAAAATATGTAGTACTACACATGTGTTTTGTCTGATACTTTAGTCCAATGACTAGTCTACAGTTGGACTAGTCTACAAGTCCTAAACTGACTGTCGTCGACTCTATTTTCTCGAGTCGATTGAGTCGAACGACTAGTCCTGGACTAGTCTAGAATAGTCATGTTGTTTGAGTCGATCGACTCAATTTTAGCCGGATAAGTGAGGCGCTCAGGAAGAAAATTGGGAGCCCTAGCTATTCTAGACTCTAGATTAAGTTATATGATGGCAACCGGATATTCCACAATCTGTGTAGTTCAACTGTGAAGCACCAAATGGCATACGCTTTTAAGGGGGAAATGGCATGTGCTTGTGTATGTTTCTTATAAATGTTATAGGGGGTATGACGCCGTATATATGATGGGTGCTAATGTTCTTGTACAGGGGCTCGCCAGGAATCCTCTGAAGGAGGTGACTGAGTCTGCAGGGATGGCTCCTCCTACAAGAGACTTCTATGGTGCTTTGGCAGCGTCCTACAAGCGAAATGGGGTACCAGCATTGATTGCTGAGGTCAAGAAGGCATCACCAAGTAGGGGCGTAATCAGGGAGAACTTCGATGCTGTGAGTTCTGGTCTCCTTCATAGCTGCCATAGCCCATAAGCTCTGGTAATTTCAAAGATTGGTTAAATAACTAGCGTGAATAAATGTTGTAGGTTGAGATTGCTCAAGCTTATGAAAAGTATGGAGCTGCGTGCTTGAGCATCTTGACTGATGAGAAGTATTTTCAGGTTCGTCGTTTGGATCTGCTGAACTGTATCTGATAGTAGACGTTGTATTCACTGAGCAGGCTAAAAATATATTTATTTCTACAGGGAAGTTTTGAGAATCTTCAGAAGGTGCGCAAAGCAGGAGTGAAGGTAATGATAGATGGATATAAATGTTCTTTAGATGTCAAGAGGATTTTCTGGGTTGCTATTTTTTCTCAATGTACGGCTGTATCTGTTGTAAATGCAGTGCCCCCTTCTGTGCAAAGAGTTTGTCATTGATGAATGGCAGATCTATTATGCCCGCTCGGTTGGTGCTGATGCAATTCTGCTAATTGCTGCTGTGCTGACTGATGCAGACATAACATATTTCCTTCGGATATGCAAGGAGTTGGGATTGACAGCTCTTGTTGAGGTTCAACATGTGCTTTATTTTTTCTTATTGAGGAAGTCCTTGCATGTGATTTGATCTTTATAGTCTGCATAAAATTAAGTTTTTGTTTGATTTTAGGTTCATGATGGAAGGGAGATGGAGCGTGTCCTGAGGATAGATAGTGTTCAGCTTATTGGCATCAATAACCGCAGCCTTGGTATGAGATTCTTTTGGTGCTCAATTTGTCTAGTAACTGAGTAAACATGCTGTCATGTTATAAGTATGATGTTCTAATATTCTAGAAACTTTGGCACATCTTGAGTCAAGATTTTTCCCTTGTATGGTGAATGAATCGTTTTTCTTATAATGTCAAAAATATTTATGGTGCAGCTACATTTATAGTGGATACTTCAAACACGAAAAGGTTGCTTGAGAAGCATGGTGATGCCATCAGAGAGAAGGGGATATTGGTACTGTCCCATGCTAGTGCGCAGCTTTTTTCTAGTCTTGTATGCATGTTTAACTGAAGAAAATCATGGTGTTAGTCCCTTAATATTTGTGCTCTAATTGGAAGGCAATTGGTTCAATGGTTACAGGCATACAGTAATTAACTAGCTTATTATTCAAAAGCTTTATATGACATGAAAGCCCCGTAATCCCCATAGTCTGTATAAACCATAAAATTACAGTCAGTTTGTTTATTACTGTCTTAATGTATTTGAAAATACATCTTTTACAGTAAAAGTAAAACAGGGACAGGTTATGCTACACAACGCAACTCTACACAGTTATCTTTTACATATTAAACTTTGCATAATCTGGAGTTCTATCATAGTTACGATGCTGAATATTGCATGCCACTCAAAGTCGGACGCCGCTTCCTTTGCTGGACTTGATTGCAAATTCCATGAATTGGCAATGACCAATTTGATTTTGTGATCCAAAATGCTTGTCTTTAGTTTTTTGCTGATTTGTTTGCCCAACCTTTATGTCTTTTCAGGTTGTTGGTGAATCAGGGCTTTTCAACCCGGATGATGTTGCTTATGTGCAGAAAGCTGGTGTCTCCGCTGTAAGTTATTCCGATTGCTTGTGGATTGATCAAAGCTTTCCCCGCGTGATTTTCAAAAAGCACTTATCCCTTTCAATGTACATCAGTCTCGGCCCACAAAATTATGCGCTAAAAGCTATCAAGATGTCTTGATGAATAATAATGTTCTCTTGTTGATGCTGTAGGTTTTGGTAGGAGAATCCTTGGTGAAGCAAGAAGACCCTGGACGAGCCATCGCTGGGCTCTTTGGGAAAGAACTGTTGCATTGAGACGACTAGATCAGACTTCTTGGTGGACTTTTTTTCTGCGGGAAATAATTATACTCCCTCCGATCCAAATTAATTGACTTGGATTTGTCTGGATTCGGATGCATCTAGCGCTAAAACATGTCTAGATACATCCAAATCTAGACAAATACGAGTCAATTAATTTGGATCGGAGGGAGTATCACATTTTTAGGCCTGGGAATAAACATATGATCTGCTGATTGTGTATTAGGTCAGGTGAGTGGCTGAGTGTTTTTATCTGGAGAGAAAACTGTTGTCAAATGTTCATTCATTTGTTTTGGTTGGGATGCACCGCCAGAGCTGTAGTGCAACGCTCAGGTGATGCTCGAGTGCGAAGGGGCAAGCCACTAAGCCCTCTCCCACAAAAGATTAATTTAATATCATGGACCCGTAGGTCCACATATCAGATATTAAACTGATAAGAACAGATACTACACTTTCTTAGCCGGAGGCCGAGAAAGGTATGATTTGATCGTTGCACGGGCGTCCTGTTTTATTTCAGCCTGAACCGCCTCTAAGGAGCTGGGCGATCGATATGGTACTATTCGAAGCGACACGGTAGCAGCCCATAATGTCTCTGCGCCTCGTACCGTTTAGGACCTGCATAGAAGGCCCACGAACAAGGTAGCAGCACATAGGCGTCGTTGATGGCCCAGTTCATTCAAAGTAAGAAGGTTGTTCACAATCACAGAGTAACCTTTTGTCTCCAAAGGATAACTGAGGTTCAAAATTCTTCCAAAAAATTTAAAAACTGAGACTCAAACGGTAAAATCTGGTGTGAGATTTGTAGCTTCACGTGCTACCGACTCTTGTGCGCCATGAAAGAGAAAAAAGGAACGTTAGAGCCGTTCACTACGTGATGCTTATCAGTCGGTGCCAAGGATTATAAACCTCGTCGATCGGCAGTTGCAGCCTCTGATCCTGGGTGCCTGACGTATAAAGTTACTGCAGGCACAGTTCCTAGCGTTCGACTCAGGTTATGGGGGCGCCAGAAAAGAGAAACATGCCTAGTTAGCCACCAATAGCCTAATTTTCACCCAGCCTACCTAATACATCAGTTGGCACACTTAGTCCACAACCAGCCCATGGGAACAACCGGGGGTGCCGAATACAACTTCCACACGTGGAAAAAGCGACAGTCCCAGTCCCACAACGAGCCTCCTAGTCCCCTCTCTCTCCTCTCTCCCTACTCTCTGTGCGCCCACCTACCGCCCACCTCCTGCATGAGTGCATGACGTTAGGCCACCACGCCCCCCCCCCCCCACCACCACCACCCGGAGGTCTACAATGTCACCCAGAGGTTTAGGACGTCGTCGTGCTTACCCTCCTCACCTTCCCGATGGCCTAGATCCGAGAGACGGCTCCGACATCGCCTTCGACTCACCCCACCTCTCACAGTTCCTAGCGTTCTGGAGGAGCAGTCACGCTGCCGTGCGCCCGCGTTCTTGAGGAGATGGCCAATGCGGAATAGGGAACACACTAACAGAGGTGAGGTCGAATACACATGCTATTTTGGTATTGGGGGCCACAATTGGGGAGAACCTCCCCTAATACGTGCACAAGTCTCCGACCACTCCCAAATCGTGTCGGCCGAAACATTGCCGGACGCCTTACTGCGAGATGAGTGGAGATGCTCAAAACTCACCAATCCTAGCCATCCGAGCCAAAATCATGTTTCACAAACAAGATTAGCTTATGTGGTTCACACTGACGCTAGGATCGTTCCGTCAGCATGCCACGTGGGATTTGTTTTTGGTTTGACATGGCCAGATGGGAGATGGGACTTCTTGGAGGTAATTGCAGAAAACACCACTTGTTTGTGCTGTTTTTGCACAAAGCACAATCTAAGATACTTTTTTTTTTTTGCAAAAAACACCAAATTTTGATATAATCGGTTGCACAAAAGACTAATCTCGTTATTAACTAGATAGGCATCGAATTAGGCGCGTAGTACCCACTAGATATGCTTACCTAGCCTCCAGGCCCGTCGATGAGGGAGAGCGAGTTGAGCGATCGATCAGGGCCCCGATTTACTAGGGCCCCCAAATTACGAGTACTTGGTTCAAGTTTGATTGGGCTTAAGCGGGAAAAAAAGCAGCATAGCTGCACCCGGCCGGACGCGACGAATGTTTGATCCGGACTCCGTTGTAAATCTACACGAGAGTATATAGACAGCTAACTACAATCCTAACAGCATGTACGTCTCACGCCTGTAACATATACACGACATCTCGTTTTTTTTCTTTTGAGGAAAAAACACGATAGCTTTTTTCTTCAAAAAGGGGCAGAAAACCCAGTCTAAATACACTAGCCAGTTGGGCTTCCAATTTGCAAATCGCGATGCAGGCTCTGATGTTCATCTCCGTCCGGCATAATGCGACTTGCATCTGGTCCTGCCATCACGCGAGATGCAGATTGGAAGTCCGGATGCAAGACGCCTACATGGCAGATCAAATCCCCGATCAGATCAGTAAAATTTAGTTCTTACTCCATGTCTCCATCTCTTAATTAGATCAAATCAATCGATTTGCGTTAAACTCACCAGTTTCATGAAAAAATGGTCTACAAATTTCGCTCCGGGACCCCAAATTTCTGGAGACAGCCCTGCTAGCCTCCAACATGAATTCACCTTAACCAAACTCAGATGGAATTGGTCATGTCAAGAGTTGGACTGTCGGACCAGAAAAAGAAAACGAACGCAACGGCACTTCTGCGTTTCAGGTCAATTCCTCTCATAGTCTTGACTAATAGAGCGAGCCTAAGCTAACTTAGGGATTAGAATAAGGAGAATGAATCACACATACTGATTTTTTTTTTGCAATGCCTCTATCGCTGCTGATGTCTTTTTTTTGTTTGCTCGTGGAGGAACCATAACGAGACTAGCTAGAGGCACTGTCAATGGGCCCTACATGCTTAATTAGCTAGTGTTTTGTGTAATAATTTACAGCAAAACCTGGTGTTTTGTGCAAAATAAATCTTAGATTGTGTTTTTTGCAAAACCGGCATCAACAAGTGGTGTTATGTGCAATTTGTTAGGTTGACCTCTCCACGTATGAACCCAACGGTTCATACGGACCCTCGATTCGCGCCCTGATCGGGGGCGCCCAACCAAGTCAAGGTTGGTGGGCCCCTGTGGCAGCGCAATATATAGAGAGGTGGGGACCGGGGCACAGACTGGGAGGTTCGTCGCACCGCCGCTCTCCCCACCACAACCCCTTCCGATCTAGGGATTGCGCTTAGCCACGGGAAGCACCACCGACGCTGCCACGCTCACGCCGTCGCCCTCTACCATGGCCACTAGCACGGTATGTTTCTCTTTCTCACTGATCTCTTCCCTCTCCTCTTAGATCTTGGACAAGATCTTGCATAGGCAAAAGCAGCTACCAATTTGATCTAGCCTAGATGATCCTAAGACAGAATCTAACATTGGTATCAGAGCCAATCGTGGCTAGATTTGTTCGGTGCAAAAGAAATCCAAAGTAAAAGACCTAGATCAAAAGTGTGCCTGCCTCACGGCCGCGCCGTTCCTCTCGATTTAGATGGGTATCCTACGGAGACATCTAAACGAAGAACCAACCCTCTCGGGGGCAAAGCGAAGAAACCCTAGATCTAAAGCCCCAAAAGCAACCCCAAAGTCCCCAGATCTCACCCCGAATAAACTCTTTCCCCAGATCCTGCAAGAAAAGGCAAACAAAGTAAAAGAAGGGCACCCACCGGCCACCGCCGGCAAGAGGCACCGCCGCCACTCCTCTTGATGGTGGTGCGCCCACCCTCGGGTGGACGCACCGCCGGCAAGGGGGGCAGGGGGCGCCAAGGAAAGAGCAAGATGGGGGGAGGGGCGCGCGACGCGCCGCCGCCTCGCCTCGGCCCTCACGCAGGGCTCGCGCCGCCGGCGCTAAGAGGGAGAGGGAGGGGCACGCCGGAGGGCGGCCGCCTCGCCTCGCCTCGTGCTCAACCGGGGGCAAGCGCCAGAGCTCGGCCGGAGGGAGGGGCTCGCCGTAGGTGGCCGCCTCACCTCGGCCCAGAGCGGGCTTTGCCACGCCGGCGAGGGAGGGAAGGGCCAGCGGCTAGCCTCGGCCTCTCCCACACGCCACCGACGCGGGGCAGCCGCGGAGGAGATGCAGCGCCGCCGCAGACGGGGACGCGGGGAGGACGCGGTGCACGCGGGGCAACCGGCCCGCAGGACGCGGTGCCGCCGCGGTGGACGCGGCGCCGCCGCGGTGGCCACGCGGGAGCGGTGAGGGGGAAAATGTATTCTAGGGTTAGTGGGCGTCGGCGGCTGGGTCTTTTATACCGCCCGAAGAGGGCGGCCGACCGTCGGATGTAGGGTTGCGCGCGTGGACGGCCAGGATGGAGCGGGCGGCTGGCGGGCGGCTGGCGGGCGCTGGCGGGCGGGCCAGGCAGGCCCCGGCTGGGCTGCTGGCGGGCCACGCTGCGCAGCGGGCGGCCGACGGCGCGCGGGCGACGGATAGCCGCAGCGCGCGGATGGGCCTTGGGCCGTGCGGCTGCTGGCTGCTCCTGCGAGCCCGCGCGAGCAGTAGATAACGGCAGGCCGCCGGGTTGGCCCAGTAGGGCGTTTTTTTTCTTTAACAGTTTTCTGTTTCTGGTTTTTTTACAGAAGCTGTTTTTTAATGTTTTTTGTTCATTTTTTGAGCAAATTTCATACAGTTTTTTCTATTCAAAGCATTCCAACGAAATTTTGTTTAGAGAATATTAAAGTGACAGAAATATTTCTGTAAGGTATAAAAGTTCATGAATTTTGTATTCATATTCCGCTGCAAATAGTTAAAGGTAATTGCTTAAACGCAATAAAGTGATAATTAATTTTTTCAAAAGATGTGATAAAGTGATATTAAAATGTGATTATGATTGTGTTATTATATAACCAACGTTATTAATAGCATGATCATGATTTATCATTTTATGTTGAAAGGTGCATTCATCTATGCAAATAGTTAAAAGTGTTAATTAAAGTTTTAAAGTGAATTAAATTTCAAAAGGTATGTTAAAGTGATTATTGAAACAATTATGGTTCTGTTATTTTATGACCAACGTTATTAATAACATGATCATGTTTTGTTGCAATAATATATGTATTTATCTCTATTATCTGCCCAACGGTGATATAGATTTAATTGCATAAACAGTTGTATGTTTTAATCTATACCAACATTGGATTAATGCATGCAATTGTTGTTATGGTTACACATCATTGTGGTTCTAAAGGAAGAAAAGATGATGATGTTGCATGGCATGAAAAGAAAAGGACCATGCTCTATTGGATATGGCATATATCTTAGAGAACCAAAAGATGTTTAATGCCGACAAAAGTTACATCATTTTATAAAGAACACAATTGAGAACGCTAATGCGGGCTCAATTGCAAAGTGTGCTTCCGCATGGGAGTTCATAGAAAAGACTAAAAGCCTTCATTACACAGAAACTTGATAAATGTATCCCGTGTGAACAAAGACATGGCAAGTGTGCCATATGGTTTAATAATGCTTATGTGGGTGCTGATTTGCTTCACAATGAGCTTTATTTTGTATCACTATGTGAAAAAGTGTTTCCTGTGTGAACAAAAGAAAAGAAGGCGAACTCATGACTCGTCAAAGTTATGACACTGCAGACTAGGCCATATTTCGAGGGGAAGAATAGAAAGCCTCGTTAAAAATGACATTCTTCCTCCGTTAGAGTTCTCTGACATAGAATAATGCATAGATTGCATTAAAGGAAAGTATGTCAAACAAATTAAAAAGGGTGCAAACCGAAGCATAGCTACACTAGAAATAATCCACACGGATATTTGTGGACCGTTTCCGGTGAAAAGTGTGGATGGCTATGATTCATTCATAACATTCACGGATGATCACTCCCGGTATGGTTATATTTATCCAATTAAAGAAAGATCTGAAGCGTTGGATAAATTTAAAATTTTCAAAGCTGAAGTAGAAAATCAGCACGATAAAAGAATCAAAATAGTCCGGTCCGATCGTGGGGGGGAGTACTACGGTCGGCATACTCCATATGGACAAGTACCAGGACCCTTTGCAAGGTTCCTGCAAGAAAATGGAATAGTCGCCCAGTATTCCATGCCGGGCGAACCTCAGCAAAACGGAGTAGCTGAAAGGCGCAACCGTACCCTTATGGATATGGTGCGCAGCATGATGAGCTATTCCACCCTCCCATTGGGATTGTGGATGGAGGCGCTTAAAACCGCCATTCATATTCTCAACAGAGTACCAAGTAAGTCGGTGCCCAAAACACCGTATGAATTGTGGACAGGCAGAGTCCCCTCTCTGCACCACTTGAGGGTCTGGGGGAGCCCAGCTGAGGCAAAAGTTTTCAATCCAAACATTACAAAGTTAGACCCCAAAACAGTATCTTGCCATTTTATTGGCTATCCAGATAAGTCCAAAGGCTATCGTTTCTACTGTCCTGACAGATATAAAAAGTTTGTAGAAACGAGACATGCAGTCTTCTTGGAGGACGAATTGATGAGGGGGAGCACGGTAGCTAGGAAAATTGATCTTGAGGAGAAGAGGGTGCATGCACCTAATCCGATGACTTAGGAGCCATTTTTCTCGCTACCTGTTGTGCCACCATCTACAACCCCTGAGGTTGTGGTGCCGGCACCTGCTGTGACTCCACACGTGACAACAATGGGCGAAAGTTCGGAACCTGTCCATCAGGAGCCACCTGAACCCACTGTTGAGCATGAAAGGGAGCCAGAACAGCCACCTAGTGTAAATGTGCCTAAACCCGAGGCAAGAAATGAGCAAGAGTCTGATGAACTCAGACGGTCTAAAAGAGAACGAAGACCAGCCATTTCCAAAGAAATCTACAAAGTTTACAATGTAGTTCATATGGAGGGCGATCCTACCTCATATGAAGAAGCCATGAGTAGCCCTCACTCAGCCAAGTGGGTGGAGGCAATGGAAGATGAAATGAAATCGATGAGTTCCAACAATGTTTGGGACTTAGAGGAAATTCCCAAAGGAGCCAAAACAGTAGGATGCAAGTGGGTCTACAAAACAAAGTATGACTCCAATGGAAATGTAGAAAAGTACAAAGCTAGACTTGTGGGAAAAGGCTTTACACAAAGAGAAGGCGTAGATTACAATGAGACTTTTTCTCCGGTCTCATGTAAGGACTCCTTCAGAATCATCATGGCACTAGTTGCACATTTTGATTTAGAGTTACATCAAATGGATGTCAAGACGGCATTTCTAAATGGAGATTTAGAAGAAAATGTTTACATGAAACAACCCAAGGGTTTTTTCATGGAGGGGAAGGAACATATGGGATGCCGCCTAAAGAAATCCATTTATGGGTTAAAGCAAGCCTCTAGGCAGTGGTATTTAAAGTTTAATGATACCATTAAAAGATTTGGATTCAAAGAAAATGTTGAGGACAATTGCATTTATGCAAAGTTCAAAAGTGGGAAATATATTTTCCTAATTCTATATGTGGATGACATTCTGCTTGCTAGCAGTGATGTTAGTCTACTACTAGAAACAAAGAAGTTCTTGTCATCAAACTTTGACATGAAAGACCTTGGTGAAGCATCTTATGTTTTGGGCATAGAAATTCACCGAGACAGAAAGAATGGAGTGTTAGGACTGTCGCAGAAAGCGTATTGTGAAAAGATTTTAAAGAAATATAATATGCATGCGAGTAATTCAACACCTGCTCCCATAGTCAAGGGCGACAGTTTTGGGAAATCCCAATGTCCAAAGAATCAATATGAGATCGATCAAATGAAGTCAGTACCATATGCTTCGGCTGTTGGAAGCTTACAGTATGCACAAGTGTGCACTCGCCCTGACTTAGCATTTATCACCGGGGTACTCGGTAGATATCAAGAGAATCCAGGCATAGAGCACTGGAAGATGGTAAAGAAAGCTTTGCGTTATGTGCAAGGCACAAAAGGCCTCATGCTAACATATAGACGATCTGATTCCCTAGAGATAAAAGGGTATTCAGATGCAGATTTTGCGGGAGATAAAGACGACCGAAAGTCCACGACAGGGTATGTCTTTACTCTCGCAGGAGGTGCTATTTCGTGGAGAAGCGCCAAACAGTCAATAGTTGCATCATCTACGATGTATGCAGAATTTATAGCATGTTATGAGGCCATGGGACAGGCGTTATGGTTAAAGAAATTCTTACCCGACTTGAAAGTGGTTGACTGCATCAGCAGGCCACTAAAGATGTACTGTGACAACGAGCCCGCAGTATTCTATTCTCACAACAACAAGTCGAGTAATGCTTCAAAGTCTATAGATATAAAGTATTATGTTGTGAAGGACAAAGTCCAGGATCAAACTATAAGTCTCGAGCATATAAGGACAAAAGATATGCTTGCGGATCCGCTAACGAAAGGCTTACCACCCAATGTGTTCAAGGAACACATAGCCGGCATGGGTTTAACGGCAAGCCTATGATTCCTGGACCATAGAGGCCCAAAAGTAACAGAATTTGTTTCAGAACATGAAGGTATATAGTGGCTGTCTGATTCTATCGGCAATTGAGCTGAGACGATGAAACATGCTCTAGGTATCATTCTGTGATGAAATAAGTAAGGTACAAAGTTAAAAGTAAAGTCGAGATCAAGGGGAGAGAATGTTAGGTTGACCTCTCCACGTATGAACCCAACGGTTCATACGGACCCTCGATTCGCGCCCTGATCGGGGGCGCCCAACCAAGTCAAGGTTGGTGGGCCCCTGTGGCAGCGCAATATATAGAGAGGTGGGGACCGGGGCACAGACTGGGAGGTTCGTCGCGCCGCCGCTCTCCCTACCACAACCCCTTCCGATCTAGGGATTGCGCTTAGCCACGGGAAGCACCACCGACGCTGCCTCGCTCACCCACGCTCACGCCGTCGCCCTCTACCATGGCCACTAGCACGGTATGTTCCTCTTTCTCACTGATCTCTTCCCTCTCCTCTTAGATCTTGGACAAGATCTTGCATAGGCAAAAGCAGCTACCGATTTGATCTAGCCTAGATGATCCTAAGACAGAATCTAACACAATTTTCTCAACTTCTTGGTCCAAAAGGGAAAATGGCCGAACTCTCTGTTGCCCATCCTCTCGAACAGGCCAGAGTGTTGGGCCACGACCGGCGGAGGAAGGGAAGAGGATACAGCGACGCCGGCAGGAAGCGGAAGGGAAATGGGAGAGGGTAGGGTCCCTACCGGTGGCGCCGTCAGGAGGCCAGAGTGAAAGCGAAAGGGGAGGGCACCAAACCGTGGCGGAAGGGAAGAGGAGGCCGGTGGCGCCAACAGGTGACGGAAGAGAAAGAGGAGAGGGTGGGAGGCCGGGCTCCGACTAGAGGAGGAAGGGAAAGAGGAGATGGACGGTGCTCACTGGCCTTAATTTGATGTCGGAGGCTAAACGGCACATTGCCTTTGGACGGAGGAGGCATGCAACCTATGTATGATGCCTGCACGGCACTACTAGCGTAGGCGGCAACTGGGTTGCTCCAACAAGTTGTAGGTAAAACTGCAAGCTCAAAGTTTTTTTATAATAGGGGAAGAAGAAGACCAGATGTGAGTTCAGTGGTTATGAGTTAATTGCAATGACATTTTAGCGTTTACCCGCAAGTACCAATGTGATTATCTTATGATTTGCAGTGATCTGTGAATCTAGATTGTAGCGATTACCAAGAACAATAGAATTTCCTTTAAAATGCAGCAAGGTGTTGCGCATGTGCTTACAAGAAGAACACAACTGCAAAGTATAATGACACTACTTGAGAAATAATCATATTGGGATGCCAGCGTATCAAACTCTAAGCTCCGATGACAACCAGGATCAGTACCAAAAAAGAGGAGCGTGTTCAAATATAAAACTGAAAAAAACAGTAAAGACAACCACTTCTTTGCCTTATTTCTATTGACATCATTTAGATGGCTTATGCTAGTCTTTCTCTTTCCTCTAGTTGTTACTGCATCTGCCACTTTTTTATTTCTTTTGGCATGAATTTCCTGGTTTCTGTTGACCTGGCTATCAGTTTGTGCTTGCTGACCAACAAAGAAGAACCATGGTTTGCAATAATTAGACATCAGTTGCAAAGTTAGTCAAATATATCCCAGTTGCCTTCATTCTTATTTTGCCATCTTCCAGAGTTCTTTTTACATGAGCTTTAATTGTGGCCAGTCACACGACAGAGTCCGCGCTTAATTATAGTGCCATGCGTAGTCATTTTTTCCCTTTAGGTTTTTCGCCTTCTCTCCTCCTGTCATTCTTCTTAGGTGTCCAAGGCATCCTTACATAACTTGGTGCTTGTGGCCTTGGGTTCTGAGATACAGTCACTTTTCCTGCCCTTTAACTGGATGCAAACAATGCATGTATTTTTTGTTTATGAACTCTTCATTCAGTACCATTTGTTGATGTAGTCCATGACTCTAGAACACTTGTAGACTCTTGTGATAGCATGGCACCAAGGTAGCCCTACTAGTTGAAAGTATCTACATGGTATGTAACTCTAAACTTCAGCATGTACTTTGCATTTGTATGCCCACTCGATTGGTGCTGATTTCTGCTGTGCTAACTGATGCTGACATAGCATTTTCCTCCGGATACACAAGGAGTTGGGATTGACAGCTCTTATTGATGTTTGACATATGCTTCATTTTCATTATTATGAAATTGTACTTGAAGGTAGTCCTTGAATGGGATTTGATCTTTATAGTCTGCGAAAACTAAGTTTTTGTTTGATTTTAGGTTCATGATGAAAGGGAGATGGACCGTGTCCTGAATATAAATGGTGTTCAACTTATTGGCGTCAACAACCGCAGCCTTGGTATAAGATTCTTTTTGTGCTCACTTTGTCTAGTAATTGAGAGTAAACGTATTGGTATGTCAACTGTCAAGTATGATGTTCTTCTTCTAGAAATTTTGACACATGACCTTTGCATTTTTCCCTTACATGGCGAATGAATCTTTTTCTTAATTTCCCCTTACTGACTGATGTTTTTCTGCAGTCAAAACATGCACGTGCACATAGCACTAGACAAAAAGGTTAACCTCTTCTGGTGCTCAATTTGGCTAGTAACTGAGTAAACATTTTGTCACGTTAAGTATGAGAGCTCTGTTACGATGATTGGTCAGTACCATCCAATCCTATCAAGTACTATTCGGTACCAACAGGTGTAATTAATTTAAGCCGTCTGATCTGGCAAAGTTAATCAACAGATAAAATACGTAGTGTAGGGGTATTATGGTAATTCCTTTAGCCGCACAACCAAAAGCCTCCGCTCGATCCTCTTTTCCCCTCCCCTTCCCTTTGTTGCCTACCTGCACCTGCGCCGCCGCCCGCCTGCACCACCACCGCCACACGACCTAAGCCCCGCTCGATACACTTTTCCCCTCCCCTCGCCTCTGCCCCCTGCCAAGCCCCCGCCTGCACCACCGCCGTCGTTCGCGGGACGCGTGCAGCCCCTGCACCCCATAGTTGCCTCAGGGCTTGCTCACCGGACTCCACCACCTCAGACTGCCGAACGCCGCCTCCAGTCTCTGACCCGAATCTTGCCATCTGACACCGCCCTACCGTGGTCATCCTCGTCTCTTAGCCAGCAGGGTCGTTTTGCTACTGGAGTTTGACGAATGATGAGGTACCATATTCCTTAGTGTCATCGATTTCTTTCTCTTGTGATTGGTGCACTAGCGCTGAGTAGTTGCAATCTGATGGTTGGCTTGGTAGAATCGATCTACTACTAGACTGCTTAGGTACAAGGCTTTTTGCGGAGATGAATTGCTTAGGCCAATAACCTGTTTGGGCAATGCGATTTATGTTGGACCGACTACTACAATTATCGTAGCTCTGTAAATTAAGATCTGTTCCATCTTGAATCTGAAATAATAATCAAAGTAAAGAGGTGAGTCTTGCATCAGGTCTGCACGTATTAGTCAATTCTTTGATGTTGTAATCTAGTTGCCTGATACGGAGAGAAATGTTGTATTCAGGGGAAATAAAGCAACCAGTGTACATACGAATTGTTACTTTAATCTAGTTTTGGTAGTTTGCCTTGGTGGTGAGTTTTTTCGTAGTAATTCATATTGTATCTTGGTATTGTTTTAGTACAGTATTTTGATGGTGGTTTAAGCCGTAGGTTCTGGAAATTTGGGTGCAAGAGCTGACAGTTGAACCGTCTTGCCCTTCCTTTGACTCGGCCGCTGCCCTTCCTCCTTCCGTTGAGACACCGATCTTCTGTTCTGAGGTGAGCAGCTTGACCTTGCCAGTGTTTGCTAAAAGTACTGCCTGTAAATATGTTTTAATGCATTACATATTCGTGGCATGGAGGTATCTACATAAGTAGTGAGCGTTTAGTAGTTTGTTGAGTCATGGTAGTATTTTGTTCATATTGTATCCAACTGAATAACATGAAATTTTTGGACCAGATCTTGTCATAGAAATTTCTAGTGCGCAATTTATCTTGTTATATGTTTCTTTGTATACTTGTGACTCGTGGTAATGTCGCAATCCAGATTTAATACTCGGCGGCACAGTTCTACCCTTTTTCTTGCTGGATATAAATTGATGAGTAATGTTGGCACTTGCACATCATTATTTTTGGAAGAAACTGCTAATGTAGAATCATTTTTCTTACAAATAAATCTAACAGTCTAATATACCCATGACTCGGCCACCACTAATTTTATTTCCCCTCTCTTGTGTGAATCATGAGTTAAAAGCTTGAAGGAATTTTTCCAAGTCAAATAAGTTTGAAGTGTTTCACAACTGATCTTGCTTACTTTGTTTGACCACCAGATCCTTTTCTGAGCAACTTGCTGAGATCTGCACTGCATGCCGTGGCTCGTCACTCATCAGCAGTTCAAAGTTCAACTTGTCGAAGAAAGAAAGTTCAATGTTCAAACCCCTCTAGGAACTGATCGATTCCACAATTATGTAATTTAAAGGAAAAACTTGTAGACAAACTAGCTTTCCAGATTGTGTATCTACATGAATGAGCTGAGAAGTTGCAAAAAAAAGATCGGCATGAAATTTTGAAGTATTCTTATCACTGTCTGATCTTTCAGCTTCTTTTTCGATTCATATTTTAAGTTTTGCACGTACTATGTGACTTGAAAACTCATTTTGCTTTTGGCTTTATTGCTCCAGTTTTCTGGCGGTATGCAGAGATGCTGAGAGAAATGCAGGAGGAGGATAAGGCCTAGCATAAGAAGAGTTTGCACGAGAAGAAGTTGCGGAATAAGATGAAGCTGGCGGAAGAGACGGGCTTACTGCAAGTCAGCAGTATGGTTCATCTGCATCTCGCATGCGATGCATAATTCCAGTGGCTCGATTCATCCATTTGATGGATTAGTTGGTGCTGATCAGTTCTGCATACTCGATGGATTAGTTGGTTGCCAGCTGAACATGTAGGTGTAATATACTGCTAGGTACAAAGCATGGATTTTTCTACAATTTGATTGATTGGTGCTATAATCCACAGTCTAAGGATGTCAATGAATGGCATACTCCATGGATGTATTCTAATTGCACACCTGACATATTGTGCTTGATGTTTTTTTTGGCCTAAGTTATGATGCCACTCAGATTGTAATGCAGTCTTCCCGGCTGGACAGTTATAGTGTTCCTTTGCAAAAATAGTTGAAGCATGTGGAGTTCATGTTCCTGGCAGCAGACCATGCAAAAATAATTGAGGGTAACCGTGCTGGCAATGCATCTTAGTTCGATCACCAATCCGGAACAGATAGTCTCAATCGAGCGATCCTACTACACGTTTATTAAAGACACGGTAGTTAAGCATCTTTCAAACTTGCCAGGAAATGCTGATACATAGTGTAAGTGACACGTTACACTGTTTTCACGTGGAAGTTTAAAGAGAGTAACATAAATAGTTACAAAGTGGTTCAGTTCAGGGGAGGATGAACGTGACAAATAATGGAAACTAATAGAAGAAGCTCGGATACATGGCTACAGGGACGACTTCTTGATCAGGTCATCCTTGAGATCTTTGCTACCTAGGACAGTATGATGAACGCTACCCCAACAAGAACCCTCGAGTAGGCCTCCACAATGACATGCTCGGACTGCAAGTTCAGTTAAGTGTTCAGGACGATCATCAATTATAAAAAACAAAGAAAGTATTCAGCTTACAGATTTTTTTTCCAGTCGCTGCAAGATGACTAAATAGAATTGGTACTTGCCTATGGAAGGGCGTCCATAACATCCGTTGGAATAGGGATCTGAAGCAAGACTTGTTCATTGATACACTTCGCTAAGTTTAGCCTGAAAATTAATCATTTTTCTCTGCAATTGAGATAGCCTTTGTTCAGGGACACAAGGGGATGGGAGCCACCACTCTTTGCACTTTCTTTGCCTAGGCCACCAGCTCGGCTGTCACTCTCTTCATACAAACACTTTGTGTCCACCATCGAGTCCAGAACTTCCTGCATATTTTGATGCATATGAAATTAGCAAAAATCCAAACCGGGACAAGTGCACATAATTTGTGAAATATACAACATCATCACAGATAGCCCTTTATTCCAATAGAGATAAAACTGTCTTTGGTCTACACATACATAGGCTGATAAGAGTTACACGATGATGACAACATACAATTAGCTCGTCTTCTTCCTTGTTAAACATAAGAACAGAAGAAGCTCTGATTTATGAGTATAGGGACAACGACCTTAGCGGAGATGTGGATCTGCAGCATCGACGGGGGAGATCGATGCTGGAGATGTGTTGTTGCGCCGCCGCCGCCGCCGCCTGCAACAGAGCGCCACCCAGAATCCCCGCCATGGTCCTGGAGATAGCCCATGCCCAATCCCTGATGCCCCTCCTCCTTGCTCGCCTATCACCGGCAGCTAGCTCCGTAGGGACGCCCTGACGTCAAGCTTCGTGGTAGACAACTACTTGGATGCGGTCGCCTCCCTCTTGCGCTGGCGCCACCAAGGTTCCCCGTCGTCGGTCTGCCTGGATGTGGTCGCCTCCCCATTGCGTCGATGCCACCCAGGTTCCCCGCTGTCGATCCTAGGGACCTCCGGTGCCCCCATCCCCTGATGCCCTCCTTCCTCCTCCCCTAGCGACAGTGGCTTGCTCCATCGGTGGCGATTCATTGCGGCGAGACGGCTAGAGTAATTTGTGAGACGAGAGCCATGGGAGAGTAGGCCACTTGTCAAAATTACATAAATGCCCTTTATTAATTAAAATAAATCAAATATGTTGGTACTGGTCCCGCATAATTTTGGTAACGGTCCCACAGTTTTTGTATTATCAGGTACTATCAGTTTGGTACCGCCTATTTTAGCACCGTTAGATCAGAGTGGACGGACGGTTTCTAAAAATGCCAATCACCGTAAAACTTCTATAAGTATGATGTTCTGATATTCTAGAAATTTTGACACATCACATTTGCATTTATTTGAGTAAAAAAACTTCCCTTGTATGGTGAATAAATCATTTTTCTTATTATGTAAAAAATTATTTATGTTGCAGAAACATTTATAGTGGATCCCATGCAATGCGTGACCCTTTTTCTAGTCTTATATGCATGTATGTGTTTTAACTAAGGAAAACCATTGGTGTTAGTCCCTTCATATTTGGTCTAATTGGAAGTAACTAGCTTTAAAAAACGACATAAAAGCCCATAAACGGCATACTTTTCAGTGTGTAGAACCCATAAACTTGCAGTTACTGTCTGAATGTATTTCAAAAAGCATTTTTTACAGTAAAAGTAAAACTAGGAGAAATTATGCTACACAAACCGAACTCTACACAGTTATCTTGTACATGTTAAACTTTGTATAATGTGGAGTTGTAGTTACGTTTCTGAATGTTGGATGCACCTCAAAGTCGGATGCCGCTTCCTTTGTTGGACTTGATCGCAAATTCCATGAATTGTTAAGGACCATTTGATTTTGTGATCTCAAATGCTTGTGGTTATTTTTTTTACTGATCTGTTTCCCAAACCTTTATGTAATTTTCAGGTTGTTGGTGAATCAGGGCTGTTCAATCCAGATGATGTTGCTTATGTGCAGAAAGCTGGTGTCCCCGCTGTAAGTTTATCCGATTGCTTGTGGATTGATCAAAGCTTTTCCCGCGTGATTTAAAAAAAGCTCTTCTCCTTTTCAATGTACATCAGTTTCGGACCACAAAAAAATGTGTGCTAGAAGCTATCAAGATTGAGACTGACTAAATCTTGTTGATGAATAATGTTCTCTTGTTGATGATGTAGGTTTTGGTAGGCGAATCATTGGTGAAGCAAGAAGACCCTGGACGAGCCATCGTTGGGCTCTTTGGGAAAGAACTGCTGCATTGAGACGACGAGATCAGACTTTTTGGTGGCCTTTTTTTCAGCGGGGAAATAATTATATCACATTTTTTAGGCCTGGGAATAAACATATGATCTGCTGATTGTGTATCAGGTCAGGTGAGTGGCTGAGTGTTTTTACCCTTTGAGCAGACACCCAGGGATTATGTTGTATCTCCAGGCGACAAAAAACTGTATTCTTCGGGCAAGAAAATGTTCTTTCATTTGTTTTGGTTGGGGCGCACCGCGAGAGCTGTAGTGCAACGGTCAGGTAATGCTCGAGAGCCAAGTGGCAAGCCACTAAGCCCTCTCCCAAAAAAGATTAATTTAATATCATGAACCCGTAGATCCACGTATCAGATATTAAACTGATAAGAACAGATACTACGCTTGACCTTAGCCTGAGGCCGAGAAAGGTATGATTTGATCGTGGCCGGGGCGTCCAGTTTTATTTCAACCTGAACTGCCTCTAACTAGCTGGGGGATCGATGTGGTACTATTCAAACTACACGGCAGCAGCCCGTAAGGTCGGTGCGTGACGTGCCTCAGTGCCTCAGACCGTTTAGGACCTGCCCAGAAGGCCCACGAACAAGGTAGGCGTCGATGATGGCCCAGTTCGTTCGAAATAACGAGGATACGACGGGAAAGATATGGTACATGCATTGATCATTGGAGTTACATATCCATGAGCCAAGAGAAACAAAATGATGTTAAGACTACCACATGGTACATGTGGGGAGCAATCTACAAAATCAAAAAAATAATGTTAAGACTAAAAATAAAGAGAGCATGGAGTATCTCCTTCCATGCGGGCAGGGCCGGCTCTATGTTTTACAGCGCCCTTGTGCGAAATTGAGGCATGAGCCCCTAAGGTTAATGTATATGTGGCAATCTAGATATATAGACAAATATGTATCTACTTTTACTTACCACACATTCTTACTCACAAAATATAAGAAGTAGACAATTAGTATTATTGCTAGTTTGATTATCTTAGATAAGGCCCCGTTTGGAAGGCGGGACATGAAAATAACGGGAATAAGAAACACACAGGAATGGAAAACTAAAGATTGGAAAACACAAGAAAATTTCTAACATGTTGTTTGGATTACAGGAATAGGAATGGAGCAGAAACGTCTTGTCTAATGGCTATTCTAATAGCAGTCTTGATGGTTGATTTCCAGACTCAAAGGAAAAGAAAATGGAGGCCAGACTAAATGGAAACTTTCCTCTAATTTTCCTATGCCCAAATCCTATGTTCCAAACAGTGCAAAGGGAAAATTTTCTACTCCATCCGACCCAAATTAGTTGATTCAAATTTATCAAGATACGGATGTATCTAGACAAATCTAAATCAATTAATTTGGGTCAGAGGGAGTACGAGATTCCTTTCCTATAAAATTCCTCCCGAAAACCTATATTCCAAACAGCTCCTACAAAATAATTCCATGGGAGTGCTTAAAAAAAATTAAAAAATTGAGGGAAGATTGAGTATACCAGGCAGGTGCGAGGAGCGGGTCAGCGGACACAGCCACACACGCACAGGCGAGCAAGGCCGAAACTCGCAAGGGAAAGAGCAGCGACAGGCTACATCGTTTTGGCAAAAGACAAGTCTGGTGAAGTGTCGATCTACCAGCGCCCTCGGCAAGCAAGGAAGATCGAACGAGAACTGAAGAGTCGAAGAGATAGCTAGGAGATCGATCGTCGGGCGGGCCTGTAGCTCTCCATCGCGTGCGAGTCAATCCCGTGATCCGCTGTTTCTCTTAGTGCCCGGGCACGCTGCAGGCGCCACCCGGATTGTACTCTTTTAAGGAACTGTAATGCTTGTCTGTCTCAATTGACTATGGCATGCATCTGGAGAATGGGGCTGCTAATACAAAGGTTGCAGCAGGCTTTGTTGGGTTTTCTGTTTTTTTACGGATAGGTAGGATATAGTACATAGAACTAAGTAGTAATGGGCCCCTGCTGGCATAGGCCCTTGGCCGTTGCACAAGGTTGCCATGCCCTAGAGCCGGCCCTGCATGCGGGTAGTATGGTCTGCTTAGAGTTACACATTAAACTAAGATTTAACGGGATAATTTCTTTGCCGGCGGAAAGAAGGATGATAAGAAACGGAGGTGGCTATTCGGCTCGAGGTTGCAAATGCCCCCATTGTAAAAAACTATTTTGGGATATCAAAAAATTCAAAAAAAATTCAACATATACATTCAAACATTTTATATTTGTCCACAAGTTTTCGGGATGAAAAAAATATTATGTGTCATGTACAAGATATTTTTTGTCTTTTTGCACGGGACACGTAACATGTTCTTTCATCCCGAAAACTTGTGAATGAACATAAAATATTAGAATGTACATGTAGACATTTTTTCGAATTTTTTGATATTTTAAAATATGTTTTATTACAATGGGTGCAAATGCACCCTTGAGCCAAAAGAGATTTCTGAATAAGAAAACCACCTTCAAGTTGAGCTGATACTTCTAGTTATTTAATAAAAAATAATACATTTTTATTTCAGAAAGTAATACACAAATTTGAACATTTCCGGATCTAGCACATAGTCCACTTCGGTGAGGCCGAGTGGGCAAGGCTGAGTGACCGTTGGTGGCGGGCCCCACATGCCGACAACTTCCAACGTTCGGCCGACAGAGCCACTCGGCCATGCGGCGGTCGACTGGGCTACTCGGCCACGCCTTCGCCGACAGAACCCAAGGCCGGGAATATCGCGACGAATGCCTGCTCATCTCTTCTTCTCCTTCCTCTCCCTCTCTCTCCTTTGCTCTTCACTCTCCATGGCTAGCCTCCATTTTTGCTCCATTTAGCCAAGTTTTGCCCCAAATCTTCACCTAAGAGTTATTATGGAGGTAGTTGAACCCCCATCTACTGACGGGTTAGCTTGGGGAGGCGATTTCGTGGTGTTTTTTGGAGGAATGGTGGTCGTGGTCTTGTGGAGCAATGGCAATAGTGAATGCTGGTGTTAGAGTAGTCTAAGCTGCATGGTGGTGCTGACTCGGTAACTGAAATGGGCACGACGGGAGAGTAATGGACGCGACGAGATAAACAGAGGGAAAGAAAAGGAGGGAACCATCAAATTCGCGCGGGGCCATGGGCTAGATCGCTGCCAGCTCTGGCCCACGCGACTTGTGTCTTGCGGGTCCAAAAGGATCTCGATGGCGGATGGGGCGGGACCGCCGACAGGCTATTCGGCCGCGTCAGACCGAACACGCCTTTGAGGATCGCGACTGGGTGCACCAACATGCTCGATGCTCTCCAAAGGACTTTAGGGAGGTGCTTAGGGAGCGCGTCTGGAGATATTGTAGGAAAGCCCAACTCAGATGCTCTGCATGTAGGGCAATCGGCCGACTGCCATCGACGGACAGGAGTTCAACTCCTTTATTTTTCCCGTCGAACCGCCTAAGCGGTATGTGTGTTGGAGAAGAAAAAGAACTCAGACCCATTCGTACTCTTTGGGCTCGTCTAGTAGCTTGCAGATGGTATAGCCAGACCAGTGGACGACGAAATCGGGCCAATTGGTTACCGTATACACTTTTGGCCGCATGAGTCTGAACCTCAAAGTACCCCTCAGCCAAGCCTTGTGACAATGCTTGTGACAATGCTTGATTCGGCCGTTTCCCCGGAGACAGCCTCACTACGTGCAAAAAGGGGAACTCGGCGACAAAGTTTGTGCAGGCAGGGAGATGGCGGGAGGCCACGCGTAGCCAGAAAAATCTAGCGGGAGGAATTCGCTCACCGCCCTCCTACTCCCCTCCCTATTTAGAGACGGCGGTGTATCGCCCCACAAATCCAAATCCACCATTCCACCCCCTCGAGCTTTTGACCCATTAGATCTAGATCGATGTTGTTTGATTCTTCTACCTCTAGCACGAAGACGATGGTCCTGCTGCCTTCGCCGACGAGCATGATGTCAGTTGGTAGTCCTGTTTCACCATGGAGCTCGTCGACAGTGATCCTACTGCCTACTCCCACAAACACGGCCACAACCTGCTTGCCGGCAACAAAGTCTACCAAGGGGACGGTCGGCGTAGCTGCAACTCCATCGACCACGACGATGGTCGGCCTACTAACATATCCTTCATCCCCTACCTCTGTGCTGCATCGTCTGGAAGCTGCTGTAATAAGAAACCTCTCACCTTGGGCTAGATGTACATAGATCTACTTGTGTGAGTTAGTTATTGTGAGCATGTATAATCTCACTAGTAGAAAGAGGGCCTTTGGTCCAGCGCCCAAATTCCATTGGTCCCGGTTCGTTTCCATAATCGGGACCAATGCCAGACACCGGTCCCGGTTCATGCCGCCAGGGAATTGGTCCAGGTTCATCTGTAAGCATTGGTCCCGGTTTATGGCACGAACCGGGACCAATGACCCCGCGATGCACACGTGGCTCTCTGCGAGGCATTGGTCCCGGTTCATGCCAACAACCGGGACCAAAAACCCCGCGACGGTCACCAGTCTAGGAATTAATGTAAATTAATTCGGCGCAGAAATTAATTCGAGGTAGAAATTGAATTGATCACTATTTTTGAACAAATCTTTCACGAATTAATCGAAACAAAGGTCTAAATTGAGACATTTTAGTATTCGACCACAATTTTTTGCATACAAATAAAGATGCGACTTTATAAATTTCTAGTCGACAACACTTCCGCTGCCGCTGTCCTCCGAGCCGTTGTCCTCCGTGCCGCCAGCTTCCTCGTCGTCGTCGGACGAAATCTCCACGATTTCGGCGTTGTTGGGAGATGGAGCTCATCTGTGCGCATAGCGGCATCGATGGCGGTGTAGATGGTCCGTCCAGGGACGGACCAGAACAACTCCCGCCCTTCTTGGTTGCGGCGACCCGGGTGCACCAAGCGCCCGTCCACGAAACGGTTGCCAAGCTTGGCCTTCCGCTCCTTCTTGAACAGCCGGGGCCAATACTCGCTGCCCGCGGCGTACCGGGGCAACGCCCTAAAGCACGCGGACAGTTGGCGGCGACGCTCCGCGATGACGTACTCCATCTCGTATCCGCGGGGGTTGAGGAGCGGAGCCACCAGCACACCCCCCTCGCTGATGCGAAATCCGGCAGGAAGGGTCGCGCGTGGCGGCGCGAGGATGCCGTAGATCGCAAACTGCGCCGCCTCGTAGTGGTTGAGCGTGTGCACCTCCATGACGGCACGGTGGAGATTGGAGAGGGAGGGGAGGCGAAACGACGGCGCGGTGGAGAGGCAAAGTGGTGGGGTGGAGAGGGACTGCAGAGAGGCAGAGGCGATGGCGAAAGCGAGCGCTGTGGCCTCATATTTATGCACGGGGACGACGAAGCGACGGAGGCATTGGTCCCGGTTATTGCCAAGAACCGGGACCAAAGCCCCTCCCGCGCGACACGTGGCGGCCCAGCAGCGCGCCCCCCACTGAAGTCATTGGTCCCGGGTCGTGCCATTAACCGGGACCAATGACCTGGGTGGGGTGCGAGCTGCTGGGCGGCCACGTGTCGCGCGGGAGGGGCTTTGGTCCCGGTTCGTGGCAATAACCGGGACCAAAAATCCTCCCCTGGCTATATATAAGCCCAGCCCTTTGCCCACCAAATTTTGCTAGATTGTGTATGCGGAGTGGGTGCTAGCTTTTTTTTTCTTTGATTGCACACAAGGTGTTCGACGAAATGTCCGAGCCACACTTTAGTTCGCACAACACGGTATCCTCGGCTAAGGTTAGCAACCTTATCTTCTTTATCTGTAACTGATACAAAAATATTGCATCTGTCCATGTAGGGTGGTCATTTTACTATTGACGATGTTATTGTCATGGTTAATTATTATGACACAGATCGATGCACGGATGCGATGGATGTATGGCGACCGACGCCATTCCGAATTTATTGCAGGCCTCCATAAATTTATCGATTTGGCTAAGGCAAACAAAGTGGATAATTTTATGCCTTGTCCCTGCGTCGACTGTCGGAACGTGGCGGAGCACTCTGCCCCGAGAATCCTTCAAAGCCATCTGCTTCAGAGAGGTTTCATGCCCGAATATTATTGTTGGGCCATGCACGGAGAAAGAGGGGTTAGGCTGGAAGAAAATGAAGAAGAGGAGGATGGTGACAGCTATCCTATGTCCCCTGAAGAATACAGTGATACTGCAATGGAAGACAATGAAGAAGAGGGAGGCGGCAATGAAGAAGAACAACGGGCATCAGATGAGCCCGCTGATGGTCTTGGTCGGGTCATTTCTGATGCAAAGCAACAATGTGATACAGAAAGGGAGAAGCTTAATTTAGAGGCCATGCAAAAGGATCACAAAAAGTTGTTTTACCCAAATTGCGAAGATGGCAGCACAAAGCTCGGTACCACACTTGAACTGCTGAAATGGAAGGCAGAGACTGGCTTATGTGACAAGGGATTTGAGAAGTTACTGAAAATAATGAAGCCGAAGCTTCCAAAGGATAACGAGCTGCCCGAGACAACGTACGAAGCAAAGAAGACTATCTGCCCTCTAGGATTAGATGTGGAGAAGATACATGCATGCATTAATGACTGCATCCTGTACCGCGGTGAGAAGTACGAGAATATGGATAAATGCCCGGTATGCAATGCATGTCGATACAAGATCAGACAAGATGACCCTGGTGATGTTGAGGGCGATGATGAGCCCTCCAGGAAGAGGGTTCCTGCTAAGGTTATGTGGTATGCTCCTATAATACCACGGTTGAAACGTCTGTTCAGAAATAAAGAGCATGCTAGGTTGTTGCGATGGCACAAAGAAGAGCATAAGAAAGACGGAAAACTGAGACACCCTGCCGATGGGTCGCAGTGGAGAAACATCGAGAGAAATGAAGGAAATATGCCCTAAGAGGCAATAATAAAGTTGTTATTATGTATTCCTTGTATATGATAGATGTTTATTTTACATGCTATAATTGTATTGATAGGAAACATCAATACATGTGTGTTTAATAAACAAAAAGGGTTCCTAGTCATGCCTCTCTTATAGACTAGCTTGTTGATTAACAAGATGATCAAGGTTTCCTGATCATGGACATTGGATGTTGTTAATAACAAGGTCACACCATTGGTGGAATGATGTGATGAACATTCATCCGAAGTATAGCATTACGATCAAGTCATTGTGTTTATATTGCTATAACATCATACGAAGTAATCTTTATTCTTAGACCATGAGATCATGTTAATTGCTAACACCGGAAGAGTATCTTGATAACATTAAACGTCACACCGTAACAGGGTGACTATAAAGATGGGTTCAGTGCTACGAAGGTGTTATGTTGAGGCTCATGGATCAAGAGTGGAATTTGTCAATCCAGATGATGGATAGATATACTCTGGGCCCTCTCGGTGATATCACATTAGGATAGCTTGCAAGCAAGTGATGTGATCACTAGAATGTTATATCACGGGAACGAGAAAAGAGTGCATGTTGGTAACGAGATCAAACTAGGTATGGAGATACCGATGATCGAATCTTGGACATGTAATATATCGAGAGACAAAGGGATTTAGTTACAAGCGTTAAAGGTTCTCACGATCACAGGAGTCATCGTTGAATGTGTAGGAGTTAGTACGGATCTCCAGGTCCCGCTGCTGATTATTGATCGGAGAAGGGTCTCGATCATGTCTGCATTATTCGCGAACCGTAGGGTGGCACACTTAAGAGTTACCGGACACCATTTTGGAGCACATATGTTTCAGACGAAAGAATTGCAAAGCGCAGGAATTGTTTCAATAGAAACCGGAAATTGTTTTGGGTGAAATTGCAGAAGGTGGTTCTGCATGTGATATTGAAATATTGCAAGGGGTTATATGTGAATGTTTGTTAATTAAAGTAATTAACAAAATTCTGAATAAATTTAATAAAAGAGTTTTTATTAAATGAGAGAGCATTAAATTTGGAGAAACTTAATGCATTTAAAGTGGAGACTTTAAAAGGGAATGTGAAGAGGCATTTTAATGTGGAGGAGTTACCACCACATGAATGGGGGAGGTGAGGGGTCACCCCCATGCGCCGTCCATGGAGAGAGGGGGCACCCCCCTCCTCCTATAAAAGGCCACCCATTCCCTCCTTCATCCACACACCATCTTGTGGAGGATCTCTCTCCCCCTCTAGAATTATTCCCCCATGGTCTCGGATTAGCGAGATACATGTTCCCGGTGGCATTTCGTCTGGAAGGAGTTGCTGCTTCCGCTGGATCGCTGGAGCGAGGAGGTGGAGGTTGTCCGGTGGCTTGAACGTGTGTGCGAGTGCGGATGCGCTGCTGAGTTGCGGCGCTCAGACTTCCTCATGATCTTGAGATCGACAAGTGTACGACTACATCAACCACGAGTTCCTACTCGTTAACAAAGCTCGTTGTCTTCGAGGGTAAGTTCTCTATGGATGTATGTCCACCCGTTTGCTTTGTACCTAGTAGATAGATCTTGGCGTGTGGTTCACACCGTAGGAAAATTTTTGTTTTCTATGCTCCGGACCCAACAGTGGTATCAGAGCCTGATCTATGCGTAGGTGCTTTGCACGGGTAGTACACATATGTTTATATGTGGGCGATGATGATCATGTTATTGCATCTTCTATGTACTTTGGATATTGGTGGCATAGTGGGATGAAGCGGCCCGGACCAACCTTACATGTCATCGTACATGAGACCGGTTCCACGACTGACATGCAACTTGTTTTGCATAAGTGGCTGGCGGGTGTCTGTCTCTCCTACTATAGTCAATATCTGATTTACAACGAGTTGCTAATAACTTAGTTATCCTCGTTGTGATTCATGTTCGTAGGTTAGACAGGTTCTATCTCCGAAAGCCCTAAGCCACGTAAAACTTGCAATTGATAAATTAGAGGCGTCTAGTTTAGATCGTTGCTGGGCTAGTGTTTTGATATGGTATTGTTGTAAGTAGATGTATAATAGATACTCTTACAACTCACTTAACGTGTAAGTTCCATAGACCTTGGCCTTACACACAAAGGAATGATAGAGATCATACCACGATGCAAATGATAGAGATCAAATGCATGGACCATATCACCTCACTTCACACATTAGATGTTAGCATCTTATATTGCTAGTTTGGCGCATTTGGTAGCATTATAAGATGATCACTCATTTAGATATCAAGATAAAATGTGTTCTTCCTTAAGTATGCACCGTTTTGTGGATCGTGTTTTGAGGCATCACGTGATGATGGGGTGTTTTCAACTCTACGCTTTCATACAACGGATGTAAGACAGTTTTACACACGCAAATACTAAGGTTCTTACTTGACGAGCCTAGCATGTACAGACATGGCCTCGGAACACGGACCGAAAGGTTAAGCATGAGTCATATAGTTGATATGATGCCCATATAGATGCTCGCCTTTGAAGCTACACCGACTCACGTGATGATCGGACTTGGTGTAGTGGATTTGGTTCATGTAATCACCAAAAGGACACGAGGGATGTCGTTTTTGAGTGGGAGTTTATTAGTAATTTGGATTATTGAACTCAATCTATCATAAACTTAGTCTAAATATACTTTACAAATTCTGTTGTAGATGGCACCACCTGCTTTTAATTTCAATGTGTTCATGGAGAAAGAGAAACTTGCTGCGAATGGTAGCAACTTCACCAACTGGGCTATGAATTTGAGGATTCTCCTCACTGCTGCACAAAAGCAATATGTGCTAGATGCTCCGCTAGGCCCCACACCAGCTCCTGATGCCCCTGACGAGGAAAAGAACGTCTATATAACTCGTCAGGAGGACCACAACTTAGTTCATTGCGGCATACTGTATGGGCTAGAGCCAGAACTTCGAAAGCATTTCAAAAATGGCAATGCCTTTGATACCATGGGAGAATTGAAAATGATTTTCGATACCTATGCTGCCGTAGAGAGTTATAATGCTACAGAAAAGTTCTTTAGCTACATGATGGAGGAAAACAGCTCCGTTAGTGAGCACGTACTCAAAATGTCTGGGTACGTCGATAAGCTTGTGTCCTTGGGAATAACGATTCCCATTGACTTAGGCATACATCGTGTTCTCCAATCTCTACCACCTAGCTACAAGAGCTTCGTGATGAACTATAATATGCAGGGCATGAAGAAGTCTCTTCCCAAGCTTCTGTCAATGCTTAAGACTGCAGAAGTGGAGATTAGGAAAGAACATCAAGTGTTGATGATCAATAGGACCACCGGTTTCAAGAAGGACAAGAAAGGCAAGCACAAGGGAAAGAAGGGTGGCAAGTCTGTTGCCACGCCTGAAAAGAAACCCTGAGCTGGTCCTAAGTCTGACACCGAGTGCTACTATTGCAAGGGGACTGGCCATTGGAAGCGCAACTGCCCCAAGTATTTGGCGGACAAGGAGTCTGGCAAGGCAAACAAAGGTATATGTGATATACATGTTATTGATGTGTACTTGACTAGTACTCGCAGTAGCACCTGGGTATTTGATATGGGATCGATTGCTAATATATGTAACTCGGTTCAGGGGCTGCAGAACAAGCGACAACTAGCAAGGGATGAGGTCACGATGCGGGTCGGCAATGGATCAAGAGTTGTGTGATCGCCGTCGGAACGCTGCCTCTCCATATGCCATCGGGATTAGTTATAAACCTAAATAATTGTTATTTGGTGCCTGCACTGAGCATGAACATTGTATCCGGATCGTGTTTGATGCAAAGTGGTTATTCATTTAAGTCTGAAAACAATGGTTGTTCGATTTATATGAATAATATCTTTTATGGTCATGCACCTATGTTGAATGGTTTATTTCTATTGGATCTCGATAGTAGTATTACGCATATTCATAATGTTGAGGCTAAAACGATTAAACTTGATAATGATATATCTACATATATGTGGCACTGCCGTCTAGGTCATATTGGCGTTAAACGCATGAAGAAACTCCATTCTGATGGACTTTTGGAATCACTTGATTTTGAATCATTTGATACATGTGAGCCATGCCTTATGGGCAAGATGACTAGAACGCCGTTTTCCGGTTCAATGGAACGGGCGACAGATTTATTGGAAATTACATACTGATGTGTGTGGACCAATGAGTGTGTCGGCGCGAGGTGGATATCGTTATTTTGTTACTTTCACGGATGATTTGAGTAGATATGGGTATATCTATTTGATGAAACACAAGTCTGAAACTTTTGAAAAGTTCAAAGAATTTCAGAATGAAGTGGAAAATCATCATAACAGAAAGATCAAATTTTTGCGGTCCGACCGTGGAGGAGAGTATCTTAGTTACGAGTTTAGCACACATATGAAAGACTGTGGAATAGTTTCACAACTCACGCCTGCCGGAACACCACAACGTAATGGTGTGTCAGAACGTCGTAATCGTACTTTATTGGATATGGTTCGATCTATGATGTCTCTGACTGACTTGCCACTGTCATTTTGGGGTTATGCACTAGAAATCGCTACATTCACTTTAAATAGGGCACCATCTAAATCCGTTGAAAAGACACCGTATGAATTATGGTTTGGAAACAAACCTAAGCTGTCATTTCTTAAAGTTTGGGGATGCGATGTTTATGTGAAGAAACTTCAACCGGATAAACTCGAACCCAAAGCGGAAAATGCGTCTTCATAGGATACCCTAAGGAAACGATTGGGTATACCTTCTATCACAGATCCGAGGGCAAGATCTTTGTTGCCAAGAATGGATCCTTTCTTGAGAAGGAGTTTCTCGCGAAAGGTGTGAGTAGTCGGAAGGTAGAACTTGAAGAGGTTATTGAACCTTCTCTTCATGAAATGGCGAGTATCGCAGCTCCAGAAATTGTTTCGGAGTTGACTTCACCTAATGAAGAGAGAGCTAATGATATTGATCATGAAACTCCGAAAGAGGACACTACCGAACCTCGCAGGTCAAGCAGGACACGTGCAACTCCTGAACTGTACGGCAATCCTGTTATGAATTTCATGATTGATGAAATGGATGACCCTGCGACATATGAAGAAGCGATGATGAGCCCAGATTCCAACAAATGGCTAGAAGCCATGAAATCCGAGATGGAATCCATGTACGAGAACCAAGTTTGGAACTTGGTGGACTTACCTCATGACCGAAAGGCCGTTGAGAATAAATGGATTTTCAAAAGAAAAACTAATGCTAATGGTAATGTGACCATCTATAAGGCTCGACTTGTCGCAAAGGGGCTTCGACAAATTCAAGGAGTTGACTACGATGAGACATTCTCTCCCGTAGCGATGCTTAAGTCGGTTAGGATTATGTTAGCAATTGCTGCATATTTCGATTATGAAATATGGCAGATGGATGTCAAAACTGTGTTCCTCAATGGTAATATTGAAGAATAGTTGTATATGATACAACCTAAGGGTTTTGTCGATCCTAAGGATGCTAATAAGGTGTGCAAACTTCAGCGATCCATTTATGGACTGAAGCAAGCATCACGAAGTTGGAATCTCCGCTTTGATGAGGTGATCAAAGAGTTTGGATTTGCCCAAACTTATGGAGAGTCTTGTATTTACAAGAAAGTGAGTGGGAGCAATGTGGCATTTCTGATATTATATGTGGATGACATATTATTGATTGGAAATGATTTAGATCTTTTAAACAGTGTTAAAAGTTATCTAAACAACAAATTTTCGATGAAGGACCTTGGTGAAGCTTCATATATATTAGGCATTAAAATCTATAGAGATAGATCAAGATGCCTAATTGGGTTATCGTAGAGTACATACCTTGATAAGATATTAAAGAAGTTTAATATGGACGGAAGTAAGAAGGGGTTCTTACCTATGTTGCAAGGCAAGACATTGAGTAAGACTCGAAGTCCGGCTACGGCGGAAGAAAGAGAGATAATGGATAGGATCCCCTATGCCTCAGCCATAGGCTCTATAATGTATGCCATGCTATGTACAAGACCGGTTGTGGCACATGCTATTAGTTTGACTAGTAGGTACCAATCTGATCCAGGTTCGAAACACTGGATAGCGATCAAGAATATCCTTAAGTACTTGAGAAGAACTAAGGATATGTTTCTTGTATACGGAGGTGAAGAAGAGGTAGTCGCTAAGTGTTATGCCGATGCTAGCTTTGACACTGATCCGGATGACTCTAAGTCTCAATCCAGATACGTATTTCTCTTGAACGGAGCAACAGTTAGTTGGAGGAGCTCCAAACAACCTGTGGTGGCTGGATCAACAACGGAGGCAGAATATGTTGCTTCTTCAGAAGCGGCGTAGGAAGCGGTTTGGATGAAGGAGTTCATAACGGAACTGGGTGTGGTTCCCAGTGCGTTGGACCCGATGGTGATCTATTGTGACAACAATGGAGCCATAGCCAACGCCAAGGAACCAAGGTCTCACAAGAATTCCAAGCATATTAAGCGCCGGTTTCACTCCATCCGCGAACATGTCAAGGATGGAGATATAAATATTTGTAAAGTGCACACGGACCTGAATGTAGCAGATCCGTTGACTAAAGTACTCCCTAGGGCAAAACATGATCAACACCAGAACTCCATGGGTGTTAGATTTATCACTATGTGAACTAGATTATTGTCTCTAGTGCAAGTGGGAGACTGAAGGAAATATGCCTTGAGAGGCAATAATAAAGTTGTTATTATGTATTCCTTGTATATGATAGATGTTTATTTTACATGCTATAATTGTATTGATAGGAAACATTAATACATGTGTGTTTAATAAACAAAAAGGGTTCCTAGTCATGCCTCTCTTATAGACTAGCTTGTTGATTAACAAGATGATCAAGGTTTCCTGATCATGGACATTGGATGTTGTTAATAACAAGGTCACACCATTGGTGGAATGATGTGATGAACATTCATCCGAAGTATAGCATTACGATCAAGTCATTGTGTTTATATTGCTATAACATCATACGGAGTAATCTTTATCCTTAGACCATGAGATCATGTTAATTGCTAACACCGGAAGAGTATCTTGATAACATCAAACGTCTCACTGTAACAGGGTGACTATAAAGATGGGTTTAGTGCTACGAAGGTGTTATGTTGAGGCTCATGGATCAAGAGTGGAATTTGTCAATCCAGATGACGGATAGATATACTCTGGGCCCTCTCGGTGGTATCACATTAGGATAGCTTGCAAGCAAGTGATGTGATCACTAGAATGTTATATCACGGGAACGAGAAAAGAGTGCATGTCGATAATGAGATCAAACTAGGTATGGAGATACCGATGATCGAATCTTGGACATGTAATATATCGAGAGACAAAGGGATTTAGTTACAAGCGTTAAAGGTTCTCACGATCACAGGAGTCATCGTTGAATGTGTAGGAGTCAGTACGGATCTCTAGGTCCCGCTGCTGATTATTGATCAGAGAAGGGTCTCGATCATGTCTGCATTATTCGCGAACCGTAGGGTGGCACACTTAAGAGTTACCGGACACCATTTTGTAGCACATATGTTTTAGACGAAAGAATTGCAAAGCGCAGGAATTGTTTCAATAGAAACCGGAAATTGTTTCGGGTGAAATTGCAGAAGGTGGTTCTGCATGTGATATTGAAATATTGCAAGGGGCTATATGTGAATGTTTGTTAATTAAAGTAATTAACAAAATTCTGAATAAATTTAATAAAAGAGTTTTTATTAAATGAGAGAGCATTAAATTTGGAGAAACTTAATGCATTTAAAGTGGAGACTTTAAAAGGGAATGTGAAGAGGCATTTTAATGTGGAGGAGTTACCACCACATGAATGGGGGAGGTGAGGGGTCACCCCCCCATGCGCCGGCCATGGAGAGAGGGGGCACCCCCCTCCTCCTATAAAAGGCCACCCATCCCCTCCTTCATCCACACACCTCCTTGTGAAGGATCTCTCTCCCCCTCTAGAATTATTCCCCCATGGTCTCGGATTAGCGAGATACATGTTCCCGGTGGCATTTCGTCTGGAAGGAGTTGCTGCTTCCGCTGGATCGCTAGAGTGAGGAGGTGGAGGTTGTCCGATGGCTTGAACGTGTGTGCGAGTGCGGATGCGCTGCTGAGTTGCGGCGCTCAGACTTCCTCATGATCTTGAGATCGGCAAGTGTACGACTACATCAACCACGAGTTCCTACTCGTTAACAAAGCTCGTTGTCTTTGAGGGTAAGTTCTCTATGGATGTATGTCCACCCGTTTGCTTTGTACCTAGTAGATAGATCTTGGCGTGTAGTTCACACCGTAGGAAATTTTTTGTTTTCTATGCTGCGGACCCAACAAGAAAGTACTCGAACTTTGCAGGTGACGTGAGGAACTTATGGTTTGGTCTAAGTACAGACAACATGAATCCTTTTGGGGAGCAGAGCTGTAGTCACAGCACCTGCCAGTGACTCTATGTATCTACAACCTTCCTCCTTGGTTGTGCATGAAGCGGAAGTTCATTATGATGCCAGTGCTCATCCAAGGACCGATGCAACCCGGCAACGACATTGATGTGTACCTAAGGCCATTAGTCGATGAACTTTTGCAGTTGTGGGCAGAACCAGGTGTAAAGGTGTGGGATGAGCACAAACAGGAGCCATTTGACCTACGAGTGTTGTTGTTCGTAACCATCAATGATTGGCCTGCTCTTAGTAACATTTTAGGACAGTCAAACAAGGGATACAATGCATGCACGCACTATTTAGATAATACTAAAGGTACATATTTGGATAAATGTAAGAAGGTTGTATACCTGGGGTGTCTTAAATTTCTTCCGACCAATCATCAAGTAAGAAAGAAAGGCAAGAATTTCAACAGTGAGGCAGATTACCGGAAGAAGCCTAAGCTCCCTAAAGGTGCTGATGTATTTGGTATGGTGAAGGACCTAGAAGTAATCTTTGGAAAGGGTCATGGCGGTCAATCTGTTCCGAAAGACCCCATTACCGGACACATGGCCATGTGGAAAAAGAAATCTATATTTTGGGAGCTTGAGTATTGGAAAGACCTAGAGGTCCGTTCTTCAATCGACGTGATGCACATGACGAAGAATCTTTGCGTGAACCTGCTAGGCTTCCTGGGCGTGTATGGGAAGACAAAATATACACCAGAAGCACGGGAGGACCAGCAACATATCAAAGACCCACACAACAAGCATACTGATAAAGGACGTAAATACTTAAGTAGCTACGCTCTTACCAAAGCAGAGAAGGAAATATTTTTTGAAGTCCTTTACAGTATCAAGGTCCCGGCTGGCTTCTCATCAAATATAAAGGGAATAATAAATATGGCAGAGAAAAAATTTCAGAACCTGAAGTCTCATATTTGCCACGTGATTATGACACAGTTGCTTCCGGTTGCATTGAGAGGGCTTCTACCGGAAAATGTTTGATTAGCCATTGCGAAGCTATGTGCATTCCTCAATGCAATATCTCAGAAGGTAATCGATCGAGAAAGTCTGGAAAGACTACAGAAGGATGTGGTCCAATGTCTTGTCAGTTTTGAGTTGGTGTTCCCCCCGTCCTTCTTCAATATTATGACGCATCTCTTAGTTCACCTAGTCGATGAGATTTACATTCTCGGTCCTGTATTTCTGCACAATATGTTCCCCTTTGAGAGGTTCATGGGAGTCTTAAAGAAATATGTTTGTAACCGTGCTAGGACAGAAGGAAGCATCTCTAAGGGCTATGGAACAGAGGAGGTCATTGGGTTCTGTGTAGACTTTCTTCTTGACCTTAAGCCGATTGGTGTTCCTGAATCATGGTATGAGGGGAGACTGAGTGGAAAAGGCACACTAGGAAAGAAAGCAATGATATTTAGGGACTGACATTCTTTGAATCAAGCACACTACATAGTTCTCCAAAGTTCTACCTTCGTGGCTCCGTATATCGAGGAACACATGAATGTTGTACGCTCCAAGTTCCCGGGGAAGGATGACTACTGGATTAAAAAAATCACATGGAGACTATCGGCACTTAGTTGCAATTAGATCTCATGAATGACACCACTATTGGAGATCAGCTCTACTTGTTGGCCGCGACACCATCTGTGACTGTATTGACTTTCCAAGGGTATGAGATAAATGGGAATACATTTTACACGACTGCCCAAGATAAAAAGAGCACCAACCAAAACTGTGGTGTCTGCTTTGATGCAACATGCGAGAATGGAAAAAAGGACACATACTATGGTTACATAGAGGAGATATGGGAACTTGACTATGGACCTACTTTTAAGGTCCCATTGTTTCGGTGCAGTTGGGTCAACATGAATGGAGAAGGGGTAAAGGTAGACCAGCTGTACGGAATGACAACAGTGGATCTCAAGAATCTTGGTTACAGAGACGAACCATCCGTCCTAGCCAATGATGTGGCTTAGGTTTTTTATGTGAAGGACATGTCCTCTAGACCGCAAAAAAGAAAAAATAAGGAAACAAATACATCAGACGATGAGCCCATGCGTCACATAGTTCTTTCAGGGAAAAGAAACATCGCGGGAGTCGAGGACAAGACAGACATGTCAGCAGATTATGATAAGTTTATGAAATTCCGCCCTTCACCGTGAAAAGTGACCCAAGCATCCCATTAAGCAAAGAAGATGCTCCATGGTTACGACCTAAGAAGCGATCATAGGCAAGGGATCGACATACGCAACGAAGGATTCATATCCTAAACCCTAAACCCTATGTAAATCTATGTAATGTATGGAAACTTTATGTGATGTATGGAAACTTTATGTGATGGAGTCTTTCACGGGCTTGCAGGAAATTTTTTCCGAGGCGGAGCTTCCGAAGATGCCGTAGGGCGTGTGCACCAACGACATCTTCGAGAAGCTCCACCACGGGAGATTTCTCAACCCTTTCCCCAACACTGTTAGAGGAGATGGAGTCTTTCACGGGCTTGCAGGGAAAAAATTTCGAGGCGGAGCTTCCGAAGATGCCGTGGGGCGTGTGCACCAACGACATCTTCGAGAAGCTCCGCCACGGGAGATTTCTCAACCCTTTCCCCAACAATGTTAGAGGAGATGGAGTCTTTCACGGGCTTGCAGGGAAATTTTTCCGAGGCGGAGCTTCCGAAGATGCCGTAGGGCGTGTGCACCAACGACATCTTCGAGAAGCTCTGCCACGGGAGATTTCCCAACCCTCCATCCATGGGGATGAAACTCTCTCTACCTATGTTGGCTTGTTGAGCTGCTTGCCATGGCGTATCGATGGTCCTTTTATAGGCACGACACCGCTTCTACTTTGTCTTGTTCCTCTGACAGGGCGTCGTGCGCTACATGCTTTATCTCATCGAGCAGTGCGTCCACCCACACGTCCTTATCCCGCCGACAGCTTTAGTCTCGGTTGCACCCACCAGCCGGGACTAAAGGTTACCCACGCGTCCTTATCCCACCGACAGCTTTAGTCTCGGTTGCACCCACCAGCCGGGACTAAAGGTTACCCACGCGTCCTTATCCCACCGACAGCTTTAGTCTCGGTTGCACCCACCATCCGAGACTAAAGGTTACCCACGCGTCCTTATTCCACCGGCATTTTTGAATTTCTTATGCCCGTTTCAAACTATATTCGAAACGGCGGGCATGAAGCTTCTTAGCCTGGGGCTGAGCCTCACTGAACTTGAAGTGCATCTCTGATGAAATAGCATGTTGTGAACCTATAAATGATTTTTAAAAAAAATCACAAGCATTATATCATGTACTTGTAGTTCAAATCTTGGCAACCTCCTACCGATTCGGCAGGAATTTGTCTTTTTCATGAGGGATGGACAAAAAGGTTCCAGATACACCTTTGGGAAATTCTCCATATAAGGTGGTATAGTATTTTTGAAAAATCGTTTGGTACCAATGCTAAACTTTAATTTGGTGGTTGCTTCACAGAACACCCTGATTTCGGCACCTCAAAAATGGAAATTGGCTTTTTCGTGTGTTGAAAGGGAAAACTTCCTCCTGCAACATCGTAAGCCATCCCAATATGCACATGTGTGCACAATATGGGTACATTATCACAAACTATGCCCTGATTCTAGCCATAACATTGGTGGTTTGACCTAAATGCCATGAAACCTCGAACATGATAGGTCATTTTGTGAAGGATTTTTTATGATGTTTGCAATTTTTCAAGTTCAATATTTTTCCTTGCAACTGTGACACATAATATGACACCACGTAAAGGTTTCACATTGTTTGGATCATTTTTGAATTTCTTATGCCCGTTTCAAACTATATTCAAAACGGCGAGCATGAAGCTTCTTAGCTCGGGGCTGAGCCTCGCTGAACTTGAAGTGGATCTCTGATGAAATAGCATGTTGTGAACCTATAAATGATTTTTTTTTAAAATTCACAAGCATTATATCATGTACTTGTAGTTCAAATCTTGGCAACCTCCTACCGATTCGGCAGGAATTTGTCTTTTTCATGAGGGATGGCCAGAAAGGTTCCAGATACACCAGTTGGGAAATTGTCCATATAAGGTGGTATAGTCTTTTTGAAAGATGGTTTGGTACCAATGCCAAACTTTAATTTGGTGGTTGCTTCACAGAACACCCCGATTTCGGCACCTCAAAAATGGAAATTGGCTTTTTCGTGTGTCGAAAGGGAAAACTTCCTCCTGCAACATTGTAAGCCATCCCAAGATGCACATGTGTGCACAATATGGGCACATTATCACAAACTATGCCCTGATTCTAGCCATAACATTGGTGGTTTGACCTAAATGCCATGAAACCTGGAACTTGATAGGTCATTTTGTGAAGGATTTTTTACGATGTTTGCAATTTTTCAAGTTCGATATTTTTCCTTACAACTGTGACACATAATATGACACCACGCGAAGGTTTCACATTGTTTGGATCATTTTTGAATTTCTTATGCCTGTTTCAAACTATATCCAAAACGACGGGCATGAAGCTTCTTAGCCCGGGGCTGAGCCTCGCTGAACTTGAACTGGATCTCTGATGAAATAGCATGTTGTGAACCTATAAATGATTTTTTTAAAAATTCACAAGCATTATATCATGTACTTGTAGTTCAAATCTTGGCAACCTCCTACCGATTCGACAGGAATCTGTCTTTTTCATGAGGGATGGACAAAAAGGTTCCAGATACACCGGTTGGGAAATTCTCCATATAAGGTGGTATAGTATTTTTGAAAAATGGTTTGGTACCAATGCTAAACTTTAATTTGGTGGTTGCTTCACAGAACACCCCGATTTCGGCACCTCAAAAATGGAAATTGGCTTTTTCGTGTGTCGAAAGGGAAAACTTCTTGCTGCAACATCGTAAGCCATCCCAATATGCACATGTGTGCACAATATGGGCACATTATCAGAAACTATGCCCTGATTCTAGCCATAACATTGGTGGTTTGACCTAAATGCCATGAAACCTCGAACATGATAGGTCATTTTGTGAAGGATTTTTTATGATGTTTGCAATTTTTCAAGTTCAATATATTTCCTTGCAACTGTGACACATAATATGACACCACGCAAAGGTTTCACATTGTTTGGATCATTTTTAAATTTCTTATGCCCGTTTCAAACTATATTCAAAACGGCGGGCATGAAGCTTCTTAGCTCGGGGCTGAGCCTCGCTGAACTTGAAGTGGATCTCTGATGAAATAGCATGTTGTGAACCTATAAATGATTTTTTTAAAAAATTCACAAGCATTATATCATGTACTTGTAGTTCAAATCTTGGCAAGCTCCTACCGATTCGGCAGAAATTTGTCTTTTTCATGAGGGATGGCCAGAAAGGTTCCAGATACACCGGTTGGGAAATTGTCCATATAAGGTGGTATAGTCTTTTTGAAAAATGGTTTGGTACCAATGCCAAACTTTAATTTGGTGGTTGCTTCACATAACACCCCGATTTTGGCACCTCAAAAATGGAAATTGGCTTTTTCGTGTGTCGAAAGGGAAAACTTTCTCCTGCAACATCGTAAGCCATCCCAAGATGCACATGTGTCCACAATATGGGCACATTATCACAAACTATGCCCTGATTCTAGCCATAACATTGGTGGTTTGACCTAAATGTCATGAAACCTCGAACATGATAGGTCATTTTGTGAAGAATTTTTTATGATGTTTGCAATTTTTCAAGTTCAATATTTTTCCTTGCAACTGTGACACATAATATGACACCACGCGAAGGTTTCACATTGTTTGGATCATTTTTGAATTTCTTATGCCCGTTTCAAACTATATTCAAAACGGCGGGCATGAAGCTTCTTAGCCCGGGGCTGAGCCTCGCTGAACTTGAAGTGGATCTCTGATGAAATAGCATGTTGTGAACATATAAAGGATTTTTCTAAAAATTCACATGCATTATATCATGTACTTGTAGTTCAAATCTTGACAACCTCCTATCGATTCGGCAGGAATTTGTCTTTTTCATGAGGGATGGACATAAAGGTTCCAGATACACCGGTTGGGAAATTGTCCATATAAGGTGGTATAGTATTTTTAAAAAATGGTTTGGTACCAATGTAAAACTTTAATTTGGTGGTTGCTTCACAGAACACCCCGATTTCGGCACCTCAAAAATGGAAATTGGCTTTTTCGTGTGTCGAAAGGGAAAACTTCCCCTGCAACATCGTAAGCCATCCCAAGATGCACATGTGTGCACAATATGGGAAAATTATCACAAACTATGCCATGATTCTAGCCATAACATTGGTGGTTTTACCTAAATGTCATGAAACCTCGAACATGATAGGTCATTTTGTGAAGGATTTTTTATGATGTTTGCAATTTTTCAAGTTCAATATTTTTCCTTGCAACTGTCACACATAATATGACACCACGCGAAGGTTTCACATTGTTTGGATCATTTTTGAATTTCTTATGCCCGTTTCAAACTATATTCAAAACGGCGGGCATGAAGCTTCTTAGCCCGGGGCTGAGCCTCGCTGAACATGAATTGGATCTCTGATGAAATAGCATGTTGTGAACCTATAAATGATTTTTTTAAGAATTCACAAGCATTATATCATGTACTTGTAGTTCAAATCTTGGCAACCTCCTACCGATTCGACAGGAATCTGTCTTTTTCATGAGGGATGGACATAAAGGTTCCAGATACACCGGTTGGGAAATTGTCCATATAAGGTGGTATAGTATTTTTGAAAACTGGTTTGGTACCAATGCCAAACTTTAATTTGGTGGTTGCTTCACAGAACACCCCGATTTCGGCACCTCAAAAATGGAAATTGGCTTTTTCGTGTGTAGAAAGGGAAAACTTCTTCCTGCAACATCGTAAGCCATCCCAAGATGCACATGTGTGCACAATATGGGAAAATTATCACAAACTATGCCATGATTCTAGCCATAACATTGGTGGTTTGACCTAAATATCATGAAACCTCGTACATGATAGGTCATTTTGTGAAGGATTTTTTATGATGTTTGCAATTTTTCAAGTTTAATATTTTTCCTTGCAACTGTCACACATAATATGACACCACGCGAAGGTTTCACATTGTTTGGATCATTTTTGAATTTCTTATGCCTGTTTCAAACTATATTCAAAACGGTGGGCATGAAGCTTCTTAGCCCGGGGCTGAGCCTCGCTGAACTTGAAGTGGATCTCTGATGAAATAGCATGTTGTGAACCTATAAATGATTTTTTTTAAAATTCACAAGCATTATATCATGTACTTGTAGTTCCAATCTTGGCAACCTCCTACCGATTCGGCAGGAATCTGTCTATTTCATGAGGGATGGACATAAAGGTTCCAGATACACCGGTTGGGAAATTGTCCATATAAGGTGGTATAGTATTTTTAAAAAATGGTTTGGTACCAATGCCAAACTTTAATTTGGTGGTTGCTTCACAGAACACCCCGATTTCGGCACCTCAAAAATGGAAATTGGCTTTTTTGTGTGTCGAAAGGGAAAACTTCCCCCTACAACATCGTAAGCCATCCCAAGATGCACATGTGTGCACAATATGGGAAAATTATCACAAACTATGCCATGATTCTAGCCATAACATTGGTGGTTTTACCTAAATGTCATGAAACCTCGAACATGATAGGTCATTTTGTGAAGGATTTTTTATGATGTTTGCAATTTTTCAAGTTCAATATTTTTCCTTGCAACTGTCACACATAATATGACACCACGCGAAGGTTTCACATTGTTTGGATCTTTTTTGAATTTCTTATGCCCGTTTCAAACTATATCCAAAACGGCGGGCATGAAGCTTCTTAGCCCGGGGCTGAGCCTCGCTGAACTTGAACTGGATCTCTGATGAAATAGCATGTTGTGAACCTATAAATGATTTTTTTAAGAATTCGTAAGCATTATATCATGTACTTGTAGTTCAAATCTTGGCAACCTCCTACCGATTCGACAGGAATCTGTCTTTTTCATGAGGGATGGACATAAAGGTTCCAGATACACCGGTTGGGAAATTGTCCATATAAGGTGGTATAGTATTTTTGAAAAATGGTTTGGTACCAATGCCAAACTTTAATTTGGTGGTTGCTTCACAGAACACCCCGATTTCGGCACCTCAAAAATGGAAATTGGCTTTTTCGTGTGTCGAAAGGGAAAACTTCTTCCTGCAACATCGTAAGCCATCCCAAGATGCACATGTGTGCACAATATGGGAAAATTATCACAAACTATGCCATGATTCTAGCCATAACATTGGTGGTTTGACCTAAATGTCATGAAACCTCGAACATGATAGGTCATTTTGTGAAGGATTTTTTATGATGTTTGCAATTTTTTAAGTTCAATATTTTTCCTTGCAACTGTCACACATAATATGACACCACGCGAAGGTTTCACATTGTTTGGATCATTTTTGAATTTCTTATGCCTGTTTCAAACTATATTCAAAATGGTGGGCATGAAGTTTCTTAGCCCGGGGCTGAGCCTCGCTGAACTTGAAGTGGATCTCTGATGAAATAGCATGTTGTGAACCTATAAATGATTTTTTTTAAAATTCACAAGCATTATATCATGTACTTGTAGTTCAAATCTTGGCAACCTCCTACCGATTCGGCAGGAATCTGTCTGTTTCATGAGGGATGGATAGAAAGGTTCCAGATACACCGGTTGGGAAATTCTCCATATAAGGTGGTATAGTATTTTTGAAAAATAGTTTGGTACCAATGCCAAACTTTAATTTGGTGGTTGCTTCACAGAACACCCCGATTTCGGCACCTCAAAAATGGAAATTGGCTTTTTCGTGTGTCGAAAGGGAAAACTTCCTCCTGCAACATTGTAAGCCATCCCAAGATGCACATGTGTGCACAATATGGGCACATTATCACAAACTATGCCCTGATTCTAGCCATAACATTGGTGGTTTGACCTAAATGCCATGAAACCTGGAACTTGATAGGTCATTTTGTGAAGGATTTTTTACGATGTTTGCAATTTTTCAAGTTCGATATTTTTCCTTACAACTGTGACACATAATATGACACCACGCGAAGGTTTCACATTGTTTGGATCATTTTTGAATTTCTTATGCCTGTTTCAAACTATATCCAAAACGACGGGCATGAAGCTTCTTAGCCCGGGGCTGAGCCTCGCTGAACTTGAACTGGATCTCTGATGAAATAGCATGTTGTGAACCTATAAATGATTTTTTTAAAAATTCACAAGCATTATATCATGTACTTGTAGTTCAAATCTTGGCAACCTCCTACCGATTCGACAGGAATCTGTCTTTTTCATGAGGGATGGACAAAAAGGTTCCAGATACACCGGTTGGGAAATTGTCCATATAAGGTGGTATAGTATTTTTGAAAAATGGTTTGGTACCAATGCTAAACTTTAATTTGGTGGTTGCTTCACAGAACACCCCGATTTCGGCACCTCAAAAATGGAAATTGGCTTTTTCGTGTGTCGAAAGGGAAAACTTCTTGCTGCAACATCGTAAGCCATCCCAATATGCACATGTGTGCACAATATGGGCACATTATCAGAAACTATGCCCTGATTCTAGCCATAACATTGGTGGTTTGACCTAAATGCCATGAAACCTCGAACATGATAGGTCATTTTGTGAAGGATTTTTTATGATGTTTGCAATTTTTCAAGTTCAATATATTTCCTTGCAACTGTGACACATAATATGACACCACGCAAAGGTTTCACATTGTTTGGATCATTTTTGAATTTCTTATGCCTGTTTCAAACTATATTCAAAACGGTGGGCATGAAGCTTCTTAGCCCGGGGCTGAGCCTCGCTGAACTTGAAGTGGATCTCTGATGAAATAGCATGTTGTGAACCTATAAATGATTTTTTTTAAAATTCACAAGCATTATATCATGTACTTGTAGTTCAAATCTTGGCAACCTCCTACCGATTCGGCAGGAATCTGTCTGTTTCATGAGGGATGGACAGAAAGGTTCCAGATACACCGGTTGGGAAATTATCCATATAAGGTGGTATAGTATTTTTGAAAAATAGTTTGGTGCCAATGCCAAACTTTAATTTGGTGGTTGCTTCACAGAACACCCCGATTTCGGCACCTCAAAAATGGAAATTGGCTTTTTCGTGTGTCGAAAGGGAAAACTTCCTCCTGCAACATCGTAAGCCATCCCAAGATGCACATGTGTGCACAATATGGGCACATTATCACAAACTATGCCCTGATTCTAGCCATAACATTGGTGGTTTGACCTAAATGCCATGAAACCTTGAACTTGATAGGTCATTTTGTGAAGGATTTTTTATGATGTTTGCAATTTTTCAAGTTCGATATTTTTCCTTACAACTGTGACACATAATATGACACCACGCGAATGTTTCACATTGTTTGGATCATTTTTGAATTTCTTATGCCTGTTTCAAACTATATTCAAAACGGCGGGCATGAAGCTTCTTAGCCCGGGGCTGAGCCTCACTGAACTTGAAGTGGATCTCTGATGAAATAGCATGTTGTGAACCTATAAATGATTTTTTAAAAAATTCACAAGCATTATATCATGTACTTGTAGTTCAAATCTTGGCAACCTCCTACCGATTCGGCAGGAATTTGTCTTTTTCATGAGGGATGGACAGAAAGGTTCCAGATACACCGGTTGGGAAATTGTCCATATAAGGTGGTATAGTATTTTTGAAAAATGGTTTGGTACCAATGCCAAACTTTAATTTGGTGGTTGCTTCACAGAACACCCCGATTTTGGCACCTCAAAAATGGAAATTGGCTTTTTCGTGTGTCGAAAGGGAAAACTTCCTCCTGCAACATCGTAAGCCATCCCAAGATGCACATGTGTGCACAATATGGGCACATTATCACAAACTATGCCCTGATTCTAGCCATAACATTGGTGGTTTTACCTAAATGCCATGAAACCTTGAACATGATAGGTCATTTTGTGAATGATTTTTTATGATGTTTGCAATTTTTCAAGTTCAATATTTTTCCTTGCAACTGTCACACATAATATGACACCACGCGAAGGTTTCACATTGTTTGGATCATTTTTGAATTTCTTATGCCTGTTTCAAACTATATTCAAAACGGTGGGCATGAAGCTTCTTAGCCCGGGGCTGAGCCTCGCTGAACTTGAAGTGGATCTCTGATGAAATAGCATGTTGTGAACCTATAAAGGATTTTTGAAAAAATTCACAAGCATTATATCATGTACTTGTAGTTCAAATCTTGGCAACCTCCTACCGATTCGGCAGGAATTTGTCTTTTTCATGAGGGATGGACAGAAAGGTTCCAGATACACCGGTTGGGAAATTGTCCATATAAGGTGGTATAGTATTTTTGAAAAATGGTTTGGTACCAATGCCAAACTTTAATTTGGTGGTTGCTTCACAGAACACCCCGATTTCGGCACCTCAAAAATGGAAATTGGCTTTTTCGTGTGTCGAAAGGGAAAACTTCCTCCTGCAACATCGTAAGCCATCCCAAGATACACATGTGTGCATAATATGGTCACATTATCACAAACTATGCCCTGATTCTAGCCATAACATTGGTGGTTTGACCTAAATGCCATGAAACCTCGAACATGATAGGTCATTTTGTGAAGGATTTTTTATGATGTTTGCATTTTTCAAGTTCAATATTTTTCCTTGCAACTGTGACACATAATATGACACCACGCGAAGGTTTCACATTGTTTGGATCATTTTTGAATTTCTTATGCCCGTTTCAAACTATATTCAAAACGGCGGGCATGAAGCTTCTTAGCCCGGGGCTGAGCCTCGCTGAACTTGAAGTGGATCTCTGATGAAATAGCATGTTGTGAACCTATAAATGATTTTTTTAAAAATTCACAAGCATTATATCATGTACTTGTAGTTCAAATCCTGAAAAGTTTTTTAAAATTCCAAATTATGCAATAAATATTTTGTTAATGCAATTTTAATTGTAAATAGTACAATTATATAGTTCAAATAAAAATATTTGAAAATAGAAAATGGTTTTTGATTAGTTATTTAAATTGAAGCACTTTTCCTGTTAAATTTTTTTTAAAATTCCAAATTATGCAATAAATATTTTGTTAATGCAATTTTAATTGTAAATAGTACAATTGTATAGTTCAAATAAAAATATTTGAAAATAGAAAATGGTTTTTGATTAGTTATTTAAATTGAAGCACTTTTCTTGTTAAAAGTTTTTTAAAATTCCAAATAAATAATCATCTTAAATTGAAGCATCTTATTAATTAAAGAAGAAACAAATTTGAAAATGGCGGGAAGACCAAAAGGTTTGCCAAAATCTTAAAAAACGGGTCAACGATCCCGGTTCGTCCCATGAACCGGAACCGATGATCCTGGATGCGCGCGCTGCCACTAACACGCCTTTGGTCCCGGTTGTTGGCACGAACCGGGACCGTTGATCCTTTGGTCCCGGGTGGTAGGACTAACCGGGACCAACGGCCGTGCACGTGGCAGCACAGCAACGCTCGTGCCCCAGACCTTTGGTCCCGGTTGGTGGCACGAACCGGGACCGTTGGTCCTTTGGTCCCGGTTATTGGGATGACCCGGGACCAATGGTTTATACAGTTAACAGCCCCGACCTTCCTCCTCCCCAACTCCCCCAATTCACAAAGCACATCGACGCGCGGCTAAGGAAAATTTGCGGCGGAGCAAAATCACGCCGGCAGGCTGCCCAAATCCAGAGCGGCCGCTTCACGCCGTCGACGCCCACCGCCGCCGCGCCACCACCGTCTGAGGAATCGACCGCGCACGCTAGAAATCGACGCCATGGTCACCGTCTGCTCTGACTCCGGCCATCGCGGTTGCCGCTGCTTCCGAGCTCCTCCAGCCTCGTCGACCCGTCCATCGTCTTCGTGGTGAGCCACTGGTCCTCCAGGACCTCTCCTTTCTCTCTCTCGCTCCGTTTCCTTGTGTCGCCGAGCGCCACTGTCCGCCGCCGTCGCAGACGACGCTCCGATGACCAATAAGGGGCGGCGCGACCACCGTTAGCTTCCTCGCGACGTGCTCGTTCGAACCCGACCTTCTGCGCGTTCCAGCAAGTACTCTAGTGCCACTACGCACTGCCGGCCGACGTGCCCTCCGGCGAGCCCATGTGGCGCCAAGGTGGTGCTCATGTGGCGCCCTGACGTGGGCATCGAGTAAGCTCTGCCAGTGTGGCAGCCCCACGTGGCCCTGGCCCCACTAGTCAGTCACTGTGGGTAGGCAATGCATCTGTGAGAAAAGGTTCCCGGCCTTAGGTGACGTCAGCCTTTACCTATGCTGACGCAATAAAAGTTTAATAAATGTTTAAATAATTTCAGAAAAGAGTTTAATCTTATAAATTCAATAACTAATTATTTCTAAGTCAGAAAAATATGTATAATATATCAAAATGTTCAGAAAAATGAGATCTACACAATAGACTCACAATCATGCATTGTTCAACAAGTTTAATTACAAGTTTAATAAGAGAATGAAATCAACCCCTCGTAGGTGATTTCGGGGTCTCTCCTGTACTAGGGTTTGGACCCTTCGGATCTCACTTAAATTGCAAGCATGCCTTAGGGTTAAATTTCAACTATGTTTAAATTGTCATATCATTATTGATGCCATGTGTTGATCGTTTAACTTGCAGATACTATGGATCCAACACATCAGGAAAACATCCTCCAAGGGATGATCTGCGAAAATGAAGATATCGATATCGATGTCACGAGTGAGTTTCTGAATGATTTCGGTCAGGGAGATGAGTCTCTCAACCGAGGAGACGGCTCCGGTGAGGTAGAAGCCAAAGCCTGGGACAGGGGAGAAGCCGATAAGGAAGAAGGCGACGACTCCGACAGGGGAAACACCGGCGAGGTGTATATATGTATTTTTGTAATTAAAATGCTGCGGTCTATATATACATGCATGTATTAACACTCTTTCTTCTTTTAGCCCTCCGGATCGAGAACTTCTTCCGTAAGAACGAAACGAGGCCCAACAAAAAAGTTGGATGACACTGTGAGGTATAGGATTGACGTGGTCGGTGTAGATGGCAAACCGCAAGCTCCCGTCGATGTCGCAAGAAAATTTGTCAAGCAATGGGAGTTCTTGTGAGGGACCACATCCCGATCACCGTTCAAGAATGGAATCGGCAAAGTGGCGGTGGAGTCTCGTATGTCGGCGACAACGCCAAAGATAAGCTTTTTGACAAGCTCATGACTAATTTCCTCCTGCCGGAACCAGATGTGACTCCAGATGAGGAGGAGAGAGCAAGAAGGGAGCTTGTGCAAAGAGTTAAGAAGTTTTCTCTCAGCAAGATGGCCGGTGCATTCAAGAACTGGAAGAAGAAACTATACCATAACTTTGTCAAGGTAGAGAAGACTCCGAATTTCAATGAAGCCGGCTATGCTAAGTTAAGACACCAGTGGGAGGATTTTGTGAAGTACAAGACATCGGAGAAAGCTAAGGAAAGGTCTAGAATAAATACGGAGAACGCTGCTAAGAAACTGTACCATCATAACATGGGGCCTGCTGGCTATGCCGGTTTCATGCCTAAGTGGGATGCACTTGAGGTTAATTACATAGATGCCGGGATCAGACCAGAGCCCGCAACATGGACACCACGGGCGAGAAACTGGTTTTACGGCCATGGGGGCACGTTGGACAAAGAAGGGAGGGCAATATATAATCAGAAACACAAAGATGATCCCCTACTGCCCATCAACGATATTAGAAATGCAGTAGATGATGTTGCAGTGGGACAGTTCGTTCCCGATAGAGAGAACGACGAGCTCACACGGGCCCTTAAAAATCCTGAACACGACGGACGAGCACGAGGCACACCAGGCTCCAAGTCGTGGAAGGTTGCCTTCCCCCCGGAAATGAAGAGATATCCCGATAAAAGCCATCAGAGGAGAAAGGAAAGGGAGGCAGCTGAGAAAGCGGCCGCTGCAGACCGGCTGCGTAATGTAGAAGAAGCATTAAAGCGGCACCAGGATCAACTCGACATACTTAGCCAGCAAGGTACTAGCGGCCAATCTCAGCGACACGTGGTAGAAGCTGCATTCGAGGGTACCGGCGCCCCACCGAATAAGAAAAGCAGCGTCACTTCCACGCAGCTCCATGATGTTGATGATGATGCACCGACGACATCTCCTCCTAAACGCTACCAAGTGGATGATATCACGGAGACAATAGCTTGTGAGCTAAAGGTGCAGGTTATGAACTTAAGGGTGACGGTGGCGGTCGGCATGGTGGTACCAATTGGGCCTAACCCAACTTGTCATTGCAAACCGGTTCCAAAAGGGTACGCTGTCGTCACGGTGGATGAGGTGAAGGAAGATTTTGAGGAGCTGAAGCTAGACCACCCTGCAGGGGAAGATATGGAGCTGACTCAACTAGGAGAAGCCAAAGGGGGGACTATTCTATGGCTAAAGGAGCGCATCATGCTTCCAAATTATGTGCCGCCAAGGCCACCCACTCCTCAGAGCAGTAATCCACCTTCGTCACCACCTCACCATTCTCCAGCGCAACCGTCGCCTTCACCGCCTCACCGCTCAGCGCAACCGTCTCCATCGCCGCCTCAGCTGTCTCCACCGCCGCGTCAGCCGTCTCCGTCCCCTGAGCCTCAGAGACAAAAGCGGAAGTATACTAAGGGGGGCAGCACCACCGGCAGCAGCAAGAGCACGTTCCGATCACCGAAACGTAAGCAATCACTCCTCCCAAGAGTACCTTATCAGAATATGAAGAAGCTACCTTGTGAGAAGACAGATGAGGAAACTGATGCGGCCGCAGCTGCCCATTATGAAAAGTGGAAGATTGACATGGCTAACAAGAAAAAGCCGATAGAACCATTTTTCCCGGTCACCGCAGAAGATAAAGCCAAAGCAGCCGCCCTTAAGATTCAGCTTCACCAACCCATAGCGCTCACATCAGACTATAATCGCTCTATTATCAAGTCGGCTGAGGCAAAAGAGCGGAGAGTCGGGAAAAAAGTTGCCCAGCTCGGACAACAGAAAAATCAATCGATCGAACCGCTCAAAGTGTATGATACCAATGAGTGGATGATCCAGGAGCGGCATGATCCGAACATTGATCCGGAGTTTGTTCGACTGTACGGAGAAAAAGCCCAATTATATGGACTGGCTATTACTGAGTACATAAGCCGTATGCATGAGTTCGAGGGGTACCAAGAAACAGCATACGTGTACCAGTACGGGGCTCCTCTCGTCAAACCCAAGTTAGTCAAAGATCTACCAACAAAAATGCGAAGATTGCATAAATGGTACATCCAAGCCTGTGCTGATCCAAAAACTGGATCTATGTTGCATATAAACACCGCCATTACGGTCATGGAGATGGCTTCATACTGATTGAATTTCTAGAATTATTTCAGTTTTACCAACAAGACGCCCTCGACAAAGCTATCGTCAGTGCCTATTGTTTGTAAGTATTATTAATTTCTGTAATTAAGTCTTTCTAGCTCATCTGATTCGTTGCTTGTATAATCTTACTAATTACTATACTAATTATATATGCAGAATTAAGATTCAAGAATACAACAAAGGACAAATTTATGACCTTGGGTTTGTTGACTGTAATTTCGTTCATGAAGTTACTCTAAAAACAAATCCCAAAGAGACAGAGGATAATTTGTTCCAAGTGTTGAAATATTTTAGCAACAGAAGGGAAATACTATTTCCTTACAACGCTGCGTGAGTGTTACTGTCTTGTACACATTCTATTTTCGATTACTCGATGTTAAGCGTATAATTGACTCGTGTTATATTTTGTTAGTGTGTCAAGCTTCCACTATATTCTCTTAATCATTTCTGTTGACACCGGAGTATTAAAAGTCCTGGACTCAAAACGCACACCATTAGAAAAGTGGGCGGACATGCAGGAATGCCTCCAGAGGGCTTGGAAACGGTTCACCGCCAAAACTAGGGGTGTTTGGAAGCCAGAGCTGACATTTCAACCATTGACTGTAAGTAGTACTTGCTAGATCCACGCATCTCTTTGATTCTAGTTTCCATACCACCATTATCATGGTTGATTATTATTTTGATTGAACTCCGTTCTCGTAAAGTGCTTGAGGCAGGAAGTCGGGAATAACTTATTTGGATACTATGTCTGCGAGTTCATTCGCCAGACGACCAAAGAGAAGGGGGCAGACCGGAACATCAAAAAAATTGTGCGTTATTTGTGCGTTAAATTTCTATCTAGAATATTTGTATTTGTGCGTTAAAATTTTTTCCCGTAATTGATATGTGGTCCATATTTTCTCTCATAAAGTACGTAGGAGCACGTGATAGAGCTGACTATGAATTACAACCTGCTTACCTTCTCTCTTCTTTTTTTCCAACTCAACATAAATATAATATTTATTTTTTATAGCCAGCTGATATGGCTCTATTGTACTTCTCTAAATAGGTATCTAGTCGGTTTGCTGATACTTCAGGAAACTTGCGTAGGTATATAAGAGCATCACTCGACCATTAAAAACACGTATACAGGGCCAGTAAACCTATTTTCGGGTGCGAAACTAGCCCGGACATATTAGACACTGTAAAAATGGACCCATATCCTGTAGGTTCCACCTGCGTACACATTTTTTCTTTCCTTCCTCCATCTTCCTCAAGCGTGCCGCCGGTCCCTGCCGCGAGCCACTACCTCCTGTTGTGCCGCTGCCCCTGTCACCCGTGGTCGCCCGCCCATGCTCCGCGCTGCCCTGCGTCCACGTCGGCCGACTGCCTGCGCCTGGGCCCTGCCTCCCCCGCTCTCTGCGACGATGCACGCATCCCGGCAGCCAGGATCCAAGGGAGGTGACGGAGACGAGCGGGTCCTCAGCCATGGGCATCAACAAAGACGAACAATCCAGCCCTGCTCTGTGCCCAATCGAATTTTGGGTGTATTGGGGCGGATTCACCGGGCAGCGGCGGGAGGGCACCGTTCCGAGCTGAAACTTCCCTCGCACCAACTACCTAGGCTGTTTACAGGAACCCATAAAACTCACTCGTGAAACGTTAGATTTGAGAGCTACGAGGTTTGTCTTACGGTGTCCCATAATTTTTCTTTTACGGTTTTGGCTGTTTTACATGAATCTGTTAGACATGTTTTTTGGGGTGCAAAACAGTACTGCTAGAAATGATCTACACCGGTGGGGTTCCATGTTAGGAATACGTGAGTCGTACCAGGTGTACCATTTATGGCAGCACAAGAAGGTCATACCGTGTGTCCCAGCTAGGCCATGTACTTGGGGTCACCGTAGATGAATCTTTTGTTTTTTCGAAATGTCCGTAGATGAATCTGACATGCAGCTTGGGTTGCACGTGAGCGCATGCTTATGTTTCCAGGACAATACGTGTCCCTAGATGAATCCATAGGCCGATCGAATCCATGCCAAACAATACGTGTTGGCCCAGGACTAGGAGTAGAGCCTAGCACGATGCACAAGAAAAGTCGGACTGGCTGGTCTTAACCCCATCTCAACGGTCCCTGCATTTCATACACCGAATCTGTCCATTTGCGGGGTGGAGGACAGGCCGTCCGGGTGAGCCCGTTTGCGGTGGCCTATGCCCACAACAGTCCACCTCATTTGCAGAGTCCCTTGTCCATGGGTAGTCATCAAGCTCGAGCTGATTGTCAATCAACGCTAGTAGCGGCCGCCGTCTCCGCGCAATTCTCGCACCAGGCCTTTTGCCCGCTGGCCTCGACCTTTCCCGCCCGCCTCTTCCTTCCCGCCCTCTGTTCCCGCCGAGGATCGCCCAAGGTTATAAAAGGGCCGGCCGTCGGGATGGGGAGCGCCAACCCCTTCGCCACGCCGAAGAGCCGCCTTCCTATGACCTAGGGTGACCTCAGCAAGTTCACCCTCGTCGCCTACCCCTTTCCCCTCCGGGCGTTGGTGAGAAATGCCCCTTTCGGGAGGAGGACGACGAGGCTGACGAGGAGGAGGATATGGTGTAGGAGTGGGAGGCCGACAAGCAGGATGAGGACATGGGAGAGTGGGAGCACCACGTCCACGGCGAAGGCGACGATGGTGAGGGCCCACAGGACGTGACCGCCCTCTTCGTCGTGGAGAAGCACATCCTCCAGCTTTCCGGGGACTTGGCGACGAGGGAGGCCGCCGTTTAAGCAACCCGACGAGCGGTTGCGGCAGGAGGCTATTGCCGTGGCAAGGGAGGCGGAAGCGGTGCTTGAGGAGCGTGGCAAGCGGGATGCGAAGGCGGCGATGGAGGCCGAGCAGGCCGCCCAGGTCGTCGAGGCCTTCGCGGAGGAGGGACGGTAGCAGCATGATGAGCAGGTGACGGCGGAGGCTGTTGCCTTGGACCGCCTCTTGTCCAGCCGGTATCGGGGTAAGGAGGCTGCCCTCAATACGTTTGCCCACAGGAAAGTCGAGTCAGTGGCCTTTTGTGCGGCGGTGGCGGCGTGCAACCGCACATCTGTAACGGCGGCGAGGGCGAGGGAGGTGGAGACCCTCGCATGAGGCAGCCAACGAATGCGAAGGAGGCGACGATGGCGACCCGACGGGCAAGGGCGGCCTCCGGCCATGACGGGACGGTGCATTTTAGGGATAACCCAACTAAACCCCTCTTAACTATTTGTATTTCTAATGAAAACAAATCATTATCAAACTTTCTATGTATGACGCGCGGGCCTAGGGGAGGACAGGCCGCGAGCTATCGTCCCGCGCAAATCCAGCTAATTTTTTTTTGGCCTGGCTTGCGCCATAACAGACACATCTAGACCGTTCTCTCTATTTACGAGGTGCCGTAGGGCTGCGGGCTATGTCCGACAAGATCATTTCACCGTTCGTTTGTGGGGCGTTGTTGGAGATGGCCTAATTAGGCTAGTCATAGTGCAAAGTAACATAGAGTAGTAACATGCACATGTTACTAGTCTATGTTACTATCTCTATAGTGGGAAATACCTTATGTGTGGTAACATGCAATGTCACATTAATTAGGAGGTAAACTCATTTGCCTTGATATGTGTAATGTTACAGAAATATACTCTAGTTATTCTTTCTATCTCTTTTCGTTAACTCATTACCACATAAATAAAAATACTGACCTGAATTCTCAGTTACTAGTAAAGTTACGCCACTGTGACTAGGACTGGTTGTCGACCGCGACAGTCATTGAGTTGTTCGACGCTGCCTCTCTCTTCCTCCTAGCCATAAATGCACTGCATCACTACGTCATCAATTTCCCGGCCACTGTGCAGAAAAAGACCAACGCGATTACACCATGCATGCATGGCCTGCTCACTACTACTAGTGTGACTGTAGACCGTAAATTTCCACACGAAGGAAACGACTAGACAAAAAAGCTAATCATTATCTTTTGCTTAAATAAAAACAAACCGTTACCTCGCTTATGGATGACATGATGAGTAATATTTTCAAAATTGCAGGCGTAAAACAGATTTAAAAAGGAACGTATAGAAAACACTTTATTTATTACTACTCTCTCTGATCTAAATTAGTTGATTTGGTTTTGCCTAGATTTGGATGTATCTAGCACTAAAACAATCTAGATACATGCAAATTTAAACAAAATCTAACTCACCTAATTTGGATCGAAGGAAGTAGCAAAAGTGTCCATGTATTATTGCTACGGATTCCAACATCCAGGAGAACAATACAATACCCAATTTCACATGCCTGCAACCTTCATGCCCTTCACTTTTCGGTGCATGACTTTGCCCCGAGCGCCGTCCCATTTTTCCTGCGGCACCAGTTTGTTGCCGTGAGTGTAAAACATGTCAAAGACGACGTGACCGAAGGCGAAGGCTTGCCGCCGTACCGGGTTGACCGAGATATACTCCACTCTAACACACCGGTGATGTCCATTGTAGGTAGGTGCCACCCAGTGGCGGAGGGTGGTGAAAATACAAGAGTGGAAAATTTTTATATGAAAACACACGATGCGCACACAAAAATTTAAGGCATGGTACGGACTAAGTTTTATTAGATGGCGGTATCATGGTGGTGAGATACATATAGTTTCCACGCAAATATGTAGGCATTGTGCTAATCTTTCTATCTCAAAATAGATGTCGAAGATTTGTCTAAATTTAAATATATCTAATACTAAATAGTGTCTAAATACATTTAAATTTTAACAATTTGTGACAGAGGAGTAGTACACATGGTAATACCCAGGTCGTAAACAAGGGTAACTGGGCAGGGAATCGTGTTTTGATCAACTAGTGGTCAACTGTCAATTAGCTAAACATAGATCAATTAGTGGTCAAATGTCAATTAGCTGCAAACCAACCTGTGGTTGGGTGGCTAGGAGGGTGGTTCCCCCAGCCCACCAGAGGCGGAATATTCTTTTAGTGGGAGGCGACGTTCCCGTCGACAGCGAGGTGTCCATGGTGACTTCGTCAATCTCAAAACCCGCTCTGCCGGCTCAGTCTATCGGAGGTGCTCATAGGGGTATGGTGTGCGTGTGTGCGTTCATAGAGTGGGTGCATGTACGTGTTGTGAACATATACTAGAGTGCATGCTAGTATACATAGTAATTTGTTTTTTGCGCATTTGAGGGGGAGGGGGAGGGGGGGGGGCGTATGACCAATGTTTGGAGAAAAAAGCTTCCTAGGGATCACACACGTAGTGATACAACACCTCGAGGAAATATGTACTAATACCACATCTCACATGATACCATTTATCAAAAATCAATTTTATATTTGTCAAAAAAGTAAAATAAATTTCTAGGTGTTCACAAGAAGTATGTTTACAATACCTAGCATTTTCAAAACCAAATTCACAATATGCATGGAGAAATAAAAAAGACAAATTGCTATATGAATTAATGAATAGTGTCATTTTGTGTTTTTGTCTTTTTGCTACCTATTCATGTTTGATTTGTCTTTTTTGTTCTCCGTGTCTACTTCGAATTTGGTTATGCAAATGTTAGGTATTGTAAACATACTTCTTGTCCATATTCACAAATTTATTTTGAAAATTTGAATTATAAACATAGTATCATATATGGATGGGGTGGTATCACTAGATATTTCCTCCACACACGTACCGTAGGCAATATCAAAATTGTTGAAACCGGCCAAAATTATTTTAGAGGAGAACAAGAAAAAAAAGGCCCCTTAATTGCTTTACACATGGTAGTACTCCCTACACGTAGCGGTAGCGTTGGGAACCAACCGACAGCGAAAGGGCATGACTGCTGCTAAAAAAAGCCCTATATACATCATTAGCGCAACTCCAACAGACGCGCTAAAGTCGCGCCCGCGCGCTAAAAACTGAAAAATTCCCCGCGCGAGAGCTCGCGCTGCGCCCTCCAACAGGTGTTGTATCTTCCCGCGCAAGGAAAAAATTTGCCGCGCGCTCGGTTCCGCGCGCTTGTTTTGACGCATCGCTCTGCAGCGCAACGCGTGAAAGCAAACTGCCACTTCCTCTTCAGCACACAGGAAAATCCCCTCCCCTACCGCGCGACGCCGCAATCACCGCCGCCATGCCGCGCGCCGGGTGTAGCATCCCATCTGTCTAACATCTGTAATGCTACATGGTCTATAATAAAATGCTACTTCCTACATATATTTGTTGCAATATCATGCTCATGTCATCATGCCACCTTGCATTTGAGCATCATATAAAACCCTCTTCTTTTGGATCTTGTCTCATATGCATTTATTAATTGTATTTGTCTCTTGATATATTGTATTTGGTTCTTGATAAATTGCTTCATGCCCAAGTTGAGTTGAGGGCATATCTCTTTAGTTCTTTCCACCTATTAACTTGTCAATTTCATCTCTCTTTGGGAATCCATTCTAATACCACCATACATGTATATGTGGGCCCTAACATTTTGTTCTTGGTATTTATTTCATGCCCATCCATGTATAGTGTATGGATCCACCAATATTATCCTTGTTTTTGTTCACCTCAAATCTTGTTTGGTCTTCTCTTTTCTTACACCACCACATGCATGCATTTGTCTCACATGCATGCAATTGTGCATTATTGCATGTACATGCAATATAAAACCACCTAATCTAGTCACATGAAATATTAGACCCTTTTAACATTTGGTTTTTCTAAAATTCGTTTTGGGATCTTGTTGGCTTTTTGTATGTGTTTCAAACAAGGTTTGGGAAACAAATTCAAAACCAAACAAATTTAAAGAGGGAGTCCTATCTCTACCATATCACTAACCATCTAATCCCTAAACCCTAATCTCTCTCTCTTCTCTAGCTTAAACCCTCTCTTTTACCTAGCTTGGCTTTGTTCCTCTTTCTCTCTCTTCTACACCTATTCATCATTGAACCACCCCCATCCTGGTCCGGCTGAACCCCAACCCAGCACCCCTGCTAGCTGGCTCGGCAGCAGCCTGAACTTGCACCGCGCCAAGCCGGACTCAGCAGCCTGCACTCGCGCGTCCTCTCCCTAGCTGCGTCTCGATCAGACCAAGTGCGCGTCCTGTTCCTCTTCCCCGGGGCCTCATGTGCTCCTGCACCTCGTGTCCACCTCGTGTCTCTGCCTCCCTCTCTATATCCAGACTCCTTCCCATCTAGATCTGAAGCCCCATCCTTTCTTTTTCTCTCCCAGGCTAAACCCCACCGTAGCCATGACCTAGCTACCCCTCTTGCCATCTGTCGCGTTGGGCTCCTGGTCCGCTGCGCCGCCGAAGGCATCGGCTTGCTGAGGTGCTGGAATCCTCTTCCCTCCGTCATGGGTCACCAGCACGGAGGAGAAGGCCCCGGAGCACCACCCTGCCTGGCTGCGCATGTGACGCTGAGATTGTACCGTGCAGCAGCCGTGCTCACCGCCAAGCTCTCCATCCCGCTGCAAGCGTCCTCAACGTCGTCGTCGTGTCGCTCGGCAACAACCCCGGTGAGCCCTCCATCCTGTTCCAGCTCCCTTCTTCCTCCTTAGTCTCTGTCGCCGCTGACCTGCGCCCCCGAGCCGCTCGCTCGCCGTCATGCCCTGCTGCTCTGTCGGCCGCGCGCGCGTGCACGTCAACCAGCAACAGCAGCAGAGAACCTGCGCGCACCCTCTGTTCTTCCGCAGTTCCCGGTCGATGTGGTCTGACTCCGTGCGAACTTGCTGACCGGAAGTTGAAGTCCGATCTATCCTCTTCAATTTTCCTTTTTACGGAAGGATGAAATTTGCCGTCGTTCGGTCGCAATCATCGTCGCAACCCAGCCTGATCTGAGCCTTTTTCTGAATTTTTCCGTCAGTCGTAAAACCCTAGCGACACCCTCTGTTCGTCATGTTTTTACCGTCGTTACAGCCAACCCCCGCTGAAACACCCAACACGGAACTTGTAGATCTTAGTTTTCTCCGCAACTTTGGTTTTTGCGGCATCGCAAAATTCCCAAAGGTTTGCTCGCCACCGTCTTCCGAAGATCAGACGAGCTAGCTCCTGTAATTAGATCGAATTCAGATTCGCTGGACTTTTTGCACAAAACCCCCCGGTAGATTCTGTCCGTCACAACAGACCCCTCGCGCCCCAGCCGCGCCCTCGTGTCCCACGCCCCCGCGCGTCAGTGTTTCGGGCTAGGCCCACCTGAGTACAAAAAGTTTCAGTGAGCCTTTTTCCAAAAAAAAATAATTCTAGAAAATGCAAATATGTTTTTAATATCCAGAAATTAATAAATCTTTATTAATAAATCCAGATAATACAAATGATATATATTTTTAAATCAGAAAAATGTGAGGAATTCAAATCTGCCATTCAAAATAATGTTTGACTATTTTAAATTTTCGAAATTGTTTAATTATAATAAAAATGCCTTTTTCTTAATTAATTAATAACTTTAATTCTATAACTCCAAATTTGGCAAATAATATGTCTAAATCGATTAGCGCGACGAGCCCGTTCTGTTTATGCATTCTATGTTCTGAATTGCAGCATGCATCATATCAATATTAAAAATCAGAACTGTTTATGGTAATAAAACTTGACCAAATAATTAATAAAATGAATTATTCTTGTCCCCACACCTCACCCTTGCCATGCTACATTATTGCCATGTAAATTGTGCATCAGTCATCATGGCATGCTTGTTTGCTTGTCGCATTTTATTTATATGCTTGTGCACTTTATTTATGTTGGCCCTTGTTTGTTTGGTTCTTCTTTCGAATAGACGTTGAGCAGGGGAATTATCAAGAATCCTAGGAGTACTACCCAGATCCATCTCTCGCTTCAACTGAGCTGCCAGGCAAGTACTACCACATGCTTGCATACATATAGTACCTATTGCCTTATCTTATTCTTGCATCATGGAGTCGCGGTTGCATTAAATTGAATCCCAAGTACTGCATGGCCTTTACTTTTAAACCCCACCGAAGCTTGTTCCTCCATCCTATGAGCCATTACTACAGGAGTTGTTTGAGCCATGCGAGTCGTAGAACAGCATGTGTAGGGTATGTGAGTGTCTAATGGATAACGAGGTACCTAAACAACTTAACCTGAGTAGTAATGGGATAACTAATGAAAGAGGCACCGGTGGGCAATATATGTTATTTGGTTTTTCCTGCCCACTTGTGTCCCGTAGGACCCCGAGTACTTGATTCCCGTTCCTTAACTATTCGCACTATCCACATCCGGGAGGCCTTATGGACCCCCCCCCCAGAGCCAGAGCTTGATTCATTTCTATTTCTTGGGGCCACAAACTAGTTTGGGGTTTTATTTACTATCCTGTACTTATGCCATGCTTTACTGCTTTATTTAAGATTGTGCGTGGAGCACCTGTACTGTTTTGGATCGTGCCACGTTTCCGCGGTATCGACAAGCCCAGTCACACTTTTAGGTTCCCAGTCGTTTACAACCGTCGTCACAAACCCTGGGTCCGTTCCAGAGCCGGCCAACTTCGTTGCGGGTAGCTTAGTGGGGTGCCCCCCTGAAATATTATATGAATCCTGTGATCGCTTTGTCGTGAATGCCTCATTGGGTTTTGAGTTGGTTTTTCCGAGGTTGATCGAGTGTGTGTTGCTATTTGTGCACCCCTGCAGGGTAAATCTTTCTGAAAGCCGTGTCCGCGGTTATGGACGACTTGGAGCACAGTTTCTCGATCATAGACAAGTATAACTAAAGTACCGTCCTTAATTTGACTAAATATCTGACTAGTAAATAGTGCAATATTCATGTAATGAGTAATAAAACTGCCAACGGATGGGTTGTTCGTCCGCTTTCTCGTTGGTAAGCGAGAAGGAGGATGGATCTGTTACTTAACTGTTGTTTCTAATTAACGAACATCCGTCTATCATTGGTTAGGCAGATGGTTAGCGAGTATCTTTAGACGTGTTAGTTATTACCTTTTGCTGCAATTGCGTCACCCCAGGTATATGTCCCCTTTAGAGGCATAAAGACTTGCTGAGTACCCCTAGGGTCTCACACGATAAATTGTTTGATTCAGATGAACAGGTGTATTCGCAAGATGGATACTGGGTGGAGGAGACAGATGATGTCGGCAACGATCACTCGGTGTAGAGATTCCGGGGATGGGGATCCGTGAGATCTGTGGGCGGGATATGCTTAATTATGTGGCATCTTATGCCGATTTGCTTTTTATCCGTACTCGGATCTTGTTTCCCGCTTCCGCTTGATACTCTGTTGATTGATGTATGAGGAGCTATCCTACACTATTATAACTATCTAGGATATTTGGATCTTGCCGTATGGCGTTGCAATATTTCTATTTCTTTTAGATGGTATGGCTCTGAGAACTGTTGTAAGGTAGCTTGCATACATACTCACTTGTGTATATATTTGATCTCTTCGCCTGTTGTCTACGCCGCTCGCTCTTGTCCCGATGTTCTTGGAAGTGGTTAGGGCGGCCGACGGGCCTACGCGTGGGTGGCCCTGGGCCCCCGCTGTACTACTTTAACCACTTTTGGTTCATCCAGGCTCGAACTTAGAGCGTAGGGTCCTAGGTTGTTACAATTGGTATCAGAGCCATCCTGCCCTTCAGGGTCTCAGCCAAATGGTCGTTGTCAGTCTAGCAAATATTTTGGTAGCTATGTATACTAGGAAAAAATAAAAACGCGAGAGTAGGACTGCTTCCATTTTTCTTCTTACCCACCCACCCACCCTTTTCTGGTAAGGAAGTGTAACGTTTTCAATCCTCTTCCAAAATTCGAACTAGGATTCACGTGTTCTGGGTTCCGTAGTACCATAGTATGTGTGTGTGTGTGTGTAATTCCTTGTCTATCTTTTGCATCCAACTTGTTGTTGCTATCTGCCTTTTGGTTATCAACTGTTGGTACATTCCATACCGACAGGCTTTTGTAAACCGACGCGATCTATCTGATTCGTTGTAAACCGACGCGATCTGTCTTACTCTTTGTTATCCGACGCTATCTTGTTTGGGGTGTTTGTTTCCGTAGTTGCTAATCTTTAGGTTCATCTTAAGAAGGAAGTGAGTTGGGATATGTGTTTTACTTTTTCATGTGCGGAGTAATGATTTGAGTGCGGGATGTAGTCGCGACCATACCACTAATTTTATCATTCGCTCTTGTATATTGAATTGGTAGAGTTACTAATCTTGATTCGTTAATTGGATTTTGCGCATATAGTGGTATTTTAATGCCGAAAATTGCGGAATTTTTTCTTTGATAGCTTTGTGTACCACACTCCTTGTTCAGTCGTGTGCGATATGCTTAATATCTTCTCGGTGTTTTGAACTTTGTTGATATTTTAATATCATCTTAGTAATTTGTATCCTTTAATCTTGGTTAATTCTATTTTGGTACTATTTTGGATTATTATTATTCTCCATTATGGTACTTACTTGAGTTTTATATCAATCCCAGGATGGCACCACCACGCCGCAATGAGGAGGACATACCACCTGAACTGGGGGCTGCGTTGGCAAGTATTGCTAATGCCTTGGGAGCAATGCAACAGAACCAGCAACGCTTTGAAGAGAGTGTCAGGAGGAACGAGTTTGTCCCGCTACCTCCCCCTCCCAAGCAAGGAGACATCAAGGGTTTTTTGAAGTTTAACCCACGCCACTTTGAGGTGTCTGATCAGCCACTAGATGTTGATGATTGGCTGCGTGAGATGTCAAGGTTGCTGATGACTGCTGATGTTCCTGAGCAAGAATGGGTAAAATGTGTCACTCACCTTCTGAAGGGAGACGCAACTCTGTGGTGGGAGAATTACCTGAAGGCAAACCACTCTGGTTTTCAGCCTACTTGGGAGCAGTTCACTGGGGCTTTCAAAGAGCAATACCTGTCAGAAATTGTCATGGAAAGGATGAAGGAAGTGTTTCTCAACCTCAAGCAGGGCAATGACAATGTCAATACCTATATCAGAAACTTCATGAATCTTTCTCGGTATGGTGGCGATGAGATCTCTGATGAAAAGAAGAAGCAAAAGAGGTTCGGGCATGGGCTCAATGCATCTATCAAATATGCAATCACTCATGCAAGGCCGGGGTCTTTTCTGGAACTCCAAGATACAACTCTATAGGAAGAGGCCAGTAGGCAAGTGTTCGAGGAGTCCAAGAAACACAGCCGTGACGCAACAAGCTCTTCAGCTATGACAGCTCCTTCTAAGCGCCGCGTGTGGGTTCCTAATACCGCACCGCCGCTCCCGGCTCCACCAAGACCTTCAAGCTACGCGGCAAGGCCACCAAACTCCTTCACCGCGGCTCCTAGGGGCTACAACCACAACTACCCTGGAGCGCCTGGCGAAGTCCCTGGCTATGTTGCTCCACGTCCACCTGGTGCTTGCTACACTTGTGGGAACACTGGGCATCAACATTGGAGTTTCCCCATGAACAACAAAGCTCTTCCTCCACCACCTCCAAGACCTGCAGCAAGTTCTTCTATGGTTCGTGCACCTCCACCTCAGGCTCTCAACATCAACACCAAGCCCGGGTCCACTGTTGCTCGTGCAAACTGTGTCAATGTCGCTCAACCGAACATGCACCTGGAGTTGCGATGGGTATGCTCCCTGTTAACTCAGTTCCTGCACGAGCTTTATTTGATTCTGGTGCATCACATTCATTCGTGTCATACAAGTTTGTGGAGAGTAATGGGTTACCTTCTGATGCTTTACCAACTCGCCTCATGGTGCAATCTCCTAGATCAAACATGAGGGCTTCTAAAATCAGCCACGGCAATCAAATTGAGATTGGTGGTTCTTCGTTTCCGGCCTCCTTAATTATTCTGGGCAATTCTAACATTGATGTTATCTTGGGCATGGATTGGTTGACAACAAATGCAGCTGTGATTGATTGTGCTGAACGCTCGGTTTCTCTAAAAATTCCTGAAGGCCATATAGTCTATTCTCCAAGTCTGACTCCTGCAATTCAGCTTTTCTCTTTGGCGGCTCTGAATAATGATGCTATGGAGGCTATTTAGAGTGTTCCGGTGGTCTGTGAGTTCCCAGATGTTTTTCCTGAAGAGTTACCAGGTATGCCTCCTGATCGAGAGGTCGAGTTTGTGATTGAGCTTGAACCTGGAACCGCTCCTATCTCCAAGCGACCTTATAAAATGGGTCCTGCTGAGTTGGCTGAACTCAAACGTCAGCTTGATGAACAAGAGAAGTTGGGTTTCATTCAGCATAGCACTTCCTCTTGGGGCAGCCCAACAATCTTTGTGAAGAAGCGAGACCAGACTGAGAGACTTTGTGTTGACTATCGGGCTCTCAATGCTAAAACCATCAAGAATAAATATCCCCTTCCGCGGATTAATGATCTCTTCGATCAGCTAGCTGGAGCTGTGGTATTCTCTAAGCTTGACTTGAGAAGTGGATATCATCAAATCAAGATCCACAAGGAAGATGTTCCCAAAACAGCTTTCACCACCCGCTATGGCCTGTACGAGTACACGGCCATGTCCTTCGGTCTCACCAACGCACCTGCCACCTTCTCGAGGCTTATGAACTCGGTTTTCATGGAGTATCTTGATAAGTTTGCCGTGGTCTAACTGGATGACATTCTAGTCTATTCTAAGTCAAAGGAAGAACATGAAGAACACCTTCAGGGTGTCCTAAACAAGCTTCGTGAGAACCGCCTGTATGCAAAGTTCTCCAAGTGTGAATTTTGGCTTCCTGAAGTCACCTATCTTGGTCACGTCATCTCTGCCAAGGGCATTGCCGTTAACCCAGAAACTGTTCGGACAATTGTTGAGTGGCTCCCACCCAAAAATGTCAAAGAAGTCCGGAGTTTTCTTGGATTGGCTAGTTACTGCCGTCGCTTCGTTCAGAACTTCTCGAAGATTGCGAAGCCTCTTACCGATCTCCTCAAGAAAGGCAAGAAATACCTTTGGTCTCTTGCATGTCAAGCAAGCTTTGAAACCCTCAAAGAGAATCTCACTTCCACACCAGTCTTGATTCCTCTAGATACATCAAAGCCTTTACAGATATTCTGTGACGCCTCATTGCAAGGATTGGGTGCGGTCCTCATGCAAGAAAAGCAAGTCGTTGCTTATGCTTCCCGTCAGTTGAAAACTCATGAGCTCAACTATCCTACATATGACCTCGAACTCGCAGCAGTTGTATTTGCTTTGAAAGTATGGAGGCACTACTTGCTTGGCAACCGTTGCGAGATCTTTTCGGATCACAAGAGTCTGAAATATATCTTCACACAACCTGATCTCAACCTTCGTCAGAGGAGGTGGATTGAAGCAATTAATGATTTCGATCTGACCATCAACTACACTCCTGGCAAAGCTAATGTCATGGCCGATGCTCTCAGCCGAAAAGCTTATGTCAACAACCTCATGGTGGAAGAACAACAGCCTCTCTTGTGCGAGGAATTCTGCCAGCTCACCCTTGAAATTGTGGATCAAGGGTATCTTCTGAATCTTCTGGCAACCCCTCTCTTGGAAGAAAAAGTTCGCTCCATTCAACTTGGTGACCCTTACACCAAAAAGATCATCTCCAACATTCAGCTTCCGAAGTATGAGTCCTTCCACGTCGACGACCAAGGCACTCTATTCTTTGAGCACCGGATGTTCGTTTCGAAGCATCCGGGTTTGAGAGAGCAAGTTCTTAAAGAAGCTCATGATTCTTTTCTTTCTATCCACCCTGGCAGCACTAAGATGTACATGGACTTGAAAACACAATATTGGTGGCCTGGATTGAAACGATATTGTGCCAAGTATGTCTCGGAGTGTGATGTCTGCCGCAGAGTTAAAGCTGTTCATCAGAAACCTTCCGGTCTTCTACAACCATTGAAGCCTCCGGAATGGAAATGGGAGAAAGTATAGATGGACTTCATAACTGGTTTTCCAAGGTCGCAGAAGGGCAACAATGCAATCTTTGTTGTGATCGACAGGCTTTCTAAAGTGGCTCACTTCTTCCCCATCAAGGAAACAATTTCTGCAATTCAGTTGGCTGAGCTCTACATCAACATAATTGTCTCTATGTATGGGGTTCCTCTTGAGATCAGCTCAGACCGTGGAAGCATCTTCACTTCCAAGTCCTAGGGAAGTTTCCAAAATGCTTTGGGAACAAAGCTGAACTTCAGCACAGCTTACCACCCTCAGTCGCAAGGACAAGTTGAAAGGATCAATCAGATTCTAGAAGATATGCTCCGTGCTTGCGTCATCTCTTTCGGCATGAAGTGGGAAGAATGCCTTCCTTATGCTGAATTCTCTTACAATAATAGTTTCCAGAAGAGTCTAAAGATGGCACCATTTGAGGTTCTCTATGGCCACAAATGCAGAACTGCGATTGGTTGGTCGGGCGCAGGTGAAAGAACATTGTTTGGCCCCGACATTGTAATTCAAGCGGAGGAGAAGGTTCACATCATTCTTGAAAACCTGAAGGTTGCTCAAAGTCGTCAGAAGAGCAACTATGATAGAAAGCACACGGACATGGAGTATGTCCCTGGTGATCTCGTTTACCTTCATTCACTCCCATGAGAGGCACGCACCGGTCTGGTATCAAAGGGAAGCTGGCTCCTAGATACATCGGTCCTTTCAAAGTTCGTGGAAGAAGAGGAGAAGTTGCATATGCTCTTGAGCTCCCTGAAAAACTCAAGGTCCATGATGTTTTCCATATCTCTCAACTCAAGAAGTGCTTCAAGGATCCTGGCAGGACCGTGGACCATGAGCTCATCAATCTCCAAGAAGATCTGTCTTATCAAGAACACCCCACAAAAATCCTAGAAGTCGCAGAAAGAAAGACTCGCAACAAGTCTATAAAGTTCTGCAAGGTGCAGTGGTCGCACCATTCCGTTGATGAAGCGACTTGGGAATGCGAGGATGAGCTCCGTTCCAAGTATCCTACCCTGTTCGTGTGTTCTTCTTCTTCCTAGAATCTCGGGGCGAGATTCCTGTTTAGTGGGGGAGAGTTGTAGCATCCCATCTGTCTAACATCTGTAATGCTACATGGTCTATAATAAAATGCTACTTCCTACATATATTTGTTGCAATATCATGCTCATGTCATCATGCCACCTTGCATTTGAGCATCATATAAAACCCTCTTCTTTTGGATCTTGTCTCATATGCATTTATTAATTGTATTTGCCTCTTGATATATTGTATTTGGTTCTTGATAAATTGCTTCATGCCCAAGTTGAGTTGAGGGCATATCTCTTTAATTCTTTCCACCTATTAACTTGTCAATTTCATCTCTCTTTGGGAATCCATTCTAATACCACCATACATGTATATGTGGGCCCTAACATTTTGTTCTTGGTATTTATTTCATGCCCATCCATGTATAGTGTATGGATCCACCAATATTATCCTTGTTTTTGTTCACCTCAAATCTTGTTTGGTCTTCTCTTTTCTTACACCACCACATGCATGCATTTGTCTCACATGCATGCAATTGTGCATTATTGCATGTACATGCAATATAAAACCACCTAATCTAGTCACATGAAATATTAGACCCTTTTAACATTTGGTTTTTCTAAAATTCGTTTTGGGATCTTGTTGGCTTTTTGTATGTGTTTCAAACAAGGTTTGGGGAACAAATTCAAAACCAAACAAATTTATAGAGGGAGTCCTATCTCTACCATATCACTAACCATCTAATCCCTAAAGCCTAATCTCTCTCTCTCTTCTCTAGCTTAAACCCTCTCTTTTACCTAGCTTGGCTTTGTTCCTCTTTCTCTCTCTTCTACACCTATTCATCATTGAACCACCCCCATCCTGGTCCGGCTGAACCCCAACCCAGCACCCCTGCTAGCTGGCTCGACAGCAGCCTGAACTTGCACCGTGCCAAGCCGGACTCAGTAGCCTGCACTCGCGTGTCCTCTCCCTAGCTGCGTCTCGATCAGACCGAGTGCGCGTCCTGTTCCTCTTCCCTGGGGCCTCACGTGCTCCTGCACCTCGTGTCCACCTCGTGTCTCTGCCTCCCTCTCTATATCCAGACTCCTTCCCATCTAGATCTGAAGCCCCATCCTTTCTTTTTCTCTCCCAGGCTAAACCCCACCGTAGCCATGACCTAGCTACCCCTCTCGCCATCCGTCGCGTTGGGCTCCTGGTCCGCTGTGCCGCCGGAGGCATCATCTTGCTGAGGTGCTGGAATCCTCTTCCCTCCGTCACGGGTCACCAGCACGGAGGAGAAGGCCCCGGAGCACCACCCTGCCTGGCTGTGCACGCGACGCCGAGATTGTACCGTGCAGCAGCCGTGCTCACCGCCAAGCTCTCCGTCCCGCTGCAAGCGTCCTCAATGTCGTCGTTGTGTCGCTCGGAAACAACCCTGGTGATCCCTCCATCCCGTTCCAGCTCCCTTCTTCCTTCTTAGTCTCTGTCGCCGCCGACCTGCGCCCCCAAGCCGCTCGCTCGCCGTCGTGCCCTGCTGCTCTGTCGGCCGCGCACACGTGCACGCCAACCAGCAACAGCAGTAGAGAACCCGCGCGCACCCTTTGTTCTTCCGCAGTTCCCGGTCGATGTGGTCCGTCTTCGTGCGAACTTGATGAACGGAAGTTGAAGTCCGATCTATCCTCTTCAATTTTCCTTTTTATGGTAGGACAAAATTCGCCGCCGTTTGGTCGCAATCGTCGTCGCAACCCAGCCTGATCTCAGCCTTTTTCTGAATTTTTCCACCAGTCGTAAAACCCTAGCGACACCCTCTGTTCGTCATGTTTTTACCGTCATTATAGCCAACCCCCGCCGAAACACCCAACACGGAACTTGTAGATCTTGGTTTTCTCCGCAACTTTGGTTTTTGCGGCCGGACCAACCCGCTGAGCCAGCGGGCGCTGACTCAGCGCTGACCCCGCGCATCAGTGACTCGGGCTAGGCCCACCTGAGTACAAAAAGTTTCTGTGAGCCTTTTTCCAAAGAAAAATAATTCCAGAAAATGCAAATATGTTTTTAATATCCAGAAATTAATAATTTTTTATTAATAAATCCAGATAATACAAATGATATATGTTTTTGAATCAGAAAAATGTGAGAAATTCAAATCTGCCATTCAAAATAATGTTTGACTATTTTAAATTTTCGAAATTGTTTAATTGCAATAAAAATACCTTTTTCCTAATTAATTAATAACTTTAATTCTATAACTCCAAATTTGGCAAATAATATGTCTAAATCGATTAGCGCGACGAGCCCGTTCTGTTTATCCATTCCATGTTCTGAATTGCAGCATGCATCATATCAATATTAATAATCAGAACTGTTTATGGTAATAAAACTTGACCAAATAATTAATAAAATGAGTTATTCTTGTCCCCACACCTCACCCTTGCCATGCTACATTATTGCCATGTAAATTGTGCATCATTCATCATGGCATGCTTGTTTGCTTGTCGCATTTTATTTATATGCTTGTGCACTTTATTTATGTTGACCCTTGTTTGTTTGGTTCTTCTTTCGAATAGACGCCGAGCAGGGGAATTATCAAGAATCCCAGGAGTACTACCCAGATCCATCTCTCGTTTCAACTGAGCTGCCAGGCAAGCACTACCACATGCTTGCATACATATAGTACCTATTACCTCTATCTTATTCTTGCATCACGGAGTCGCGGTTGCATTAAATTGAATCCCAAGTACTGCATAGCCTTTACTTTTAAACCACACCGAAGCTTGTTCCTCCATCCTATGAGCCATTACTACAGGAGTTGTTTGAGCCATGCGAGTCGTAGAACAGCATGTGTGGGGTATGTGAGTGTCTAATGGATAACGAGGTACCTAAACAACTTAACCTGAGTAGTATTGAGATAACTAATGAAAGAGGCACCGATGGGCAATATCTGTTATTTGGTTTTTCCTGCCCACTTGTGTCCCGTAGGACCCCGAGTACTTGATTCCTGTTCCTTGACTATTCGCACTATCCACATCCGGGAGGCCTTATGGACCCCCCTAGGCCAGAGCTTGATTCATTTCTATTTCTTGGGGCCACAAACTAGTTTGGGGTTTTATTTACTATCCTGTATTTATGCCATGCTTTACTGCTTTATTTAAGATTGTGCGTGGAGCAGCTGTACTGTTTTGGATCGTGCCACGTTTCCGCGGTATCGATAAGCCCAGTCACACTTTCAGGTTCCCAGTCGTTTACAGCCGTCGTCACAAACCCTGGGTCCGTTCCGGAGCCGGCCAACTTCGTTGCGGGTAGCTTAGTGGGGTGGCCCCCTGAAATATTATATGAATCCTGTGATCGCGTTGTCGTGAATGTCTCGTTGGGTTTTGAGTTGGTTTTTCCGAGGTTGATCGAGTGTGTGTTGCTATTTGTGCACCCTTGCAGGGTAAATCTTTCTGAAAGCCGTGTCCGCGGTTATGGACGACTTGGAGCACAGTTTCTCGATCATAGACAAGTATAACTAAAGTACTGTCCTTAATTTGACTAAATATCTGACTAGTAAATAGTGCAATATTCATGGAATGAGTAATAAAACTGCCAACGGATGGGTTGTTCGTCCGCTTTCTCGTTGGTAAGCGAGAAGGAGGATGGATTTGTTACTTTATACTGTTATAACTGTTGTTTTCTAATTAACGGACATCCGTCTATCATTGGTTAGGCGGATGGTTAGCGAGTATCTTTAGACCTATTAGTTATTATCTTTTGATGCAATTGCGTCACCCTAGGTATATGTCCCCTTTAGAGGCATAAAGACTTGCTGAGTACCCCTAGGGTCTCACACGATAAATTGTTTGATTCAGATGAACAGGTGTATTCGCAAGATGGATACTGGGTGGAGGAGACAGATGATGTTGGCAACGATCACTTGGTGTAGAAATTCCGGGGATGGGGATCCGTGAGATCTGTGGGCGGGATATGCTTAATTATGTGGCATCTTATGCCGATTTGCTTTTTATCCGTACTCGGATCTTGTTTCCCGCTTCCGCTTGATACTCTGTTGATTGATGTATGAGGAGTTATCCTACACTATTATATATATGTAGGATATTTGGATCTTGCCATATGGCGTTGCAATATTTCTATTTCTTTTAGATGGTATGCCTTTGAGAACTTTTGTAAGGTAGCTTGCATACATACTCACTTGTGTATGTATTTGATCTCTTCGCCTGTTTCCTACGCCGCTCGCTCTTGTCTCGATGTTCTTGGAAGTGGTTAGGGCGGCCGACGGGCCTACACGTGGGTGGCCCTGGGCCCCCGTTGTACTACTTTAACCACTTTTGGTTCATCCAGGCTCGAACTTAGAGCATAGGGTCCGAGGTTGTTACACCGGGGAAGTTCCGAGTACCGCGGCGTACACGCGCGTCCCACCGGCACCTTCTAGGCCGAGATACAGACCGGCGAAGAGTGCATCACCCTCGGCGCCTTCGACACCGCGCACTAGGCCGCCCGCGCCTACGACATCGTGGCATGGCGGCTCGGCCGCCCGCGTGCGTCGATTAACTTCCACGATGTCTGGATTCGCGAGCAGGCGGAGGCGTTGGCGCTGCTGCCTCGCCTCGTGACAGAGGAGGAGCGCCGTCGCCGACGCGAAACGGAGCGCCGTCTGCTCATCGTCGAGCGTGACGAGCGCCGCCGCTTTCCCGAAGATGTCGCGCAGCGCAAGCCCGACGCCGACTAGGCCGCGACCAAGGCGGCGGCAAGGGCGGCGAAGCACCAGGAACGCCACGACCGCCAGGTGGACAAGGCGCGGAGGCACGCCTTCATCGAAGCACAGATGGCCGGGCCGACGACCATCTCCGACGACGATCCCCGTTAGAACGACTACTGGTCGTCGTCGCCGGTGTCCGATACAACACCGGTCTCGTCCGACGATGAGTACATCTCGATCTCCTCGTCGGACTAGATTGTAAGTAGTAGTAGATTCTAGTAATAGTAGTAATTTCTAGTATTTTTTCTTGCACTATGTTCATGTTCTATGCAATTTTCACTTCAATTTCTAAATCTTTTTTCTGTCATATTTGTTGCAAAATCTAGTTTTTGCGCGCTCTAATTTAGCGCGCATGTTGGAGGGTTCGGGCTATAAATTTAGCGCGCACGTTTTCGCGCATCTGACGGAGGAGGTTCGCGTGCAGCGCGCGAAACCCGAATCACGCGCTGCATTCACATTTTACAACACCAAAATTTAGCGCGTCTGTTGGAGTTGCTCTTATCAAAGTAGCAACACATAGCAGAAATCCTTTTTTGAGAAAACATATTTTAAAATATCAAAAAATTCAGAAAGAAATTCTACATATACATTCGAATATTTTATGTTTGTTCAAAAAAATTCGGGGTAAAAAATATTTTATTTATCATGTATAAAAAAGATAAAAAATATCACGTGAATAGGACTATTCACATAATATTTTTTGTCTTTTTTTTTTGACAGGACACGTAGAATATTTTTTATTCCAAAAACTTGTGAATGAACATAAAATATCCATGTATATCCGTGTATATGTAAGTTCTACATGGGAGTCATAACGGACTAATGGTGCTCCTCCTCCTCGTCTGGTGGCAGGTAGGTGGGGGCAGAGGGCCGTGTATGCACACTTGCACAGGGCAGGGGCTCGTCTTCGAGAGCCAGCCATCTTTTCCCCACGCGCGCCGCCAGGAGAGAAAAAAGAGCTCCTGCCCTAGGGCACTCGCTTTCCAACGCCGGCCTCCGGCGGCTCCCCCCTCTCCCCCGCCGGCGACCTAGGTCGTCGGTGGTGAGGGGGGTCGCCGGATCCACGCGTGTGGATAATTTTAGTCTAAAGTAGATTCGTTTTTAGGCTGCTAATCGTCTTGACTTCGGGGATGAAGATGACGGCACTGAATAAATTTTCTTCAGATCCTACCCCAATGGATTTGGAGATCAGTCTATCCAAGCAAGGATGGTGTGGCGGTGGCGCCATCCTCGTGGTGGATTTGTATCCTCAGGCTCCGCCGCTGCGGCGGCGTTTGCTCCAGCGTCGGCGCGGAACCTAGGAGGTAGTCCAAGAGCGGATGCAGATTGTGATCTGCATCGACGGCATCTGGAAGATGGTTGATCGTGTGCTGGGTCTGTGGTTCATGGATGGTAGGTGTGGCTTCCTCCTTCGACGTTTTAGTCGTGTGGGGGTGCTAGATCTGGAGCTCGATGGCGTGTCCGGGGTGTTGCCCCGGTCTGATTCGTTCAACGACAATTGAGCTACCTTGGAGTTCCGCAAAGCTGCATGTCAGCGATGGAGCCGCATCGAGTTCGGGTGAGGAGGTGATCCGTCGTTCTTTCCTTTGGTGGCTACTATGGTGGTGGCAGAGGTAGGTGACGGGCGACGACGTCAAGCTTAGAGGTTTCTTCGGTTTAGACTATTTTCTTTCTTGGCCGGTGGTCCTTTGCGCAAAAGCTTGCGTTTTGCTGTCTTTTCAGTTTTGTCAGGTCGATGTTTATGTGCTTGTACTATGATCTTTGATATATAAATGAGACACATATTACCAGGCAAAAAAAAGGTAGGGACAGAGGGGCGCTTGTCCTGGCTCTCCTATCTTGATCCATATTAGAAGTGGTTGCAGTGTAACGAGATGAGCTTTATATGTAATAAAATATATTATTATATGTTAATTAATAATTGAGACAATCCGAATCTGCTAGAGAACTTAATTTGTTATCTTCAATTGTCATTAAGTTTTGTGTTGCTGGGTGAAACAAGCATAAAAATAATTTACGCCGCACCTTGCCGTCATGTGGCACTAAGGTTCCATCGTCTTCTGTAATATACCGAGACACATTGATATAGTTCCGCCGAAGCGCTAGGTCGACGGATAAAGATGTGTCGAGCCAAAGCAACACTGCCTATGCACTTTTTCCGACGCAGTTATTTTAGATGGCTTTTTTATCAACATAACACAAGCGAAGCGATTAGTTGTGTGCCTTGGCATTTATAAAGACTTTAACATAAATAATTAATTTTGACTGTCCTGACTGAGATTTTAAAGAACATAGATATATATCAACTGTACGATTTTTTAATCTACAGTAATATTTGTCTCGCAAATACTAATAGTTTAGTAAGTGTTTTGTGTACCAGTAAGTGGTGGAGCTTGCCAGACATTTTTATTTTTTTGAGAAATTATTGAGGTCCCAAGAACAATAATTAATCATGCATAAACATGGAATAATCTTTAAATTTTTAGCATAAATATTATAGATATCCTTAAAATTTTCTGGAGTAGGGAGGGGGCAATGGCCCCTTGGCCCTAGGGAAGCTTCACTGTCGTCGGATTGATGACAAGTACGCCATGAGGGGGTCCTCGAGGCGTGCGGAAGAGAGGGGGTGAGACGTACGGTATTCCGGGACGGTGAGCACATAAGTTTACCCAGGTTCGAATCCGCCGGCTTTGGACGGATTCTACTCCTGCTAGCAATCCAGTAATACGGCAGAGCCGGAATATGAGTTACAAAGGTTTCGCCTGTGCGAGTTGAGGGTCTAAAGTATTGGGTGTTATCTGGTGCCCTAAAGGCTCTCCCTAGGACGGCTTATATAGATATCCGGCCTAGGGTTTACAGGAGAGATTTATCCGGCTACGACTAAGAGTCTGTTACAGAGTACATCTTGAACTATAAGTAACATTATAGGCCTAAGTCGGTAAGTCTTCTGGGCCTTCCCGTAGCCGGATTGGACTCCGTCTTCTCTCCCTGACTGGGCCGCCCGTGAAGCAAAGCTCTAACCCGAAGTGGGCCACCCTGGTCAGTGAGGAACTGTGAGGATACCTGGAAAGTATATCCCCAACAGCAGCCCCCGGAGGCCTCCAAGATCCAAAGTCGGATTTTATCATCGTCTAGCTTGATCTTTGGCTTGCAGAATCTTGAAGGGTTCCTGAAACTTCATAACAAAAAGATACGATCCGGGTCTTAAAAATAAGTCGGACCTTGCAATTGGTTACTCGGATTTTCCAGCTCGCTTTTAAACTAAGCCGGAATTTGGTCTCTAACGCCACCTGACACAAGCATGGTCAAGTCACGTCATCTGACAGACGTTTCGTCAGCACGACCGTTGGTGGGTCTGCGGTTCGCGGAACCGAGGCGCCGTTTCAATGCGTGCGTGGAGATCGAGGTGACGCAATCATCGCGCGGGCCCTTCCTAGTTCTTTCCATGACGCGTGGCGTTTACACTGTAGCGTTTGCACGAATCTTGGCGCATGTAGGTGGATATAAGGGGTTTAGATTTCTTCTTCTCCTTTCCACCAGTCCCTTGCCGTTTCTTTCCTCCCAATCCTCCTGCGCGCATAGAGCCTCCTCGTTCTCCCTCCACAAAGCTCCTAGCGCCGCCCCTTTAAGGTCACCCTTCCACCGGAGAAAATGGCTTCATCTTCCTCCAGTTTGGCGGCGGCAGCGGCGGCGGCGAAGGCAGAAGCAGCAGCAGAGAAAGAAAACTACAGGGGAATCTGGATCCCCTGCGCTCTTGACGAAGCGGGCCCTAAGAACGTGGAGAAGGAGGGGCTCCTCGCCGCCGGCAACTGGCGGAGCGGCTCTGGCGAGACCGTCCCCAATCTGCACGAGGGCGAGCGCGTCCACTTCGGCACCCATCTGGACCGAGGTTTGTCCTTTCCTCCCTCGGAGTTCTTCTCCGAGGTGATTGACCACTATGGAGTTCAACTCCACAATCTTCCTCCCAACTCCATTCTAGAGATGAGCGCGTATGCTACGCTTTGCGAGGGCTTTCTCGGCATTAGGCCGAGTTTGCTTCTCTTCCGGTTTTACTTTCATGTCCGGAGGAATTCCATTACTGCCGGTGTTCCTTACATCACCGACACCATTAGTTTTTCTCTTCGAAGAGACCGGGCATATCTCAAAATTTCTGCCAGTGACTCGGTCAAACAATGGCCAACCACTTTTTTCTATCATCGGGATATTCCGGCTCCCGGCAAAGCTACTGCTTTGCCGGCTTTTGTCAACGGAGCCACCACGGCCCAACCTTCCTGGGACGAGGCTGCTCTGGCTCTCACAGATGATCTGATCCTGGCTAAGAGGCGGATCTAATATCTGATCAAGAACAAGGGTCTGAAGGAATCCGACTTGGTCCAGTGCTGGGTCTCATGCTGGATCCAGCCACTTCAGTACCATGGGGATAGACTGATGCATTCCGTCACGTCTTCCCTGACCGACTCCCTCCGCATCAGCCCCAAAGCCTACACCACTCAGGGCTACATAACCCAGATCAAGTGGATGATCAAGGATCGGATCGAGAGGTTTCTCTGGACATGCACACGACGGAAAACCCCGTGGTTCCGGTAAGCTTTTATCATCACATCTTTTATGTGTTTCTATCTTCGAGTTACATTGCAATGCTGATACATTTTCTTGTTTTCAGCTTGCTGACATCCCCGAGTCAGAACTTGCTCCGTTCGAAGGATACCCTCCGAAGTTCTCTTAGGAGGTGGAAGTGGTTCCACTGCCGGATCTTGCGCTTAGGAAGCGCAAAGCTCCAACAGTAGAAGTTGGCACAAAGGAGGTGTCAGTCGTGAAGAGGTAACCTTCTGTCACAACTTTTCCGCCTTTGTTTCTGACTTTACTACTCTCTCAGAGCAAAATCAATCATCAAGGGAAAGGGAAAGGGGACTTCTTCGAAGCCCTTGCGCCAGACGAAGCTTACAATAGCTTCCCCTGCCGTGGCTCCTCCGACTCCGATCCCTCAACCTTCTGCAACTCCGGCGATCATCCCTTCTCCGGTGATTGCAGAAGATCCGGCTCCTCAAGCGGATCCGACGATCCTTGGGTCGCATACTGACGTCACCACCAGTGCGTCAGCTCAAGATAAGGGTGAACCCTCTTCGGGTAATGATCCCTCGGCTGAAGTCTTCGTCGACAACCTCCTCAACAATCCGGGTCTTGCCAAATTTGGCCTGACCCGGAAGTCTGCAGAGGAGATCTAGCGGCTGGCCAGGCAAGTCCTGGACAAAAGCCATCTATCCCCCGAAGAGGAGGCGCAAGAAGAGGATGTCAAGTTCTCTGACCTTCTTACTCAAGTCCGCCTTCGCGACGAGAGGATCGGGATTGGCGAGCTACCAACAGCTCCAGTGATCCCTCTTACTCTCGCCGAGAAGGTGGCAGCTGAAGTGAACGCGGGTTTAGACAAACTCACCCGCGAGCAATATGTAAGTCGGAATTCCAACTCTTGTTTTTACATTATGTTATATCATATCCTCTAGCCCCCAAGCATGAAGTAGGATATAGAATCCGAGTTTATGCTTTCATTAGGATGCCAAAGAACGAACTAGTGTAGCCCCCAAGGCTCGTGTTGATATTTAGTAAAAATATTAGCCCGAGTCTTAAATAGCTTTCTGACTTTGGGTATTCTGACTTACAGAAAGTATGTTCCTATAACCAGGAATTATTGTCCAATGTCTGTAATAAGCGGAGACAGATCAAAGCTCTCCGGCTTAAAAATGCTGAGCTCAAGGTGGCCAAGGACGAAGCCGAAGGTAAACATTTCGAGATTCAAACCTTGCCTTTTGCTTTTTAATGTCGAATTTTTCTGAATTGTTGTTCTTTTTTGACTTACAACGTTGGTGAAACAATCCATCGCTATGATTGAAGAGGCCGAGAACCTCAAGACCTTGGTGGTGGAGAACAAAGGACTTCGCCAAGAGCTGGAAAAGCTCAAGGTGGATCATGAAACGAGCATAGCTCAAGTCCTGGAATCCTCCTCCATGGCCACTGAAGAGCGCGATCGCAAGATTGCCGCTCAAGATAAAGTTATCTCGGACCTCAAGAATGAGGTTGACAGAGAGAATGATATCTCCCAAGCACTCCGGGCTGAACTCCAGAGTCTCCGGGAGGAGAAAGCCAAGATTGACGACGGCATTCTTGGTAAGTTCCATCTATCTGACTTATCATTTCCTCGACTTTTATCAATGTCGGTTTTTCCTTATCTTCATTTTGTGTATAGGTCCTCTGAACCTGACGGACTCCTCCTCATCCGAGCCCCGCACTCACCGACTTACTCAAGTCGGTGATCTTCTTCATGACTACCGCCAATCCCTTGAGGATATTGGCGAGTATCTCAGGATTCCGGACATGCCAAGCATGTCGGACTTCCAGGTGCGGGAGAAGGCCAAGGAGATGCCGCAGCTCGTTCGGGACTGGAACATGTCCTACGCGCGGACTGCCGCGCAGAATGCCCTCTCCATGGTCATGAGCCACCATGGAAACATGAAAATATGGCAAGTGACTAAAGGGTACTGCAAGGTAGACGAAGACGGCCAGGAGCAAGACCTTCAAGCTATCATGCACTCCTGCGCCGGATATGGGTGCCACGTAGCTGACCTGACCAGCTACGAGATCCCCTTCTTCACCCGCGTGGATACTCCACCACCTCCTCCAGAAGATGCCGAAGAAGTTTCCGACGATGAACGAACCACCTCAGATCCGGAACGATATCAAAACGGAGTGACCAGCGAGCCAGTAGATCCTTCATCTCCTCCTGCATCATAGACCACAAACTTATGTATTATTCTGTGAAAGAACATGATGCGTTTTGTAAATATAAAGTACTATGGCTTTTGCTAGTGCTAAGTTTTTTATCTATTCAGCACTTTTGTTTTAGACTTTTTGTGTGCTTGAAATGTTTGCATAAGCACTTAGAATTTTTCGTCTCTACTTATCGTTTATCTGGCTTTCCGCCTCGTCCCTTTCGTGAGCCGGCTAAACCTTCAGCCGGAAACTTTGCCGAGCAACGGAGCTCAATTGCTAAACCAGTTTAAACTCGGAAACAAAGCCGGCTTCTAGTACCAACAATTCACTACTCGGAAAATACCCGCATCCAGCAATCAGACAAATAACCTAAGTAAAGACTAGAATTTTTTAGAGTTATACCCGAAGGTAGCAGTTTTAGAGTCGGAAATCTAAACCAGAACGAACATGAGCAGAAAGTACTTTCAAGCATTCTGGGATTTTCGACTATGACATGATCATTAGGAAATAAGATGGTAAAAACTTCTCAGGAAAACTTTGAGGTAACCAAAACTTTTATTTCTCACAGAACATGTACATATGTATGATTATAAAGAAGGATAAACTAAGAATAAAAGGGACGTAGCTGAGCAATATTCCACGGTCTATCTAACTCATCCGGATTTGTACTGCCTCCAGCTCTCTTTCTCTTCTTAGTAGCAGGTCTTTCTTTGACTGGCCTCATGTCAGTTAAGTAGTACGATCCATTGTGTAATACTCGACTAACTAAAAAGGGCCCTTCCCACACTGGGGAAAGTTTGTGCTTTCTTTATTGCACAAGCCGGAGAACCAAATCACCTTTATTAAAAGATCTAGTTCGGACTCTCTGGCTATGATACTTGCGTAACTTCTGCTGATAGGCTGTAGATCTCATTTTAGCAACGACGCGAACTTCTTCGACTAAGTCGAGATCATTTTGTCGAGAAATCTTGGCATCCTCTTCGATATACGCGGCCACTCTAGGAGAAGTATGAATTAAATCACTAGGAAGAACTGCTTCTGCGCCATAAACCAAGAAGAAAGGTGTATATCCTGTTGACCTGTTCGAAGTTGTTCGCAAACTCCAAATTACAGAGGGTAGTTCCTCTGCCCAAGCCCCCGTAGCACGTCTCAGTGGTGCTTCGAGTCTTGGTTTCAAGCCTTGTAGAATTAAACCATTTGCTCTTTCGACTTGTCCGTTAGCCTGTGGATGTGCGATTGACGCAATGTCAAGCCGGATATTTTGCTCATCGCAGAATTCAGCCAGTTCTCCCATAGAAAAGTTACTCCCGTTGTCCGTGATAATGCTATGCGGATAACCATACCAGATTATAACATCCTCGACAAATCTTTTGGCTATTGCTCCATCACAACTAGTGACAGGTTTAGCCTCGATCCACTTTGTGAATTTGTCCACCATCACTAAGAGGTGCATGAATCCACTTGGTGCTCGTTTAAAAGGTCCTACCATATCAAGCCCCCAGACCGCAAAAGGCCATGTTATAGGTATTGTTCGTAGCTGATCAGCCGAAACATGAGCTTGCTTGGCGTACTTTTGGCAGCCTTTGCACGTCTTAACTAATCGTTCGGCATCTGCCTGAGCTGTAAGCCAGAAAAATCCATGTCGAAAAGCTTTTGCCACTAAAGATTTGGCTGCAGCGTGGTGACCACACTTGCCTTCGCGGATTTCTCTTAAGATCTCCACTCCTTCTTCCGGAGATACACAACGCTGAAATACCCTAGAAACACTCTGTTTATGGAGCTCACCTTTAACAATAGTATAGGTTTTTTCTCGTCGGATAATCTGTCGGCTCAGCACCTCGTCTTCGGGTAATTTGCCATCTACCAAGTAATCAAGGTAAGGTTGAGTCCAGCTGGGAATTATAGCCAGAACTGCTATTAAAGGTGAGTCGGATTTGGTCGGATATTCCTCATCTACTCCCTTTATCGAGGGAACTTTGAGGTGCTCTAAAAATGCGCCATCCGGGACCTCTTTCCGCGCAGAGCCTATTCAAGATAGTGCATCTGCTTCCTCATTTTCTGCTCGAGGGATGTGTTGAACTTCAAACCCTTCGAACGATTTAGATAGATCATCCACAATAGCTTTATATGCTGCCATGTGCTTATTTGCATTACAAATATCCGAGACTTGCTGAGCAACAAGATCCGAATCTCCGTAACACATGAAACGTCGGATGCCAATATCCTTAGCAATCCGGATTCCATGCAGCAGTGCTTCATACTCGGCAATGTTGTTTGTTGCTATGAAATGGATCTGCAACACGTATAATAGTTTATCTCCTTGGGGTGATTTGAGCACCACGCCAGCCCCCGAGCCCCCTCGATCCTTAGACCCATCAAAAAAGAGGGTCTAGTATTCCGACTCAGGGAGGACCATGTTCTCCTTCATCTCTGTCCAATTAGTGACAAAGTCAGCAAGGATCTAGGATTTGATTACTGTCCGAGGTTTATACTTAATATCAAAAGCTGAGAGCTCTATGCCCCATTTGGCGACACGTCCCGTGGCGTCGTTGTTGTTGATTATGTCTCTCATGGGAGCTTTGCTCACCACGGTAATTGGATGCTCCTGAAAATAGTGTCGTAACTTACGAGATGCTAGGAAAACACCGTAAGCCAACTTTTGATAGTGCAGATATCGCTGTTTTGATTCTGTCAAGACCTTGCTGACAAAATAAGTCGGACGCTGCACCAGGTGTTCCTGATTTTCCTTCGGTCTCTCCACCACCATGACGATACTAACGACCTTATTTGTCGCAGCAATATAAAGCAACATCGGTTCCTGAGGTTCCGGCGCTGCAAGGATAGGAGCAGATGAGAGTACTTTCTTCAGGTCTTGTAGTGCAGCTTCAGCTTTGTCAGTCCAGACAAAATCTTTGGCCTTCTTCAGGAGTTTGTATAATGGTGCAGCTCTTTCACCAAGCCGGCTTACAAATCGACTGACCGCAGCAATGCAACTAGTTAATCTTTATACGTCCTTCAGGCGAGTTAGCCTGGAAATATTGAGAATAGCCTTGATCTTGTCGCGGTTTACCTCTATGCCTCTTTGAGACACGATGAAACCTAACAATTTTCCGGCTGGTATTCCAAAGAAGCATTTCTTCGGGTTAAGCATGATGTTGTATTTTCATAGATTGGCGAACGTCTCCTCCAAGTCGGAAATCAATGTTTCCTTCTTTTTGGACATTACCGTGATATCATCCACGTATGCATGTACATTGCGTCCGAGTTGGTCATGGAGGCAACGCTGCATCGTGCGCTGGTACGTAGCTCCTGCATTTTTCAGCCCAAAGGGCATTGTAACAAAACAGAAGGTTCCGAAGGGGGTTATGAATGAAGTCTTGACTTTGTCAGATTCCCTCATCCGTATTTGGTGATAACCGGAATATGCGTCGAGAAAACAGAGGAGTTCCGAGCCTGTCGTAGAATCGATAACTTGATCAATTCTAGGCAGAGCGAATGGATCTTTTGGACAAGCCTTGTTCAAGGCAGTATAATCAACACACATCCTTAAATCAGTGGTGTCCTTTTTAGGGACCATTACAGGGTTGGCCGACCAATCAGTATGGATGACCTCTTCTATGAATCCGGCTAACTCGAGCCGCGCTAGTTCCTTAGCTATTGCCTTACGCTTTTCATCACCAAACCGTCGTAAGGACTGTTTGACGGGTTTAGCGTTCGGGTTTACATTTAGAGAGTGCTCGGCAAGTTCCCTAGGTACTCCGGTCATGTCAGATGGCTGCCATGCGAAGATATCTTGATTTGCTTGGAGGAACTTGACGAGCGCGCTTTCCTATGCGCTACTTAGGCCTACGCCTATCTGGGTCACCTTGGAGGGGTCGTCATCCTTCAACGGTGTCGTCTTCGTCTCTTCTGATGCCTTGAACTCCGGATTTGGCTTTGTCACCTCCTTCTTCGTCGCAGGCATCTCGGACGGATCTATGCTCTTCTTGATCTCCTGGTACTCCTGGGCGTGCAACACGGCTTCGGCAAAGGCGGCATTTCCATCCTCGCATTCTCGCGCCTTCTTCGGGTCTCCCCTGATGGTGATTATGCTGTTGGGACCTGGAATTTTCATCATATTGTAAATGTAACACGGACGAGCCATAAAAGCCCAGTAAGTCGGACGTCCGAATATAGCGTGGTATGCGCTCTTGAACGGGACCACTTCGAAGGAAAGTGCCTCCATCCGATAATTATTTGGTGTTCCAAAAGTAACATCCAAAGTGATCTCTCCCAGGGAATTAGCCTGTCTTCCTGGGACAACTTCGTGAAAGATCACAGAGCTGTGGTTCAGCTGTGTTTCCGAGATCTTCATCCGGCGTAGCGTTTCGACATAGAGAATATTGATGCTGCTACCACCGTCCATGAGGGTCTTGGAGAAACCATAACCATCAATAAGTGGATTGACGATTAAGGCGTATTTTCCTCGCCTATGTAGCTTAGGCGGATGATCAGCGCGGTCAAACGTTATTGCTACTTCCGACCAGTCCAGATACTGAGGGACAGCCGGAACTATTGCGTTGAGATCGTGGAGAACTGCTTTTTTGATCTTTGCTGGTTGAGATCCGAGGAAGGTGACGTAAGTGTCCTTCTTGGTGGGAAAAGTTTTCTTCCCTTCCGACTTGGGATTTGAAGCGTCGGCTTCCTTCATGTCGGAATCTTCCTTGGTCTCTTTGTCTTTTTCGGGATTTTTCTTTCCCTTCTTCTGCTTGGCTTTGTAGCCCGCGGTATCATCTCTCTTGATGTCGTCATTAAAACGACATTCAGCGTTGGTGTGGGATGAGCCCCCATTGGCGTCCAAATGATGCACACATGGGTTATTGACGATGTCGGCCCAAGTGTAGGTTTTGCCTGGTTATTGTTCTCCTCTACCTTGGACCCTTGATGTCCCACGGCCACGCCCGCGGCCTCCGCCACGTCCTCCAGACCCGGAAACAGTAGTGACTACCGCTGTCTCCGCGTTGGGTTTTTCTTCCGAGGTATTTTTGCGCTTCTGAGCTTGTTGCTTTGGTTGTTTTGCCGACTAAGGCACAACCAGGGCATTGAGTAATCCCTCTTCATCGTCGTCAGCATCTACATACTTGCTCGCTGTTTCTATCATTTCTCCCAGATCAGTAACCTTGTCACACTTCAAGCGATGGCGCAGTAAACCAATTGGGAGACCTGCGATGAAAGCTTCAATCGCAGTTTGATCGTTTACTCCTTCGCAGGAGTTCTTGGTGTCAATCCATCGTCCGAGGTAATCCCGGCAAGTTTCTCCGGCTTTCTGGGTGCAACGCTGTAGGTCTCCAACCGTATAGGGCCTCCGATATGGGCCTTCGAAATTCCGAAAGAACGCACTTTGTAAATCATACCAGTTGTGGATGGTGTTCGCCGGAAGCTCATTGAGCCATGATCGTGCCGTCTTCCTCAGCATGAGTGGGAGATATCGGGTTGCAACCAGGCTGTTTCCGCCTTTGGCGATGCAGCAAGCTTAGAAGAAATCCTGTAACCAGGTGTCTGGCCGAGCAATGCCGTCGTAGGCTTGAATATGTCTTGAGATAGCAAATCCTTCCGGGAACTTTATAGCTCTGATGCGTGGTCCGAAGCACTTTGGGACCACGTACACGTCATCATTTTCGTAGCGCCGAGCCTCTATGTTGGAGTTGATCCTATGCCTTGCGTCGTTCGGGGATAGGGATCGTCCCGAATGCCGGCTATGGCTGCGGTGCCTTGGAGCCGGACTTCGGCTTCTGCCACCACCTCCTCCGCCATGTCCTCCTTGACCTCCGTGGGGGCCGTTGTGATAACTGTGCGGTGGAGAGGGTGGTGCAGCGGGGTAGTTTCCGGCTGATCGCCGGCCTCCGTCCGGGACGTCATTATTCCGATTTTAGGGAGGGTCTTGACTAGGACGAGCCCCCTATCGGCTTGTACCTGCATGGTTTCCGTCGTTCCTTCGTCCGTCGTTCCCACCATAGTGAGGCTCAGCCGGATGGTTCTCATGTCTAGGAGGCGGCATTCTCTGACGATCCTCCTCCCGACGTTTCTCTTTATCTTCTCCCCTTCGATCCTTAGATTCTCGTCGGGGAGGATTCGTCGGATTCAGGGCAGCGATGGCGTCTTTCTCGACCGCTGGTGCGACATTGCCCCAACCGCGTGTAGTTTTGTGATGTTGTCCTGAAGATCCGGTTCTCGAATAATTGTCTTCCCGTTGTTCGGGGCGATAATACTGCTCCGGAATGTAATGGGGTCTTACCCCAGCCCATGCCGGATCCGTGCGACATTGGTCAGCATCTGAGACCAGTTTTTGACTTCCGGACAGGGCGACCTTTTGCTGCTCCAGTCCCTTGTTGAGTAGCTTGATTCCCAAACGGATCTCCTCTGGTCCTGGATTAGCTGATAGAATTTCTCGGGCTGCCACGGTATTTTGTACTGGTGTTGGGTATACCCAATCTCCGTTGCTATCTTTCCGTGGCTTCCCCATCTCATCTCCAAAAAGGACAGCACAGACACGTGGGAATTGGTTGTCATCTATGTGACGCTTCCGTGTCTTCTGATGCAGACGAGACATGTACTCCTTGTTCGACATGCATTTCTTCTCCACCTCGATGTTTTTGGCTTCATCGAGGAGTTGTTGACGACGCGCTTCTAGGGCTTGCTCCCTTTCATCCAGCTCATCTGCAGTAAGTTTTGCAGCTGTAGGGATAGGTGTGGTTAATGCGGCATCGATGAGTTTACACGCACCTTTAGTGATCACGTGTCCATCCACCGATGCTTCTTTTTTCAGCTCGTCTGGGATAAGTGCTCCATCTGAGTCTTCTTCGTATTCCTCAGCAATAACCTCCTCTGTCAGAGGGTCTTTTACCGGGGTCTTGTTTTTCTTGTTCTTCTTCTTTGCCTTCTTGGCAGCGCCAGTAGCAAAGACGGCTTTGGGTCCGTTTCCCGGAGTCAAGCTCTGATCGGTACTTTCGGACATTTGGACTTCGGGATTATCTCCGATGTCCATGTCATCCTGCATTTTGGGAGAGTGTTCCCCGGATCCTTCATCCATGGCTTCTCCTTCTTCTGCAGCTTTGGAGTTGTACTCCTCTTCATATTCCGCGGAGAACTTTCGGAAATCTGCTGACGTCATCGATTCATCCGAGGATGCGGGTACGTCGGCGTTTTTTCCAATTGCCTCCAGCACCGAGTCGGTGTTTTCTCCAGCATTGGGAGAGATGGATCCGGATCCCACGTATCCGACAAAGTGCGACGCGTGCTTCCTGAGGTACCTGCGGCTTTCACGATCAGCCATGTTGAAACTTTTGATGGTCTCAAGAATTGCATCTGAGCTTTCGCCTTGCAGTATCATACGTCGTAATGTGTACCTTAGGAAAGGCTTGTCTGTTCCGGCATCATCAGAGCCGGAATTAGTGTCGTTGATATGCTCCTCCTGGATTTCAACTTCCACAGGTGGGTTGATCTGGGATTCGGCTCCTCCAGGGAGATCCACTCCAGGTTCGACATTGACCGCTAGGTCTTCTTTAGGTTCGGGTTTCTCCACTATCTCCGCAACTGGTGCGGGCTGGGTGGGATTAGGGTTTTCTGAGATCCGGAACTCTGCCGCCTCCGCGGACAAAGGGGACCTAGAAAATTCTTCTGCCTCTATCATCACCGCTGGGGTGGGTTGGGCAGGTTCAGCGAAACCGATGTAAACATCGATCTCGCCAAAAGACATGATTGTGTAGGCAGTCACGCGGCCTCCATTGCCGGAATCCAAGTCTCTTCAAGAACGATGAGAGGGACGTCGCTGGCGTAGAGGATGCGACCGACGGCGATGGTCTTGCCGATTCCGATTCTTGCAGATTCCGCTCGGAACATAGATCCGAAGCTCACTTGCCCCACGGTGGGCGCCAACTGTCGTCGGATTGATGACAAGTACGCCATGAGGGGGTCCTCGAGGCGTGCGGAAGAGAGGGGGGGTGAGACGTACGGTATTCCGGGACGGTGAGCACACAAGTTTACCCAGGTTCGAATCCGCCGGCTTTGGACGGATCCTACTCCTGCTAGCAATCCAGTAATACGGCAGAGCCGGAATATGGTTTACAAGGGTTTCACCTGTGCGAGTTGAGGGTCTAAAGTATTGGGTGTTATCTGGTGCCCTAAAGGCTCTCCCTAGGACGGCTTCTATAGATATCCGGCCTAGGGTTTACATGAGAGATCTATCCGGCTACGACTAAGAGTCTGTTACAGAGTACATCTTGAACTACAAGTAACATTATGGGCCTAAGTCGGTAAGTCTTCTGGGCCTTCCCGTAGCCGGATTGGACTCCGTCTTCTCTCCCTGACTGGGCCGCCCGTGAAGCAAAGCTCTAACCCGAAGTGGGCCACCCTGGTCAGTGAGGAACTGTGAGGATACCCAGAAAGTATATCCCCAACATTCACCCTCTATATCTTGTCGCACTAGGTCCCCCAAAATGTGTGGATTGGCCCTATCAAGTCGACGGGGATGGCAGCCCATCTGGATCCTGCTGCCAACGCGTAGCTCAAGTGGTGCCCTACTGGCTACTGGGCTGCCTCATGAAGAATTACCTACTTCAACAAGGATGAGTTCGTGCGCTGCTTTGTTCGCGGTCTAATAGATGACATGTGCCTCATCAAGCTCTAGGCCAGCCTAGTATGCCGTCTATGGGTGTGTTTGATAGCCTGCACCTAATATTCGGCCCGATCTAGCAGTGCTGAGAACAACAGGATCTGACGACAACGCAGCTTGGACAAACATCTATATCCCATTTGGTTATTTGGGCCGCATGAGTTTGACCGAATGTGCAACCCTTGGTTGCCTCTCTTTTTCAGCAGATGCAACCAACGACTGTTTGGTTGTCTCATGCTTCCCTCTCCGTGCACACATAAGCATGATACACTCACCTCTTTTAAATTTGGTCAGGTTACCACACATCACATGAACACACATCAAATAGATAAAACTAGATGATTAACATAGCAACATAACAAGTTCCTAGCTACTACTGGGAAGGTTTTAGTGAGGTGCTTCCCATGCCACCTGGCAGATAGTTAACGATAAGCGTAACACACCCCTTTCACCAAAACAGATGGTCCAGTACAATGGCTAGAACTGGTCACCAACATATGTACAAGAAGCAGATCAACATAATCCTCACTTGGTTATTGGAAGATCACTACGCCAGGCTTTTCTAAGGGAGTGGTTCCTATGTACTGTTGAAATCTTTGAAGCGAGTGACCTTGAAGCCCTTCAGCTTGTTGATGAACTTGAACACGAGGACTTCGCCTACCCAAAGCTTGTTCTTCCGGACGAACTCCCTCTAGCCTTTCATGATGAATACCTCGCCCAGTACATTTCCAGCTGGACACCGTACTCGCAGAATGTGTTAGTGTTCATCAGTATAATAGTGCAAACTTGTTTCCTGATCTGCAACATCTTCACCACCACCTGCTGACGACAGGGAGCATAAGAGAAGACTTTTTTGAGGCTTTGATCTAGATGAAGAAGAAGTGATGGAGGTCATTGATGGGGTGGTGCCCAATTTTGGGACGACGATCTCGTACTGCCTCTTATGGAAAAGTATGGAAAAATGCTGAAAGCTTTAAAAATAATATTCTCCACTTCACCATAATAACATTGGAAAGTTATTCTTCCAAATCTCAAAAGATTCTTTAAAAATAAATCAAATAATAAAAGAATTATAATTTCCAAGCTCTCCTTAAATAAAATGAATCAACCACTCTCTTTAATATTTATGATACTAAAGTAAAGTATGGAAATGAATTTAACTAAAAGAAACTAAGATATTTTACTTCAAACCAATATTTTTCATAAGTAAAATACAAATGATAATAAAATGATCTCATAAGAGAATTTTATTCAAAAGTTATTCTTTTGTTAAAAAGAAATAAAGTTAAAATGAACTATTTCCATAAAACGTTAAACCAATTAAAAGAATGCCTAAGAAAAAATTATTCACTAGTTAGAGATAAGCACGCCAAACCTTACTATGATATCGAACCTTGAATGAATTAATGAATGGTTAAACTCTATTTAATGGGTGAAATAAACTTAAACCTAAACCAAATTCTTAAGAAATCATCAACCCAACACCAAGACAAATTTGTAGACGAAATCAGCGGGGATATAGTACCGAGGGTTTAGAACACTTGCATTTCATATATTATGCATCCCAGCATATTGACATTTTTAAACATTAATCATTAACAGACTGATGATGTTATTCTTCCATTTGGATCTTATGACGACTAGGAGATGTTAATTGCATAATATGTAATCAGAAGGCAGGTTCATTCTTGCATAACATGGAAATGAATTTAACTAAAAGAAAAGGCCTTTTATTAGCTTTACAGATGGTAGTACTCCCTACACTTAGTGCTGGGAACCAACCGACACGAAAAAGGCAAGACTGCTGCTGAATAGTGCTACGCTAACACGAACATGCACATAGGTCGTTCTCTATCTTTAGTTAAAATGTCGTTCTCTAACTCTTCTGGGTTAATCCTAGCGCTACGCTAACACGAACATGAATCCAACGAGGTACCAACTACTCCACCAAGCTTTGACCAGTAAAAATCAATTCCAAAAATTGATCCCAAAGCAGCATCGGCACCAGAATATCTTTAGGAACATTGGGCGCGGGCGCTTCTCTTTGCTCTCAAATCTCAATCGTTCTCTCTGAGGTCTTGGGTGGGTCAGGAGGTAGATTTCTTTACTAATTTTAAATGTGGGGGGGGAAAAGCTGGATAAAACACGGAGCTTCATGTGTTAAGGCACGTGCATTTGCCATCCACCGAGATTTACATGGAAACAACGGTTTGGGCTTAAGCACGATCACCACCGTGGGGGCCGTGACCTGTTGGGCCAGAGCTTGCAATATGAAACACGAAACGAACACGGCCACAAGTGTCTAGTTACGGCCACAATGACAAGAGGGAGTAGAGGCGAACCGTCTTTTAACGTAAGCGGTGGTAGTGCACGTGATTTATGATTTTGTGAGAGGCGAAACCGGTTCAAAAAAGAGTGGAATATAAAAAAACTTCGAGTACTTTATTATTGGTATATATATAGATTATTAGGTATAGATATAAATAGATGGACCGGTTTTGCTAAAAAAAAGTAGACGTCTGATTTTTAGTTACGTCTGAGTCGTCTCTCTCGCCATTGGACATACCATTGTGCGAGTTACACATGAACTGCAACTATGTTGCAACTGAAAATTTAATGAGTCGCAACTAGGTTTCGTGTGAGAATTAGTACAAATTTAAGTTGCAACTAGGTTGTAACCGAGAATTAACATAAAATAGTATGATGACATCAGCGAGTGAGACATAACTAAAAATCGGACGCCTGAGATCTAGACGCTCCCTAGATAGAAATAGATAATAACTAATTTTTATTGTGGAGTAGCTAGGTAGGGAATTAGAATCTGCATGACCGACGACTACCAAAGTCCTACTTAAGCATGCAACACACCAGCTGCGGCCAGTACAGTACAATAGTACACTTGATAGGAGAGATCGACCGATCATGGCGAGCACCAAGTTCTACATGGGCGTCATAACGGACTAATGGTGCTCCTCCTCCTCATCTGGTCGCAGGGATGGCCCATAGATCGGGGCAGAGGGGCACTCGTCCTGGCCCTCCTATCTTGATCCGTATGAAAAGGTTGCATCTCATTAGAAATGGTTGCAGTGTAATGAGATAAGTTTTATATGTAATCAAATATATTTTTATAAATTAACTAATAAGTGAGACAATCCGAATTTGCTAGGGAACATAATTTGTTGTTCTTAATTATCATTAAGTTTTGTGTTGTTGAACCGTGAACCAAGCACAACAATAATTTACACCGCGCCTTGCCGTTACGTGGCACTAAGGTTCCATCGTCTTCTGTAATGTACAGAGACACATCGATTCAGTGCCATGGAAGCGCTAGCTCGATAGATAACGATGTGCCAAACCAAAACAACGCCCCCTATGCACTTTTCCTGATGCAGTTATTCCTTACAGCTTTTTTATTACCCTAACACGAGCGAGGCGATTAGTCATGTGCGTGGTATTTATAAAGACTTTAACATAAATAATTAGTTTTGATTGTACTCACCAAGATTTTAAAGAACATAGATGTATCAAATGTACGATTGTTTAATCTACAGTAATATTTGTCTCGCAAATACTAATATTTTAGTAAGTGTTTTGTGTACCAGTAAGTGGTGGAGCTTGCCAGACATTTTTACTTTTTTCCAGAAATTATTGAGGTCCCAAGAACAATAATTAATCATGCATAAACATGGAATAATCTTTAAATTTTTAGCACAAATATTATGGATATCCTTAAAAATTTCTGGAGTAGGGAGGGGGCAATGGCCCCCTTGGCGCTAGGAAAGCTTCGCCCTCTATATCTTGTCGCCCTAGGACCCCCCCAAAATGTGTGGATTGACCTTGTCTGGTCGGTGGGGATGGCAGCTCATCTGGATCCTGCTGCCAACGCGTAGCTCGAGTTGTGCCCTAGCGGTTGGTGGGCTGCCTCATCAAGAGCGTCGTGTGTGTCTTTACCTACTTCCAGAATAAAGAGTTTGTGCGCTGCTTTCTTCATGGTCTAATAGACGACATGTGCCTCATCAAGCTCTAGGCTAGCCAAGTATGTTGTCTATGGGTGCGTTTGATAGCCTGCACCTAATATTCGACCCGACCTAGAAGTTTCTGAGAACAACAGTGCCTGAAGATAACACAACTTGGGCCAACATCTATAGCCCATTTGGTTATCTGGGTCGCATGAGTGTAACCGAATGCGCAACCCTTGGTTGCCTCGCTTTTCCAACAGATGCAACCAACGGCTGTTTGGTTGTCTCATGCTTCCCTCTCAGTGCACACATAAGCATGGTACACTCACCTCTTTCATATTTGGTCAGGTTAGCACACATTACATGATCACACATCAAAATAGATAAAACTAGATGATTAACATAGCAACATAACAAGTTCCTAGCTACTACTGGGAAGGTTTTGGTCAGGTGCATCCCATGCCACCTGACAGATAGTTAACGACAAGGGTACACACCCCTATCACCAAAAGAACAGTTCAGTACAATGGCTAGAACTGGTCACCAACATATGTACAACAAGCAAATCAACATAATCCTCACCTGGTTGCTAGTGTTGGAAATATGCCCTAGAGACAAATAGTAGTAAGGACTATTATCATATTTCATACAGTTTATGATTAAGTTTTATATCATGCTATAACTATATTGAGTGGAAACATCAATACACGTGTGATATACAAACAACCAGGGGTTCCCAGTAAAACTCTACTCACTGGTTCATTGGTCAACAGATGATCAAGTTTCCTGATCACGTGGCATTTATGCCAGTTGGAAATGAGGTCATCTCATAAGATGATGAACCAATACCCAACCTAAACATCGTGACCCGATCATGTCACAAAGTTCAAGTTATGATGATTAGAAATGGATCCTCGTAGACTATTCCTTAGACCGTGAGGCTATATCAGTCCCTGTCTCCCGAGAGTGCTTAGATAGCATCAAACGCCATCTGGTAAAACGGTGGTTATAAAGGTGTGTTCAGGTATTCGGAGGAAACCGTAGAGGCAATATATGTCAAGAGCGGGATTTGTTCGTCCATGTGACGAGAAGATACTCAAGGGCCCACTCGGAGGGTTATATCCAATAGCTGCGCATCGTGTGATTGGATCACAGGGATATCACTTGTCGGAACGAGTTAAGTAGCATTGTTCAGTAACGAGATTGAACCCGACATGGTGATGTCATTGATCGAATCTCGGGCAATGCAAGTATCGAATGACAAAGGGAATAATACATGACTATCCCAGTTCAAACGACGAAAGATCTTCGTGGAACGCACCGGGGTCACATGGCCATCCAGGTCCCTCTATTGATCATTGGTGCGGGAGTGTCCCGACCATGTCTGGAGTGTTCCCGAACCGTAGGGTATCACGCTTAAGGGCTTGATGATGCTTAGAGAGTGTTTATAGGATCGGTAGAATCACCGAAGAAGAGAAAAGAGAAAACCGGAAGGGTTTCGGTAAGTCCGGAGGATGTCCGGAGTGGAGGTGGAAGGTGTTCCATAGCCACGGAGATTGAATAATATGTGAATGAATGTTAAATGTTGATTTAATTATTTATTCATAATTATTTAATAAAGAGAAAATCAATTAAAAAGGTCAAAAGGCTTAATGGGCCAATTTCCAGAGGGAGAGGGCCCATTAGGGAAAGGCAAGAGGGAGAAGGGGCCAAGGGGGAGGCCGGCTGAGCCTTGCCCCCTCCCTCCCCCCTGCAGGGCCCACTAGTGGCCGGCGGCCACCTCCTCCCCCTCCTCTCCTTTAGTCCCACCCCGGGACTTGAGGGGAGGTAGTACCTCCCCTCCCCCTATATAAAGTGGGGTATTTGGCCTAGAAAAATACACCAAATAATCAATAAAGGTCTCCCCACATTTGGGAGGACCTCTAATTGATATTTTCTCTCTCTCCCTCTCTCTCTCTCGTGACCGTGGTCCCAAGTCTGGACTGCGCAAGCGAGAGACATCTTCACCACGGAGCGCCGTCGCGCTGCGGGATTCGGATCCGGGAGCTCTACTTCCGCAACTGCTGCTGGATCGGGGAAGCGGGAGTCATTGTCAGGCACCGGACGTGTGTAACTCGCACGAGGTGTCACACTTGAGGCACTCAAGTCGTTGGAGCCAGAAGGAGCGCAAGGACTTCATCACGACCTTGAGGTCGGCTTCGGCTCGTCTACATCAACCACGCTCTCCTGAGTGTTGACAACGCTTTTCGGTCTTCAAGGGTAAGTTCGTGAAAAGCCTCTCCCGTTACTGTATTACTAATAGATAGGTCCTGGTAGCTTTAGAGGTTCAGGGGCGTAGAGTAAAATTTATTGTTTTTATGCGCGGAACCCCTACAGTGGTATCAGAGCTAAATCTATGTGTAGTAATGCTAGTACGGGTAGAACACATGAGATGTAGTGTGTGAGCGTTGATCTTTTAGTTGTTACCCTCCCATGTGTACTTGTGTATACCGCAGTAATGCTTGATGAAGCGGCCCCCAACCGACTTTACGCGTTCATTCGCGAGACTGGTCCACGCTTGACATACGGCTTGTACCGTATAAAGTGGCTTAGGGGGTGTCTGTCTCTCTCGCATTAGTTGGTATACCATTTGCAACGGAGGGCCCCGAAAGGGGTGTAGTATAGACAACTACTTGATCAGCGTTGTGCTAAAAGTTCGTAGGTAAGAACGGTTCTTGTGCGAAAGCCCATTCAGCCACGTAAAACATGCAAAGATAAAGTAGAGGCGTCTAACTTTGTTTTGTAGGGAGGGCGTTGCTTTGTGATATGGTTGTGGCAAAGGTAAAGTAATTACCTTTTGTTACATAGTAGTAGATGGTCACGGTAATGACAAACTACCACGCCGAAATGACACCGGTACCCTGGTGTCTACAGCGCCGGAACCCTGGCGCCAGAACCCGGTGACGGCGGATGGAGATCACGACGTGAAGGACTATATCACATAGCATTTACATTCAATGTTATTGTTTGTATGTCTTATTGTGTGCTAGTATTAGATTCTCGATGGTATCCTAATAAGATGATCCCTGTTAAAATAACCAACGATTGTGTTCCCCCTTAGTGTGCACCACCAAGAAAGTTCTTCGGTATGAGGCAGGCCGTGATGATCGGGTGTCAGACATATCTACGTTCACATACAGTGGGTGCAAGCCATGTTGCACAGTGAAAACACTAAGGTTGAGTTGGCGAGCCTAGCACGCTAGAGAAGCGTGGCCTCGGAACGCGGATGGTCGAAAGATTGAGCACGAGTCACATGAATGATGTGACCGACATTTAGCGTCCACCCTTGAACCCACATTGATGGTCGTGATGATCGGGGGAGATGTGGCTGATAGGGGTCGTGTTATCACTAGGAACCCTCTTTGGGGATAGGTGTTTCTGAGTGGAGTTATTATTAACTCATTTAATTATAAACTTAGTCTAAATTCATTTTGCAATTATAAATGTAGAAAATGGTTCTTCCCGAGATTACCTTTCCTATCGACGATTGGTTAAAAGGAGAAAAGCTCAAGTTAGATGGATCCAACTTTTCTGCATGGGTCATACGCCTATTTGATCTCCTTGGGGAGAACAATGTAGCTGACTACATGACCTGCGAGATGTATCTGGAGCCACCCTATTCTCATGAGACCCAGGAGCAGCGGGATCTGCGTTATCGTCGTCGTGTGATGGCCATGTTTATATCAATGACCATGCGCCTCGGAATGGAGGATGGGCTATGGCCAATGGTGGGGAGTCTCAAGCCTCGAATGGTCATGGCACATCTGAGAGCACATTTCGTGAAACAAGTGCGCATGTGGGAGTATGAGCTAATGGGGGACTTCCTCTCCATAAAGATGGAGGAGGGCTCCTCACTAGATGAGCACTTATTGCGCCGCTACGATGCGTATATGAGTTTGGCATACTACCTGGACAACTGATACTCAAGCTCATTTGCGATGGGAGTTGTGCTGCGGTCGCTTTCTCCAAGCTTCCAAGCATAAGTCAGGATCTGCGTTATGAGAGGCGACACGGAAACACTGGATTTCCTTGAGTTCATATCACATTTCAGAAATGTGATAGATGAACCCAACGTCGCTGGAGTCGTCAACGACAAAGGTATATGTTTGATATACAGTTTTATAAATGTTATAATCTTGCAAACACATTGCAGTATTAAGTATATCTGATACTTTTTCTGTTTTGATGAAAACAGGTCCTTCTGCATAGAGGTGCTTGCTAGAGAGGATGTGACGTTGCGTGTTGATGGCGAGCATGATGATGATGGCCAACGACACACTCCCTCGACATTTATCATTTAGTTTTGTGTTTCAGGATGATTATTGTAATCGAGAGATTTGAACTTCTTTAGTGTGTCTCACACTTCGTGAGACGGTTATTCATATGAGTTTGTAACAAACAGTTGTTCTGCTTTTATGAATGATTTCTATTAGTGTTCATATCTTGTTTGATTACTTGTGAATTATCCTTGTTGTTTGAAACTAATTGATAATGCATGAACATTTGTAAAACATTAAAATGCCTTGTTTAAAAATACCCAACTTAATGATATTTCATTAATAAATCAAACCATTGTTTAGATTCAAAGTTATGTGATAATATGTGAAAGTCATTCGATTTCTTCTCACATATAAATCATGCCTAAGTTCGGCTAAATAACTTAAACACCGTGTAGTACTTAAATACAAAGTGTTTAAAGAATTGTTAAAAGTAAATACATATTCGATGTATTGGAGTTTAACATCAATGGTAATTATCATTAAATGATTGTTTAAATGTGTAAAGTAAGTTTACCAAAGGAAACATGAATATGAAACTATTTGATTTGATCAAAGTGTTTCATCAATAAAAGGGTATAAGTATAAAAGAGAATCTAATTACTACGATTTGATCAATAGTAATGAAATTCGAACTTATAAGAATGGCATGAAAGAAATTGTGGAATGCAAAGTGTTTTGAAACGTCAAAATACAAAGCATCACAATGTGATATTAGATATCAAAGGGGGTTGAATAGAAGGCACCAAATAAATCGCTGTAGAGTATATGTAGAGACCATTAGCTTAGAAATAGTTAGCACTCAATCAGAATTGGTAAACCATTAGAATTCGTGAAAGTTTTGGGGTTATTCGATATAACCAAAACAATAGCGAATAAATCCTTGTAGTATATTCATTGGGAACTTTGAATACGAAACCCTGATACATTGCAAATGTATCTATAATTTTTGATGCTCCATGCTTGGTTTTATCTACTTTCTTATGTTTTGTCTACACTTTGGAGTACTTTTCATATGATTTCTTGGACTAACCTATTAACAAGAGCCACAGTGCCAGTTGCCTGTTTTCTGCTGTTTTTGGTTCCAGGAAAGTCAGAAAATCAATATTCTCGAAATTGGACGGGACAAAAGCCAAAGTTCCTATTTTACCGGAAGACTCACGGAGCCAGAAGCAGAGACGGAGGAGGGCCAGGGCCTGGCCACACCATATTGTGGCACGGTCTAGCCCTGGCCACGCCACCAGGTGGTGTGGGCCCCCTGGCACTCCACCGACCTTGCCTCCTTCGCCTATAAGAGCCTCCCGATACCAAAACCCTAAATCATCAAGCCTCCAGCCACGAAAAGTTCCGCAGTGCCGCCGCCACCAAAGGGGAGATTCGGGGGATAGAAAGTCTCTGTTCCAGCACCCTGCCGGGACGGGGAAGTGCCCCCGGAGCCATCTCCATCGATCTCCACCACCATCTCCATCACCATTGCTGATTCTCATGATGAGGAGGGAGTAGTTCTCTCTCGAGGCTAAGGGCTCTATCGATAGCTACGTGTTCATCTCTCTTTCTATGCATGATCATATTGTGATCATGAGCTTGTAATCTATAGATCTACCTTGCTACTCAAGTGCTTTAATAGATCTCTACTCTCCCTATGTGTGTGAAAGTGACAACGTGCTCACCATGGTGGCACTTAGGCTAGAGATTACAAATACTTGTTATGAGTTATATTTGGAGTTGGATGTCTTTATGAAATTGTGGTGTTTGTTGGACTCATCTAGTACTCAAGGTGACAGTGTGGGGTTTTCTAGATGGGAAAGGCTTACTTTGAGGTGTGCTGTTATAGCCCTACCGTTGATTAGAGTGTTCAACCGGAGAGTAGTTAAGAGTAGTATCATGAAGATAATATATTTATATGAGAGTGTTCACTAGTGAAAGTATGATCCCTAGGCCTTGTTTCTAAGCACTGAAACACCGTTTGTTATTAGATCTGTTACATGTTTGCTTGCTTCCATCTTTATTTCAGTTTGCTTTTAGTCTCTTCCATGCCATCAAGTTATTTTCTATCAACGTTACCGCTTATAATTATCCATACCACTTGTATTTTACTATCTCTTCGCCGAACTAGGGCACCTATACACCTGACAAGTGTATTGGGTATGTTGGGGACACAAGAGACTTCTTGTATCTTGATTGCAGGATTGCTTGAGAGGGGATACCTTTGACCACTTCCTCCCTGAGTTCGATAAACCTTGGGTGATCCACTTAAGGGAAAACTTGCTGCTGTTCTACAAACCTCTGCACTTGGAAGCCCAACAACTGTCTACAAGAATAGAAGTGCGTAGACATCAAGCTATTTTTTGGCGCCGTTGCCGGGGAGGTAAGGTAAAAGGTATTCACACCGGAGGATTAAAGAAGAAGAACCTCCCACGGCAAATGCCTATTTTCTGGCGCCGTTGCCGGGGAGGCAAGGTAAAAGGTACTCACATCCTTCGGTGTGAGTGCTCGAAGTTATTTCCTTTAGATTCTGCAATTTTGTCTTTTTGTTTCTTGTTTTCACTAGTTAGGCTTAATGGAAAATAACAAAAAATTAGAGAGCTTTATAGTATTTATATTGAGTTAGGACATGAAGTGTTTGAAGAGAAAATTAAAAAACCTATGGAACTTTATTTGCATGCTAATAGCAATGTTGTTAGTATGAACTCTTTGGACACCTTTATTGCTAATGCTATGGAAAAGTCTAAGCTTGGGGAAGCTAGTTTTTATGAAAATGATCTTTTTAGTTACCCAACTTTGGAAGATAGCTATTCTATTGCTTATGATGATACAAAACCTCCAATATATGATGATTACAATGATGAATATGATATTTTCAGTCCACATACTATTGAGGAGGAAACTAGTTATGATTACAATATGCCTCCTATATTTGATGATTATGGTGATGAGAATAATAATGATAGCTATTTTGTTGAATTTGCTCCCACTACAATTAATAAGAATGACTATGCTTATGTGGAGAGTGATAATTATTATATGCATGTGGCTCATGATAAGAATGTTTTATGTGATAGTTATATTGTTAATTTTATTCATGATGCTACTAAAAGTTATTATGAGAGAGGGAAACATGGTTTTATGCATTTCAATAATATTAAGTCTCCCCTCTTTATGTTGAAAGTTTTGAAGTTGCACTTGTTTTGCTTGCGTATGCTTGTTGCTTTGTGCTTTCATGACTTGTTTCTTTACAAGATTCCTATGCATAGGAAGTGGGTTAGACTTAAATGTGCTTTGAATTTGCTTCTTGATGCTCTGTTTTACTTCAATTCATATTTCTTATGTGAGCATCTTCTCAAACTATCATGCCTAACTTAAAGGCGTTAAAGAAAAGTACTTATTGAGAGATAACCCAAAAGTTTTAGATGAGTCTTGGAAGTTATTACTTCAGTAATAAACGCTCCTTATCCTTTTTATTTGCTTTTTGTGCCAAGAGTAACCGCTAATGAGAGAGAAGTAATGATTGGGAAAGTTGTTGTCCCGAAACAGATTTCTGTGCTTCACCGTAAAAATTCGTGTAAAATCTCTGAACGTCTTTTTGAGGCGTGCATTTTTGTGCTTCTGCCCCAGGTTGTTATCTAACTTTCGTTAGTTCAACACTTTTTGATTTGAGCAACAGAAGGTCTTCGAAAAAATTCGTCTTTACCTATTTGTCTGTTTTGATAGATTTCTGCCATTTTCTGCATTTGCTTCTTGTGGGTTCCTTTTTGAGTTCTTTTGAGGAATTCAGCTTTTTGAGAGAAGTGCTACAGTAGCTAGTGTTTTGATGGAAGTTTTATTGGTGTTAGAACTGAACCTAAAGACTTATTATCTTGAGTGCACTAATGTTGCTAATAAAGATTGTGTGAAGTTTTGTATGAAGGAAAATTTTCAGGTGTATGGAAGGAATGACTAATGAGATGAAGGATGGACTAAAGCTCAAGCTTGGGGACGCCACGCGTGTCACCCCAAGAAATGTCCAAGAAGTACAAGCGTCAAAGCTTGGGGATGCCCGAGGCATCCCCCTCTTCATCAATAAAATTTCCAGGTTCCTTCCAAACGCTTCATTTTTATTGTTCCATGCACAGTTGTGTTGTTCTTGGAGCGTCTTCTTTTTCGTTTTTGTTTTAGTTTTTCGTTTTCTTGGTTTTTCTTAGTTTTCTTGAATAAATTGGTTGGACCCCCTCTTTCATGCATTGGTTTTCAAATAGTTTGGTTTGGATTGGAAAAGAGTAGGAAAGTTCATGCTTAAGTGGTAAAGAGAGTTGGTTTTTGACTGTGGCCTATGCTTTGTCATGCCATGCTTGATATTGTTTTGGATTTATGCTTAGTATTATTTGCTGTAGCATGACTTGTTATAAACAATTGAGATTGCTTAATGTGCCTTGGATGAATCACGCGTTGTTTTAGCATATTAAAGCATAGTATAGTGGTATTCTCCTTTGATGCTTTATTTGGGTTGACTTGGCACATGCTCACACCATGTTATGACTATCTCAAGTCACCATAGCCTTTATGATCCTTTAGTTTTCAACTTGTAGTATCACTTTATGCTTTGATCAATGATGTTTTGTCGCTCTGCATGATTATGGCCATTATTGCTCTCTTAGTTTGTCCCTCCCAGTCTTTTGCTAGCATCCACAATAAAGTATGAGTTCCACTCATGCATCCAACTCCCTAAACCAAGTTATTCCAAAGAGTCCACCGGACCTACCTACTATCTTATGCTAATCCAAGTATATTCATGCTTTTGTTTACCTTCCAAATTAAACTTGTTATGAGAAAACTAGTGATTAAAGCTCTCACGAACTTGATGGCACACTTTACTTTTATTGCCCTTAATAAACTTGATCCATTGTGTCGCCTATGTTGTATATGCTTGCACTTAATTGTTGGGAATTAGCAGAACCATGCTTTCATGGGGAATGCTTTCAACATTGCACTTGGTACTTGTACCTAGTTGATATCATGCTCTTGTGTATATGGATGTCGTCGGTGTGAAATGAAAGGGGAGCTTGTAAGTCCATGGAGTTATGTATATGTGTTAGAGAAACGCCAGGGCCGCTGGTCTAATCCATGCTGACATGGTGGAAACCTGCAGCGTAACCATAATGAGCTGTCTATGAAGCATTCTTCTTATAAAAAAAGAGTCCTATATTGAGAAAAAAAATGAGAAAAAGAAAAAAAAGAGATATGAAAAGAGGAAAGAGAGAAAAAGCACCATATTCCCATGGTAAATAGGAAGATTGCTGAGATGCTCGTTGTGTGCTTGCCTTGTCATTTTGATATGGGGATTCTTCCGTATCATCAGGCAAGGGGTACCCCGTTGGCGGTTCTCTATGATACACATGTACTTATGATGACAAGAACTTACCGGTGACTAAACTTGAGTAGCATGAGGAGAGGCCCTCGTATACAAGGGACATGAGATTCCTAACTTATACTTCGTCAAGCATGTACACCACAGTTTGTTCACTTTAACCTTAATCACTTCAAGATGCTTATGATAGGGGCAATGAGAGCTGAAAGCTATAAGTACCATAATTTTTGGAAGCTCTTTATGAGACTTGAATCCTTACTTCCTTCTATGAAGGCTTTTCTTCCACCATTATATTGAGTCTCCACCTTCTATCTTTATGCACCTACTTTGAGAGTATAGTGGCCATTCTTAGTTCTATGTGCATTGTCCCAAGACTAGTTGATTGATGCATAACTTGATATTGCTTGTTTTAAACTATTTGTATCTAGTCACTCTTATGAACTTTGCAGGTGTCCTATGCATTTATATTTGCTACTCTATGAGGGACAAGCTGATTACTATTATGGTATGTTTTTTCTTTATGTGAAACAAACAAACGTCTTGCAAAGCATTGTTATTCATGAATCTTTTGTTTGTGCCTTTTCATGTTGTATCATAGTTTCTTTGTCTTATTGCTAGAACCTTGTCTTTCATGCTATGATTGAAGTACTATGATCCCAGCTTTGAATGTTTTACAAATACTTTGATCAAGTCTTTGATGGTGCATGTCACCTCAAAAATTATTCTTTCTTTTTATCACTTACCTACTCGAGGACGAGCAGGAGTTAAGCTTGGGGATGTTGATACATTGCAATTGTATCTATAATTTTTGATGCTCCATGCTTGGTTTTATCTACTTTCTTATGTTTTGTCCACACTTTGGAGTACTTTTCATATGATTTCTTGGACTAACCTATTAACAAGAGCCACAGTGCCAGTTGCCTGTTTTCTGCTATTTTTGGTTCCAGGAAAGTCAGAAAATCAATATTCTCGGAATTGGACGGGACAAAAGCCAAAGTTCCTATTTTACCGGAAGACTCACGGAGCCAGAAGCAGAGACAGAGGAGGGCCAGGGCCTGGCCACACCATATGGTGGCGCGGGCTAGCCCTGGCCGCGCCACCAGGTGGTGTGGCCCCCTTGGCACTCCACCGACCTTGCCTCCTTGCCTATAAGAGCCTCCCGATACCAAAACCCTATATCATCAAGCCTCCAGCCACGAAAAGTTCCGCAGTGCCGCCGCCACCAAAGGGGAGATTCGGGGGACAGAAAGTCTCTGTTCCGGCACCCTGTCGGGACGGGGAAGTGCCCCCGGAGCCATCTCCATCGATCTCCACCGCCATCTCCATCACCATTGCTGATTCCCATGATGAGGAGGGAGTAGTTCTCTCTCGAGGCTAAGGGTTCTACCGGTAACTACGTGTTCATCTCTCTTTCTATGCATGATCATATTGTGATCATGAGCTTGTAATCTATAGATCTACCTTGCTACTCAAGTGCTTTAATAGATCTCTACTCTCCCTATGTGTGTGAAAGTGACAGCGTGCTCACCATGATGGCACTTAGGCTAGAGATTCCAAATACTTGTTATGAGTTATATTTGGAGTTGGATGTCTTTATGAAATTGTGGTGTTTGTTGGACTCATCTAGTACTCAAGGTGACAGTGTGGGGTTTTCTAGATGGGAAAGGCTTACTTTGAGGTGTGCTGTTATAGCCCTACCGTTGATTAGAGTGTTCAACCGGAGAGTAGTTAAGAGTAGTATCATGAAGATAATATATTTATATGAGAGTGTTCACTAGTGAAAGTATGATCCCTAGGCCTTGTTTCTAAGCACTGAAACACCGTTTGTTATTAGATCTGTTACATGTTTGCTTGCTTCCATCTTTATTTCAGTTTGCTTTTAGTCTCTTCCACGCCATCAAGTTATTTTCTATCAACGTTACCGCTTATAATTATCCATACCACTTGTATTTTACTATCTCTTCGCCGAACTAGTGCACCTATACACCTGACAAGTGTATTGGGTGTGTTGGGGGCACAAGAGACTTCTTGTATCTTGATTGCAGGATTGCTTGAGAGGGGATACCTTTGACCACTTCCTCCCTGAGTTCGATAAACCTTGGGTGATCCACTTAAGGGAAAACTTGCTGCTGTTCTACAAACCTCTGCACTTGGAGGCCCAACAACTGTCTACAAGAATAGAAGTGCATAGACATCAAACCCATAGCTCAAACCAAAAGGAAAGCAAGATTCGTATTGCTGGGATTTGGGTGCATTCTTGAGAAAGCTCACCTTTAGTGAAGTTTCTTGATTATGGAGCAAATGGAAAATAGTGTGAAACACGATGAGGATTCAAAACCCTGCATCAGAGTGTTGAGAAGCGCAACGGACAGCGTTCCTGAACGATTCTCTTCACAGAAGGAAAGAATCAATGATTTTGATCATTGTGTTTTTCCCTCCACTATTGTTTTCACTACATGAAGTAGGATTCAAAATGTAAATCCATATCTTGTATGGAGACATTTGTGAATCATTTGTCATGATTTTTGGAATATGACATACCTACGAACTACTAAGGAAATAATGGTAAACTAAATTATGAAGAAATCCTAGAAGCAAAATTCCCTTGAGATTAGAAAGCAATTAGTTGCTGAATCTCACAAGTAAAAGGAGTTACTTGGAATTTTCCCAAATGACTGCAAAGCCATTGTAGGAAAAGGGGGTGAGTGACAAAAGCACAATTTGTCAAGTATTGGACAAATTCAGATGAATTTGATTCATGTGTGCTAAATGTCTAGTGGATTTAAAACTAGTAAAGTACTAGTATCTCATAGTAAATCTCCAAGTTTGATATTTGATCAAAGGATTTTGATGTTGTTCAAAGTAATAAGGAGATATGCAATTTGCATAAAATTGAGTGGGAGCTATGAAAGTCTTCCTAAAACAATATGTGATTGACATATTTTTTAAGTGGGAGCAACATAAGTCTCAAATTCAAATATGTAGGAACATATTTTGAGTGGGAGCTTATAGGAGCAATTCTTAAGCGTGTTAAGGATGAAAGCGCAAATACTTATAAATAATTATTTATAAGATGTAGAAGTTGATAATAGGTATATTATGATATTATGTAGTATTCCTTAAGGGATTCTGAAAAGGGTTTCAGAATAGAAGTTAATTAAGGAACTGGTCCTTAATAACTCAAATTAGGAATAGCATTAAGTTTGAACATCAATGGTTGAAAGAAAGAAAAGGATGATCGTCATCCACTATGTTGAGACATAGGTTCTATCTTAGAAACCATGATGGTAACTTAGTATAATATGTAATCCGATTAAGGAACGTTTGAAAGTGATTAAGTTCAAATCACAGAACGTTGAGCTAAGTTTGTCCGTAGTGTCTAGTAGAGAACTGTGGACATATTTTCCAAATCCATAAAGGATAACATATCTTAAAGCATAAAGAGTTATGTTATAAGGGAATATGTTGGAAACTCCTGTAGATACCAATTAAAGTCAAGTAGGAAGCGAGGTGAACAAAACATCGAAAGTTGCACAGAGTGCACTAGTGTTTCGATGAATACATTTATAATAATAGATAAGGGTACCATCTAAAGTGTTGTATAATGTTATGGTGGGGCTAGTTCACTTTTAACGTAGTCCCAGGGCACAGTGCCCATGAGAAAGCCCTCGAGGTTGATCTAACGTCACTGTAGGCTCCTGGAATCAGGCCTCGTTCTGCTGCCATAGCGATGATGCATACACACAGAAGCTATCATGTGATGATAGAGTATTAATGTCAATCAAGTTGACATTAGTAAGTTGCAAAGGATTTGGGACTGTAAAGTACAGACCCAAGACTCAACCTCTTCCATGAGCAAGCATGTTCAGGGTACCGGATACTTGGTGCCAATAATTGAGAACAAATGCAGCTAGTGTATTTGTACTCTAGTGCAAGTGGGAGACTGTTGGAAATATGCCCTAGAGACAAATAGTAGTAAGGACTATTATCATATTTCATACAGTTTATGATTAAGTTTTATATCATGCTATAACTGTATTGAGTGGAAACATCAATACACGTGTGATATACAAACAACCAGGGGTTCCCAGTGAAACTCTACTCACTGGTTCATTGGTCAACAGATGATCAAGTTTCCTGATCATGTGGCATTTATGCCAGTTGGAAATGAGGTCATCTCATTCTGAGAATGAGATGATGAACCAATACCCAACCTAAACATCATGACCCGATCATGTCACGAAGTTCAAGTTACGATGATTAGAAATGGATCCTCGTAGACTATTCCTTAGACCGTGAGGCTATATCAATCACTGTCTCCCGGGAGTGCTTAGATAGCATCAAACGCCATCTGGTAAAACAGTGGTTATAAAGGTGTGTTCAGGTATTCGGAGGAAACCGTAGAGGCAATATATGTCAAGAGCGGGATTTGTCCGTCCATGTGACGGGAAGATACTCAAGGGCCCACTCGGAGAGGTTATATCCAATAGCTACGCATCGTGTGATTGGATCACGGGGATATCACTTGTCAGAACAAGTTAAGTAGCATTGTTCAGTAACGAGATTGAACCCGACATGGTGATGTCATTGATCGAATCTCAGGCAATGCAAGTATCGAATGACAAAGGGAATAAGACACGACTATCCTGGTTCAAACGACGAAAGATCTTCGTGGAACGCACAGGGGTCACATGGCCATCCAGATCCCTCTGTTGATCATTGGTGCAGGAGTGTCCCGACCATGTCTGGAGTGTTCCCGAACCGTAGGGTATCACGCTTAAGGGCATATGATGCTTAGAGAGTGTTTATAGGATCGGTAGAATCACCGAAGAAGAGAAAGGAGAAAACCGGAAGGGTTTCGGTAAGTCCGGAGGATGTCCGGAGTGGAGGTGGAAGGTGTTCCATAGCCACGGAGATTGAATAATATGTGAATGAATGTTAAATGTTGATTTAATCATTTATTCATAATTATTTAATAAAGAGAAAATCAATTAAAAAGGTCAAAAGGCTTAATGGGCCAATTTCCGGAGGGAGAGGGCCCATTAGGGAAAGGCAAGAGGGAGAAGGGGCCAAGGGGGAGGCCAGCTGGGCCTTCCCCCCCCCCCCCCCCCCCGAAGGGCCCACTAGTGGCCGGCGGCCACCTCCTCCCCCTTCCTCTCCTTTAGTCCCACCCCGGGACTTGAGGGGAGGTACTACCTCCCCCCCCTATATAAAGTGGGGTATTTGGCCTAGAAAAATACACCAAATAATCAATAAAGGTCTCCCCACTTTTGGGAGGACCTCTAATTGATATTTTCTCTCTCCCCATCTCTCTCTCGTGACCATGGTCCCAAGTCTAGACCGAGACATCTTCACCGCGGAGCGCCGTCGCGCTGCGGGATTCGGATCCGGGAGCTCTACTTCCGCAACTGCTGCTGGATCAGGGAAGCGGGAGTCATCGTCAGGCACTGGACGTGTGTAACTCCCACGAGGTGTCACACTTGAGGCACTCAAGTCGTTGGAGCCAGAAGGAGCGCAAGGACTTCATCACGACCTTGAGGTCGGCTTCGGCTCGTCTACATCAACCACGCTCTCCTGAGCGTTGACAACGTTTTTCGGTCTTCGAGGGTAAGTTCGCGAAAAGCCCCTCCCGTTACTGTATTACTAATAGATAGGTCCTGGCAGCTTCAGGGGTTCAGGGGCGTAGAGTAAAATTTATTGTTTTTATGCGCGGAACCCCTACAGCTAGAAGATCACTACACCAGGCTTTTGTAAGGGATTGGTTCCTATGTACTGTTGAAATATTTGAAGAGACTGACCTTGAAGCCCTTCAGCTTGTTGATGAACTTGAACATGAGGACATCGCCTACCCAAATCTTGATCTTTCGGACGAAATCCCTCCATCCTTTCATGAAGAAGACCTCGCCCCAGTACATCTCCAACTAGACACCGTACTCACAGAAAGTGTTAGTCTTCATTAGTATAGTGCAAACTTGCTACCTGATCTGCAACATCTTCACCACCACCTTCTGACAACATGGAGCATAAGAGAAGACATGTCTGAGGCTTTGATCTAGATGAAGAAGCGGTGATGGAGGTCATTGATGGGGTGATTCCCAATCATGGGCCGACGATCTCATACTGCCTCTTAGGGAAAAGTATGGAAAAATGCTAAAAGCTTTAAATATAATATTCTCCACTTGGCCATAATAACATTAGGAAGTTATTTTTCCAATTCTCAAAAAGATTCTTTAAAAAGAAATCAAATAATAAAAGAATTATAATTTCAAAGCTCTACTTAAATAAAACGAATCAACCACTCTCTTTAAAATTTATGATACTAAAGTAAAGTATGGAAATGAATTTAACTAAAAGGAACTAAGTTATTTTACTTGCAACCAATATTTTTCATAAGTAAAATAAAAATGATGGTAAAATGATGTCATAAGAGAATTTTCTTCAAAAGTTATTATTATGCTAAAAATAAATAAAATTAAAATGAACTATTTTCATAAAACCTTAAACCAATTAAAAGAATGCCTAAGAAAGAATTATTCACTAGTTAGAGAGAAGCACGCCAAACCTTACTATGATATCAAACCTTGAATGAATTGATGAATTATTAAACTGTATTTAATGGGTGCAATAAACTTAAACCTATACCAAATCCTTAAGAAATCATAAAACCAACACAAAACAAATTTGTAGCAGAAATCAATGGGGATATAGTAACGAGGGTTTAGAACACTTGCATTTCATATATATTATGCATCATAGCATATTGACATTTTTAAACATTCGTCCTTATCGGACCGATGATGCTATTCTTCCATTTGGATATTATGACGAGTATAAGATGTTGATTGCATAACATGTAATCAGAAGGTAGGTTCATTCTTGCATAAACCTTATGAGAACAAACTTACATACCCTTTGCAAGTTCAACCTTGCATTTCCTTTATTTTACAATAACCCTTTTCAAAAACTCTATCACCTATATTAAAAACAATGTATAGTTTTATAATGAAGTGAAATGTGCATTGGTGAGCAATGTAATCATGGTTGGAATACATTGTTGGGAAGACGTGTGGTGAAGATTCTGTTGTATCAGGAAATTTAGGATTTAACAATAGATGTAGTTAGTGATTCAAAACATCGTATAAACCATGCTAACCATGGACCCCAGGAAGGACGGACAAGTTATCTAGACATCCTTCCTTTCCTTTATCCTCGTATACTTAATTAGTCGGGTTATGAACCAAAGTGGTGATCAACAGGTGGGATCTCGTAACGTTCCTATCAAGTGTTGTAGGATAACAAGTTAAATATATTAGAAGGGATAAAAGAGTACTTGTCTATTGCTGGTTGCGGCTAGGAGGTTGGTAATCTTGGGCCTGGCAAGTTACAACTTGTTATGTGAATTATTATGTCAAATTGCAATCATAATTGTTTTATGAAAATTCCACCAATTTACTAATAATCATCAACGATGGTATATAGAACAGTACAAAGAGCTTCAACAGTAACAAAAATTACAAATATGTCTCTGAATCACCAAGCCATGACTACAAACACTATCGTGAGCCGAAGACGTGGCGCTGTCCTTGCTCCTCCATCACCGGAGCCGGGCAAAGCTTGTTGTAGTAGAGTTTACTATACTAGACAGATGGGAATTCATCGTGCTAAGGCTCCAAAAGATCAACACACTAGAGCAACAATCATTGCCAATGATGACAACTGTAGATCGGAAGAAGATGAACTACAACTACACCAATGGACACAAAAACTGACTGGATCTCAAGAGATCATGTCGGACACACGACTCCATGTGCCCTCCATCGACACTAGACGCACCACTGGAGCAAGGATGACTTTATTTATTTATTGTAGATTTAGGGGTAGAAATATAATACTACCTCCGATCTGTAATAAATGTTGTTGATTTATTTAGTATAAAGTTACACTAAATTAGTCACGCTTGTTATGGATCGGAGTAAGTACTTTATATCATAAAAAACCAGACAGTGAACTAGTTGTCCGTCAGGTAAAACTTGAACCGACGGACTTACGAGGTCCGTTTTTTAAACTATGCTCTAGAGACGTGTGGATACAAAAGGGAAAGGGCCGAGCCCCGACCAATGTAGGAAGGGAAGAGGATACATTCGGCGTCTCCTTGAAATGGAATGGAAATGGAAGAGGGAAGGTGATGAGTACAAAACTGAAGCATATTTACCTTTCCTTTTTTCATAAGTAGAATAGGGATTTTTGTATTTTACCGCGTTTGTGCGCACCTTTTGTTCTTGTTTAAAAAGGATTCCGAATTACTGAGTCTCTTATGAATATATCAATTGGAACTGTCATATTATGTTATAGAGTAAAATGCACCAGAGGTCCTAAAATTTTGGACGAACCTATATGCAGGTCCTAAAAGTTTCAACTCGTGTACCAAAGGTCCTAACTCCCAGATCCATGTGCACTATAGCAGGTGTTGTAGGTGAGAGTTAGGACCTACAGTGCACAACTAATTGAGAATTAGGACCTGTAATGCACAACTAACTGAGAATTAGGATCTCCGGTGCACAAGTTGAAACTTTTAGGACCTGCATATGGTGTATTTCAAACTTTTAGGACCTCCGGTGCATTTTACTCTATGTTATAATATGATATTTTTAAATGATAAAAGTCAATTAATTGATTTACCTTCGCACCTAGGAGAATGCAAACGTGAAGAAGGCTTATGTAGAGTTAATGACCAGTAGTAGTGGTACGAGCGGAGTACCGTACGCCCGTACCACACGGTAGCGCGTCCGTCTCATCAAATACTTTCTCCTGGTGAAGACGGATCACATATCCGACATTCATAGTAACCTTGAGCCACGAAAAACCACATTATAAAGGGATCCGAAGGAGGAACTTGGAGATGAGCAAATTTATGCCGCTTCACAGATCATTGGAGGACATCACATCATCCCCTTCATCATCAACCGCTGCATCACCATCATCACTATTACCCCATCTTTCATTCATTAGATCTTGTTATAATTTCAGATTCAATCGTGGTTTGCATTAGATTTATCCCCGTACTTTTATCAATCTGCTTGATTATGATGATGCCATTGATTGCTTGCTTGTGTTAGTAGTTTACCCTCGTTCTTGGGGAGATGGAGAAACCCTAGCACTATTATGAAATTGAAATAAAGATGATCTATTCTTGTCTCCATATGACTTACTGGTCTACGATAGATTTATGATGTGTGTTCATCTCTCTGTTTAGATGGTATGTGTAGTCAGTCACATATTATTTGCCTTCGGTACTAAGGAAGAGGGTGAAATCCTTTGGAAGTCTTTGGAAGCGTGCTCCGGAAGCTATCGTGACTATTGGCACCGGCTAGCAACCTACATAGTCAAATAAGGATACAGAGAGATTCCCTATCCATGGGGAGACCCATAATTGTGGTGGTATGTATGGGTGACTGCTCTCAGACATCACGGTGGTTATTTAGAGGTGACCTCATTCTTGGCTAAACAAAGTGATTGCCTACTAGCCTTGTTGTGAACATCTTATTATGGAGCTCTCTCCACACATATTATGACACAAGAAGTAGGTTATCCTAATTATGAAAAATAATATCATGCTAGAGTTGTATCCTACATCCTCGATAACGCTTTAGCCCTATTGAGTTTAACTATATTTCCAAACACTCTTGTTACTTGCTTTCTTTTACTTGTTTTAATTACTTTTCTGCATTCAACCAAAAACCTTTCAGACACCCTTTACTTAAAATCAAAGGCAGCTCACATGTATCCTTTGGTAGATAGTGACAAGGGGCATAAATACCTTAACCAAATAGCTCTACGTGGGTTCGATACTCTTATTTTGAAACTAGTTATAATCGATCTGTGCACTTGCGGTCACCAAGTTGTTTTCTAGCACCGTTACCGGGGAGATAAGCGCTTTTGGTTTTTGTTCTTCGTTGCTTATTCTACTAATTGTTTTACTAAAGTTGTTTACTAGTTTCAGGTAAGCACCATGGCTGCACTCAGACTGATCAACCAGCTCGATGCAGCTAAACACCTCGAGAAGTTCAATAGAGAACTCGTCAAAGAATTTCCTAGTGGGAGCAAACCATAATACGAGGTTAACCGTCGCTCTATTTCTATTATTAAAGAGAAAACTTTTGCAGGAGATGATCCTGATGAGGATCCTTACACTCATTTAATACATTTTACCGAGTTATGTTGGACACTTAAATTAAAAGGCTATTCTGATGATTAATTGAAACTTAAAATGTTTAGCCATCTAACCAACACTGATTTAGCTTACTATAGAATTTTCCCACAGAGAAAATTGATACTTGGGGAAAACTCAAAGGAGAGTTCGCATTCGATTGTTTCCCAAGGTAAACACAGCTGAAGTAAGAAGGTCGATCATGAATTTCAAGAACCGCCCAAGTGAAGGTTTGGTAAGGGCCTTCAAAAGGTATAATTCCCTACTTAATAAATATCCTCACCATGATTTACCAGAATGGTATGTTTTACATATTTTCAATGGGGACTTAATCAAGAAATTAAACATGAGCTAGACAAAAATTCCGGAGGCTCTTTTATGGAGCTAACTATAACTAAAGCTTGGAACTTCTAGAACATATTCGCCGCAATAGAGAAACTTGGGGATTTGATTTAGGCGACGAAAGAGGTATAGAAATTGAATATGATTGTCTCAATGCTTATAAGGAGTCCAAAAAAGTAAAATAAACTGTTGATGAACTTCAACTTGATGATAATATTATTTTGCAAATTGTTCAGTGTTTTACAGAACATATTGAAGATCATAAGAAAGATTGGCTTCAATATACTCCGCCACGTGAGCCAGCCGAAGAAGATGATCCAATAATTGCAGCTCATGTTGAGACATTAAGGGAGATACCCACATATGTTGAACCCCTTCCTTTTCCAAGGACTGGGAGAAAACATATGATGGCTCAGTAGCTCGAAGATCAACGCGAAGAAGAAAGGATGTTCATCAAGAAGCTAGAAGAAGAGGCACAAGCAAGAAAAACTAACGAAGTAAGTATACAGGAGATCGAAGAACCAGCGAAGAAGGATATTTTAACCATGTTTGCACATTGCAACGTGATAGAGCTAGACAGCTAAATAAGTTGGTAAACCTATTCTTCCTTGTACTTTCGGTGGAACTTCTTATTATGACCTTTGCGATATTGGACAGCTGTTAACGTAATCCCCTTTAATTTTTAACGAAAATCCAAAATGAACTAACCCCAGCTGAATTAGAGGATACTAACATGACTATAGTGCTTGCAGATAAGAGACTCAGAGTCCCTATGGGAATAATTAGAGATTTTCCAATCTGTATTGGATCATATAAGTATACCATTGATTTTGTACTTATCGATATGCCTAGTGATGTTTATTGTCCAATTATTTTTGGAAGAACCTTTTTGAATACCGCAGAAGCAAACATTGATTGCAAGAGACAAACTGTATCTCTCAAGTTTGGTGAAGAGAAAACGAACTTCCGTTTTTCTAAATTTGACCACAAGCCAGCAATCGAGGATTTGGACGATTATGAGTATGGACAAGAAGAGGAAGGTAATATCGTTAGTCTTGCTTCAGTAGTTATTGAGACTCCTATTGATGATTTAGTAGGAAGTTTAGTTAATAATAATAACATCCTCCTTGACATAGAAAAAATGGAAATGGATGATTATCTTGACTCCACGCCTGAGGTGGATCCCGATATGAATCAAAAGTATGAAGAACCTATCAGAAAAGGAGATGAGGCACTTCCACGTCCTAATGTCAAAACCTTACCTAAGGATTTAAAATATAGGTTTCTTGATGGAACTAATAATTTCCCCATTATTGTAAGTTCTAACCTTGCAGAAAAAGAGGAGGAAAACTTAATGATGGTTCTCCGGATGCGTCGAAATAATCTTGGGTATTCAGTGAGTGACTTGAAAGGGATTATCAAAAAGTACCAATGTGATTATCTTATGAATTGCAGTGATTTATGTAAATCTGAATTATAGTGAATACCAAGAACAATAGCATTTTCTTTAAAATGCAGCAAAGTGTTGCGCTGCATATTCTTACAAACAGAGCACAACTGCAAAGTATTATGACATTACGATAGAAATAACGATATTGGGATGCCAACATATCAAACTCTAAGCTTCGATGGCAGCCAGGACCGGTACCAAAAAAAGGACACCATGTTCAAATATAAAAACTGAAAAACAGTAAAGAAAATCACTTCTTTGCCTTCTTTTTTATTGACATCATTTAGATGTGGCTTATGCTAGTCTTTCTCTTTCCTCCATTTTTTCTGCATCCGTAACTTTTTTTTCCATTCACAATTTTTTGGGTTTCTATTGACTCGGCCATCAATATTTTCTTGCTATCCAACAAAGAAGAACCATGGTTTGCAATAATTAGACATCATTTGCAAAGAACACTTAATATAATTAGTCAAATATATCTTAGTTGCCTTCATTCTTCTTTTGCACTCTTCCATGCAGAAATCCACTTTTGATCTCGGGTGCATATGCTCCTGCTAGCTGAAAAATTCGGATTATTTTGACGTCTACATCTTGACGTTCTATGTGCTCACAAAGTCGTTTCAAGAAAAACGGATATGTTTTGTGTCATCTATGAATAAGACAAAGAAATGTCTCGTTACCCGCATTTTTAAGCATAAAATTTTATCTTTTTTACACACGACACAAAATATATCTGTTTTTCATGAAATGACTTTGTGCGCACATAGAATATCAAGATGTACATGTGGAATTTTTTGTTGATTTTTTTAATATTTTAACTTGTGTTTAAAATTCAATTCAAAAACTGGGAGCCAAAACGCCTCGTCCTCTTTCAGGGATCTTTTTTACATGAGCTTTGATTGTGGCCAGTCACACGGCAGAGTCCACACTTAATTATAGCGTCATGCGTAGTCATTTTTTCCTGATTTTTTCACCTTCTTTTCTCCTTTTGCCATTCTTATTAGGCATCCGAGACATCCTTACATAACCTTGCTCTTGTGGCCTTGGGTCTTACACTACAAGAAACAGACGGTACACCGATGGTCGGAAGCCGTCGGTATAGGCCAGATGAGCCCCGCCTAAGGCTAATGATAGTTTCGGGACACGGACGGTTAAGCCGTCGGCCTATTCTTTTAATTTCTTTAAATTGTTTGACTCGTTAATTACACAGAGAACATTTCTAACTCAAAGTAGGTTTAATCTCATGTTAAATTCTATTCATGGTCAAACTTCCCGATCAGTCACCCATCCTCACACTACTCCAGCTAGGGATGGCAATGGGCCCTGAAACCTGATAACCCAATGGGTACCCGTCTTAAATGGGGCGGGTCTGGTAAAAAATTAGACCCGCCAAATTATACGGGGTGGGTATGGAGGAGCCGGACCCGTACCCGCAGACCTGCCACCAGCCCAACATATTGTCTGGATTTATACTAATAGCCTCAACGCCCTGCCCACCATCGGCCAGACAACAGACTCCTAGCCCAATACCCACTGTCCCGTCTAGGGCATTCTCGCGAGTCGACGCCGCCTCCCACAATCCTGTAGGTGTGCCGCCATCGCCTCGCGTCACCCCTGCAGCACCGCCTCGCGCCTCCGTGCTGCCCGCCTCGCGCCTCCCCTGCACCGCCGCCTCGCGCCTCCGTGCTGCCCGCCTCGCGCCTCCCCTGCTCCGCCACCTCGCGCCTCCGCGCTACCCGCCTCGCGCCTCCATGCCGCTCCTACATCGCCGCTTCGCGCCTTTGTGCCGCTGCGCCGCCGCCGCCTCTCGTACGTCTGTGCCGCCTTGTTGCGTCGGCGCCATCATCGCCGCCGCCTCGCGCCTCTGCACCATCATCACCGCAGCCTCACAGGACATGGACACGGGTACCCGTCGGGTACCCGGGACCCGACAGGTGGCGAGTCTAGAGAATTTTTTGACCCGACAACATAATCGGGGCGGGTATGGGGGACGGACCCAGCCACGAACCCGGCGGGTGCCATCCCTAACTCCAGCCCCAACACACTTACATTCTCCGTTCCTTCTAGATGAGCTTCTTAAAAGAAATTAGATCTTATTGATAATATTATCATATCAATCCGATTAACCCTTGGACCATGATGTCACATGTCTTTATTTTTTAAATAGAAATAATTATTTAAGTAAACAACAATGAATAAGTATAAATAATCTTGAATTTAAATAACAATAAAATGTTTTTTTTGCCTTTTCCAATTTAATATTGAATAATTCATATCTGTAAATTCCTAAATCAGAATTCGATAAATAATATATCTAAATCAATCATAAAAATGAGAGGAATCTAAACATGACATCCCTATCATCTTTTAATCGTGTATCATGTATTTCTAACACCGTATCAACTGAAACTTTCATTTGGTGGTTACTACATAAAACACCTTTTTGCACTCGGAAAATGCAAAATGGCTTTTTTGTACGACAAAAAGCAAAATTCCCTCCTGCAACATTGTTAGCCATCCCGATATGCACAAGTGTGCATAATATAGGAACATTATTACATACTATGCCGCAATTCTAGCCATAACATTGGTCATCTGGCCTGAAAGCCATGAAACCTCGAACATGATAGCTCATTTTCGAGAAGGTTTTTTTGAGATATCTACAATATTCCAAGTTTGATATTTTTCCCGTCACATGTTCGGATCATTTTTGAATTTTTATACCCATTTCAAACTATAGTCAAAACAATGGGCATGAAGATTCTTAGCTCGGTGCTGAGCCTCGCTAAACTTGTAGTGGATCACTGATGAAATAGGATATTATGAACCTAAAAATTATTTTTCCAAAAAATCATGAGCATTAGATCATGTACATGTAGTTCAAATTTGACCCACTTTTTACCGATTCGACAGAAATTTGTCTTTTTCACGAGGGGTGGATATAAAGGTTTAAGATACCTCTGTTGGGAAATTATCCATGTAAGGTGGTATAGTATTTTTTTTAAATGATGTGGTACCATTTTGAAACTTTTATTTGGTGGTTGGTTCACAAAACACCTCAATTTTGGCACTCAAAAAATAGCGTTTTGGTGCAAAAGGAAAATTTTCTTCTACAACATTGTTTGTCATTCCAATATGCACATGTGTGCACAGTATGAGCATATTATCACAAACTATGTCATGATTCTAGCCAGAACATTCGTTATCTGGCTTGAAAGTCATGAAATCTCGAGCATGATAGCTCATTTCTGAGAAGGTATTTTTAGATATTTGAAATATTCTAAGTTTTACATTTTTCATTGCAAACATGTCACGTAATATGACATCACACAACGATTTTACATTGTTTGGATCATTTTTAAATTTTTATGCCCGTTTCAAACTATGGTCAAAACGGCTGGCATGAAGATTCTTAGCTCGGGGTTGAGTCTCGCCAATCTTACAGTGGATCTCTGATGAAAAAGCAGATTGTAAACCTAAAAATGATTTTCGAAAAAACCATGAACATTAGTTCATGTACCTGTAGTTAAAATCTAACCCACTTCCTACCGATTCGGCAGAAATTTGTATTTTTCATGAGGGGTGGACGAAAAGGTTTAAGATACCTCAGTTTTGAACTTGTCCATGGAAGGTGGTATATATATTTTTTCAATGAGGTGGTACCATTTTGAAACATTTATTTGTGGTTGCTTCACAAAACACCTTGTTTTGGGCACTTGGAAAATGGAAAATGTTTTTTCTATGCGACAAAAAGGAAAACTTTCTCCTACAATATTGCTCGCCATCCCAATGTGCACATGTGTGCCTAATATGGGCACATTATCACAAAATATTATGTGATTCTAGGCATAACATTGGTCATATGGCCTGAGAGCCATGAAACCTCGAACATGATAGCTTATTTTCGAGAAGTTTTTTTTAGATATTTGCAATATTCTAAGTTTGATATATTTCCTTGCAAATATGTCACATAATATGACACCATACAGAGGTTTACATTGTTTGGATCGTTTTTTAATTTCTTATGCCCGTTTCAAACTATGGTCAAAATGGCGGGCATGAAGATTCTTAGCTCCGGGTTGAACCTCGCTAAACTTGCAGTGAATCTCTGATGAAATAGCATAGTGTGATCCTAAAAATGATTTTTTCAAAAAATGATGAGCATTAGATCATGTACCTGTAGTTCAAATCTGACCCACTTTCTACCGATTCAGCATAAATTTATCTTTTTCACGAAGGATGGACGAAAAGGTTTAAATTATCTTGGTTGGAAAATTGTCCATGAAAGATGGTCTAATATTTTTGAAAATGAGGCGGTACCATTTTGAAACTTTCATTTGGCGTTTGCTGAAATGGATCGTATGGACACCTAGAGGGGGGTGAATAGGTGCTACACCAATTTTTAATTCTTTTTCAATTTTAGGCTTAGCACAAAGGGTAAATTCTCTAGATAAACTATGAGGTGGAATTTCCCTATATGCAAACCTATATACTAGCGAGTAAAGAGCGAGTGGAAGAGGAACGAGTAAACCGAAGTGAAGCACGCGGAGACACAGGATATGTTTAACCGCAGTTTCTTCCTTGTTAAGGGAAGTACGTCTGCGTTGGAGGGGTGGGCGGTACGAAGACCACCACGCCACAAAAGGCCTCACCCTGTTCTCCGATGGATCTCGCCACAATAGGCCTGATCCACCTTCCACTATAGGTACCCTTCGAGGCGGGCACCGGCGCCTTTACACAACTAGCGGGGCAACAACTCCACAACAACTTGGAGGCTCCCGAAATGACAACAAGTTGCCACAAGAACAAACTTATCAAATACAATAAACAAGATTTAGGTATTGACAAGAATACTAGATCAGGGATTTCTCCAAGTGAATGGAGAGGAGTTGAAGCGCTTGATTCTTGATGATGATGATGATGAACTTCTCCTCCTTCAATTCCACCAAAGATCAAGACCTTCGGGTGGTTGAAGTGGGAGTTCGAGTATGAGAGCTCTTGCACAATGTCTGGTCAATTTCGAATGAATCAAGTAGTCTGAACGTTGGGGAAGAAGGGGTACATATACCCCCTTCCGAAAACCACCCGTTGCACACTTTGGGGGCTGGATTATCCGGCCCAAGTGAGGGCCGGATTATCCGATCTAGGGAAACACCGCCCTAGACTCGGAATATCCGGCAGATAATCCGCCCCCTCACAGAGCGTCGCGCCGAGCTTGCCCTTGATCAACTTCTGGGGGCCGGATAAGGCCGGATTATCCGGCCTGGGGAAGAAAAACCGCCCCAGTTCGGATTTTCCGGGAGAAAATCCGACCGGATACCGAGCGACGCGCCTTGGCTTCTTTTGCTCGAAAACTGGGGGCCGGATTATCCGGCCCATGCGACACCCGGATTATCCGGCCTGGGGAGGAAAAACCGCCCCAGTTCGGATTTTCCGGGAGAAAATCCGACTGGACACAGAGCGACACGCCTTGGCTTCCTTGAGAGATGAGGTAGGCCGGATTATCCAGCCCTTGGTGGGGCGGATTATCCGGCCCCCCTCAAAAATTCCTGCACACTTAGCGCACATGAAAAGTCTCCATAGTATTGTTATCTAACACGCAAAACATAGGACAACATGAAATGTTCTTTCAATCTCCCCCTTTTTGGTGTTAGATGACAATACCAGGATTTGCAGGAGAAGGACACAAGACAAACAGAGATAACTATGAAAGGGACTCCCCCTCAATGTGTGCATAATATAGTTTTGCATTGGAATACCAATGCACACAAAAAGGTGAATCTATTCCATAGACATATAAGCAAAAACACATACCACCAAAGTAGAGAATAGGCATCCTTGACATAAATCACAATTATTATCGGATAACCATTATGAGCGCGCGCCTTCCGTGATAAACCTCCAGCAATAGGATATGAATAGATATAACCATAAGCATAATCCATGATATGAAGTCCATAGGCATCATCTAGACAACCACAAAAAGTCTCAAACAACCACAAATCACGAATTTCAAGTTCAACGCTAAATGGGCATAAGCAAGAAATAACGAATAGAAAAGGGCAAGTGCTTATGCCCGACCCATGCAAATCCACGGATAACCTAATAGAACTACTTCTCCCCCTTTGGCATCGAGACACCAAAAAGGGAGAAGAGCGATGCTAGCGCCCCATGGGATCACTCATCGTAGTCCTCGTCCTCGTCCTTGTCTTCATTCTCTTCCTCATCCTCATCTTCAAGCTTCTCAGTGTCACCTTCCTCTTCTTCATCATCAGCAGCAGGCGCATAGGGGAACAAGTGGTGCTCCAGCTCACCATAGTTCATCCCGGAGGAAGAGTTCCACCGAGCATACGGAGTGGGAGGTGTAGGAGCCGGAGGATCACCCAAAGCGCCGGACATGTGGTGGAGAATGAGCTGCTGGGAGTGAGCCAACTCATGGCGCTGCCTGTATGCCTCGTACTGACCCTTGCGCGTGTCCACGCCCATGCAGAGAATGTGATGCTAGAACCAGTTCAGTTGCTTGATCTCACGGGCCACGGGAGGCACATGGGGCCTGCGAGCATCCCTCATGAGGCCCTTAGGAGCAGAGGAAGGGTGAGAGGTCTTCCGAACCTTGTTGTATATCTTCTTGGCCTTGTGCACTGAGTCAATGTGGAACTCCTCAGCAGGAAGCAGGTGGCGGATGAGCAACATAATGTAGGGCGCATAGGGAATGGACAGACGGTTTAACATAGCATCACACAGCTCATGGTAAATGAAGTCCATGACATCCATCCTGTACTTCACTGAATCGTCCTCGCAGGAGGCAACCTCATGAGAAAATTGAAGTAGCTGAACAAGGTGACCATGGATGCTGTCATTGTTGCCCCCACTCAGTTTACAAGGGACTTCTGTGCAAGAATAGATGGCTTAGGGGTAGGGAAAGGCTTAGGATTAAGAAAACCAAACTGAGATGGTACTAGACACTCAAACTTGCAAAAACCAAATCAAATAAAAGCCAAGAGTGAGTGTGATTCCCATAAGAACATGAGAGAGCAAATAACATCCAAAAAGATCCAATTCTCCACAAGGGAGAGGGCGGTGGCCGAAGCCACCTTGTTGGAGTGTATGGTGTGACACCGCGAAGATATATCTTAGGTTCACGACCAATACTCATCAATAAGCTCACATATCACAACATGATATTAAGAGAAATGATATATCTTGCTATTGGCATTATGGGGGGAGGGTTATCCCAATGAGTTAGGACCACACTCCCCCTATATCCATGCCCACACCTAGACCAAACAAGGATTGAGATGTACGAGTGAGTGCATGGGTAATCAAGACAAGCTCCTGGAATCAATGATATTTAGCGCATTCCTCAAATAGCAGAATCTTGCTTCATCAAGTGGCTTTGTAAAAATATCCGCCAGTTGGTTCTTCGTGCTCACAAAGGATAGATCAATATCGCCACGAGCAACATGGTCTCGAATAAAATGATTCCGAATCTCAATATGCTTCGTCCTTGTGTGCTGAACAGGATTGTACGCAATTTTGATTGCACTTTCATTATCACATAAAAGAGGCACTTTGTCACAATCGACACCGTATTCCTTTAAAGTTTGCCTCATCCACAATAATTGAGTACAAGCGCTGGCAGCAGCAACATATTCAGCTTCGGCGGTGGAGAGAGATATACAATTCTGCTTTTTGGAGGACCAACATACAAGAGATCTTCCCAAGAATTGACAAGCTCCAGAAGTGGACTTCCGATCATCCTTATCACCAGCCCAATTTGAGTCAGTATAACCACATAAAGAGAAATTGGAGCCCTTGGGATACCAGAGACCAAAGTTGGGGGAATGAACCAAATATCGAAAGATCCTCTTGACCGCCACTAAGTGGCTTTCTTTAGGAGCTGCTTTATACCTTGCACACACTCCCACACTCAACACAATATCGGGTCTAGATGCGTAGAGGTAAAGAAGAGAGCCGATCATGGACTGATATACCTTTTGGTCCACATCTTTACCATGAGGGTTGAGTTCAAGATGACACTTTGTTTGCATCAGAGTGGCGACACCATTTAGATCTGTCATCTTGAATCTCTTGAGCATCTCTTGGATGTACTTTGCTTGATTAATAAAGGTTCCTTCTCTAAGTTGCTTGATCTCGAATCCAAGAAAGAACCGTAATTCCCCCATCATAGACATCTCAAACCTGTTAGTCATAAGCTTTGAAAATTCATCGTTAAAAGCTTTGTTAGTAGAACCAAAGATGATATCATCTACATATAGTTGGCATACAAAGAGCTCCCCCTTAACCTTCTTAGTAAAAAGAGTGGGGTCGATTTGCCCAACTTCGAAGCCACGATCTAACAAAAGCTCTTTAAGGTGCTCATACCACGCACGTGGGGCTTGTTTAAGGCCATAGAGTGCCTTATCGAGTTTGTAGACATGGTTCGGGAAGTTAGAATCCTCAAACCCCGGGGGTTGCTTTACGTATACCAACTCATGTAGAGGACCGTTAAGGAAGGCACTCTTGACGTCCATTTGCTGCAACTTAAAATTGTTATGTGCAGCATAAGCAAGTAGGATACAGATGGACTTAAGGTGAGCCACAGGAGCATAGGTCTCGCCGAAGTCGATGCCCTCAACTTGGGAGTACCCTTGTGCTACAAGTCTTGCCGTATTCCTCACAACAATGCCATTCTCATCTTGCTTGTTCTTGAAAATCCACTTGGTGCCGATGACATTGCGGCACTCTTTGGGTTTCTCCACTAGTTTCCAAACTTTGTTGCGCTTGAAATTATTCAATTCTTCATGCATAGCAACAACCCAGTCTGGGTCTTCAAGAGCTTCAAAGACCTTCTTAGGTTCCACCATGGAGATATGAGCTTGATGCTCACCAAAACTGGCCAATTCTCTTCTTGTAGAAACCCTTCGTCGAAGATCACCAACAACCTTGTCGAGAGTGTGACCCCTCAACTCAAGGTTACGATCATCCCGAGCCTTGCGACGAAGTTCAATAAGTTTGTTGTCTCTTGGAGGAGGAGATTCATCACTTGAGTCTTCATTGGAAGCATTTTCTCCACCTTGATCAGTAACTGGAACATCAGTAGCAGGTGGTGGAGACGCATGCCCTTGAGGTGAAACCGTAGCCATAACAGGAGGCTGCAGAACTGGAGAGTCAGGGCCGGATAATCCGGCCAATGGAGAGGCCGGATAATCCGGTCTGGGAGTACTTGGAGCAGCTTCATCAGGAGGCCTGGGACTTGCTTGAACTGGTGAGGGGCCGGATAATCTGGGACTAGCCAGAAAATCTGGCCTGGAGCTTGCGTTGAAATCTTCTCCAGCATGAGCAACTTGGTCAGCTGTAGCGGGGTGGCTGGATAATCCGGTTTCAACCGGAAAATCCGGCCTGGAGCTTTCTGGAGCATCTTGACCTTCAGCAGTTGATGGAGATGGTGTAGAAGTTGCCCCCGTGGTTGGAGCATGTTGAGTATGTGTAGATGAGGGATCTATATGAGTAGAGCATGGTCCTTCCCGGTCCGCCACAAGGGGTTCCTCAATGGGGCGGAAGAATCCCACGCCCATTCTTCTTATGGCATCTTGGGGTATTTCAACATCTGCATCACAAACACCAACTTGCTCCGCACGGGAGCCGTCATTTTCCTCGAACACCACACTACAAGATTCTACAACAGTTCCAGAGAGCTTATTGTAGACTCTATAAGTGTGGGATTCGGCACCATAACCAACAAAAATACCTTATAAAGCCTTAGATTCAAACTTAGATAAACGAACTCCTTTAATAAGAAAGAAACACTTACACCCGAATACCCGAAAGTATGAGATGTTTGGCTTGTTACCGGTAAGTATTTCATATGGAGTCTTGTCCAAGATCTTGCTGAGGTATAAATGATTGGATGAATGATAAGCAGTAGAGATTGCTTCAGCCCAGAAGTTATATGGAGATTTAAATTCGGCTAACATTGATCTTGCCATGTCTACTAGAGTTCGATTCTTCCTCTCGGCTACACCATTTTGTTGAGGGGTGTACGCAGCGGAATATTGATGTCTTATCCCCTCTTCACTTAGGAACTCATTTAAGGTGTAGTTCTTGAACTCCGAGCCGTTATCACTCCTTATAGCCAGGATGGGGACGTTGTGTTGACGTTGAACCTCGTTGGCGAAGTCGATGACAATTTGTTGAGTTACACTCTTCAACTTGAAGAAATAAACCCAAGTGTATCTTGAGTAATCGTCAACAATCACTAGACAATACTTCTTCCCACCGAGGCCTGCATGATATGGAGGTCCGAAGAGGTCCACATGAAGGAGCTCCAAAATCCTTTTTGAAGAGATAATGGTTTTCCTTCGATGAGGTGAATCATGCATTTTCCCTTCAACACACGCCCTGCAAACACGATCTTTGGCAAAAGAGATATTTTCTTTTAGTCCAAGAATGTGGCCACCCTTGTGGAGACTTTGAAAAGTTCTCATATTGACGTGGGCTAGTCGGCGATGCCATAGCCAGCCCGCGTCAGCCTTTCCAAAAAGACACATCGGGCCTGTAGTGGTTTTCCCTTTAAAGTCCACCACGTACAGGTCGTTTTCGACATATCCCACGAAAGCGACTTTAAGAGACTTGCTCCACAAGAGTACCACTAAATCAGCATCAATGTAAACTACAAAGCCCATCTTACCAAGGGCACGAACTGACAGTAAGTTATACCCGAGGGTCTCAACAAGCATGACGTCCATGAGAGAGATATCATGAGCCACCACAACTTTGCCGAGACCCAATACCTCAGATTTTGACTTGTCACCATAGGAGACAGTAATGTGATCAAGGTTTGGCCGCATCTCCGTGATGATCTCCTTGCTTCCGGTCATATGACTCGTGCAACCGCTATCGAGTACCCATTTAGAACCATCGGAAGCATAGCCATGCAAGAAAATTACTTCTTGGTTTTAGGTACCCATTTTTCAATGGGTGCTCTCATGTTAGTAACAAGGGTCTTGGGAACCCAAATAGACCAAGGAATGTAACAATCATAAGGCCCTACATAACTAGCATAAACATCACCATAACAATCACAATATAGTTCAAAATTAGGATTGTTGATCCCTGCAAAACCATCATAATTAGTCTTGTCATTGGTAATGTTGCTAGTCTTTGATTGAGCAGTCTTGTTCTTCTTCTTCTTCCTGTTTTTCTTGCTCTTTATCTTGGGTATGTAACCAAGACCTTCTTTACTATTGTTTGTCCTTTGCCTGCTCAGTATCTCATCTATAACTCCTTTACCTTTGTTTTGAGAACTTCTTACGAGGTCTTCTTTTCCAAAGGATGAAGTGGAGGTACTTGGCACATCATACCGTTTCAATTGAGTTTGGAGCTGGTCATGAGACTCATTTAGAGTAGAATGATCACTCTTCAATGCCTTGTGAGCACTTTCAAGATTATCAAACTGCTCCAAAAGTTTAGCATGAACAGCCCCAAAGTCAATCTTTTCTTTCTTTAGTTTCTTTACCTTGGCAAGAGCATGGTCACGTTCTTTAATGAGCTGAGCTATAGCTTCTTCTTGTGACTCCTCAAGGGATTCGAGTCTTTCTTCCAAAGATATTCGAGCTTCCTCTTCCTGTTCTAAGGCATTCTTCAAAGAAGCTATCTCCAAGGCATCTTCTCTTTCAATTCTGCCCTTTTCTTCAAGGAGATCTTCGGCTTGAGCAAGTTGACTCATAAGAGTACCAAAATGAAGTTTGTGCTCACCTTGTAGGTTAGTGAAAAAAGTATCCAAGGCGATAACTTCTTCTTTCATTTCAAGACTGTCATGATCATCCATATCCAAAATTATGTTAGTCTTAGGAAATGAAGAGCTAGAAGTTGATACCTCGGATCCTCTTGCCATTAGACAAGTGGTGTTGTTGTTGATGGCGTCCTCGTTCGGTGAGTCGAAGAGAGAGGAGGGAGTCGATGTGGTGGCTATAGCAGCCACTTCGCGGGAACTATCATCATCCTCTTCATCTTCACTTGCGGAGGAGTATTCCTCTTGAGCTACAAGAACAATCTTGGGTTGCTTCTTGAAAGGGCCATTCTTCTTAATAAACGGCTTCTTCTTAGGAGCTTTGGATTTCTCTTTAAGAATGAGCCTGCCACCATTGTCTTCTCTATTTTGATAAGGACACTCGGCTACAAAGTGCAGTCTATCTCCACAGTTGAAGCAAGTTATCAATCTTGGGCCACTTTCTCTTCTTCCATTTGACCCGTTCTTGCGCTCAAGTTCAGACTTGGCTTTGGCAGGGTCCTTCCAAAAGTTCCTTGCATAGAATGACATGTACTCACCATGAGCACGTTTGACCTCATCGGGGCAGTCCATGGATACCCCCTCAAAAGCTCCTTCATCTTCCTCTTGCTCAACAACATTGGCTTTGAGAGCCACATTGACACCCTTTTGCATTCCAATGGCCCGAGCACAGGCATCTTCAGCATTCTTTGCCGCCACTTTGAATGACGCCATTTCTTGCATGACTTCGTTAGATGTCACTTGATGATAATTGTGTCTACCTTGCAAGCTCTTCAAATCCGTTGGTTCGAAAGGAATTAAGGCACTCACATACTTTATTTTTATCCATGCATCATCAATGTGAGTGGCCCCATGCTTCCGAAATGTTGTTGCGATGCCCTTGAGTCTTCTATACATGTCCTCATGGTTTTCACCATCCAACATGTAGAATCTCTCAGCTTCATTACTAAGGGCATCATACATGTTTCTTCTCATGCTTTCATTTCCAACGAAAAGGCCCGTAAGAGCATCCCACGCCTCTTTAGCTATGTTCAGATGTTCAATGTGTGGCATATCCTTAGGACCCACACCCAGCTGTATCATGTGGAGAGCGGTGGCATTCAACTGGCTATCCACAACTTCCCTTCTCGTTAGATTGGTTTGATCTCCAATATGAAGACCTTCAATAATCCTCCACAATTCAATAGAAGAGTTGCAAACATGAGATTTCATTAGAAATTGCCATTGATTAAAAGAGGATGTAGTGAGCTTGGGTGGATCACCCCTATTGTTTATATGAGGGTGAGGGATAGGTGGGTCGGGGGAATACACGTGGCGAACCTCACTATATTCCTCCTTACCACTTCCCTTTTTGGAGGTGGAACCATTTAGTTTTGCACCTTCCACATCATCATCCTTGGATCCGGTGTTACCATTTTCCTTAGATGATGGTGTGGGAGCCTCAGAGGAGGATGGAGATGGGGCTATGGATGATGTAAGGCGAGCAATCATTTGATTCATCTCCTCCATCTTGGCCTCAAAGGATTTCAACAAGGTTGTTTCCAACGACTTGAGATCATCCATTGTGACCTTATCCACGGCCTCATTTCCATCATCCTTGGTACCCATACTACTCTTAGGCGGTTAAGCCCGAATTAAGAGTCGGGGCTCTGATACCAATTGAAATGGATTGTATGGGCACCTAGAGGGGGGTGAATAGGTGCTACACCAATTTTTAATTCTTTTTCAATTTTAGGCTTAGCACAAAGGGTAAATTCTCTAAATAAACTATGAGGTGGAATTTCCCTATATGCAAACCTATCTACTAGCGAGTAAAGAGCGAGTGGAAGAGGAACGAGTAAACCGAAGTGAAGCACGCGGAGACACAGGATATGTTTGACCGCAGTTCCTTCCTTGTTAAGGGAAGTACGTCTGCGTTGGAGGGGTGGGCGGTACTAAGACCACCACGCCACAAAAGGCCTCACCCTGTTCTCCGATGGATCTCGCCACAACAGGCATGATCCACCTTCCACTATAGGTACCCTTCGAGGCAGGCACCGGCACCTTTACACAACTAGCGGGGCAACAACTCCACAACAACTTCGAGGCTCCCGAAATGACAACAAGCTGCCACAAGAACAAACTTATCAAATACAATAAACAAGATCTAGGTATTGACAAGAATACTAGATCAGGGATTTCTCCAAGTGAATGGAGAGGAGTTGAAGCGCTTGATTCTTGATGATGATGATGAACTTCTCCTTCTTCAATTCCACCAAAGATCAAGACCTTCGGGTGGTTGAAGTGGGAGTTCGAGTATGAGAGCTCTTACACAATGTCTGGTCAATTTCGAATGAATCAAGTAGTCTGAACGTTGGGGAAGAAGGGGTACTTATACCCCTTCCGTAAACCAGCCGTTGCACACTTTGGGGGCCAGATTATCCGGCCCAAGTGAGCGCCGGATTATCCGGTCTGGGGAAACACCGCCCCAGACTCGGAATATCCGGCAAATAATCCTCCCCCTCACAGAGCGTCGCGCCGAGCTTGCCCTTGATCAACTTCTGGGGGCCGAATTATCCGGTCCTATGCGAAGGCCGGATTATCCGGCCTGGGGAAGAAAAACCGCCCCAGTTCGGATTTTCCGGGAGAAAATCCGACTGGATACCGAGCGACGCGCCTTGGCTCTTTTTGCTCGAAAATTGGGGGCCGGATTATCCAGCCCATGCGACACCCGGATTATCCGGCCTGGGGAGGAAAAACCGCCCCAGTTCGGATTTTTCGGGAGAAAATCCGACTGGACACAGAGCGACGCGCCTTGGCTTCCTTGAGAGATGAGGTAGGCCGGATTATCCGGCCCTTGGTAGGGCGGATTATCCGGGCCCCCTCAAAACTTCCCGCACACTTAGCGCACATGAAAAGTCTCCATAGTATTGTTATCTAACACGCAAAACATAGGAAAACATGAAATGTTCTTTCAGTTGCTTCACAAAACAACTCCATTTTTTGCACTCGAAAAATGGAAAATAGCTTTTTGATGTAATGATTTTATGTTTTACTTAATTTTTATTCCACACAAATGTGTAATATTTGAGTGTAGATGGATAGATCTTATTTTTCTGCAAATTTTGTTATATTATTAGTATTTTTCTGAATTAGAATGATTTAATTATAATTTTTCTAGGATTAATGTGGTAAAAGAGAAAAGAGCTATGCCGAGGCCGATGGCATTGCCATCGGCGTAGGTGTGAAACATAGGCCGACGGCTTAGCCATTGGCATAGATTTTACGTCATCGCATCACCGTCACGGCCAAGCCCCTGCACCGTCGGTTACCGTCAGCCCACCATTGCCTATGCCGACGGCCCATCTAGGCCGACAGCCTGTTTGCTCGGCTGCCCATCTCGAGGCCTACGTCAACGACCCTGCTAAATAGGCATCGGTGTAGCAACTGGTCGCCGGCGCCTTGTTCCTTTCATGTAGTGTTAGATACATGACACTTTTCCCACCCTTCAACTGGTTGCAAACAATGCTGATAATTGTTGTTGAACTGTTCAATTGAGTAGCACTTGCCGATGTAGTCACCCATGACTCTACCACACTTGTAGATTGACGTGATAGCATGGTAGAAAGGTAGTCCTGGTAGTTGTTGGCTTGGTTTCAATAAAGGGGTGGTCCTCGGATCTCTCTCACCAAGACGAAGATCTACTTGATGCGTGTCTCCATTGATCTGGCCGGAGTCTCCGGTTCCGGAAGGCTCCACCGGCGAACTCCCATGGGCGCATATGCCTGGAGTTTGCTGGATCAGAAGGAATTCGGTCATGCATGCCTATGTTTTTTGCTGGTCGTTTGGTTTCAGTGGGAGCATGGTGAAGCTCTGCTACCTGTTACCATAATACGACATGTCTTTGACGATACACATGGTGAAGGCATACCTTGTGGAGGTTAGAGTGGTTAGCCTTCTAGGTACTTACTCCCCAGCGAGGGTTATACTGATTACATGTGATACCGAGTTGGCAAATACTCCCTCCGTTCAGAAATACAAGACATTTTAGCATTGTGAAATAAATGTATCTAGACGATTTTTAGTGTATAGAGTGAACCTATACACTAAAAGTACACTCGATTCACGAAGCTAAAACATCTTTTATTTCTTAACGGAGGGAATAACTACGAGCATGTAGGTCAACGATTCCTATTCGTTCTGAATTTTGCAGCCTGTGACTATAAAAGAAATTCACATAAGATGAAAGAAGAGGATCAAATGAATATAAAATCATGATTTGTATTGGATACTTCAAACACGATGACATTGCTGGAGAAGCATGGTGGTGCCATCGGGGTGAAGGGAATAATTGTATTTTCCCATGCTAACGTGTGACCTTTTCATGTCTTGTACTATTGTTTTTCTTCAGTCAAAACACATATATGAATGATTTTTGCATAGCTGCATGGTTTCAGACATATAGTAATTAACTTTTTTTTTGAAAAAGAGCGTATATTAATATCACGGAGATACCTATTACATCCAGCCTCTGCAACAACTCATGCCCTAGCGGCCTTACGGATGCACACAGCCCAGAAAAAAGAAAAATGAATTTTAAAAAGTCCCCTATAGTGAAACTATTCTTGCAGCAACAACACTAACATCACCAGAAGTCCAACCACTCCAATAGTGACGCCTTCAAGAAGAAAACAGTACACAAGCGCCATCGTCACCCGATCAAAGATCATAGGTTTTCAACCTGAAGAAAGTCCTCGCTCACAAAACAATGCCTTCAACAAGGCCATTGCTAGGCACAAACAATTTAGGTTAGACCTTGAATCTTCACCTTGTAAGGTAGGGTTGTGAGCTCCTCATGTGTTGTCCCCCCCTCCCCACACAAACAGTCGCTGCCGCGAGTCACAGATCACACGGTCAGTTTCCATTTCCATAGAGAATCCAATCACCATCGATAGCCCTCATGTTCCTGATTTTATGACATTCTCCGTATCTAACTTCACCATGGATCGTCAAAGACATGACACATTATGGTAATAGATAGCAGAGCTTCACATCACTCTATCTGAAACCAAACGACCAGAAAAAACATGGGTACGCACGACCGAATATCTTCCGATCCAGCAATCTCCAAGCATGATACACCCATGGGAGTTCGCCGGCAGAGCCTTCCGAAACTCGCCTCTCTACTCCAGATCAACGAGGGCAGATATCAAGCAGATCTTCATCTTCGCGCGAAAGAAACCCTAGGACCACCTCCTTTGTTGATGTAGCAGTCCCCACACCACAGGTCGACTCCCGATGAACGGATCGAGTGTGCCGACCTTCGGCGCCAACAAGCACGTAGGTTTAGCGCCGCCACCTCCGGCCTGCAGTACCGCGTCTGCCGCTTCATCCACAACACCTCACAACCGTGCGTCAGCGAGCACCTTGCGTAGTAGGTATCGTCGCCCCGCCGCCTTGTCACCACCTATGAAGCCCTGGAGTCGACCCCCGCGTGGGGATCAGACGGGGCACACCCATCCCTCCACCAATTTCAGTGACCATGCATGGCCGCCACCGTTGGGAGGGGCGGAGGGCGGCGGTAGCGGCCGGAGGAGAAGATCGGTGGCAGCGCCTCTAGGGTTTGGGTGGGGCGTTCCGGAGCCACCCTCGCACGAGCGTCCCAGGAGCAAGATCTATTTACTAAATAAGACTAATGGTAAAAAAAACCATATAGTACTCCCTCCGTCTGGAAATAAGTGATTTGCAAATTTCTAGATTCAGACGTATCTATACACTAAAATGTGTCTAGATACATGCGAATATAGAGAAATCCAAGTGACTCAGACGGATAGAGTAATTAACTTGTTCAGAAAAACTTTATATACGACATATAAAAACCTTAAATGCCGTACATTTTCAGGTCGAACCCATAAACTTGCAGTCCACTTGGATTACTGTCGATTTTTTTTGTTTTGAAGACAAGGTTTACTGTAAAAGTAAAACAGGAACAATAATGCTACACAAAACGAACTTCCTTTGTGTGTTCTTACTTTTGTAGTGTGAGATTCCTTTGTATGACAGAACATCAGATAGTACTTTATTTGACATGTGAGCTTCTCTTGTTTGATCTCAAAAAGACACAGCTGGATAGACACTCGTTGACAATTAGCTCAACTCAAAAAGACAGAGCTCTGAACACAATTTTTACTTTCGTTTTGGTTGGGATGCGCTAGCCAAAGCTGCAGTGCAACACTAAGGCAACGCTCGAGGGCCTAGCGGCCAGCCACTAAGCTCTCTCCCACAAAAGATTAATTTAATATCATGAACCCGTAGGTCCACATATCAGATATTAAACTGATAAGAACAGATACTACATTTGATCTTAGCCTGAGGCCGAGAAAGGTATGCTTTGATCGTAGACCGGGCCACGAACCGACTCAGTTCGATTGCTCGAGCGATGTGGGGCTATCCGAGCGAGTCGATGCTGCCTTTGTTCACCCAGCCAAGAGACAAAGGTCGGTGGGTAACCTGGCTTTGCGCCTCCTTGCCATTTGGGGCCTGCTAAGAAGCCTGTCAAAAAAAAAGTGAGGGCCCACAGGCGTGGAGGCCCAGTTTGTTGAAAGAGAGATAGGGAAGGGTGCAACCGATTCCCAGAGAAACAAACCAATTTGGGAACGATAAACCGAGATTCAAACGGGAACCCGATTCCCAGCGATCTGAAGCCACGCCTCGCCCACGTCTAGTAGCTCCACCGCCGGCCGCAAGTAGCAACACTAAAGCTTCGCTCGTAGCACCACCACGGATTGCATGTAGCAAAACCCGACACCACGGCGGTAGGAGAGGAGGTCGGGGGCAGAGCAATGTAAGCAACTTCGGCGAGGCCTTCCCAGCGGGACTCTCAACTCCGGCGATTCGTGCTGGAACTCGCACGCATGGTCGACCTTGGAAGTGGCAGGGATGGCCAGTTGTGGCCCTCGACTCCGGTAAGGTGCTAGGAGGCGTCGACTCCGGCGAGGTGGGTGACGCGAGTGCAGCGACGTCGTGAGATGTATGGACGGCGACACGAGCAGCAGAGCGTAGGCGGCGTAGCGGCGCGAGCCATAGAGCGCGACAGCGGGAGGTGCAGGCGGTGGCGTGAAGCAAGAAGCAAGACACCGCGGTGACGCGGTGGCTTGGACAAGGCAGCGCTTGGGGAAAGACATAGGAGAGAGAGAGAGAGTCGAGAGAAGATAAGGATGTGGTGTCGGGGCCCACCCACGACCTGTGGCGCGATGCACACCCAGGGGATCGATGCGTGGTATCCCCGGAGGAAGCCAATCATTTTACTTTTGGTTACCGGCCCCAAAATCCAGTTACCGGTAGCCGGACAAAAAATCCCGAAATTCTGCTTTTTTAGATTTTTTAATTTTAATAAAATTCCTCTGTAAATTGTCATACCGAGGAAGTTAAATTTGAAATTTGATTTTTAAATTTGTCCCGAAACCGGTGAGAATTTTCCGGTAACCGCCGTAACTGGAAATCCTGACCACCCTCGGGATTTTTTTGTAGCTCGGGAACCCAAACCTCAGTGGTACCTGAACTCCCCCGTGGCAGCCACCCTCCTCCTCCACTCCGCGCCGTTGTCCGGTGGCAGTGCTCCGCGGCTTGTGGCGCAGGGACGACGGCGAGTACTGCGCCGAGGAGGATTCTGTGTCCATGGCGTAGCTTAGGCGGCGGGTACAAGAAGCTGGTGCACCGGCGATCTGGCTGTGTGGAGGTGGGTGTGAGTGAGCTTGGTGGAGACCAAGGCTAGGGTAGGCGGGGCTAAATAGGGGAGTTGGGAAAAGAAGGATAAGGACAGTGATGACGGCGTGAGGGGAAGAGATCGACGCGCACGTGACGCGGAGGATTGGTGGGGACTGGCCGACTTTAAATTTGAAACCCCCATACGGCTACAACTTACAAAGAAACGAAGATTACAAGCAAACCATGAAAAAAATGAAGACCAACTTGTAGATCTCGAAACCCTCCACTGATGGAACCATAGATCAAAGCGAGTCGATAAAGTATAGCTAGTCGGACAGGAACAACATGTCATCACCTATTCCTGAGCATCTCAAATAAGCAACCAAACAAATCCACCTCCAAAGGGGGACCCCTGCCCCTCGCCCTGGATCGAACGGTGCCGCGTCGTCGACAGATGGATATTCTCACTCTGAGCTTCAGTAGAAACTGGTTAACAAGGCATCACGAGAGGCTCCGGCCACAACTGTCTTGCCGAGCAAGCAAACATAGGCCACGCCATCGCTGAAGTTCACATGTCTTCTACAAAGGAGAAGAAAGCCGCGGTCTTAAAATGTCGAAGAAGACAAGCAATGTCACTTCGTGTCTGCAATGAGTGTCCAGGATGGAGGTTTGGATCCACACGAAGAAGCTTCGGCTCTCGGAGCAAGCCGCGATGCAGTAACTAGTGGAGGTGAAGGGTTCCCCTCTTGCCTAGGATCAAGAGCGTCACACAAAGGGCGAGCAAAGAGCACCCAAGGGCCTGCATGACCAAGCCCATCGCGAACGACGTGGAGGACACAGTGCCACCCAAGGGGCTGCATGTTGGAACTAGCTTGGTGGGGCAAGCCGAGGAGAGGAGAGGGTGGAGGTACTCAGATTTGACATCACCGACCACCAAAGCGGCCCCGCATCACACCTGTCGCCCTACAGCATCCCTGCCGCCCTACGAACGAGGACGCCGGACATCACCTGCCCACCGCTCGCCGCGAAGACGGGGATGCCGCACCTCCCGAGGTCCTCGCCTCATAGACCAAAACCCTCTGCGCGAGGCCGGAGCGGCGAATGCCTCGCTCCCCAAGGGCAGTCCCAGCGGCAACCTCAGGCAGCGACGGGGGCGGAGGAAGAGAGGAGGGGTGGCGGCGTGAACTAGGGTTTCGCTCCCGAGTTGCCTACGCGAGGCGACGCGAGGCCCCCGAGTTGCTGATGTTTTTGAGTAATATAAATATGTTTCGTAATAAAAGAAAAATGATTGCTCGGGAAAAAAAAGAGGAAGCTGAATTTTCCACGACAGACAGGTTACTAAGGTAGAAGACAAACACAATTCGGCTGTAACAAAAGGTACAGGAGCCTCTGCAGTCAACGAATGTAGCTGTTGTGATGGTGAGTATCACTGTCCCTTTGACTGTTCATTACCGACACAGCTAGCACATAGGTGACCGTTTGGAGCCAGCGACCAGGGAAAACGGCTATATGCTTCACTCGCACCCGGCCGCCACCCCGGCACCGGGTCCCCTTTCCGCCGTTTTGTGGCGCGCTTACTCTTGATCCATTCCCAAGCTTTTATTCTGAGGACTAAACACGATTTCTTCGCGAGAACCAAATTGTCAGAGTGGTGCTCTGCTTCAGAAGTTCAGAACCAAATCGGGAACCATACACCGATTTGCTACTGTGTAAAATTGTAAATTGCTCGTGAATAAATTGCTTACAGTTACAGGTGTGATGTACTAATATTAAGGGCTTCCATCTCGCTCGGAGAAGGAAACTAAATCAGGGAGACGCGAGTTGAAGTTCCGGTACCGGAAGGCCGCCGCGGCATCCGCGCCCTCGTCGCTGTCGTCGCTGCCGGCGCCTTCGTCAAAGTTGAGCGCGTAGCTGAGCGGGTCATACCTGAACTCGCCCGCAGTGGCCACCCGTCTCCTCCACTTGGTCCTGCCGCTGCTCTGCGGGGAGAGTCTCTCCTCGTCGCTGCTGGGCGAGCCGAAGCAGCCGCACACTGTGGTCCGCAGCTTGCGGCGCAGGGACGGCGACGTCGACTCCGCGTCCATGGAGTAGATGGGCAGAAGAAGCTGAAGCTGAAGCTGTGTGTGAGAGTAGAGTAGTGAGGTGGGCTTGGCTGGATGGCGACGAAGTCCTGGCTAGGCGGGACTAAATAGGGGAGGGTGGAAAAAGACTGATAAGGACAGTGACGACGGCGTGAGCTGGAAGAAACGCGCACGCGGCGCGGAGGATGTGTGGGCCCACGCGTGGGAGCCCTACGGCAATTGGCGAAGCAAGCAGCGCCGTCCTCGTGCGCGGGTGCGGGTAGACGTCCGAGGGTAGTCTGGAGATTTCCGGGCAAAGCCGTTAACGGTCGGTCCTAGAGCAAGCTGGACGATGGTAATGGTCGGTCGCTTTGCATTGTGCAAGCTGTCACGCACGCGCACGGGACATGGTAGCAACGGTAGTAGTAGTACTCCCTCCGTCCCAGCGATTAGGACGTAGAAAATTTTGCACGCTTATTAAGGAGAGTTGAGGCATCGCTGGCTAGGAGAAAAAAATTAGGGAGGTTTCCTTTTCTGCCCTTGCATGCACCCGATCTCTTCTCCTTAATTGCCTGTCGAGAAGATCCTGGTCTCCTCGGTTTCTCCCTCGGCGTGGCCCTCTCTCTCTCTCCCGTATAGACTCTCTCTCCCTCGCGCGTACGTCCATTGATGGAGAGATGTATCCATGGCAAAGTTAGCTGCCCAACGGGAGAGGAACCACCTGATCCTCGATTGGGCACAGCCCCGTGCCACGGATCATGCCCCAATTTGCACGGTGGAGATCGAGATCAGATGAAGATGGGGGCTTGGCGCCATGGTTTGAGATCCTATAAAAGCTTGGCGCCATGGTGGTTGTGCTCTTTGTCCCCTTCCTCTAGTCCTTCTTCTCATTCTTCCTCAAATCATGGCGCACCTGGACCTGAACGAGCCCATCGATTGGGATGTTCTTGATGACTTTGATGGGGAGGCAAGGGAGCTTGCAGGGGATTTTTTCTTTGAGGTGGAGAGCGATGAAGGTAAATCTTCTTGTTCTCGTTTCGTTCTGTTCTTTGAGGTGTAGTCTGGATGATTCGGTTTTTACAAATTTGTGTTTTTTGAGCAGATGAGGATAGCAATGATGATCGGCCACGGCAAATGATGTTCGACTTGAATTCGTCCGCGGCGGGAGGGAACGGCCGAGGACGGCGTACTCTCGGCCTCACTGGCCTCCGATCAGCCCGAAGGTGGAACGCAGAGGAGTCAGGCAGTGGCGGACAAGATCAACGTCGTGGCCCGCTGTACGTGGGTGAGTCGAGCAGAGCCGGAGCTCTCCGTGGCGCACAGTTCGCGGGAGACTCGAGCGGCAACGGAGATGGTCGTGGCGGAGTTCACGACGAGCCTGAACTCGTGCCCTTCCCTCTGTCCGATGGCGTCTTCATGTTCACGAGTCCGTCGATCGCCGCACGTGGTCGTGGAGCTGCTGGGCGCGGAGCAGCAGGGCGCGGTGCTCGTGGTCATGGAGGTGCTGGGCGTGGCGGCCGCGGAAGAGGAGGAAGTGTTGGCAGCGGTGGTCGCGGAAGAGGAGGAAGTGCTGGCCGTGTTGGTCGTGGAGGAAGTGCTGGCCGCGGTGGTCGTGGAACAGCTGCCGATGGTGGCCATGATCATGACGCTGATGCAGATCAACAAGGAGCAGATGGTGCAGGTATTTCTCATGCAATCTGCACTGTTTACATGCAATCTATACTGTTTATATCAATCTATACTGTTCACGCTGGATCACATGCAATCAGTCGGTATTGCTATGTTATGCAAAATTTTGATTCGATTAGTACAAGTAGACCAGGGCCATATGGTACTGTTTTTTTGGACTAGTGGTAATTAATGTTATGCTACTGTTTTTGTAGGAGAAATATTTAGAAATTTTTGATTCAAGTAATAGTAGATCATTGCCATATGCTACTGTTTTTTGGACTAGTGGTAATGTTATGCTACTGTTTTTTTTAGGATAAATATTTAGAAATTTTTGATTCAAGTAGTAATACTCCGTAGATCATTGTCATATGCTACTTTTTTTGGACTAGTGGTAATGTTATGCTACTGTTTTAGAAATATTTAGAAAATTTTGATTCAAGTAGTAGTAGATCATTGCCATATGCTACTGTTTTGTTTTGGAATAGTGGTAATGATATGCTGCTGTTTTTTTTTGCAGTTGTGCCATTAGGACGATTTGTGAACGTCCGTAGGGTTTATAGTGACAAGGAAAAAAGAATAATTCTTGCAGCCATTTTGCGTAAAACAAAGCCAGAAGTGTTGAGTAATGGTGTAACTAAGGAAGTGGCGGCCCAATTCATGGTACCCTTGCGAGTGGTGCAACGTGTATGGTTTGATCATCTTGATGGTATTGAGAATGTTTGTAACAAGAAGCCTTTGAATTGTTGGGGTAAAAGAGTTGAAGTTGATCCCCAAGCCATCATGCGAATTCCACCATCCAAGAGGACAACTTTGAAGGACCTAGCTTATGAGTTGGACATATCAAAGTCCACTTTGCATAGGCGGTTCAAAGAGAAGGAGTTTAGGAGGCATTCAAATGCCATCAAGCCTCGTATCACGGATGACAACAAGAAAGCAAGGGTCCGGTATGCACTTGGTACACTCGATCCGGGTAGCATCGATCCTAAGTTCCAAGGCATGTACAACACCGTACACATAGATGAGAAATGGTTTTACAAAACTAAGGGTTCTCAAAATTATTATTTGGCAAATGGAGAGGAAGAACCTTACCGATCATGTCAAAGCAAGCATTACATTGACAAGATCATGTTTCTGTGTGCCGTGGCAAGACCTAGGTATGATGAGGATGGTAATTGTACTTTTGATGGGAAAATAGGTATGTTCCCTTTTGTGACCGAGAAACCGGCGGAACGCGGTAGTCACAACCGTCTTAGGGGAACCTTGGAAACTAAACCGCGGAATGTTACACGAGATGTTAGTCGGGAGTATCTTATTGAAAAAGTATTGCCCGCTATCAAAGAGAAGTGGCCGTTGGAGGATCGATGGAGCCCTATATTCATTCAACAAGACAATGCAAAGACTCATGTTTTGCCTAATGACCCCGAGTTTTTAGAGGCGGCTGCTGCAGGGAATTGGAACATTCGCCTAGTTTGTCAACCTCCAAATTCACCGGACACCAATGTTCTAGATTTAGGTCTGTTCGCCGCTCTCCAATCGTTATTTCAAAAGAAGTCTCCAACTTCTATTCTAGACATTCTCACTAAGGTACATATTCAATTCAATTCTTTTTGGTTTTACTTGTAATATTTCTATTCTTGTTCGAAAATATTAATCTTGACATTGTTATGAAGGTTCAACAAGCATGGAACGAGTACCCGGCGGAGAGGAGCAACCGTGTCTTCTTGACACATCAAACGTGCATGGTGGAGGTCATGAAACTTATGGGAGAGCACCGGTACAAGATCCCACACATTAGAAAGGGGGTTCTAGAGAGATTAGGGATACTACCTGAAGTGCTTCATGTTGATCCCGCAATTGTAAACGCGGCTAGAGAGTTTGTCATGTAATGGTCAAGAACATGTTAAGTTTGATGTAATGGATTTATCTTTTCATGAATCAATCTAATGGATTTATCTTTTCATGAATGACTATCTTTTTATGAATGAAATCACCTGTGCCAATGGTGTTTGTTATTTTCGGCCAAAAAAGGTTCAAAAGATTAAAAACTCTGTTATCAATAATTTGGGCTATTTTTGGCCGAAAATTCACCCAAACTATTTTTTGGAGTAGAAAACAATAAACTGCCGAAAGATTAACATAATCATCAAGATACCACATTAGTTCCAGTACCACAAATATCCATTACAATGCGAAGAACCGACATCACCTAAGTTTCTCTAATCCGCACGGTAACGGTACACACCATTGTCGTCACGATAAAAGTTTGGATGGTGAATGTCAAACATAATGTCAAAGATGACTTCTTCACCAGCTGTTAAAACATCAAATTGATGTGCCTCATGTCCATCCATCGCTACAGCAACATCTTCCACTCCGTTCATCGCGACAACTTCTACATTGTCTACGCCATCATTTATCATATCCGCTTCATCTTCAAGTCCAAGGTTGTTATCCATGTTATCGAGCCATGCATCGAAAGTGTTTTGCAACTCGAAAATCCACTGCATAAAGACAAGTTTGGTCATGTTAAACAGTACCAGTACACATACACAAACAATATGATCACATGAGCACATACACAACGATGAAGAGAGAGTTCATGCATGGCTCAAGAAAAACTCACATGCATGTTCCGTCGGTGCTGCTCCATGAACAAGCTGTCGGACTCACCCACAACGTTGTACTCGCCTACGTCGAGTCCGTGGAATTGGTCTTGCATCACCGGGAGAAGCAGACCTCCATCGCCCTGACCCCCATCTCCCCGGAAGCTTCTGCCCATCCTACCGTTGCCTCCCCCGCTGCTACCCATCGTACTGTCGCCCCCGACGCTGCTGCCCACCATACTGTCCGTGGCGGAGTTCACGACGAGCCTGAACTCGTGCCCTTCCCTCTGTCCGATGGCGTCTTCATGTTCACGAGTCCGTCGATCGCCGCACGTGGCCGTGGAGCTGCTGGGCGCGGAGCAGCAGGGCGCGGTGCTCGTGGTCATGGAGGTGCTGGGCGCGGAGCAGCAGGGCGCGGCGCTCGTGGTCGTGGAGGTGCTGGGCGTGGAGCAGCAGGGGGCGGTGCCGTCGCCCCCGACGCTGCCCACCAGACCGCTGCCCCCCACGCCACCAGACGAAGAGGACCCGACGTTGCTGCGCACCAGACCGCCGTCGCCCCCGACGTTGCTGCGCACCAGAACGCCGTCGCCCCCGACGCTGCCCACCAGACCGCTGCCCCCCACGCCACCAGACGAAGAGGACCCGACTTCCATGGCGGAGGCTGCACCGGACAGCATCACCGCTGCCGCCAGCACCATCACCGTCGCCGTCGCCAGCACCATAACCGCCGCCGCCCTTATCGCCATGGAAGAGCCGCAGATGAGAGGAAACAATGGCAGAACTAAAGGACGTGGGAGGGGAGACGCGTGGTATGAGGATACAATCCATCTACTCCTGGTATAGGCGGATTGGAGGGCGGCTGGGCGAGGCGTGCGGTGGGGGCGTCGAGGCGTGCGGCGGCGGCGTCGAGGCGTCGAGGCGTGCAGGAGGAGGCAGGAGTTATTTCGACTCCTGAGTACGAGGAGGTGGGCGACGGGAAGTAGGGGCAAAACTGGAAGAAGCGTTTTCGTACGCCTTAACCGCTGGGAAATTTTCCGTTTTTTTCTACGCCCTAATCGCTGGGACGGAGGGAGTATTACTAGTCGTTGTATTTAAGCTGGCAGTCACTACGTCGTAGAGTATACCACGAGCTAATTTTCTCATCGTTGTGTGACAGTGTGAGAGTGAGGTGGGCTTGGCTGGATGGCGACGAAGGCCTGCCTAGGCGGGACTCACCCGCCGGGTTTGGGGCCGGGTCTACCATCTCCCTACCCGCCCCGTCCTGTTAATTAGTCGGGTCTTATCTTTTACTAGACCCGTGATCCGGATGGATAGAGGCTCCAACGGGTACCCGCCAGCGCGTGAGACGGGAGCGATGTTAGCGCACGCGGGAAGGAAACGATTGGGATGGGTTGGTGGAAATGGATGTGTGCATGCGTGTGTTGTCTTGAGGACTCCATATTCCATCACGTGCATGTGATGTGTGTTGTATGCGTGCGTGGAACATGTGGTTAGGCATAGGATTATTAGGGATATAATTAAGGATTCGAGCGGGTCTACGGGTCTGCGGGTACGGGTTTGTCACCCCCAGACCCGCTCTGTTAGACTTGGTGGGTCTAACTTTTTACCAAACCCTCCCCGTTTAAGGTGGGTACTCGTCGGGTTTGTGAGTTTCGGGGCCCCATTGCCATCCCTAGGTGGGACTAAATAGAGGAGGGTGGAAAAAGACGGATAAGGACAATGACTATGGCATGAGCTGGAAGAAATGTGGGCCCACGCGTGGGAACCCTGTAGAAAAGAGCGCCATTCTCGCGCGCGTGTGCGGTTAGACGTCTTAGGTTTAGGTTAGAGCACCTTCACTCCTTGAGCGTTTCTAGGCCGAAATATGGCGTTATTTAGCGCTAGACAGATGTAACTTTCATCCTGCGAATGGCCGAAAGTTACAGTGAGGTTGTCAATCTCACCGGTTTTGCTGAAAACAAAGGATTAAACATATTGTGTGGAAGATAGTAGTAGCTTGCAGAAAGTAAACAAAAAAGTAAACAGTTGTAGATTGATGGTAAAAAAAAGGACCGGGGTCCATAGTTCACTAGTGGTGATTCTCCTTAAGATAGATGACATGTTGGGTGAACAAATTACAGCGAGGCAATTGACAGACACCGAGAATGCATACATGCATATACTAATCATCTTGACTCCTATGAGATTTGATTGGGCATTACAACATTATACATAGACCGTAATCCAACTGCATCTATGACTAATAATTCACCTTCAGGTTATCATCCGAACCCCCTTCAGTATTAAGTTGCAAGCAACAGATAATTGCATTAAGCATTGCATGTAAAGTAAACAATACGATTGTTCTATGAACAAATGATTGCGGTTTTCTCCCTAGTAGCAAAAGTACATCTAGTACCTTAGACATTTCTGTCACTTCCCTAGATTACTAGAGGCATGAACCCACTATCGAGCATAAATACTAACTCTTGGAGTTGCTAGCATCTACTTGGCCAAGATAGCTACTAACAATAGAGAGCATGCAAGATCACAAATAAAAAAGACATGATAGAATCAATAATCAATCTGAAACAGCATCTCAATATCCATCGGATCTCCGCAAACACAACATGTATGATTACAAATAGATGGTCTTGATCATGAACGGAGCTCACAAGATCTAAACATGATAGCACAAAGGAGGAGAACCAACCATCTAACTACTACATGGACCTGTAGTCCAAGGATGAACTACTCACGCATCACACCGGAGGCTTGCATGGTGATGAAGAAGGCCTCCAGAGTGAATTCTCCCCTCCGGCAGGGTGCCGGGAAGAGCTTCAGATTCCTCCCGATCTAGAGATGGAGATGACGGTGGCTACAAACTGTTTCGTGGATTTTTGATCGGGTACTTAGGGTTTCTGTATCGGAGGCAATATATAGGCGAAAGGGGAGGCCGAGGGGGTGCCCTAGGCGGCCGCACCACCCCCTGGCGCGGGCCAGGCCTGGCCGCGCGGCCAGGTGCTGTGGTCGGCGCCTGGCCCCTCTTCGTCTCGTATTCTGGCTCCATGTCCCCCTCGGTGAAATATTGACTTTGGCTTTTGTCCCGTCCAATTTCGAGAATATTCATTTTCTGACTTTCCTGGAACCAAAAACAGCAGAAAATAGGTAGCTAGCACTGTGGCATCTTGTCAGTAGGTTAGTCCAAGAAAGTGTATAAAAATACTCCAAAGTGTGGACAAAACATAATAAAGTAGATATAAATCAAGCATGGAACATCAAAAATTATAGATACGTTTGCAACGTATCACAGTGCGGCACGGCAAGACCAGGCCTTGAACTGGGGTCTCATCGTCGAGGTGTCTTCACCGACCAAGAGGAACTGGAGGTCTGTGTTCCTCTTCTTGGTGGTGAAGTTCGCCTTGAGGAGGTTGAGCTTCCTGTTTTGGTTCTGCATCAGCTGCGTCCACCTCTCCTCGTCCTTCTCCTCCCTCTTCACTGCATGGGCCTTGGAGTCGATGATGCACTTCTCGATCGACACGTGAAATTGTTCGGTGGGATGTCCTGTAGCTTTCAGCATATTCGCCTTCTTCTGGCCGACCTCCGACCGTCCTTCGCCGGTAGCTGGGGGAGCCCCCGGGTTATACACGTCGTCCTTGTTCTTGGCGAGGCTCATGCGAGTGTCTGTCCATTTCGGGCAGTTCTAAATCTTGTCGAACACATGGTGGAACTTGAACTCCGTACCAGTGTTGTCCATGTACATGCCGAGTGCACGGACTGAGCTACATAGACAAGGTGAAGTGTGTCAGGACAGGCATGAAGTCGGCGAAGTACCTTGCTTTCCCCGCTGACTGGTGTGCGCTAAATCTCTTAGAGAATGACGTGTTACTTGCCGCACGCCTGCTGCACGAGTCCCTAGTGATTGATCGTGGCCTTCTCTCCGTGCTCCATCTGGACCTTGCTGGACTTCGGGTCCATGAGGTTGCGCTCATCAAATGCCAGCTTCACGCGCCTCCAGTAATTCTTGGAGTTTTGATTTGCGTCTGTGATGGGGTCCATGCTCACCGACTTCCATGATTCGGTGAGGCAAAGGTCCTCAAGCGACGTCCACTTGACGCGAGGTTTTGTCGTCCTCGCCTTCTTCTTGCCTTTGCCCTTCGCCGCTGCCAAGGCGCCCTCTTCGGCTTGTGTCTGGTCAGCGTCCTCTTCAGCTTGCGTCTGGTCGGTGACATCCTGGGAGTCGAGGCCATGTTTGGCATCAGCCTAGGATTACTCTTCAGTGAAGAAGGAGGTGATGTCAATCGCTGCAGAACCAGAGGCGATCATGTCCGACATGTAGGTGTCGCCCGCCATACCACCGAACACATTGCGGGCGTTCGCGTCACCGAAGGGGACGGGCAAGGAGCTGCTGGTGGCGAACGGAAGAGGACCGCGATGCATGGCCGACGAAATGCCATCTCACGCTGGAGAGCTAGCGTAGGGGACGTTGATGTCGATGTTGAAGGCCGGAGGGCGAGGTGCGAGGCAGGGGAAGAGCATGTTCGGGTTGAACCCGCTGTCGAACTTGGGGGAGGGCCAGAACCTCTGGCGCGGGTTCGCCTGGCTCTCCTGAAACATGGCCGGCGAGATTGGCGAGAACCCGGCCGGCTCCCCTAGTGCGTGGCAACCATCGACATCGGGTGTGACATCGCCGTATGCGCTTCCCTCATCGCGTGCGCCTCCACGAGCACCTGCGCCTGCTCCGACCTCAATGTCCTATCCTTGTGGCTCTCTGTTTCGATATTCCTCTGCCGAAATCCCTCAACCACTCGGCGTCTGTCAAACCCTCCGGCCTCGGTTTCCTCGGCTTCCTCGGCTTCTTCACCTTTGGTATGCCGATGGTGGATCGGGGTTTAACGAAACCGTTGGGTGGCATGGTGGGCGGGAGCTCAGGGGATTGGCGGGAGATGTGGTTGGGTATGAAGAAAAAAGGTGAGAGGGGGAGAAGAAAGGCGGGAACTCGGCCTTGAATCGCTGTCAGGGTTGGCCCACACAGTTTTCTGCTACATGCAGCATTTCTAGGCGGTTCCCAGTGCTCCGGGTTCATCCTGGGAACACCGGATGAAAGTTGGACCAAATCCGGCGTAATTCGGCATCCTAGGAATGCGACTGGGCGAATTTTTGCCGTCCGGATGAAAAAATCACCCTGAGAACGCCTTTCTGGGAACACGGGTGGAGATGCTCTTAGTCTGGGGATTTCGCATGAGGAGGCCGTAACAGCTCGGTCATCGAGAAAGATGTACGATGGCACGAAGTTCAAGTTACGATGATTAGAATAGACCTAGTGTCCTATTTCTTAGTCCGTGAGGCCATATCAATCACTGTTCTTCGAGGGTACTTTGATAGCATCAAACGTCATCTGGTGACTCGGTGATTATAAAGGTGTGTTCAGGTATTCAGAGGAATAGTTGAGGCAATATGCTTCAAGAGAGGGATTTATCCATCCGCATGACGTAAAATATACTCGAGGGCCCACTCGAAGAAGTTATATCCAATAGTTGCGCAGCGTGTGATTTGATCACGGGGATATCACTTGTCGGAACGAGTCAGAGAGAATTTGTTGGTAATGAGATTGAACACGACATGGTGATGGCATTGATCAGATCTCGGACAATGCATGTATCGAGAGACAAAGGAAATATGACACGATGTTCATGGTTCAAACAACAAAAGATTCCATGGAATGCACAGATCTCACATGGCCATCCAGGTCCCTCTATTGATCATTGGTGCAGGAGGGTCCCGACCATGTCTGGAGTGTTCCCAAACCACGGGGTATCACTCTTAAGGGCTTGATGATGCTCAGGGAGTGTTTTCGGATTGGTAGAATCACCGCAGAAAAGAGAAGAGAGCAAACCGGACGGGTTTCAGTAAGTCCGGAGGATGTCCGGAATGAGAAGGAATGAGTTCCACATCAACGGGGATTGAATAATATGTAAGTGAATGTTGAATATTGATTTAATCATTCATTTATATTTATTCAATAAAATAAAAAGAATTAAAAGGGTCAAATACCTAATTAGGCCAAATCCGGAGGGAAAAAGGCCCATGAAGGAAAGATCAAAGGGAGAAAGGAGGAAGGGGTAGTCGGCTGGGCCTTGGGCACCCTGCACGGGGCCTACTAGGGCCATGGCCGGCTGGCCAAGCCTCGCCCTCTCCCCTCTCCCTTTTTTAGTCCCACATGGCTAAGCTAGTTAGCTATGGGGGGTCCCCTATATAAAGAGAGGTATTTTGACAAATTAAATACACAATAATCAATAAAAGGTTTCCTCTCTTTTGGGGAGACCTCTAATTGATTCTCTCTCTCGTGACCATGGTCCCAAGTCCGGATCGCATGAGCGAGAGTCTTCTTCACCGTGGAGCGTCGTTGCACTGCGGGATTCGGATCCAGGAGCTCTACTTCCGCAACTGCTGCTGGATCAGAGGAGCGGGAGTCATCGTCAGGCACCGGATATGTGTAACTCCCTACGAGGTGCAACACTTGGGGCACTAGGATTTGTTGGAGCCGTAGGTGCTGTCAGGACTTCAACACAACCTTGAGGTTGGCTTCGGCTCGTCTACATCAACCACGCTCTTTCGAGTGTTGACAACGCTTTTCGGTCTTCAAGGTAAGTTCGCAAAAAGCCCCTCCCATTACTACATTACTAATATATAGGTCCTAGCAACTGGGGTTCTTGGCGTACGGAAAAATTTATTATTTTCATGCGTGAACCCCTACAGTGGTATCAGAGCTAGATCTATGCGTAGTATTGCTAGTACGGGTAGAACACACGAGTTGTAGCGTTGGGCGTTGATCTTTTAGTTGTTACCCTCCCATGTGTACTTGTGTATACCGCAGTAATGCTTGATGAAGCAGTCTCCAACCTACTTTATGCGTTCATTCGCGGGACTGGTCCACGCTTGACATATGGCTTGTACCGTATAAAGTGGCTTCAGGGGGGTGTCTGTCTCTCTCGCATTAGTTGGTATGCCATTTGCAACGGAGGGCCCCGAAAGGGGTGTAGTATAGATAACTACTTGATCAGCATTATGGTAGAAGTTCGTAGGTAAGAATGGTTCTTGTACGAAAGCCCTATCAGCCACGTAAAACATGCAAAGATAAAGTAGAGGCATCTAAATTTGTTTTGCAGGGGGGCGTTGTGATGTGATATGGTTGTGGCAAAGGTAAAGTAGTTTACTTATGTTGCTAAGTAGTAGTAGATGGTCATGGAGATGATGGACTACCACGCTGGAAGGCATCGATACCCTGGTGCCTACGGCACCGGAATCCGGAGGCGCGGGATGGAGATCACAGCGTGAAGGACCATATCACATCGCACTTACATTCAATGTTTATTGTTTGTGCATCTTATTGTGTGCTAGTATTACATACTCGAAGGTAGCCTAATAAGATGATCCCTAATCAAAATACCAATATAAGTGTTCTCCCTTAGTGTCCACCACCAAGAAAGTTCTCCGATATGAGGCAGGTCGTGACGATTGGGTGTCAGACATATTTGCGTTTGCGTACAATGGGTGTAAGCCATGTTGCATAGTGAATACATTAAGGTTGAGTTGGCGAGCCTAGAATGCGTATACATGGCCTCGGAACACGGATGGTCGAAAGATCGAGCACGAGTTGCATGAATGATGTGATCGATGTTTCGGCGTCCACCTTTGCAACTATATCACCGACCATGGCGATCGGGGGCGGTGTAGTGAATAGGGATTGTGTAATCGCTAAAACACTTCTGGGGATAGGAGTTTTTAGTGGAGTTATTGTTTAACTCATATAATTACAAACTTAGTCTAAATTCCTTTTTGCAATTATAAATGTAGAAAATGGTTCTCCCTGATGTTACCTTCCCTTTTGACGATTAGTTAGATGGAGAGAAGCTCAAAGTAGACGGATCAAACTTTACTATGTGGGTTGTGCGTCTCCATGTTCTCCTTAGTGAGAATGAAGTGGCTTACTGCATACTCTACGAGATGGATTTGGAGCAGCCCTATTTCTATGAGACCCCAGAGCAGCGGTAATCCCGCTGCTACCGTCCTGTGATGTCCACCTTCATAACAGTGACGATGCGCTTCAAAATGGTTGATGGGCTGTGGACGATTGTGGCTAGCATTAACCCTCACACGGTTATGGTACAGCTTAGATCACATTTCGTGGAGCAAGTGCGCATATGAGAGCATGAGCTGATGGGAGATTTCCTCTCCATAAAGATGGAAGAGAACTCTTCACTTGAGAGCCACTTGGAGCACATGCATGATGCGTACATGAGGCTTGCATGCTTCCTGGACAACTGGTTCACGAGCTCTTTTGTAATAGGCGTGTTGTTGCGGTCGCTGCCACGAAGCTACCAAGCACACATCAGGACTTGCATCATGAGAGGTGATGGGGAAACACAGGATTTCCACGAGTTCATATCACATTTCATGAATGTGAAGGTTGAACCAATCGCCGAAGAGGTCATCGATGACGAAGGTATATATTTGATATATAGTTTTATAAATGTTATAATCTTGCAAACACTTATTGCAGTGTTAAAGTATTTGATACTTGTTATGTTTTGGTGAAAACAGGTCCTTCTACATGAGAGTTGCTTGCTGGATAGGAGGTGACGTTGTGTGTTGATGGCGAGCATGATGATGATGGCCAACAACACTCTCCCTCGACATTTATCACTTAGTTTATCATTTTTGGATGATTAATATAATCGATGGATTGTGAACTTCTTTAGTGTGTCTCACACTTCGTGAGAAGATTATTCATATGAGTTTCTAACAAATAGTTGTTCCACTTCTATGAATGATTTCTATTTGTGTTCATATCTTATTGGATTATGTGTGAATTATCCTGGTTATGAAACTGATTGATAATGCATGAACATTTGTAAAATATTGAAAATATCCAAATTAATGATATATTCATTTTGAATGAAACCATTATTTAAATTCAAAGTTATGTTGATAATATGTGAAAGACATTTGATTTCTTATCACATATGAATCATGCCCAAGTTCGGCAAGATAACTTAAACACCATGTATTGCATGAATACGAAGTGTTTGATGAATTTTTGAAACAGAATGCATATTCGATGTATCGTATTTCAACAAAATGGTGATTATCATCATGTGGTTGTTTGAATTTCGTAAAGAGGTTTACCAAAGGAAACATGAGGATGAAACTATTTGATATGATCAAAGTATTTCATCATCCAAGGGTATTAAAGATAAAAGAGAATTTAATTACTACGATTTGATCAATAGTGGTGAAATTCGACTTTATAAGATTGGCATAAGAAATTGTGAAGTGCAATGTTTTGATACGTCAAAGTTTAAAGCATCACAGTATGATATTAATTATCAAGTGGGTGAATAGATGGCGCCGAATAGATCGTTGTAGTGTAAGTATAAAGACCATTAGTTAGAAATAGTAAACACTCAATTAGTATATATAGTGAACCATATGAATTCGTGAGATCGGCGCCATATCTCGTATGGAACATCGTGAAAGTTTTGGAGTTATTCGATATCACCAAAACAATAGCGAATAAGTCCTTGTAGAGTATTCATTGGAAACTTTGAATACAAAACCCATGGCTAGAACCAAAATAAAGGCAAAACTAGTGTTGCTTGAGTTTTGGTGCATTCTCGAGGAAGTTTGTGTTCTCGAGTGTGAAGCTTATGGAAGATAGTAAAAAAACACGATGAGGATTCAAAACCCTACATCAGAGTGTTGAGAAGCGCAACAGAAAGTGTTCTTGAACGATTCTCTTCATAAAGGAAAGAATCAATGATAATGATCATTGTGTTTTTCCAACTAGTATTTTCACTACATGAAGTAGGATTCAAAATATACCCCATATCTTGTATGGAGACATTTGTGAATCATTTTCATATCACCAGAATATGACATACCTACGAACTACAAAGGAAATAATGGTGAACTAAAATTATGAGAAATTCTAGAGACAAAATTCACTTAAGATTAGAAAGCAATTCATTGTTGAACCTTACCAAGTATTGAGTTACTTGAATTTTTCAAAAGTCTGCAAAATCATGATGGAAAGGGTGAATAAAAAGGCACAATTTGTCATGAATAATGTATTGGACAATACAAAAGAATTTGATTCAGAAGTGCTAAAAGTCTAGTGGATTTGATACTAGTAATGTACTAGTGTCTTGTAATAAAACTCTTAGTTTGATAATTGATCAAAGGATTTTCAAGTCATTCAAAATAGTGAGGGGATATGCAATTTGCATGAAATTGAGTGGGAGCTATAAAAGTCTTCCTAAAACAATATGTGAATGACATATTTTTGAGTGAGAGCAATATAGGTCTCAGACTTAAATATGTTGGGAACATATTTTGAGTGGGAGCTTAAAGATTGGTTCTTAAGTGTGTACAACACATTAAAAATAAAAGCGCAAGTACCGATAAATAATGATTTATAGGAATTAGAAGTTGATAATAAGTATATTACGATATTATGTGGTATTCCTAAAAAGGATTCTGAAAATAGTTTCCAAATAGGAATTGATTAAGAAATGGTCCTTGGTCACTCAAATTAGGAATAGCATTAAGTTAAACATCAATTGTTGAAAGAAAGAAAATGATGATCATCATCCACTATGTTGAGACATAGGTTCTATCTTGAAAAAACCTTATGACAACTTGAACATAATATATGATCCGAGAAGGAACATAGTGATTCAGTATGAATCACAGAATGTTGATCTAAGTTTGTCCATAGTGTCTAATTGAGAACTATAGACATGTTTTCAAATCTATGAAGGATGACATGTCTTAAAGCATAAAGGGTTATGTTATAAGAGAATGTGCTAACCTTAGGAGATTGGAAATTCCTGCATCGGTAATACCGACGGAAGTAAAATAGGAAGCGAGGTGTTAAAACATCAAAAGTTGCACAGGATGCACTAGTGTTTCGATGATTACATTTATAAAATTAGATAAGGGTACCATCTAAAGTGATGCATATTGTTATGGCGGGACTAGTTCGTCTTTACGCAGAAGATGTGTCCCAGGGCATAGTGCCCATGAGAAAGATCGATGTGGCTGATCTAAAGTCACTGTTGGCTCCTAGAAACCGACCTCATTCTGCTGCTGATACCTTCGATCCGGATTCATGTATGTAGTATAATAGCTTTTTCCCTAGAATACGTAGGTTTAATCGAACCTCGGAAAGCAATGCTAAAAGGAAATAAAAAGACACGTCTACAAGACTTTGTTTGTTCGTTTTACCTTAGTTTACCAGAACAATCTAGTTTACTTTATAATAGGTTTGAATCAATGGATGCAGATAGGCCAGGGTTGAAGATCCACCTACAGCTGCACATCAAATGAGATAAAAGATAATAATAAGCATAGTCATGTATAATGTTTGAATGGAGACAATCTCTTGTGGGCAACACATCCTATTATTCTAGAGCCCCTGTGATGCAGCAGGCATAGCAATAGACTTTTAAATCCAACCAATTGCATACCGAAGCCATGGGTTACAAACGATTATTAAGTGTAAAACATAATCAAAGTTTTAAGTGGTGATGTTGTTGTTGATCCCGAATGGGGCGCTAAGTGAAGACTGTACTACCCTTTCTGTCACTGAGGTTCCTATGAGATTGCCTATAGCCAAGTATCTCACCTCAAGTCTTTATCAATCTATGGGATCTTGGGTACCTACAAGTCCACAGATCAAGATAAGAGACGAAGAAACAAAAGATACAAATCTCAATTACAAAAAAATACAATACTCCCATGATCTAGATGCACATAATCGCTACGAGGTTTCTCCCCAACCCGCAACCCGAGAGGACTACTCACTCATAACAAATAGATCAAAGATGTAAAACATCATACAATTACTTAGATTGAAATCAAATATTTTTACAATGGTCGCCAAATCACAAGGAGATCTAAAGTACAAAGTAATGGCTATGGCTAGTGGATGGATGGATGGTGGAAGTGATGAATAATGCATGAACAATGGTGTGGATCTCCTTTGGTGGTGTTGTGATATAATTTGAGAATGGCGGCTCTTTGGCCAGCGGTCAGAGCCTCAAAATATATAGGCATCTTCATGAAAGTTGTAGGGTTTGACGAGACGAAGCCATCGCCACCTGGTACGAGCGGGCGGTACGGGCGGGCCCTGCCCGTACCAGTGGTCGTTAAGCATGCTGATGCCCTGGCATAGCTTCCCAATTACTTGGCCATGTGTACTTCCTCAAAATCCTTCATTATGAGTCCTTATTTCGCATTAAAAGCCATGATTTCTTGCACAACATAATTCAAAAAGTGGTTTTGCATATCTTTGCAATTATTAGTCATTAGTGGCAAGGATTGAGAGTTTCTTGGAAATTGATTGACTAAAAACAATGTTTAAACGCAGTCGAAGATGGCAAATATTGGAGCCATCAGCTGCCATGACTACGATGCATACATGAAGATGTTATCATGTGATGATAAATTATTAATGTTAATCAAGGTGATATTAGTAAGTTGCAAAGGATTTAGGACTATAAAGTACAGACCTAAGAATCAACCTCTTTCATGAGAAAGCATGATCAAAGGTACCGGGATATATGGTGCCAATGATTTAAGGAACAAATGCAGCTATTTTGTTTGTACTCTAGTCCAAGTGGGATACTGTTGGAAATATACCCTAGATACAAATAATAATATGGATTGTTATCATATTTCATAAAGTTCATAATTAAGTTTTATATCATGTTATAACTGTATTGAAAGGAAACATCAATACATGTGTGATATATAAACAACCAGGAGTTCCCGGTAAAGCTCTAGTCATTGGTTCATTGGTCAACAGATGATCAAGGTTTCTTGATCATGTGGCATTTATGCTAGTTGGAAATAGAGTCACCTTATTGGGAGAATGAGATGATGAGCTATACCCAACCTAAGCATCGTGACCCGATCATGTCACGAAGTTCAAGTTACGATGATTAGAATAGACCTAGAGTCCTATTTCTTATACCGTGGGGACATATCAATCACTATTACCCTAGGGTAATTTGATAGCATTAAATGTCATCTGGTGACTTGGTGATTATAAAGGTGTGTTCAGGTATTCGGAGGAACAATTGAGGCAATATGCGTCAAGAGCGGGATTTGTCCATCCGCGTGACGAAAAAGATACTCGAGGGCCCACTCGAAGAAGTTATATCCAATAGCTGCGCAACATGTGATTTGATCACGCGGATATCACTTGTCGGAACGAGTCAAAGAACATTGTTGGTAATGAGATTGAAGACGACATGGTGATGTCATTGATCAGATCTCAGACAATGCATGTATCGAGAGACAAAGGAAATATGACACGACGTCCATGGTTCAGACAACGAAAGATTTCGTGGAATGCACAGGGATCACATGGCCATCCAGGTCCCTCTGTTGATCATTGGTGCGAGAGGGTCCCGACCATGTCTGGAGTGTTCCCGAACTGTGGGGTATCATGCTTAAGAGCTTGATTATGCTCAGAGAGTGTTTTAGGATCGGTAGAATCACGGAAGAAAAGAGAAGAGAGAAAACCAGAAGGGTTTCGGTAAGTCCGGAGGATGTCGGGAATGACTTCCACATCAACGGGGATTGAATAATATGTAAGTGAATGTTTAATATTGATTTAATCATTCATTTATATTTATTCAATAAAATAAAAATAATAAAAAATGGTCAAATACCTAATTGGGCCAAATTCGGAGGGGAAAAGGCCCATGAGGGGAAGACCGGAGGAAGGAGGAAGGGGTGACCGGCTAGGCCTTGGGAACCCTGTGCCGGGCCCACTACGGCCTTGGTCGGCCGGCCAAGCTTCCCCTCTCCCCTCTCCCTTGTTTAGTCCCACATGGCTAAGCTAGTTAGCTATGGGGGGTCCCCTATATAAAGAGAGGTATTTTGACAAATTAAATACAAAATAATCAATAAAAGGTTCCCTCTCTTTGGGGAGACCTCTAAATGATTCTCTATCTCCCTCCCGTGACTATGGTCCCAAGTACGGATCGCGCGAGCGAGAGTCTTCTTCACCATGGAGCGTCGTCGCACTACGGGATTCGAATCCAAGAGCTCTACTTCCGCAACTGATGTTGGATCAGAGGAGCAGGAGCCATCGTCAGGGACCAGACATGTGTAACTCCTTGCGATGTGCAACACTTGGGGCACTAGGAGTCGTTGGAGCCGCAGGAGCTGTCAGGACTTCAACATGACTTTGAGGTCAGCTTCGGCTCGTCTACATCAACCACGCTCTCTCGAGCGTTGACAACGCTTTTTGGTCTTCAAGGGTAAGTTCGCGAAAATCCCCCTATTACTGCATAACTAATAGATAGGTCCTAGTAACTGGGGTTCTTGGCATAGGAATTTTTTTATTGTTTTCATGCGCGAACCCCTACAGTGGTATCAGAGCTAGATCTATGCGTAGTATTGCTATTACGGGTAGAACACACGAATTGTAGCATGTGGGCGTTGATCTTTTAGTTGTTACCCTCCCATGTGTACTTGTGTATACTGCAGTAATGCTTGATTGATGCGTCCAAAATTGAAGCATATTTACCTTTTGTTTTTGCATTAATAGAGTAGGGATTTTTGTATTTCACCGCGCCTACGCGCGCTATTTCGTTCTTGTTTCAACATGATCCCAAATCATGGAGTCATATATGAACATATCAATTAGATCTATCATATTGTGTAATTATATGATATTTCTAAATAATAAAAGTCATTTTATGAATTTACCTTCGCACCTAGAAGAATAACAAACAAGGAGGAGGCATCAGTACCGATAACGACCACTGGTACGACCAGAGCCTGCCTGTACCGTCCACCCGTACTAGGCACCATCGCGATCGCCTCGTCAAATACTTCTCTCTGGTGAAGACGAGAGAGAGATCAGACATTCACAGCCACCAGAAACCATTAAACACCACGCCCGAGAGGGATCTGAAGGAGGAACTTGGCTGGAGTAAAATCCTGGCTGCTTCACGGATCATTGGAGGACAATGCATCATCCCCTTCGTCATCAACCGCTGCATCTCCATCACCACCATCACTCCCATCTTTCATCTATTGGATTTCTTTGTAATTCCAGATCCAATTGTGGTTTGCATTAGATATGCCTCGTACTTTTATCCATCCACTTGATTATGATGATGTTGTTGATTGTTTCCATGAGTGAGTAGTTCCTTTGTTCTTGGGGATATGGAGAAATCCTAGCACCATTATGAACTTGCAATAAATATGATCTATTCTTGTGTCCGTATAATTTGCTTTGTCTATGATATAATTATGATTTGTGTTTGATTTCTCTCTTTAGATGATATGTGAAGTCGACCACATATCATTTGCCTTCGGGACTAAAGAGAGGAAGAAACCCTTTGGACATGTCTTAGAAACATACCCGGAATATCCCGTGACAGATTGGCGGCGTCGCTATTCCCGGCCTGTACATGGCCGGTGCGTCCTCTACCAGCTCTATCACTTCCACACCTTGTGGCAGGCCACCAGGTCATCCCAAGGATGCCAGGCCTGCACACACATTTGCTTGGAGGCCACACTAGGATCATGGCCTCTCTCTCCCGATTCGTCCATCCCTGCATGGCATTGTCGGATGCGGGAGAGCCTGCCATCGACCTCAACCACACTCCAACGACCGCAGACACAACCCCAGAGGCGTCAAAGAAGCGGTGGTCCATCTCCACCATGGACATGCTGGTGCGAGTCAACTTGTTCGGCAGAATGTCCGATGAGCCGCCGACCATGGACGACATGGTATGGTCGCGGCATTTCTTTGCCTTTGCCAGTATACTGCTCCCGCCTTTTATCATGGCCAAATTGGGTGTAGGATTTCATGGCCAACGATGCTGAGGACGTCATGCACGACATGATCAACGAGGATGGCGATGGCTATGGTGACGACGGAGATACCTAGCAAGAGACCCAGCAAGAGACCCATAAAGACACTCAACAAGATGCCTACAACATTGCAGATGAGTCATTGTTTGGAAACAATGGCACTTCCATGGGCGAGGGGGTCATGGCCGCTTCACTTGCGACGTCACTTGTTGACAGCAAGAAGTTGAGCCAACGAACCTCGAGCTACACCACCAATGAGGACAAGTTCCTATGCAAGGCATGGATAGAGATTTCACAAGATCCACTACGCAACGCCGAGCAAAAGGGCTTTGCCTATTGGAAAAAGGTGCGCAAGTTCTTCCATGAGCATAGAAAATTCGGGAAGGATGCCTTCTATAACGATCAAAATGATCTCTCCCTCTCCAAGCGATGGGGCACCATCCATGCTGAGTGTAGAAAGTTCCAAGGCTCCTACGAGATGGTGACGAAAAGGAAAATAAGCAACATGATGCCGGTTGACATGGTAAAACCTCTTCCTCTGTTTGTCAATGTCTTGCATATGCATTGAGCCATTGTTGGCATCCATATGTGTAGGTCATGAAAGCAATGGAGCACTTCAAGAAGGTGAATGATAACAAGTCATTCACGTTGTCCCTTTGTTGGATGTTGATCAAGGACTGCAAAAATGGGAGACTAGCTATGCCCTTTGGAAAGAACTTGACAACAAGAAGAAGGGCAAGAGAAATGCTTCTACTCGCGGTGTCATCGACCTAGACGACGCAATGACAAAGGCTTCATCAACTCTGTAGGCGCCCGTGCCCGCCGGCCTAGAGGCCACGAGGCTACGAAGGCTGACATCGCCCGCCAGACTAGTTCCTTGGCATTCCAGGAGACCTTGAGGAAAATCCTGGGAAGAAGGAAGAGGCCATTGCCGAGAGGGAAGAGATGCAGTGTAAAGAGAAAGCGGCCACACCAAGACATTTGCCGAGCTCCAGACGAGGTCTATCGAGGTGGAGAAGGCCAACGCCAAGGCCATGCTAATGGAGATCGAGGCCAAGGCAAAGGCGAAGGAGGCCAAAACCAAGACCAAGAAGGCCGAGGCCAGTCTAGGGTGGCGGAGGCAGAGGCCAAGGCCAAAGAGGCCGAAGCCAAGATCATGGCCGAGGAGAATGTCATCATACTCACCGACCTGGACACCATCGCTGATCCCGATCACAGGTCTTGGGTCGCGAGGAGGCAACAAACCATCCGGGCTCACGATGCTTGAACGTCAATGGCGACGGCGACTGCAAATTTTTTGGCAGAGAAGCTATCATTTTCTGGACATTGTGTATGGTATTGCCTCTTTTGCACATTACAGATCCACTGACCATTTGTTGGCGATGACCAAAGGACGATGGCACACGTCTGTCATATTATTTGATAGTTAATTTATGTGCTATTTGCTTATCAATTTGAGTGTTTGAGCTGATTGGCAAAGTCTTAGTCAGCGATGATACCAAAAAATGCAGGTGCGGACAAATGGATCGCGCCGCTACACACGGCTGGCCGGACACCGGACCACGATCTAAAAGCGCCCGCGGCCTAACCTAAACGGATAGAAATGGACTGTTTGGATCGATCGGTGGTGATGCCCTGAAAGACACACTGCCGAAAGTAAGACGGAAAATGAGAAAAGGGACAGGGAACGCGCGCTGTGTTCCTTTCCGGCTGATCAAAAGGGTAGCCGGCGGGGCCGTGTGTAAAAATGAATCAATGTGAACACTGAGCCGAAAGCCTTCCTGCGGTGATCCTCGCCTGCAATTTGGCCCCCAAGACAATAATGGTGTTCTGGGTTTAAGTGTTTGACCCCCGTAGATTCTTTGCAAGCTCTGCCACTGTTCATCCGCACATGTAGGTAACCTTCAGTAGGTTGCAGATATGCAAGGATATGCACGAGGCCGTTTAGTTCAGTACTTCAGCTAAAGTAAAAGAATGAGTTCAGCTCCCTCCGTTCAGAAATACAAGACACTTTAGCTCTATAAAATGAATGTATCTAGACCTTTTTTAGTGTACAAGTTCACTCCATACCTCTACGAACCTATATACTAAAAGACATCTAGATATATTCAATTCACAGAGTTAAAACGACTTATATTTCTGAACGGAGAGAGTACATGCATAGCCTACCGATACATTATTCTCCAATCAGGTGAATTGTTTTTTTCTTCGTCAGTCCGAAAGCTTAATGCCGCAAAAGCAGACTCTTCTGCACAAACTAGCATTGCAGATTTGAAGATGGTTTATTTCTACAGTACCTCATAAGTACTCTAAATTAGATCGAGTAGAGTACTTGCCAATTGGCAAAGTGAGTGGCATGTTATGCGCGCTTACGCCCATCCATCCATCGCCGCAATGCAGTAGGCATGGATAAGGATCGATTCCATGAGCACCAAAGCGTACCTCCAGAGATAATCTAGTTATAAACTAACCAACGGTCCATGGCAAAGCCACACGAGATTACGTACGAACGGTACCCCTCCATCCTTCCATCAACAATCAACATATACACTGTACCTTTCTTGGTGACCAAAGTACAGATCGAGTCACGACGCACCATGCACTCATCATTTGATCAATATATAGTCCCAGCTAGGCAGCATAACGGAGCACACATCGCAGTTAAGGTCCGCGCTAACCTCCAATTCGCCATTACAGGCTAGCAACACACAAGTGACTGACAAGCCTCTCGCGAGACACTGTTCACAACTGTCAATTTCAGTGTCACGTTCTAAATTAGGCAGGGACAGCAATCGCATTACCGACGTCGGTTACACCACACGAGTTATAGATCTCAACACGACTAGAGCTCATGAAAGGAAGAGCAATGTGGACATGAGCACCGACAAGTGAGTTGTCGACTGTAGATTAGTTATGACGTCTCGTAGGCAAGACGATGGCATCCACGCCAAGTTCACGCTGCCCGGATCATGCAAAAAACTTGGAGCTCTCATCATGGGAGTGCTGATCTGGCTATGGCTCCATCGAATCTGTGCAAACAAGACAATGAATTAACATCCAGATGGCAGAGAAGAATTTGCAGCTCAGATTGTTACGGGTGAGGTAGTTTACGAGCAAAATAGAGCAGAGTTATGGAAGCTACCTATAGTACGTACACAGTTTACAGGCAGAAGCAGAATACCGTTTGTCCTGCTGGCAATAACACTGGTCTGACTGACCTGAATTTGAGATATGTAACTCCAAACACTTGCTTTTATGTGTTTTACCCTGTAATTTGCACTGCAAGGTGGATTACACAGTCAGGCAGAGGCATTTAGACATAAATAAATGGGTATAACAAGTGACAATCTTCTAACTTAGGTCAACCTAAAGAAAAAAACTTGTAACTCAGAAAGAGGCAGGTGAAATGTTTGAACTATCAAAGCTCACCAAGGCGCATACAACTGATCTTATAAGGCTGGTTCAACAACAGCTTGTGAACACAGGCTGCTCTTGCTACCAAAAGCAATGACCGGTTCCGGCTCTTATTTCTAACTCAGCAGTTATGCAAATTCATTTCGAAATGACAACGGAGAAAAATTATAGTTGTGACGATAACTCGAAGTCTAAAAAGAAAAATCTTCTGGTCGACAATGGGGACATATTCACATATAAGAATTTTCAGAACAGATTGTACATATTCAAGAGTTCGATCTAAATGGAACAAAATATCAGGGGCTACATAGTATACGATATTACAGGCAGAAGCGGAAAAGCATCTGTCCCACCAGTAATATTGAATTATTGATCTCAACTGAATTTGAAACATGCAACTCTAAATACTCACTTTAAATGTGTTTAGCAGTGTAACTAGGAATGCAAGTTGGAGCACATAGCCAGAAAGAGGCATGTAAACATAAATAAACAAGTCCTGGAAAACGCAGATCATGCAGAAGTGGTACCTTCGTGTTGCAGGACCTCATATATTACCTAAGTAGTCTAACGAACTTCTAACTTAGGTCAGCTTGAATAAAAAATCTAGAACTTAGATCACCAAAGCAAAACCAAATCAAGGGTCTAGGCAGCCACAACCAACAAACAGGCTGTGCTCTCTATCATCATACAGAGATTAAACCTCATATTTGGCATGTGTTGGGAGACACAGAAAGAAGCCGGTGAAATATTCAAACTATCTTCACAAGGAAAGAAAAAGAGAGACTGGGTGACCCGCATATAAATGACCTTATGAGACTAATAAATCAAACAGCTTGTGAGCACAAATTGTTCTTGCTATACCGAGCAGTAAGTTACTTGTGACCGTTGCAGTTATGCAGATTTATTTCAAAATCACATGCAATCTATATGTGATGATGACTAAACGTCTAAATAAAGCTTTCTTTTCTGCAATTTATATTTGTAAAAGCAAAGGCAGACAAGATCAACCGTGCTTGGATCAAACGAATTTTCATGAGGTGAATGAAACAATTGAAAGAGTAAACTGGATCTATTTTAGTATTCCTTCTACACGTTGAACATAAAAGTATTCATCGAAAATAATTGTTGTGATATACTCCCTCCGTTCGGAAATATAAGACATTTTAGCTTTGTGAAATGGATCTAGACTCTTTTTAGTGTATAGGTTCACTCCGAACCTAAACACTAAAAGATGTCTAGATACATCCGATTCACAAAGCTAAAATGTCTTATATTTCTGAACGAAGGGAGTAGCATTTTAGCGATTTTATTAGGTCTACATGACAATGGATGCATAAGCGATGTGAAATATCTTTTCTCTCATCGGTTCCAATGTCACGCTCTCAGGCAGGGGACATTCACATCATTTTACACTGAATAAACAAAACATACACATGACCACCGTCAGATGAAGCGATTCAGATTATGTCGTTCTGTAGACAACGCGATCACTTCTGCAAGAACTCCACGCTACCAAAACCAGTCACTTTGACTTGAGAATGCTGATCTGGTTACATCTCAACTTCATCTGAAAAAAAAAGATAGGACTGAAGTTTAGACAGGAGAGAAGAATTTTGGGTCTACTCAGCCAAAAGAAACAGGTTATACTACTAGACACAGGACTATCACAAGCAGAAGCAGAATAGCATTTGTCCCGCTAGTAATATTCATCTCAACCGGATTTGAAATATGTGACTCGCTATTATGTGCACTATAATTTGCAATACCAGTTGGAACACATAGCCAGAAAGAGGCATGTAAAGATATAGAAATGAATCCTGCAAACCTTTCCTAGTAGTATAGCAAACTTCTAGCTTAGGTTGCCGTAAAATAAAATAAAATCTAGCTTAGGTATGTCTCAAACGAAAAAACTTCTAAACTAGGGCACGGAAGGAAACATAAAAGGGGGGTCTTGGTAGCCAGCATCAACAAATGTGATGTGAACCCTATAACTAAGATCTGATGAGGCAAATTCAATTCAAAAAGCTTATGCATAGTACAAATTGTTCTCACTATTCAAGTAGCGAGCAGTGACTCAGACTGTTATTTTGTGTCTCTGCCGTTTAAGCAGATTTGACTCGAAAAAATCATTGGAAAAAAATGATACATAAAAGATGATTAAAAGAAAACTTTTCCGCATACTTATATTTCTAAGATGAAAGTGGACAAGATGAGCTGTGTAAACTGGCCGAATATTACATTGACCATCAAGCTATTCCCTGATAATAATTGTCGTGGCCTAGTATTTTTGGAATTTCATGAGGCCTAAAATAATAGTGGATGCATGAGCTACGTGAAGGATCTTCTCTTACTTGATTCTCTTAAAACAACATTTGGAACAAACAAGAGAACGAATCACAATTTTGTTCATGAGCTTGATTAGATTTCCCAGAAGCACAAGAAAGAAGCAGAACAGCATTTGTCCCGCTGGTAATATTCATCTCAACCGTAATGAAATATGTGACTGCAAAGACTCACTGCTATGTGCACTATAATTTGCAATACAAGTTGGAACACATAGCCAGAAAGAGGCATGTAAAGATATAAGAAGTGAGTCCTGCAAATCTTAGCTAGTAGTATAACAAATTTCTAGCTTAGGTAGCCATAAAATAAAAACCATTTCTAGCTTAGGTACGTTTCAAACAAAAAAACTTCTAAATTAGGGCACGGAAGGAAACATAAAAGGGAGGTCCTGGTAGCTAGTATCAACAAATGATAGATGTGAACCCTATAACTAAGATCTGATGAGGAAAATTCAATTCGAAAAGCTTATGAGTACACATTGTTCTCGCTATTCAGGTAGCGGGCAGTGACTCGGACTATTATTTTGTGACTGTACCATTTATACAGAATTGACTCAAAAAACATCACTGGAAAGAAATGATACATAAGATGATTAAAAGAAAGCGGACAAGATGAGCCGTGTGTAAACTGGACCTATACTTGCAATTCATCTATATTACATCGACCATCAAGCTATTCCCTGATAATAATTGTCGTGGCCTAGTATTTTTGGAATTTCATGAGGCCTAAAATAATAGTGGATGCATGAGCTACGTGAAAGATCACTTATCCGATTCTCTTACAAGAAGGCATCTAGAACAAACAAAACAATGAATCACAATTTTGCTCATGAGCTTGATTAGATTTCCCACAAGCACAAGAAAGATAGCCAATACAAAATTCTGTAAACAAGAATTTATTATTTCAATAATGAAGTATTAGACAAGCTGTGTGATAACTATTAAGGCAAGGTCGTATCTAGAATGCAGTAGAAAGTTTACCACTTCATATTGTTGGCGAAGACAACAACGATGGCAGAAAGTTGGTATATATGCGCGTCTTGAACCAGGAAGCGACAGATACAGGAGGTTTCACACAAATCTTCACAAGCTGCAACGTCTTGACGTCCATTGAGATATATTCCAAGTTTGGCATCTTAAAAGATGAGCTTCCTAAGAGGAAGTACCTCTCCGTTGCAGCTTTGATAGAATGCAGGTACCCAGAACCTAGTGAGATTTTCCTCACCATCTGCCACCTGGAACCCTCACCTTCGTTAAGCCTAATAGTATAACAGAGATCAGCTCCACCATCTGCAGCTTGATGGATACCAAACATCCCATCTGCAGCTTCATGGATACCAAGTATCCCACCTGCAGCTTCATGGATACCAAACACCCCAAGCCTGTCTTCCCCTGCCTCCACAATGGCTACTCCTCGTGTACCCCATCCTTCGGATGGGAGGTGAGGTAATCGAGAACTCCATACTCTGGGTGTCTAGCACGAGCAATTCTTTCCTCTTAATATAGGTGGACTCCCAGTAGAAGCAGCCATAAGCGTAATGGCGACTGTCAAACAACTTAATCATCTTGCCGCTGGAGTGGAACAAATCAATCGGAACCTGCGAAGACGGGGCTCGCCATTGCCCGGTGCTCGAGGAGAAGATGAACACAGCCAGCCTAAATGAGCATTTCACCACACGGATCACCTGAAATGTCGTCCCTTCCGCCGTGGCCTCCTCCCCAAGGGGAACGAAGAAAGACTCGCACCACGGCCCGTATAACGCTGGCTCTGAATGCTCCACCGATGCGGCTAGGGCGTCAGGAACAGAGGGGAGCAGTATGTACCGCCGATGCAAAGGGTCGCACACCACAAGCTCCCTTAAGACCGGGGGTCCCTCATCTTCTCCGGGGTGGCGACCGAGGAGCACGCGTCCGTCTCGCATGTCCTGAACGATCCAGCGGCAGTGGGAGGGTAGGAAGGAGAAGGAGAAATCGGCGGCGAGGGCGAGCGCGCGGGCGGCGGACGCGGAGGGGTGAGGCGGGAGGACGGGGTTGAAGCCATCGCGGTCCAGGAAGCCGAGGATTTGAGGGGCGTGGAGGCGGCGGAAACAGCGGAGGAAGGATCGGTCGGTGACGAGGCGGCGGAAGGAAACGCAGGCCGCGGAGGTGCGGGCAAGGTCTTCAGGGGTGGGTAGCCGGAGGAAGATCTCCGCCTGGAGGTGGTCGGGAATCGCCATCAGCGGCGAGGCCATTTCCTGGCCGGCGAGGGCGGAAGAGACAGCCATCGAAGGGCGGTGGAGCCGGCCGCCGGGAACCCTCGACGAGATGGTGGCGGCTCTGTGCGGTTGCTGGCTGGACTTGGGAGATTGGAGTGATTTTTACTCTCAGTGCTTCAGAAATGGGCTTCGTCGGCAAGAATTTGCAACTGGCCATACTTCCAGCCCAAGACAGACATCTCACCGTTCCAAAAACAGAAGTTCAAACTGAGTGTGCCCGTTGAAAGTTGCAAACCATCCAAAAAAAAAAAATCCTTACAAAAAAATAGCACTTCTCTAGAATAAAAACCATCTCGACTTGCCAAGCATTTACATTTGTTGGCAGCTTCAGCAGGATCGATTCGTCGATCATCAGAGTGAACCTTCAGAGATATATAAAAACTAGAATAAGTCAACACATGGTCCACAACAAAAACACAACCGATAGGAATGGTATCTCAGGCGACTAGTTATCTCGAATCAACACCATGAACTGATGAGAACCCTAGCTAGGCACAACAAAGCAGATCAGATCTTAGGCTCGCCTACTTGCCCACTGCCTGCAAGACCAGCTAATGAAAAGATGTGAAACATGTAGTCAGCCACTCCAGGTCACAGAGAAAAAAGGTTCATCAAAATTACAGTCTTGTCGGTACATCTTGCAGATGTTGATCAGGCATGGAGTAGCCACATCGATGTTACATTAACAAAAAAAACAGAAGCTAGGCGTAACATGGAAGGGAAAGATGCTTTGACATGACCAGCACTACCAAGTGAAGCACCGTACATCCTCATCTTGTAGGCAAGGTGACCACATCTGTGAGAAACCTGGAAGCGGTGTTGACATCATAATCACTGTGAGCTTTGAGTACACAAATGTCGATGAGAGAGTATGACTCCACCGAACCTGAACAAGATAGACCAAAAAAAAATCAGACAACACAAACGAATTTTAGCATCAAACTGTACATATATTAAAGATAAAATGGAACAAATGATATGTCTTCTATTGGGCTATAAATACAAGTATCATGTGCCGGAGCACAGAAGCATTTGTCCCATTAGGTAATATTGATCTCGGCTGAATTTGGAACGTGCAACCACAAACGATTGCTTTTATGTGTTTATTAGCATTAGCACTGGGATTTGCAATTCTGTAAGTAAGTCACAGTTCCCAGTTCATAACAGTAGCTACTGTTTTTGGACAAGGCCAGATGGGGTAGAATGAGCTGTAGGAAACCTTTATTTGGGGGGGACACTTGCTATGTGGACTAAGTTTCAAGATCTGTGTGCCAATGTTACTGTGACTGGGGAGGGTGACAGATTTATGTAGCTTAAATCTGGACAATTCACAGTGAGAACCTTGCATAATTTCCTAAGATGTCACAGACGACTTTTTTTGCATAAGGACTAGAGGAAAGTCAAAGTTCATCTTATATTAAGGTTTCATATGATGGCTTTGTATCAGGATGAGTATACTGACAAAAGACAATTTGAGGAATGGGGTTGCAACTTGGAAGGGCGATTAATTGTGTGAGTTATGTGGTTCCATTGAATAAATGGATCACATATTTCCTTAGGTCCTTCAGCTAAATATGTATAGAGGGTGGTGGGCTGTGCCTTTGGTCTCAATAATACACCACAATCCATGGAAGATCTGCCTAGCATATGACTAATGAAGTTTGAAGCGAGGGAACAACGTATGGTAACCATAGGAACATCGGCCATATGCTGCTCCTTATGGAAGTTAATAAATACAGCTGGTTTCGAACAGATGAATCCCGATGACCCATCTAATGTTGTGTAATATGCATGTCGCTGGTTGGGCTTAAAGATCATGAGTGGTGCTTTACGACACGGCTCAACAACTGCTACAGCGAGCAACCAGCAGACTGTTAAGAGTTGTGGCTGAAGCATTTTGTGCTAAGAAATGGCTAGTGTCCGACTGCGCTCTGTCTGGAGGAGGCGCAGTTGATAATGGATACGAGCTAATGTAATTCTACTAGGTTGAGTCACAAGTTTAATGTATGAGTTGGCATGCTGGTTTGGCGCTCAGCTCAATGTGTGGGCTTTGCTCTGTTCTGTATGAGCTCTAGCAACTCTCTGGTTTCATTAGTGAAACTGGGAGTCATGCTCCGCTTACTCGGAAGAAAATCTGTAAGTTGGAAAATATAATAACTAGATAAACACAATTAAACATAAAGAAATGAGTCCTGGTATATCAAACTGCTAGCTTATGTCTCCTAAGGGAAAAATTTGTGGCTTTTAGCGGCCATCTCAGCCCTCCGTTCCATTTGGAAATAAGGGCTGGGATGTACAATGGCACTTCTCTGCCTTTAGATTAGCAAAGACATACAATTTGCTTCCCTCCAAATGTAAACTGGATACAAACTTGTACTCCTACATTACCTTGCTCATAAAAACTATTTCCCAAAAGCAATTGTTGTGGTTTTTGTGAATTCACAATGCCTAAACAATATTAATAGGCGATGCATAAGCTATGTTACAGTGATTTTTTTCTCGCCTGGTTATCTTATAAACGACCATTACTATAAACAAGACAATGAAACACAATTATGTTCCTGAGCTTAATTAGCTCTGCTGCAAGGGCCAGATAAATGACCACTTCAAAATCATGTAAAACAGGTCCAATTGCAATAATGAGTTGTCAAGCATTAGCAATTTGTATGGTAACTATGAAGGTAAGGACATAAGTACGATGCAAGAGACTGTTCAAAGAAAAAAACTAGGATGTAATAAAAGTTTACCATCTCATACTGTTGGTGAAGGCAACAACGATGGTGGGAAGTTGATATATAAGTGTGGCAATGATGTGGCAGAGATAGGTTTACCCCAAAGCCTCTCAAGCTGCAATGTCTCGACGTCCACTGAGAAATATTCCATCTGTGGTCCATCCAGCGAATAGTTCTCATATGGCCGTGCTTTTCTCCTGTCTAGGAGCAAGTATCTCCCTGATGAAGCTTGGACACTATACCGGTACTCAGAATCTAGTGAGATTGTCTTCTCTACCTGCCACTGGGTGGAACTCAAACCTCTGTTTCCCCCAATGATATAACGGAGGTCAGCTTCGGCAGTTTCAGCAATGATACGAAACATCCCAAGCCTGTCTTCCCCTGCTTCGACAATGCCTAGACCTCCCGTGTTCCATCCTTTGGGTGGGTGGTCAGCTATTGAGAACTCCATCCTCTGGGTGTCGAGAACAAGAAACTCAGTTCCGCTATCATCCATCAACAACTGCCAGTAGATGCAGCCACAAGCATGATAGCACCCAATAAACAAAGGGTGCGTCAGTGTCATCATGGTCGACTCGCCGAGCAAATCTGTCAAGCTCTGGGATGCAGCGAGTCGCCAGTGTCCGGTGCTTGAAGAGAAGACAAAGATGTAAAACTTGATTTTGCAACGTGCCAACCAGATCACTCTGAACTTTGTCTCTTCCGCGGCCGCCGCTGCCTCCTCCGCACTGGGGGGAATGAGGATGGGGTGGCAGATGCAATCCAAAAATATGGGGACCGGGTCCTCCACCGAAGCAGCCAGATCGTCAGGCACAGGGGGAAGCAGAATGTACCGCCGGTGTAAGGGGTCGCACACCACGAGCTGCGTGAAGACAGGGAGCTCCTCGCCCTCTTCGAGTTGACGGTCGAGGAGGACGCGTCCATCGCGGATGTCCCGGACGGCCCAGCGGCAGTTGGAAGGGAGGAACGAGAAGGTGAAGTCGGCGGCGAGGGAGAGCGCGCGGGCGGCCGGCGCGGAGGGGTGGGGCGGGACGGCGGGGTGGAAGCCGTCGCGGTCGAGGAAGCCGAGGAGTGGCGGGGCGTGGAGGCGGCGGAAGCGGCGGAGGAAGGATCGGTCCGTGACGAGGCGGCGGAAGGAGACGCAGGCGGCGGAGGCACGGGCGAGGTCTTCTGCGGCGGGTAGCAGAAGGAAGATCTCCGCCAGGATGTGGTCGGAGAGGTCCGTCAGAGGCGACATCATTTTCTTGTCGGTCTCCATAGGCGTGGAGTGGTGAATGGGAGCTAGACGCCGGCGGCGGGGGGAGAGCTGGCCGTCGGAGGAGGCAGCCGCCGGGAACCCTCGAGAAGATGGGGGAGAGTGCCGCTGGAGCTGGGAGAATGGACTGATCGATTCTCCGTGCTGCCCAGATGGGCCTTGGAATTGGTTCGTATGGATACGGCGTATACTGGGCCGTTCGTCGAGCAAAAAAAAAAAACAATTCCCTCCGCTAAAAAGAAAAAAGTTTCACACCATCAATATATTTTTTGAACATTATTAGACCAACCAAATTGTCGTAGCATTTAGATTTGTTCCGATTCTCAAAAAAAGAAAATGGATTTCTTCTGGCCTATACGACAATACTCTATACAAAATTAAAACCATCGGATTTTGTTTCTACTTGATGCAGCTGAACAACATCAAGAGAAGACCATCTCCTACGTACTGTAGTAAGCTCTAATGAAAACATTGAAAAAATAACAAAAAAAAATGGAGTTCGTTATTTTGAGCTGCCCGAGAAAGACACAGAGTGGTCGTTGGTACCAGCGGTGGAAGGGAGAAGATGAAGAGGAAGAGAAGGGCATCTGCTCACACAAGTGCCCATGGAGCTGGAGCTTTGCTAATGATATCTCTTTCTATCCACTCAATCGATCTGCTAAATTATCTGAAGAAGAGGGTAATATATATGTGCAACATCAACAAGACATGGTGGCTGCAAACTAGTAGCAGCAGTAACTTTTTGCACCAGTAAAACTAAAGCTGGCTTCTTCGAATCAGGTTTTCACCCTGTTTTATAAATAAAGCCACAAACAAGTACAGGGTTCAATAGTACCACAGAAATCGCCATGCCCAAAAGAAAAAGGAAAAAGGAGCCTGGGAACGCTGGGGCAGCAGCGCAACAAAGACCAAAAGGAAAACAAAAAAAGGTGCCACGAGAGGGCGTCCTCTAGGGCTGCTCCTCAGGATCAGCAACCACGAAGCGCCGCGCCACCGCTCTCAAGGCCAGGAGGGATCCGTTCAGATGCTTCCTATCCCGCTGCTTAGAAAGCGGGTACCACTGTTGAAGGTAAGCTAGAAAAGAAAAACAGAGTCAGAACCCCGCCGCAGAAAGATCTTCTCAATCACCATTTTATTACGAATGTTTCATAGGGTCCAGGTAAGGGTCGCAAACACTAGCCAGAATAGGTGGCACCTCCCTCTTGGACGGTTTGCCTCCATCTCCAGGAACTCACCGAGATCCTGAGCCTTCCAAGCAGGGCCAAGTAACTCCCGGATGAAGCTCCATAGAAACTGAGCAGTCGGGCACGTAAACATTATGTGGGTGCAAGTCTCCAGCACCCACATAATGGACACATGCCATTGCCAGGACCCTGCCGCTTTGCCACCTCAACCCCAGAGGGAAGAGGATCTCGTAGCAATTGCCACGGGAATATCCTCTGACTCAGGGGGATGGGTCTTTCCAAAGATGGGTCATCCACGGGAGCTCCAGGCCCTGGAAGAGGGTCTTGTACGCAAAACTAAATGAGAAAGCTCCCGAAGGAGACTGACGCCACGACACCACATCCCTCCCAGCCGAGAGGTACGCAGGAAGGGCGCCCCACATGTTTCCGAAGTCAGCCGCTTCGGCGTCGCTAAAGGTTCTCCGAAACGGGATGTTCTAGTGACCCTCTTGCTCCGCCTTAGCCACCAACATCATGGGATCTACGCAAATGGCGAAAAGAGGAGGGAACTCTTGAGGAGTCCCCTACATCCACGGATCCAACCAGAAGAGGGTCTCCCGACCGTTGCCAATGGTGAAGAAAATGCTTCCCATGATTAAATGCTTAACATCCTGGATGGCTTGCAAAATTGGGAGCCCTCCCTACGCTCACATGCCAACAGGGGTTTGCCCCGTAGGTATTTGGCCTTAATGAGTTGTAGCCACAGTCCTCCCTCGTCTTGGAGAATGTGCCACACCCATTTGAGCATCAAGGTCACATTAAAGCGGCGGGAGTCCAATATTCCTAGGCCCCCAAAGGATCTTGGGGGCGTAGATATCTGCCCATTTTACCATATGATACTTCTGGTGGCTGTCCCCTGCCACCCAAAAGAACCTGGACAACTCTTTAGCGACGTCCGCGTGGGTTCCTTCAGGAAGGAGGTATAGCCCCATCTGGTACATGGTGATACTAGAGAGACAGGAGTTCATGAAGATCGTCTTACTCCCCTTTGTCGTGAGACGCGCTCGCCAGGGTTTAGCCTTAGAGCGAACTACGCAACCAGGGGGCCATATCCTCAATCAATACTCGCATCTCTCTAATGGGCATCTCGTGATACGTGATAGGGAAATCTACCAGTTTGCACTTGAGGTTATGAGCAATGCACTGCCTCTCCTCGTCTGAGAATCTCAAGATCATAACCTCGCTCTTCTCGAAGTTGATTTTGAGTCCTGATATGGATTCAAAGCATAGGAGCAAGAACTTCAAGTTAATGATATCCATCTCCGAGCCCTGAACCATGATCATGATGTCATTCGCCACCTCCTGGGATGGTTGGCAGCAGACTTAGAGGTTTCGACCGGTTTCCATGTCCACGGTAGTTATCATGGACACGCCGATACACTACTCTGACCATGCACCGTAACCACATCCAATAGTGAAGGATGCTAGTGTTAGAGAGATATTTGTATATTATATTTTCTCTACTAGTTAGGGGGCTTCCTGCATATTTACACATGTACATGTACTATATATTGTGGGCTTTGGCTTTTCTGGAATACAAGTTGCTATTCCTCCAACATGGTATCAGAGCCAAGTTAGGGCGTTTTTTTGGACGCGCAACTCGTCCGCCGCCACCCATGATTTTTCCTGCTACTTTATGATCTGTCCGTTGCCGCCGTTAGCAACTTCCGGTCGCTGGCTCCGTCCCGACCTGATTCAGCCGCCGGCTGCTCTGTCCAGACCCGATTTGTCTGCCAGCTGGATCTAGGCTGCTGGTTGATATTTGGGCTAGCGTACGTGATGCTTCCTTGTGCTGGTTAATACCTTCGATCCGGACTCATGGATGTAGTATAATAGCTTTTTCCCTAGAAGACCTAGGTTTAATCGAACCTTGAAAAGCACTGCTAAAAGGTAATAAGAAAGGACACGTTTACAAGACTTTGTTTGTTCGTTTTTCTTAGATGACCGGACCAATCTAATTTACTTTATAATGGATTTGAATCAATGGATGGAGATAGGCCAGGGTTGAAGATCCACCTGCAACTGCACATCAAATGGGATGAAAGACAATAATAAGCATAGTCATGTATCATGTTTGTATTGAGATAATATTTTATGGACAACACATCCTAATATTCTAGAGCCCCCGTGATGCAGCGGGCATAGCAATAGACTTTTAATCCAACCAAGAACACACCGAAGCCACGGGTTGCAAACGATTATTAAGTGTAAACACAGATCAAAGCATTAAGTGGTGATGTTGTTGTTGATTCCAAATGGGGCGCTAAGAGAAGACTGTACTTCCCTTTCTGTCACTGAGTTTCCTATGAGATCTCCACTAGCCAAGTATCTCACCTCAAGACTTTATCAATCTATGGGATCTTGGGTACCTACAAGTCCAAAGATCGAGGCGAGAGACGAAGAAACAAAAGATACAAATCATGAATCCAAACAAAACATAATTCTCCCATGATCTATATGCACATAATTGCTATGAGGTTTCTCTCCAACCCGCAGCCAGTACAGACTACTCACTCATAACAAATAGATTGGAGATAGAAAACATCATGCGAATACTTAGATTGAAACCAAATATTCCTACAATGATCGCCAAATCACTAGGAGATCTAAAAGTACAAAGCAATGCCTATGGCTAGTGGAGGGATGGATGGTGGAAGTGATGAACAATGGATGAACAATGGTGTGGATCTCCTTTGATGGTGTTGTGATGCAATCTCAGAATGGCGGCTCTCTGACCGGTGGCTGGAGCCACAAAATATATAGGCGTCTTCATGAAAGTTGTAGGGTTTGATGAGACGGAGCCGTCGCCACCTAGTACGTGCGGGCGGTACGGGTGGACCGTGCCCGTACCAGTGGTCGTTAAGCGCACTAACGCCTTGGTTGGCTTCTCCAATTACTTGGTCGTGTGTACTTCCTCAAAATCCTTCATTATGACTCCTTATTTCGCCTTAAAAGCAGTGATTTCCTGTACAACATAAATCAAAGAAGGGATTTGCACATCTTTGCAATTATTAGTCATTAGTGGCAAGGTTGAGAGTTTATTTGACAATTGCTTGACCAAAAACAACGTTTAAACGTGGTGGAAGATGGCAAAAATCGGATCCATCACTTGTGCACGTGCTAGTCTATCTGCTATTGCATCGCCTGGTTCTTGATTGATCTTGCTCTGGTCTGCTGTGAGTGTTATATGTCCGTCTGTTGCTGCATCGTGTGATTCCCCTACCTGTTGCTGATTGATCTTGGTCTGGTCTGCTCTAAGTGTTAAAAAATTTCTTCTTTCGGGTACATTTTGATTCCTCACTGCCCGATGATTTTTTGTGGCAACAATTATCCTGATTTTGCTGCCTTCATGCCTATTCATATGTGTGGTCTCCGTTTGTGGGGTGTGCTTTCCGTTGAGATCTCCTGTCCGTCGTGCCCCATTGTTCCTGTGGTCCCTACTCTGCCGACTCCACCAGTTGTTGTTGCCGATGCTCCTCAGTCTGTCAAGGACGCCGCCAAGAAGGCGAAGGATGATGCTGTTGCCACATATGCCCGACAGACTTAGGAGTATTCTGATGCTCTAGCAGTCTACCGCATGGATCTGACTGCTTACACTGAGTGGATAGATGATGATGCCCGTGTTGCAGATGTTCTCACTTCCAGCATTCTCCCATAGTTTCTGTCTGAGTTTATGAGTCTTGGTACTGTTGCTGCCATGTGGACTCACCTTCATCAGCGCTATCAGCCATCAGGGGGTGTTCTCTATTTGTCTGTGGTTCGCCAGGAACATGAGCTCAAGCAGGGTGACTCTACTATTGACAGTTCTATACTCAGAGTGCTGCTATTTGGCATCAGCTGGATTCTCTCTCTACTGCTATTTGTGGTACCTACTAGTGTTGTGAGACAATGCGTTCTGACTTGGAGTTTTATCACGCCTTCGAGTTATTGTATTGGCTCCGCAAGGAGTTCGAGCCCCGGCGTGCTAACCTCCTTGCCCGTGGTCGTATCCCTATCACTGAGGTGTTGTCTGAGCTTCGTGTTGAGGAGACTCGCCTACGTGCTACTGGTTTGCTTGAGGTTCCTTTTGTGCTTGTTGCTCGAGGTCCTCGATCATCGCCCGCTCCCCCGACTCCCTCGTGGTCCACTGCTCCACTACTACCCACTCCCCAGAGTCAGGGCTAGGGTCGTGGACAGGGTCGTCCACGCTATCACTGCACCTACTATGATGCGGATGGCCACTATGAGTCTTGATGCTATGCAAAGGAGCGAGATATGCGTCAACACAAGACGTCTGCTTCTCCCAGATCTTGTGCTCCTTCTAGTTCCTCTGGATCCTCTATGGTTGAGTTCACTGACCAGGACATTCTGTGTCTCAAGAGGATGCTCGCTGCTACAGGCTCTTCTTCAACAGGTATTGTTGGCTCTATGACCGATTCTTCTAGCATTGCGAGACTACCACCATCATCCACACAGCCAGGTATGTCACCGTGGAATCTGGAGCTTCTTTTCATATGACTTCTGATTCTTCCATTCTGTCCTCTCTTCGGCCTCTTGATTCTCCTCTTAGTGTTCTCACCGCTGATGGTACTCCTCTTTTTGTCTCTAGTCGGGGCACTCTTTCCACTTCTTCTTTTTTTTGTTCCTGATATTTCTCATGTTCCTCGTCTTACCATGAACCTGTTTTCTGCTAGCCAGCTTACTGACTCTGGTTGTCGCGTCATTCTTGATGTCAATTCTTGTTCTGTTCAGGATCATCACACATAGGCTCTGGTTGGGGCTGGCCCTTGCCGCCATGATTCTCAACGGCTTTGGGAGTTAGACTGGCTTCGTGTTCCTTACGCTGCTGCCTCGTCTGCCAGTTCTCCTGCTGTTGTCGCCTCTACTACTGGATCTTTTTAACAATGGCATCATCGTCTTGTCATCTTTGTGGCTCTTGGCTGTGATCATTAGTTCGTCGTGGTCTTCTAGGCTCTGTCTCACGAGATGTGTCATTATAGTGTCATGGTTGTAGGCTAGGTAAACAGGTTCAGTTACCCTATCCTACTAGTGAGTCTATATCTCAGTGACCTTCGATTTAGTTCACTATGATGTTTGGGGTCCGGCTCCTTTCGCTTCGAAAGGGGGCCATCGATATTATATCATTTTTATTGATGATTTTTCACGTTATACTTGGTTGTGCTTTATGTCTATCGTAGTGAGGTTCTCTCCATATATAAGCGCTTTGCAGGCATGGTTCTTACTCAGTTCTCTACGCTGATTCGTCTGTTTCATGCTGACTCTGCTGGTGAGTATATCTTGTGTGGTGTTCTGGCTGAGCAGGGCACCCTTGCTCAGTTCTCTTGTCTCGGTGTGCATGCTCATAATGGCGTGACTGAGCGTAAGCATCGTTATCTTCTTGAGACTGCTCGTGCAATGATGATCGCTGCTTCCCTTGTTGGGTCCGCAGCACAGAAAACAAAAAATTTCCTACGATGAGAACTATAAGCCAAGATCTATCTACTAGATACAGAGCAACGGGTGGACATACATCCATGGAGAACTTACCCTCGAAGACAACGAGTTTTATTAACGAGTAGGAACTCGTGGTTGATGTAGTCGTACGCTTGCCGATCTCAAGATCGTGTGGAAGTCCGAGCGCCGCAAATCAGCAACGCATCCGTCCTCGCACACACGTTCAAGCCACCGGACAACCTCCACCTCCTCGCTCCAGCGAATCAGCGGAAGCAGCAACTCCTTCCAGACGCAAGGCCACCGGGAACATGTATCTCGCTAATCCGAGACCATGGGGGAATATCTAGAGGGGAGAGAGATCCTTCACGAGGAGGTGTGGTTTGTGAGAGGGGAGAGGAGGGCTTTATATAGGAGGGAGGGAGACCCCTCCCCTCCCATAGCCGGCGCATGAGGGGGGGGGACTCCTCCCCTCCTTCATTCATGTGGTGAACCTCCACTCACATAAACATGGCCTCCACCCAAAATCCCACTCACATGTATTTAATTTCCACCAAATTAAATGCAACTCTCAATTAATAAAACTCTTTTATTTATTTTATTCAGAATTTTGTTAATTACTTTAATTAACAAACATTCACATGAAACCCCTTGCAACATTTCAATATCACATGCAGAACCACTTTCTGCAATTTCACCCGAAACAATTCCGGTTTCTATCGAAACATTTCCTGCGCTTTGCAAACCTTTTGTCTGGAACATATGTGCTCCTAAATGGTGTCCGGCAACCCTTAAGTGTGTCATCCTATGGTTCGCGAATAATGCAGACATGATTGAGACTCCTCTCAGATCAATAATCAGAAGCGGGACCTGGAGATCCATACTGACTCCTGCATATTCAGCGATGACTTCTGTGATCGTGAGAACCTTTAACGTCAGAAATTTAATCCCTTTGTCTCATGATATAATACATGTCCGAGATTCGATCATCGGTATCCAAATATCTAGTTTGATCTGGTTACCGACATGCACTCTTTTCTTGTTCCCGTGATACAACATTCTAGTGATCACATCACTTGCTTGCAAGCTATCTTAATGTGATATCACCGAGAGGGCCCAGAGTATATCTATCCATCATCGGGATTGACAAATTCCACTCTTGATCCATGAGCCTCAACATAACACCTTCATAGCACTGAACCCACCTTTATAGTCACCCTGTTACGGTGTGACGTTTGATGTTATCAAGATACTCTTCCGGTGTTAGCAATTAACATGATCTCATGGTCTAAGGACTAAGACTACTTTGTATGATGTTATAGCAATATAAACATAATGACTTGATCGTAATGCTATACTTAGGATGAATGTTCATCACATCATTTCACAAATGCTGTGACCTTGTTATTAACAACATCCAATGTCCATGATCAGGAAACCTTGATCATCTTGTTAATCAACAAGCTAGTCTATAAGAGAGGCATAACTAGGAACCCTTTTTGTTTATTAAACACACATGTATTGATGTTTCCTATCAATACAATTATAGCATGCAAAATAAACATCTATCATATACAAGGAATACATAATAACAACTTTATTATTCCCTCTCAGGGCATATTTCCTTCATATGGGTGTTAGATCCTATTGGCCATCGGATGTGCATTTCCCATGATGTCACTTTTGATGAGTCGCGTCCCTTCTACCCACGCCCCTCATCCTCACCTTTATTGTTGGAGGACATAACTTTGCTATTGTTTCCTGACACACCACCTTCTGTTCATATTGATCCTCCTCCACGCCCCATCCTTGATGATGCTTCCCCTTCCCCATCGCCACCCAGTTCTTCTCATTCCGCTTTTTTCCCTCCAACCACCTCCTTGATGTCTCCCTTTCCCTTCCATTATACTCGTCGCTCTCATGTTCTGGATGCTTCCTCCGATGTTTCTTCTTCTGATGCGCCTTCTTCCTCTGATGAGATGACTCCTCCTCTTGCTGCTCGCCATCGTCGTCCACGTGATTGCTACTCTCCTAGTCACTATGGTCTTTCTGTTGCCCTTGAGCCGACTTCCTATCGGGACGCTGCGCACCATCCTAAGTGGCAGCTTGCCATGGCCGAGGAGATTGCTGCGCTTGAGCGTATTGACACCTGGGATCTTGTCTCTCCTCCTCCCGGTGTTCGTCCCATCACATGCAAGTGGGTCTACAAGATTAAGACTCGCTCTGATGGATCTCTTGAGCGCTACAAAGCGCGTCTTTTGGCTTGTAGCTTCCATCAGGAGCAGGGTCGTGATTATGATGAGACTTTTGCTTCGGTGGCCCATATGACCATTGTGCGTACTCTTCTTGTCGTGGCCTCTGTTCGCCACTGGTTTGTGTCTCAGCTCGATGTCCAGAACGCTTTTCTCAATGGTGAGTTGCGTGAGGAGGTTTACATGTAGCCTCCTTCAGGGTACTCTGCCCTTGATGGCATGGTTTGTCATCTTCGGCGCTCTCTTTATGGCCTGAAATAGGCTCCTCGTGCCTGGTTTGAGCGCTTCGCATCTATGGTGACTACTGCTGGTTTCTCCCCTAGTGCTCATGATCCCGCACTGTTTGTTCACACTTCTTCTCGTGGACGCACTCTTCTACTCCTCTATGTTGACGACATGATCATCACCGGCGATGACTCTGAGTATATTGCCTTTGTTAAGGCCCGTCTTCGTGAGCAGTTTCTTATGACTGATTTTGGTCCTCTTCGCTACTTTCTTGGGATTGAGGTTTCCTCCACTTCTGATGGATTTTATATCTGCCAGGAAAAGTATATCTAGGATCTCCTTACTCGTGCCGCTCATGGTGATGAGCGCACTGTTGAGACTCCTATGGATCTCAATGTCTAGCTTCGCGCTTCTGATGGTGATCATCTCTCTGATCCGACACGCTATCGTCATCTTGTTGGGAGTCTTGTCTATCTTGCTGTCACTCGTTCAGATATTTCCTATCCTGTTCATATTCTGAGTCAGTTTGTATCTGCTCCCACTTCGGTTCATTATAGTCACCTCCTTCATGTTCTTCGCTATCTTCATGGCACACACACACGTCATCTATTCTTCCCTCTTCCTAGCTCCTTACAGCTCCAGGCCTACTCTGATGCTATGTGGGCTAGTGATCCTTCGGATCGCCGCTCACTTTCTGCCTACTGTGTGTTTTTTGGTGGTTCTCTTATTGCATGGAAGGCGAAGAAACAGACTGTAGTTTCCCGTTCGAGTGCAGATGCTGAGTTGCGAGCTATGGCTCTTTTGACTGCTGATGTGACTTGGTTGCGGTGTTTACTTGCTAATTTTGGTGTCTCTGTTACGACACCAACTATTCTGTTGTTTGACAGTACATGTGCTATTAGTATTACACGTGACCCGGTAAAGCATGTGCTTACCAAGCATATCGGTGTTGATGTTTCTTTTGTCCGTGCTAGTGCGCAGGATCAGATTATTGCGCTCCAGTATGTGCCTTTAGAGTTACAGTTGGCAAGTTTCTTTACCCAAACTAGAGCACAACATAGTTTCTCTATCTCCAAACTCAATGTTGTAGATCCCCATGAATTTGAGGGGAGGGGGGGAGGGGGGGTTGTTAGAGAGATATTTGTATATTGTATTTTTTCTACTAGTTAGGGGGCTTTCTGTATATTTACATATTTATATGTACTATATATTGTGCCCTTTTGCCCCTCTGGAATACAAATTGCTATTCCCTAGTATAAATAAACATATTCCTACAAATTCAACACGCCTTGGAGGTTCGCAGTGATATGGCCATTAAAGTAAAAATATGCACGCAAGACAGCAGCTGTCGTACATACATCTACGGGTTTAGCACGTTTTCTCAAAGTGTCACCTACATGGCTACATGGAACTACTGCAAATATCAAGGCTTTCTTTGGGTGAAATATTAACAGGATCGAGACCCTATGCGGACCAAGCACCGGAACTAACGAGGAGAAACAAGGCATATAGTACGGGCGTGTTTGGTAAGTCGTTTGTCCGTTTCTTGCCACCGGGCCAAAGAAATAAGCTTGTTTGCTTTTCTGGGTCGCACGGTTTCCTTGTACCGCACGAGATTTAAAATAATTCAAAACTTGATCCGCTGGAAACGTCCAAATTAAACTTGGTCGTGCTCGTTCAAAAGCGGGAGAAACCTAGCGCTGCCCGTGCGAGCTCGACGATGGCGAGCCGCAGGTTTTTGCCAAAAGTTAGCGGGAGAAATTTCGTCACCGCACGTGGAAGCACGGCGGTATATATCACCACTAGATCACGAAACACGATTGATACCAACCGGGCATATACTGATTCAATCATTTCGTGATCTAGTAGTGATATATACCGCCGCGCTTCCGCGTGCGTTGACAAAATTTCTGCATCATCCTCTTCAAAGATTACGCCATCAAACTCATCTTCCTCTATCTCTAGCTTATCAAACATAAAAATATATCCCCGCTCCTTGTAGGCCAGTACCTTGGGACTACGACACATTATCCTCAAACACACTATTGGGAATCCTCATCGAGTTACCATCAACTTCCACCACTACGGCAACATTGGTGGTTGCAGAACGAGTATCCGACATGGTCAAAACCCTCAGCCAAGCCCTAACCCAACACCGTGCAAACCACCCGGCCAAGCAGCCGAGACTGTCTTTAAGCTGAGAGATTGGGGGGTTGGAACGAGGAACCGAGATTGGGACGATGTCAGATCACAGCGCCTTGATCGCCGGACGGGAGGACAAAACCCTAGGATAGTCTTTACCAAGTTTTAAGATATAAACCAATATGTGCACGGAAAAGTAATGGAAATAGCAGTGGTTAGGTTGTCTTTGCGGAACCGGTTACCCTAGTGTTGGTTGGTCAAAACCTCCGTACGAACTTTTGCTCTTACTAGCCTCTGTAGTCAACGAAGGTAGCTGTTGGGATGGTGAGGTTCTGTCCCTTTGACTGTTCGTTACCGACAGCTAGCATATTCAGAGGTGACCGTTTGAAGCGAGCCGCCAAAACGGCTAGCTCCGTCCACTCGCTCTCGGGAATTCGCCTCTCTAGGATCGGATTCACTTACACTCCGCGGGTTTGTGACGAGATTGCTCTGATCAATTCCATAGATTTATCCCGGAAACTAAGAATTTCTTCGGGAGAACCAAACTGTTAAATTGGTTTTGGTTCAGAAGTTCATAGTGAATTGCAGCTATGGAAAACTTTCTCTTTCTCCAGCCGCCATACTCGGCTCAACTCTGAATGAACTGTAATGGTAATGCACACGGGGCCTTTCTGAATCCGTAATCCCAAGAGACTTAATCAAAATTACTCCGTATTATATATAAATTAACGGAAACGGACAGAGATACTGGTAGGAGTAGTAAAATTTTCAGACAGAACATATTAATTTGGGTGACAATCAAGTCCTCAGTGGTATTCGATTACAAGGGGGACCATATCGATTTGCTACTGCTAGTGCTATATACTAGTACTCCTCTCACTATGAAATAAATTGCTTACATTTGCAAGTAAGGGGCTTCAATCTCGGTTAGAGAAGCAAATTAAACAAGGGACCGACAGACAAAGCAGAGTTACAGGAACAAAAAAAAGGGATCACTTGGGTCCAGTTCAGGCGAGGGCGACGGCCGGCACCGGCGAGGGAGGGAGGCGGGAGTTGAAGTTCCGGTACCGGAAGGCCGACGCGGCATCCGCGCCCTCGTCGCTGTCGTCGCTGCCGGCGCCCTCGTCGAAGTTGAGCGCGTAGCTGAGCGGGTCGTACCTGAACTCTCCCGTGGCGGCCACCCGCCGTCTCCACTTGGCCCTGCCGCCGCTCTGCGGGGAGAGCCTCTCCGCGCCGCTGCTGGGCGAGCCGAAGCAGCTGCAGACGGTGGTCCGCAGCTTGTGGCGCAGGGACGGCGGCGAGTACTGCGGCGACGTCGACTCCGCGTCCATGGCGTGGCTTAGGCGGGGGTACAACAAACTGGTGCACTGGCCTCTGGCGATGTGGCTGTGTGACTGTGAATGAGGTTGGTGGAGACGACGGGGGTGCAGGCGGGGCTAAATAGGAGAGCTGGAAAAAGACGGATAAGGACAGTGACGACGGGCGTGAAGGGGAAGAGACGCGGCACGCGGCGCGGAGGCCCAAAGCGAAGCAAGCAGCGCCGTCGTTAACGGTCGGTCCATGTCCATGTGCAAGCTGGAGCGATGTTAACGGCAGGTCGCTGTGCAAAGCTGTGGACTAGTACTAGTCAGATGTATTTTCAGTCAGGCTGTTACCTACTCCACTCTAGTGGGAATGTACCACAAGCTTGATTCGGTATTGGTTCCCTAAAAAAACTTGATTTTGTCTTAGTTTTTGTTGTCATAGTGGGCGGACCTAGCATCCCTCCAGCCCGGCAGGCACACACTCTTGCCGACGGCGCAAATCTTGCGTCCCTCCAAACTGGCAGACACTCACAAAAAATTCACCATGCATCTGACAAAATAGAAATGTACAAACGTAATTGGATAGAAACTATCCTCAATTTCACAATTGATAATACCCATCTGCCCAGAAAATTTAATAGGGCAAAATATTCGTGATTCGGCAACTAGACAAAACAAGTGTAAACGAAACAATTACGTGAGACTAGGTGGCCGGAGTGCATCTAAATCACGGAGTAACCGCTCTTAGTTTGTTTCCATACTCCACATCAACTCTTTGAATGCAACCATGGTCCACACTCCACAATATCGTGCTCCTCATTGTTTGATCCAAACCTGGCCAACGGGTCGCCCGACACGTCACGTGGCTTGACGGGCCGGTGCCGGTGCCGGCCCGCGGCATGCAGGTGCCGTGCTGGGGCCACCTCCCTGGGCACGCCTGGCCGAGCACGCGAGCGGCACGCGGGCCGGCCCGCCAGGCACGTCGGCGGCCCGCCGCAAGAGGGGAGCGGGGGCAATGCGGGGGGGAGCGGGGGGGCGAAATTTTTGAATTCGGTGGGACCGGGGGGAGCAGGGGGAGCGGCCCGTTTGAAATCGTAGGCCGTTTTTGGCAGTTGGGAGGGTTTGGGCTAGGGTTTGGGGGCATTTTGGTCCCTTTTTTTGAGTATTTTTAGGGTTTTAGGTCATTCGGAAGGCTACTTTGGTCCGAATTTCATCAAATTTTTCCTATAAAAAGTGCAGCACACCCCTCTCAATCTCCACACCATCCAACACATCTCTCATATCCTACACTAACACATGCCTAATCCCAACCAGTTTCTTTTCAATGCCAATGAGTTGGGGGTCGATATTCCTCCCGACTTCAATACTTCTCCCTTCCGTGGCAACGACAACATCGACACCATGCAATTTCCATATACCCAATCCGATCATCCAACACCAACATACACACATTCTCCCGATACATCTAGTAGTGCTAGTGCTAGCCAAAATTCCACCGCTTTTGGTAGCAAGCGGCGGAAAAAAAACTCAGAGATCTAGCAGCACTATGAGGAAGAAGAATATATTGATGGCGATGGTGTGACGAAGATGAGAGCTCGGTGCTTGCACCCGGGTTGCTCGAGCAAATTTGCTCTGCAAAAGGGAGGAGGCCACGACCACATGAGGAGGCACTTGGCGACCCACGCCAAGCAAGATGGACAAGCCACGGCGATCCAGAGCAGGATCAACTTCAACCCCGACGGCACTTCCCGAGGTATATTTGTCTATGATGCGACTCGTCAAAGAGAGGCTCTTGCAACATTAATTGCCGTGAATGATTTACCATTAGGATTTGGCGAGTCTCCTGGTTTTGTCGAATATATTAGAACTTCTCACGCTCCTAGTTTTACACCGATCTCTAGACAAACTACAACTAGGGACATGAAAAAGCTAGCCAAGGCAGGGCTAAAATGGAAGGGTTTAGTGGTGTTCTGTCGCTCTTAAGTTATACCGTAAATGTTATCTATGATCAATATTTACTTGATATAAAGGATAATCTGCAGGAAGTTTATAGTAAGTATGAGGTTAAGTATGGCGCATGTTTGCTACACAGACCTCCCACGGTACCAACAGCCGGTAGGGGTAAGAAAAAAGTGTGGGGAAAAATATTTGGTACTTCCACGACCACGCCGAGCTCTTCCACACAAACTCCCATGGTTCAAGTTGGCGGGGAGTTAGCAAAGTATCTCAACAGTCCAGTAGTTGCTTCTAATGATGATGATGATGACGACTTTGATATACTACGGTGGTGGCAGGATAAAAGGTCAACATATCCGGTGCTTTCCATATTAGCATGGGATGTGCTATCGGTGCCCGTCTCAACGGTCTCATCGGAGTCTGCTTTTAGTCTAGCTGGACAGATAATTGATGATAGAAGAACTAGTCTCACCCAAGAGATGGTGAAAACACTGATGACGAGGGTTTAACTCATCAATGCCCATTGTTATGGACTTGGGTTTTGGAGAAGGAGGGAGCGCTAGAGACATCTATCGGCTAGCAAACAAGCACACAGGGGACAAAGATTTACCCAGGTTCAGGCCTCGTAGAGGTCCCTACTCCTGCTTGTCTGCTCGTGGAATTATCGAAGAAACCGAAGGTTACAATGGTGCGCATATGCAATCTGGCGAGGGTTGTGAAAACTAGGGTTGCGTGTGTCTTCCTCGCCGCCCCCTCCTAGCCCTTATATAGATAGGCTAGGTCTCGGATAGCAGGTCGAGTCGGTTACAAATTAGGGTTTTCCCCTTCAAACTTTCTATCTTTAGCTTCTTCTTGTTCTTCAAGCAATCGAGAGTCCATAGGTTACTCGAGTCTTTCATTTGGGCCTTGGCGACACCGTGGGCCTGTACGTACTTAGGATGTATATACCAAGCTCGAGTACCTGTAGGGTATACCCATGTCAGTAGCCCCCGAGTGTCCAGTGGAATCGCAGATTCGACTGGGGACTTTTGAAGTCTTTCGAGTGCATGAATGAGTATATTTCGACTGCTTTATTTGTGTCATAGGGATTGTCGATGTACGTGCCTAATATAACCGAAGTATCGGTATCAGTTAACCACCTTAGGGTGAAACAACACAATCTACTCGAACTCGAGTCCCTGGACTCGAATCCGGAAAAGTGCTGGTGTAATTCGACTCAAGCCGCGGAGGTCTTACAGGAGTCGAATTCTAGTTATATGGGTGTGAGCACTCGACGCGTCCGTCAAGGCATGTTCATCGCGTCCGCCAAGGCATGTTCATCGTACCTGTAGGCACGGATACATTTCTGGTAGTGCGCAGCTAATGCGTTTCTAGGCCTTATTCAGGTCTTACCTTCACGCTGTAAGCACGGCATCCGAAATTTATCATCGCGGAGACGATTCGGGTGACCCAGGAGACGCAGTCTCTTTGTAGGGGAAAATTATGAGGCGGTGTCGCCATGAGTTTCGAGTGTGGATGTTATCAACACACAGTTTTTTGTACAAATAATCATAGGGTGCGCGACCAGCGCTCCCTATAGGAGTAGCCCCCGAGTGCCTGGTTGAGTCGAAGACTCAGGCAGAGACTAAAGAACTTTTGCGACTGCTGTCATCTTTTGCTTGCTTGTTTCAGTCGAATTTGTTTCTGGTGCTCCCTATGGGAGTAACCCATGTCCATAGTCGAACCGTTATTCGAGTGGTTGGGTTTACCTTTGACTGTCCATGTTCCTGCAAAAAGAAAAGAAAAATCATAGGGTGCTCGACCAGCGCTCCCTATGGGAGTAGCCCCCGAGTGCTTGGTGGAGTCGAAGACTCGAGCAAGGACTAAAGTAGTCGAAGCCCTCTGCTGCATAGCTTTGATGACGTCAGTGCTGATGATTTCATGACCTCAGTTGCCCGCGTGAGCGAGTTTGACAGGACGTGACGAGCAGTGGGTCCCATTCTCTGACTTTGATTTGACTGGGCATGCGTAATCTTTTATTTTAACTATGTCTCCTCGATTTCCGTGCGTAATGGGAGTAGTGGAGGGACGGTTCGCGCTTCCACTTCTCCACGTGTCCAACACGATGTTTGCCACGCATCCAGTAGGGTTTTTCTGAGCCATTGGATTGCATCTTCCAGGGGTTAAGTAGCGGCGCTGCGACGGTAATTTTCTCATCTGCTCTCGTTCATCCTTCACTTCCATCGCCATTGCTGCTGCTTCTCTGCTTTTCTCTGCGCCCGTTTCTTTCGTGACGCTGGATTAGCTCCGCTCGTTTCCGAGCTACTTCCTTCGCTCGCATCGCCGTCGTGCAATGGGGAAGAAGAAGGGAGGCGCTGCGGCTGAATCCACGGCCACCATTGCCGCGGCGAAGAAGAAGGGTGGCTCCACCGCTGCAGGCACCAGCACCGCCGCCGGCGGGAAAGAAGGCCACAGGCACTCGCGTCACGAATGGTGCGTGGCGCCCCTCCATCATCAAGTCGTCGGATCTCCGCCTTCTTCGTCAAGATGGAGTGTTATCCGGCGCAGTCGCCGACGCGCGCGTCCCCGGCAGTGAGACAATTCCTGTTCCTCTCACTGGTTTCCGAGTGATGTTTTTAGCATTCATCATTTGTGGTCTCTCCTTGCCTCTTCACCCCTTCTTTAGGGGACTCCTTTATTTCTACGGGCTTCAGCTCCATCAGCTGTCCCCAAATTCGATTCTCCATATCTCTTGTTTCATCACTCTCTGCGAGTGCTGGCTCGGAATCGAGCCACACTTCGGCCTCTTCAAGCGCCTCTTCAAATTGAAGCGACAATCTGCGTCTGGCTCTTTAGTCTATGATGTAGGTGGTTGCGGAATCCACGTCGACCCATCCGCCACCTACTTCGACATCAAGCTCACAGCGTCCGTCCAAGGGTGGAAGGACAAATGGTTCTACATCCGCGATGAGAAGGCTAACGGTGAGCACTTCGGACTCACGCCCTTCAATCCCGTGACGCCGTGCAGGAGGATGCGCTCCTGGAAGAATGTAGTCATGTCTAGCGAGTCTGCGAAGACAGATGTGTTGTACCAGCACGTCTGCGACCTCGAGAATCGCATTGGCAAAGAGGAGGGAGGCTGTCCCCTCATTCGCACTTGGCTGCACCGTCGCGTCCAGCCCCTGCAAGCCAGAGTCCACCCCATGTTTCAGTGGGCTGGCGCTGATGATGCCACTCGCGTGTCTGCCCATGGCATGTCCGCGAGTGAGGTGGACAAGAGGGTTCGACTGGTCACCAAGTACACCGTCAAGGATGTGCTCCCCAGTGAGCCAGTTGTTCCTCCATTTGATGCTTCGAACCCTCCTCCTGAGGTATAGTTGTGCTACGCAGTAGCTAAATTTGTCGATTGCTTCTCTGTTGTTTACTTGCTGTTTGCTGAATGTGTTGTCTGTGTGCAGGATTGGGCGGTGTCACCTTGTATGCCCCCTCTACCTGAGGGGATTATCCCTCGCGAAGCTTTGGAAGAGGACGAGTCGGAGTCGACCGTCCCTTCTGATGCGGAGGAGGAAGCCCCCGAGTCCGGTAGTCCGGATACTCGCAAGCGTTCGTGCAACGAGGATTCCAATGCGTCGTCTCCTTCGACTCCGGAAGGTACGGGTGTTGGTGCGGAGTCGCCAATTCCTGCCATTCCTGTGAGCGCCGTGGCACCATCTTCTCGCAAGAAGATGCGATTGCCCAAGGAGTTTTCGTCAGAGTCGGGGGGAGCCACTTTTGACTTTGACAAGTTCGATTGGTAAGTTTTCTAGTCGATTTGCTCTTTTCTGTTTTTGCTCTTGATGGCTCATCTCTGGGTTTGCCCTATCTTGATATTGTTTTTGTCTTGCAGTCAAGAGGCGTCGTCATCTTTTGGCGACATCTAGTTTTTGAAGGAATCAGGAGTCGTGACCTCAAGGGCCAAGGAAGAGGTCGAGCGTGCTCCTTCCCCTCCATTGGCGGCCCACTCCGGGCACAACTCTTCTAGTACTCCTCATGCGGGGGAGCATCGAATGGTTGCCCGGATGACGGTACAGCAGACATCTTTGGAGTCATTGGAGGACCATGTAAGTGTAGTTTTTCTCCCTTTTTGTGTTGCAGTCAATGTTATCTATTTCCTCTGTTGATTCCTTTTTGTGCGATAGCTCCTTGTGAAAGAAGTCGCGCACTTGGCGGGGCAAGTGCTTGGGATGGGTCGCCAGCATGCGATGCTGGAGACGCGTCATCGCGTGGTTGAAAGTGAGTGTCTTGAACTTCTTCTTCTTCTTTGTCTCCTTTTTAATACGGTCGACTGATAGCCAATCCCTTTTTGTTTGGAGCCGAACATAACGCTCTCCTGCGCAATGCTGCCACCATGGAAAAGACCCTCGCCGCGGCTGTGAAGGGTCGCGACGAAGCAATCGCGGCGCGTGACAAGGCGCAGAGGCGCGAAGAGGATCTGCGTGCTTCCTTTGCAGCCAGGGAGAGATTGTTCGAGGAACAACTACTCTCAATTTCCAAGGCCTTCTCAGCTACTTTGCTTGTGGATGTTGTTATCCTTCTCTGCTTCGAATGTTTTTGCCGGTGGCGCTGATATTTTTGTCCATGTGTGAATTTATGTACAGATGCTGGCGATTTGAGCTTTGACCCGTAGGCCCTTCGTCGTGATGACGCTCTGGCGGGTGCACTGTCAGCAGTCGAAGACCGCAACATCGCCGTGCAGGACACGCTCTCCAAGGCCAAAAGCGTACTCAGTCGCCTTCGGGAGGAGCTGATGCCCAAGGCGGAGCTAGTCGAGAATATAGATGAGCTGGTGGAGTCACTCGCTGGAGGTGTGCCTACCAGCTTCAAGAACTCGCTCCGCTCGGCCGGTGCGTCCATGTCGCTTGCCATGGTGCAGGCCCACGGAGTCGAGATTGACCCTGCCACGGTGTCGAAGGCAATGCCTGTTAGCGCGGACGGCCAGCAGGTAGTCTTCGCTCCTTTCGCGACTGCCTGTGGCAAATATGGGCCTCCGTTGATAAATATTGTTGCAAAGTATTCTGAGGAGCTGCATCGCGCCAAGAAGGCGGCGAAAGCGGCAGCATCAGGGGCTGGTGGAAAGTCAGTGGCATCTGACACTGCCACAGACTCGATGAAGCCCCCGAGGCCGTCGAAGCCGAAGAAGCCAACTGCTCCTTAGTTAGCTTTTGTAATAGTTAATTAGTTTATGTCCTTTTGTTTAAGAACATGCCTGCTGGCGAGTGTATCTGCTGATACTTTTGCTGGTCTTGAATGCATTTGAATCCTTTGTCATTGTGTTGACTTGGTTATCTTATTTGCTTCTATCTTGACTTGTGGTAGGGTACATCGAGTGATCCTTTGAGGGAAACTCAGGACTCGCTGACTCTTGATGATACTGTGGTACCGCCGTGTTCCAGAGTGGATGAGTTGTCGCTGCTTTCGCGACTGCGTGACCGCGTGAAACAGCTGGAGCGTGAGTTGCCCGTGCTCCGCGGTAACGCGGATGTATGGAAGTCGAAGGCGGAAAAAGGCGCCGCCTGAGAGCAGTATCTGCTTGGCGAGGTGACGCAGCTGGGCGACCAATTCAAGTGTTAGTTTTCCTGCTCTCATCTTCTTCTTGTTGTCACTCGCAATTGTACGCTGTATTTATGCTGCTGTTGCTGCTTCGTGTAGTTGTCAGCACGCGTCATCCGCAGGAGGAGAAGGATAGAATTTCCATTCGCATGCATGATCTCACCCAGGAACAACTTCAAGAGAGTGGATACTTCTGGGTGGATCATGATCGTGCGACTGCGCTGGCGACCCTGCGGGATCGTGCAGCGTGGGTGCTGCACTTTCTGAAGAAGTCACAGCCATGCTTGAAGATCATTTATCTGGCGATGTTTCCGCTGGATGATACTCCATCAAGCTTGCCGGCCCTCCTTGCCAAGTTTCAAAACCTGACCGCGGTTCGCGAGTGTGTGAGGCAACAGTTGGTGGCTGGTGCCAAGGCTGCTCTATCAATGGTGCGACTGCACAGGCCTGACGTGGATGTTGCGGCAATTGCATCTGGGCCGCCTGCACCACCGACAGGTTCTGCCTGGAATATGGTGCCGCACTACCAGGCGGTGGATCGCCCAGCAGAAGAGATCATCGACTTCTTCAAGGAACAGACCAACGTTCTCCTGCTGTAGTAGTAGCCTAGTTTGTATCCTGCATATAAGTGTACTTGTGTTGTAAAGTTCGTATAAATGTTGTGTATAATTTATTGTCAAATATGTATAAAGAGCTTTGTTAGCATGAAGTGCGTTGCACTATGCGAGTCCCTTTCGTTAGCCTGGTCATGCTTTTATCTCTGTCCCTTGTCAACCTGTCAGATGCGTTGCAGCTGGGTTGATGTTTGTGTCAAGGGTTTCGATCGAAGTACCAGCTACTCAGGATATCGCGTTTTGGTTCGTAGAACATATTTATATAGGGTGGCACGGCCCCCGAGTAGATAAATTGGAAAGGTAAAGGAAAACACAGAGTTTTGGGGCACTTAGCTTTATTTATTCGAAGAATAGTGCGAGGTACAATGTGTGGCTAAGTAGCCTTGGCTGAGTAGCCTTATTTGCAATGTAAAAAGTAAAGAGCGACTAAGGGTAGACGCGTCGCAGTTGTGCGACGTTCCAGGGGTTGGAGTATGTGACTCTTGTCTATAAATCTTGAAGGCGATAGGCGCCACCTGGGATTACTTCTGTAATCACGTATGGCCCTTCCCAGGGGGACTCGAGCTTGAGATGCCCCTGTTGCTTTAGTCGCAGGACCAGGTCGCCTTCGACGAAGGATCTGGGGCGAAGCCTCCTACTGTGGTAGTTGCGCAGGTTCTGCTGGTAGATCGTGGATCTTTCCGCGACGATTTCCCTTGCCTTGTCAAGGAGGTCGACGGAGTCTTCGAGTGCGAGGGATGACTCTTGCTCGCTGTAAGCGACCACGCGCGGCGCCTTGTACCGTACTTCGGCGGGTAGCACTGCTTCGGCTCCGTGCACCATGAAGAATGGCGTGTAGCCTATGGCGCTGTTTGGAGTTGTGCGTAGGCTCCAGAGTACGGATGGCAGTTCGTATGGCCAGCAACCCGCGGCTTGTTCGAGTGGCCAGAGGAGTCACTTCTTGATGCCGCCGCAGACGAACCTATTTGCTTTTTCCACCTGACCGTTGGTCTGTGGATGCGCTACTGAGGCGTAGCTGATGTTGATCCCTAGGTTCTCGTAGAATTCTTGGAACTCCTTGGATGTGAAGTTCGTCCCGTTGTCGGTGATGATGTTGTGCGGCACTCCGAAGCGATAGACGATGGACTCAAAGAACTTGACTGCGCTATGTCCTGATTGGTTGGTCATTGGCATGGCCTCAATCCACTTGGTGAATTTGTCGACTGCGACCAAGAGGTAGACATAGCCTCCTCGTGAGGACCTTGGGAGTTTGCCGACCATGTCGAGTCCCCATTGCATGAAGGGCCAGGCCAACGGAATTGGCCGGAGTTCTGCGCCAGGTGCGTGCGGCTTGTCCGCGAATCGTTGGCATGCGTTGCACTTCTGGACGATGTCCTTGGCGTTGCGCATGGCCGTAGGCCAGTAGAACCCAGCTCGCGGAGCTTTGGCCACGAGGGCGCGACTGCCGGCATGGTGCCCGCAGGTCCCTTCATGGATGTCGAGGAGAACAGCTCTTCCGTCGGCCGTGGAGACGCATCGTTGTAGTACTCTTATGATGCCGCATTTATACAGTTCGTCGTTGATAACAGCGAATGCCTTGGATCGCCGCGCGATGTGCCGTGCATCAGTCGGACCGTCCGGTAACCTTTTGCTGAGGAGATGCGTGATGTATGGTTGCGTCCAGGATTGCTCAATCATCATGACGCTCATTGGTCCCTCGAGTCCTATGTCCAGCTCCAAGTCATCGAGTGCCATTGGCTCATTGGGCGGCGTAGCCCCCGAGTCCGTTGCTGCGCTTGTTTTCTTCTCTACGGCCTTTGGCTTGATGGAGCATTCGCAGATGCGCTCGAGGAATACCCAGGTGGTATGGGGGCGCAGGTAGAGCCTATGTTGGCGAGTGCGTCCGCCTCTTCATTGCTTTCGCGACCTACGTGTCGCAGCTCGCAACCGTCGAAGTCTCCTTCGAGTGTGTCGTAGAGGTCGCGGTAGGACATGTCTGGCTTGTCCGGGAGTTGGTTTTCCATCCAATGTACGAGGAAGTCAGGGAGAACTTGCGATTTGATTGCGCCGCGCTTTTCGTATGTGATGTCTCGTGGAGACAGTTCTATTCCCCAAAGCGTGACTCGCCCCGTGGCGTCGGGGTTGTTGAGGATATGCCCCAATGGGGTGTCGTTGACCACCACGACTGGGTGTTCCTGGAAGTAATGGCGCAGTTGCCGGGCGGTCATGAAGACACCGTACGCCATCTTCTGGTAGTACGGGTACCGCTGTTTTGTTGGCGTGAGGACCTCGCTGAGGTAGTATACTGGGCGTTGCACGCCGTGGACTTTGGTTTCCTCAGCTCGCTCGACGACGAGCACTGTGCCGACCACCTGGTTGGTGGCTAAAATATATCACAACAGTGGTTCCCTTTATCTTGGGGTCACCAGCACTGGCGAAGTGGATAGCAGGCGCTTTAGATCTTCGAATGCTTCTTGCGCTTCGTTGGTCCACTCGAATTTTTCAGCTTTGCGGAGGAGCTGGTAGAAGGGCAACGCTTTTTCACCCATCTGGCTGATGAATCGGCTGAGGGCCGTGATTCACCCAGCCAGCTACTGGACGCCCCTTATGTTTTTCGGCTTCTCCATGGCCAGTACGGCTTTTATTTTCTTCGGGTTTGCCTCGATTCCCCTCGCGGAAATGAGATACCTGAGTAGTTGCCCAGATGGTACGCCGAAGGCGCATTTGTCCGGATTGAGCTTGATCCGGCAGCGGTGGAGGTTGGTGAAGGTTTCGCGCAAATCATCGATTAGGGAGGCTTCCTCCTTGGTCTTGATTACTATGTCGTCGACATAGACTTGAATGTTGCGACCCAGTTGTTCCTTGAGGCAAGCCTGCATGCACCGCTGGTAGGTGGCTCCCGCGTTCTTTAGCCCGAAGGGCATTGTGTTGTAGCAGAACACACCGAAGGACGTTGTAAATGCTGTTTTCTCTTGATCTTCCTCCTTCATGCGAATCTGATTGTAGCCTGAGTAGGCGTCGAGGAAGCAGAGGCGCTCGCATCCCGCAGTGGAGTCGATGATTTGGTCGATGCGCGGCAATGGGAAGTGATCCTTTGGACAGTGTTTGTCCAGAGAGGTGAAGTCCACGCACATCCGCAGGATATCTGTGTCCTTTTTTGGTACCAGCACCGTGTTGGCGAGCCAAGTGCTTTCCTTGATCTCGCGTATGAACTTGGCTTCGAGGAGTCTGTTGATCTCCATTCCAACTGCCTGCGCTCGTGGCTTAGACAATCGTCGAATTGTTTGCTTGAATGGCCTTGCGTCGGGGTTGACGTTGAGTGCGTGCTTGACAAATTCCCTGGGAACTCCTGGCATGTCCGCAGGACACCAGGCGAAAATTTCCCAGTGCTCACGGAGGAATTCGACGAGCGCGAGTTCCTATGTGGGACTCAAGTTGTTGGCGATGAGGGTCGTCTTGGAAAGATCCGGTGGATGGACCTGCACTTTCTTCGTGTGTACCGATGAGTCGAAGGAGAGATCAGGTGAGCTTGGCCGGCTCAAAGGAGGCAGACTGTTGTCTGTCGTCTCCTTTAGTCTCGCGAGTTCCTCCTGCATGCCGAAGGACTGGGAAATTTTGTTGAATTCCCTGTCGCAACTGTCAGATCGCTCGAAGCTCCCGTTGATCGTGATGACGCCATTGGGACCTGGCATTTTCATCTGTAGGTAGGCGTAGTGGGGCACTGCCATGAACCTAGCGAACGCGACGCTCCTGAGGATGCAGTGGTACTGTGAGGGCCAGTCGACGACCTCAAAGTCGATGCCCTCGTGCCAGAAGTTCTTCGGCGTGCCGAAGATGACGTCGAGGTTGATTTTGCCCAGGGGGTATACGCCTTTCCCTGGGACGATGCCGTGGAACATTGTGTCTGAGGCCTGCAGGCAAGTTAGGGGGATCCTCATTGCTCGCAAGGTACTCGCGAATATAAGGTTGATGCCACTTCCGCCATCCATGAAGACGCGGCTCATGTTGAAGCCTCCGATTTGCGCCTCGAGTACGAGGGGGCAATGGCCTGGACGGGGTACCTGAGGCGGATGGTCGCGTTTGTCGAAGGTGATGCAGGACTCGCTTCCACTGAGGTACTCAGTGGTGGATGGTGGCGAGTGTGTGGCCAAGTTGACTTGGCGAGTGATGGCCTTCTGCACCCTATTGGAGGGGCGTCCCTTTTGGATCATCATGGTGCCCATGGCCCGTGGGTACGGTTCGCCTCCATGGTGCTGGTCCGGTGCGGCTGCATTCGGGGGTGGCTCAGGTGGAGGTGGCGGAGCGCCATGTGCCACGGCACCTGGAGCGTCTCCGTAGCCTCTTTCGACTGCATTGCGGTTCATCCGAACCAGTCCCTCATGTAGCTTGAGGAACTCGTGGCAATCCTTGAGGAGGTGGTTGGACTTCTTCTTGCCATCATGCTTGTCGATGTAGAAGTGCACCGTACATGGCCCAGACAGTTTGTCCTCAATGGAGCTCGCGGGTGCCTCGTTGCGAGTGCGGCATTGCCACACTTGCGTGGTTTTCCTGAAGTCGCGGTATCCGCCGCTACGGTATCCGCTGCTGCGGTTGTCGTCGCGTCTTTTGGCGTAGCCGGCCGCGACCATATTGACGTCGTCGCGGTAATCGTAAATGCGCATGCGACGCTTGCCTCGGCGATCGCGTCTGCGCTCGAGCTCCGCCTCCTCGTCGGAGTGAACGCGATTCTTCACTGAATCTTCTCCATTGGCCCACCGATTCGCGATCTCCATCAGGTGGTCGATGTTCTTGGGCTTTGAGCGGCCCAGCTCCTCTCTGAGTTCTAAGTGGCGGGCGCCACCATTGAATGCGTCAATCGCGCGATCCTCCGAGATATTTTCTGCGGAGTTCTTGATGATGGACCACCTTTGGATGTAGGAGCGCAGCGATTCGCCAGATCTTTGCGGGCAGCATCTCAACTTTTTGATTGATGTGGGCCGCTTGTATGTGCCCTTAAAGTTGCGCACGAAGCTGTAAACCAGCTTGTCCCAACTACGAATGGATCCGCGTGGGAGGTTGTTAAGCCATGCTCGGGCGGCGCCCTGCAGCTGTAGCTGCAAGCATTGCATGGCCGTGCTTCGATTGCCTCCGTGGAGCCTGACGGAGGAGATGTGGTCCTCCATCCAGATCTTCGGGTCCTGTAGGCCGTCAAATTTCAGGTTCTCTGACGGGAGTTTAAACCCTTTAGGCATTTGTTTCTGCCTAATGGATCTGCTGAAGCATCTAGCGCCGCAGAGCTCCACATCTTCCTCTTTTGAGTCAGTCGACCGAGCACGTCGTGCTCTTGACTTGTCTATCTTGTGCTACGTGATGTCATCATGTGCGTCGTAGTCGTGGTCGTGTCGTCGTGAGCGGCGACATCGAGACAAGTCATGACTATCATCGCTGGATGAGGGCGAGGAGTAACGCTTTGCTAGCACTTTGCCCTTCTTTGGTTCCAATGTCGGCTCCTTGTCGAGGGAGGCCTCGATTAATCCCAAGCCCGCGATCATAGATCGGTGCATGGCGGCTCGAGGGTCCCCAGCTGGTGGCTGGTTGTTCAGGAGGTACATGGTGGCCGCTGTCACCGCAGCCTGCGGCGTCTTGGGGACCACATTGCCCCTGGTGTCGACTATCATAGAGCCGAAGTCGAGGACCTTTGCGGCCTCTATGCGTTCCTGCTCGGTGAGATGGGCCATCCGAGATTGCCTCTTCTTGGCGAGGTGCTCGTTGCCCTTTGAGGAGGATCCTCCGTAGGAGGAGAGCCCAGCACGACGAAGGCTCGACTCGTCTGCCGCCTTTTTGCGCGCCTCGAGTTGCGCGATTGTTTGTACTTGGCACTTGAATTCTTCATTTAGGAGCTAGTGATAGCCCATCAGCAGCTCTTGCGGGGATCCAAAGGGTAGAGGGGTGCCTCGCAGGGCCTCGCGGCAGCGAGCCCATTCTTGCTCGTTGAGCTTGATCACGACGCGTTCGCCGGTTTGCTCATTTATTATGGTTGGAGGTTCGACTGCCCCTCCGTTGTCAACGGGGGTGCGATTGCCACCGTTACCGCCGTTGCCGCCATTGCCACCGTTGCCGCTGTTAGGCGGGTCGGTTCCGTTGCCGCGATTGCCGCCGTTATCGCGGTTGGCAGAGGTGTCGCCTGCATTGATGACGGCACACATGAAGTGATTGGGGAAGCTGCTGCTTCCACAACTCTCAGATCCGGAACCGTGGGTTCCATCTTCAGTGGCCAGATCGCTCAGATCAGAGTCGCGACTGCTATCGCTGACCGTGTTCTCGACTGCTGTCGGGGTGTTAAGCTCGCTGAGGGTGCCGATCGATGGAGGAAACCATGATGCTGGGGCAATCGACGATGCTGTCGGCTGATCAGGCATGTGAAGCGTGCCCATCTGACCGACTTGGAAGCAGAAGCTCCCTATCGCCAGGTTGATTCCGTCGCCTACGAACTCGAAGGCCGGGCGAGTGGCCGGCGTGTGGACGGTGAAGTCGAACGCGCCGAAGAGCTGGCGAATCTCCGCTGTTGCGGAGTTGTAGATCGCGGTTGATGGGGCCGAAGAAGCCGCAACATCAGCACTCCCAATTCCCACAGACGGCGCCAATTGACGAGGGTTTAACTCATCAATGCCCATTGTTATGGACTTGGGTTTTGTAGAAGGAGGGAGAGCTGGAGACATCTATCGGCTAGCAAACAAGCACACAGGGGACAAAGATTTACCCAGGTTCAGGCCTCGTAGAGGTCCCTACTCCTGCTTGTCTGCTCGTGGAATTATCGAAGGAACCGAAGGTTACAATGGTGCGCAGATGCAATCTGGCGAGGGTTGTGAAAACTAGGGTTGCGTGTGTCTTCCTCGCTGCCCCCTCCTAGCCCTTATATAGATAGGCTAGGTCTCGGGTAGCAGGTCGAGTCGGTTACAAATTAGGGTTTTCCCCTTCAAACTTTCTATGTTTAGCTTCTTCTTGTTCTTCAAGCAATCGAGAGTCCGTAGGTTACTCGAGTCCTTCATTTGAGCCTTGGCGACACCGTGGGCCTATACGTACTTAGGCTGGATATACCAAGCTCGAGTACCTGTAGGGTATACTTATATCAACTGATGTTTGTCAAAGATGGAGAACTAGCCAGACGAAGAGCCCAGCACACCACCGAGAACCCAGAACTGATAGCCTCGTTTGAAGCTATGCGGTGGACTGAAGACCAAGAAGAAACTTGATATAGGATTTTTTAATCTCTTCTATAATTTTTTCTTCTTTTTAGAGCCAGTTGTACTCTTTTCCCTTATCAGGGATGGAAGGTTTTGATGAGGCAGCTAATAATAAAGGCCAATTTTATCCCCATACAAACTTGTCTTCATATTGTCCTTGCCCCAATGCCCCTTGGTCTCACTTCTTTCCCTTTAAATAGAGCAACCCACCCTCTCATTCTCCACACCACCACTCTCATTCTTCACACCACATGGCTGCTGAACCAAATCTCAACCAGTGGAACTTTGGAGCAAATCCACCAAGACCCCAACCACCAAGAAGAATAAGCCGCATTTGGGAGCACTTCGATCAAGAAGTGTGTGAGGTAGATGGTGAACAAGTGAATACAGCTAGGTGCAGAAGATGCGGCCGTTTGTTCATATTGCGTCGTGGAGCTGGAACTGGTCACTTGCATAGGCATGTCTTGTCTCACCAGAGGCAAGACGCAGGGAACTAATTAGTTGATGTAATTTTTTTCTTTTCGAGCAGGTTGTACTTTTTTCCTTAGTAGGGATGTAAGGTTTTTTAATAAGGCAATATTAATAAAGCTTACTTTTTATCCCATATGAAAATTTGTGTCATTTTACTATTTTTCTGCAATTTTTGGCATTTTTAGCATTTTTTTGAACACAAATCAAAGAAAAACAAAAAAAAGGCAAAACGGGCTGTTTTCGGCCCCACGGGCCCCACGTGCCACGGGTCAGCCCGCCAGACACACTCGACATGGGTTGAACCATATCCACATCGGCGAGTTGACGAGGCTACTCTAACCGGTGGGTCCGTTTGTCAGATCTAGATTCGATGTCAAATGTGGTGATATGGATTAGCGGCTAATCATTAGCGATTTATGGATGCCCCCCCCCCCCCCCCTCTAAAAATCCAGAAGTATTTAAAAACCATTAATCCTCTCTTGTTTAGTTAAACATGATTGACTGAAAGTCACGTGACACACATGCATAAACCTTGCTTGTGGCTCTCAGCTAAACCCCTCTCGATATCTATTTAGGGCATAGATACATCTAAATTTAAACAAATTCTCGATATCTATTTTAAGACCGAGGAATTGGATATTTTCTCTCTCTTCCGAGACTAATAACATAGATACTCATATAAAAAGCGCAGTGCCGAAAGTTGGACAAGAAAAAAGACAGCTAATTGCGCGCGCGTTCCTCCGTTACTCCAAAGGGCAGCCAGCGGAGTCGGCGAGCCCCGAACACGATACCGGTCCGAAAGGCTTGGTACGGCAAGGACCGGGATGGACGGACGACAAGGACAGGCTTGGCCAAATCTGCCTGAATGCGTGCCTGCAATGCCGGTTCCGTCCTGCCAATTCCACTCGTGTAGCTTGCAGATGCAGCATATGCACTAGAACGAGTCTAAGGAAAATAATGAGCTCAGCTTACGTAGACACATACAGTGAATCTGTACATTGATAATCTCCATCAGCTAAGTTACTTTTTTTTTCCATCAGTCCGAACGCGAACACTTGATGCCGCTGACGACAACTTGACAAAAAAACAAGTGAGTGAGTGGAATGTTACGCGCTTATTACGCTCATCAATCCATCCGTCGGCTGCGGCAGCCAGAGGGATAAGGATTGATTCCATGGCCGCCAAAGCACACCTCCAAAGATATTCTAGTTAGCATAAGCTAACCAAGGGTCCATGACAAAATCACACGAGATAGGAAAGGTATCCCTGCATCCATCCCATCCATCCATCAACTATATACCTTTCTTCATGCCCCATGAACGAGTCACGATCACAATCCCAGCTAGGCACAATACAACACATATCTAAGATAAGCCCTGCCACACACAAATGCCAATTAAACCTCTCGCCAAAACGCTGTTCAGAACGGTCAAGTTTCAGTCTTCAGGTTCTAAATCAGGCTGGCACAGCAAGCACATGACTGATACCGGATACACTACACCGCCCGACTTCTAAATCTAGACACGACTAAGCTCGCTCATCAAAGGAAGACCAAAGTGGACACAAATCATGAGCGCCAAACACTGAGTCATCACCTGCAGATTTACAGTAGTCGTCATCTGCGCCCAAGCCCACGCTGCTGGAATCACACACAAAAAAAAACCTGGAGCTCAGGATGGGACTGCTGATCTGGCTACGGCTCCGTCGAATCTGTGCAAACAGGGCGATGGATTAATAATATTCAGACAATACAGAAGAATTATCAGCTCGGATTGTTACGGATTAGAGAGTTTACAAGCAAAATGGAACATGTTATAGAGGCCAAATAATACATCGCATTAGGGGCAGAATGAGAATAGTAGCATTTTCCCCGCTGGTGCTAATACTGATCTGAACTGAATTTGAGATAGTATGTAACCGCAAACACTCGCTTTTATGCGTTCTGCAGTGTAATTTTTTGCAATGCAACTTGGAATACACAGGCAGACAGAGGCATGTACGCATACATAAAAATGAGTCTAACAAGTGACAAACTGCTAACTTGGGTTAATCTAAAAAATTAACTTATAACTAATGTCACTGGAGCAAAAAGAAGAATCACAGGTCTCGGCAGCCACTATCAACAAACTGTGTGTCTGTGTGTGCCCTCTACCATCCTACATAGATTAATGCCTATATTTGGCATGCATTGGCAGACTCAGAAAGAGGCAGGTGCAGTGTTCGAACTATCAAGGCTCACCTAGGCGCATACAACTGATCTTATAAGGCTGATTCAAATAAAACAGATTGTGAACACAGGCTGTTCTTGCTACAAAAAGCAGTGAGTCAGGCTCTTATTTGTAACCGTAGCAGTTATGCAGATTCATTTTGAAATAACAATGGAGTAAAACTTATATATGTGAACATGACTCAAAGTCTTAAAAGGAAAATCTTCAGGCCGAGAAGGGGGACATATTCATATAAAAATTCAGAATAGATTGTACATGTTCAAGAGTTCGAGCTAAATGGAACATTTTTCTCTGAGGGGCCAGAAGCAGAATAGCATCTGTCCCACTGGTAATAATACTGATCTAAACTGAATTTGATATAGTATGTAACTGCAAAAACACTCGCTTTTATGTGTTCTGTAGCGTAATTTGCAATGCAACCAGGCATAGGCATGTAGACATAAATAAATGAGTCTAACAAGTGTCAAACTTCTAACTTGGGTCAATCTTATATCACTGAAGGGAAAAAAGAATCATGGGTCTCGACAGCCACTATCAACAAAACTGTTTGTCTGTGAGTGCCCTCTATCATCCTACACAGATTAATGCTTATATTAGGCATGCATTGGAAGACTCGGAAAGAGGCGGGTGAAATGTTCGAACTATCAAGGCTCATCTAGGCACAAACAACTGATCTGATAAGGCTGATAGAAAGCAAATAGCTTGTGAACACAGGCTGTTCTTGCTAAAAAAAGCAGTGAGTGAGTCAGGATATTATTTGTAACCATAGCAGTTATGCAGATTCATTTCAAAATAACAACGGAGAAAAAAATTATAGATGTGAAGATGACTCAAAGCCTAAAAGGGAAAAATCTTCAGGCCGAGAAGGTGGACATATTCATATAAGAATTTTCATCTCAGATTGTGCACATTCAAGAGTTTACAAGTAAAACTGAACAAATAATCGGTGGCTACATGCCTAAATAGTATATAGTATTACAGGCAGAAGCAGGATGCATATGTCCCAGTTGTAATATTGATCTCAACTAAATATGAAACATGTAACTGCAAATACTCAAGTTTATGTGTCTAGAAGTGTAACTAGCACAAAGCCAGACAGAGGCATGTAGGCTGTAAGCATAAATAAATGAGCCCTCGAAATCTCGGATCATGCAAAAGCGGTACCTTTATGATGCAGAACTTTTTATATTACCTAAATAGTCTAACAAACCTCTAACTTAGGTCGTTTTGAATAAAAAGCTTAGAACTTACATCACACAAGGAAAAAAAAATCAATGGGTCTTGGCAGCCACAATCGACAAACTGTGTGTGCCCTCTACCATCCTACAGAGATTAATGCTTATATTTGGCATGTTTTGGGAGACTGGGAAAGAGGCAGGTGAAATGTTCAAGCTATCTTAAAAAAGAGCGAAAAAGAAAAACTGGATGTCCCGCTCCCGCCTATAACTGACCTTATGAGTCTGATTCAAAGAAAAACAGCTAGTGAGCACAAGCTGTTGTTGCTACACAGAGCAGTAAGTCTGGTTCTTATTTGAGATTGTAGCAATTATGCAGATTTATATCAAAACCACATCCAAGATAAATTATAGAGGACGACTAAAAGTCTTAAATAAAATTTCTTTTCTGCAACCTTATATTTATAAAGGAAAAGCAGAAAGATGAACCGTGCTTGCCTGATTGTATAGAACGAATTTTCATGAGGTGAGTGAAACAATAGAAAGGTAAGCTAGATCTATACTAGTATTCCTTCTGCACCTTGAACATAAAAGTATTCATCAAAAATAATTGTGGTGATATAGCATTTCCATGATTTCATTAGGCCTAAAATAACAATGGATGCATAAGCTATGTGAAAGATCTTTTCCCTTGTCAGATTCCCTCCAAACAGCGATTGGAACAAACAAAACAACAAATCACAATCATGTTCCTGGGCTTGATTAGCTTACCCGCAAGAACAAGAAAACAACAAGTGCTAAATTCTGTAAACAAGAATGACCAATCATATAATGAACTATTAAGCATTAGACAGGCTGTGTGCGAACTATGAACGGAAGGACATAAAACTAGGATGCAACAGAAAATTTATAGATGTGAAGATGACTCAATCAAAGTCTAAAAAACAAAAATCTTCAGGCTGAGAAGTGGGACATATTCATATAAGAATTTTCATCTCGGATTGGGCATATTCAAGAGTTTAGAAGAAAAATTGAACAAATAATCTGTGGCTACATAGTATACATTATTAAATGCAGAAGCAGAATAGCATCTGTGCCAGTTATAATATTGATCTCAACTAAATTTGAGACATGTAAATACTCACCTTTATGCGTTTAGAAGTGTAACCAGCACAAAGCCAGACAGAGGCATGTAAGCATAAATAAATCATGCAAAAGTGGTACCTTTGTGTCGCAGAACTTTTTATATTACCTAAATAGTCTAACAAACTTCTAACTTAGGTTGTTCGAATAAAAACTTAGAACTGACATCACACAAGTTAAAACAAATCAATGGGATTTGGCAGCCATAAACGACAAACTGTGTGTGCCCTCTACCATCCTACAGAGATTAATGCTTATATTTGGCATGTCAAAAGTTCAACCTATCTTAAAAAGGAGCGAAAAAGAAAAACTGGGTGCCCCGCCTATAACTGACCCTACGAGGCTGATTCAGATAAAACAGCTTGTGAGCACAAGCTGTTCTTCCTATATCAAACTATCTTTTCCCTTGTAGTCTCTCCAAACAGGGAACGGAACAAACAAAACAACAAATCACAATCATGTTCCCGAGCTTGATTAGCTTACCCACAAGCACAAGAAAACAACAGATGCTAAATTCCGTAAACAAAAATGACCAATCATATAATGAAATTAATCATTAGACAGGCTGTGTGCAAACTATGAAGGCAACGGAATAACAAGGATGCAATAGAAAATTTACCGTTTCATACTGTCGGTGAAGACAACGATGGTGGGAAGTTGGTGTATATCCACGTCTTGGAAAAGGCAAACCCAGAAGATTTGGTACAAACCCTCTCAAGCTGCAACGTCTTGACATCAACCGAGATATATTCAAAGCCTAGCCTCTGCGGAGTTGAGCCTATGAACTGCATGGCTCCAAGCTTTCCTAAGAGCAAGTACGTCCCAGCTGCAGCTTTGATATCATGCGGGCGCCCAGGTGACTCTAGTGAGATTGTCTTCTCCAGCTGCCAATTGCCAGAACTCTCACCTTTGTTTCCCTTTATGTAATAACATAGATCAAGCTTTCCAGCTAAAGCTTCATCAAGGATACCGAACAGTCCAATCCTGCCTTCCCCTGCCTCCACAATGGCTAGACCTAGCGGGCACCATTCTCTAGGTGGGAGGTCAGAAATGGAGAACTCCAGACTTCGGGTGTCAAACACAAGCAACTCTTTCTTCTGTGTCTCGCTGGACTCCCAGTAGAAGCAGCCATAAGCGTAATGGCGCTTGTGATAGTCATGGTCGATCGGTGACACCGTGGTCGATTCGCCGCGTTCAAGGAACAAATCCTTCCATTCCTTGGATGCAGCAGCTTGCCACTGTCCTGTGCTCGAAGAGAATACCAAAGCGGCCAGCCTAGTATGGAAATGTACCATCCATATCACACCAAATGCCGTCTCTGCCTCTTCGTCAATGGGAACGAGGAAAGGCTCGCACCAGGGCTTGTATTCCGTGGCCGCGTGCGCCACCGAAGCGACTAAGTCTTCAGGTACAGGGGGGAGCAGGACGTACCCCCGATGCAAGGGGTCGCACACCGCGAGCTCCATGGAGACCTGGCGCTGCTGGCACTCGCCGGGGCAGAGGAGGAGGACGCGGCCGTCGCGGATGTCCTGAACGGCCCAGTCGAGGTGGTTGGGGAAGAAGGAGAACGAGAAGTCGGCGGCGGCGGCAAGCGCGCTGGCGGCGGGCGCGGAGCGGTGTGGCGGGAGGGGGTGGTGGAACCCGTCGCGGTCGTAAAAGGCGAGGACGGGCGGGGCGTGGAGACGATGGAAGCGGCGGAGGAAGGATTTGTCGGTGACGAGCCGGCGGAAGGATACGCAAGCGGCGGAGGCGCGGGCGAGGTCTTCCGCGGTGGGCAGCCGGAGGAAGATCTCCGCGACGAGGTGGTCGGGAATCTCCGCGACGGGGCGGCCGGGGATCTCCGCGACGGGGCGGTCGGGGTACTCGGGGATCTCCGTCAGAGTCCTCGCCGCTTTCCTGCGACCGCTCCGACGAAGCGCGGTGGAGGTCGCCATTGGAGTGGAGGAGTGGAGAATGGAAGCTGGAAAGCGGCGGCGGCGGTGGAAGAGCTGGCAGTCGGTGGAGGTGCCAGCCACCTCGAACCCTCGTGGAGATGGAGTGGAGTGTGCTGCAGTGCTGCCGGCTGGAGTTGGGAGAATAATGGCAGCGTCTCCGTGCTGCCAAATGGGCCTTGGTCGGTCAGGATGTATAATGGGCCATCTTCGGCTGGGCCGTCCGACGAGAATGAAGCGTTCAAAATGCTCCGGTCACTGTTGAAATTCCAACGATAAAAACTCTTAGATTTTCCCCCCCTTTTTCTTCTAGGGAAAAACAAAGACTCCTAAAGAATCATGTCTTGTCGATGTTACACTCTATTTGATGTATTTGAACAAATATTTTCAGTTTAACTTCGAACTGAATTCTATGACGATCGACACTCATGAGCTTCAAAGACTATGTGCTTTTAACATATCTGATTTGTTTAAAACTTTACTAGCCTTTGTAAAAAAGCATGCACAGATACAAATTTTTTTTGTAGTATTTTTATCCAGGTTTACAATATTCAAAACAAGAAACCAATGAAGAGTAACACGAAATTGCATTTATAAATGTAAAAAAGCTTCCACTAGGGCGCTGGATGGAGCCAACACTGGGCGCGCAACTGCACCCTTCACTCCACGCAACCATGTTCCTCTCAAGTAAACTACAAGCTCGTCGTGGCATGGCCGCGGCGCCCCAGCCTGCTGGATGGTCTCTAGCGCCACAGGTTTTACGGGCCTTTAAATGTAATCTGAGTAATCACCTAGCTAGACATTTTGATCTAGGAGTTAATAGCATAAAACAACAACTTTAAAAGCTAAATTTACAAAATAGTACCATTTTATATTTTGGCAATATAAATCTACCACTTTACCGTAAGAATTTTGCAATTCACGCAAATGATGAACTAGTAGTGAATTGACATCAGAATTGACAAGTTCACGGGAAGACTCGGCGCCTCTAAATAATTCTAAATCTTCCCTCGATAGATTTTCTAAATCTCAAAAAAAAGGCCAACGCATCGTCCTCAAGCTCTTGACCCGAAGTGGGTTACGCAGAGGAGAGGGCTGACCTTGTCGACACCAACCGCTGGGAGGACGAAGACTCCGTTTGGTGGAGGTCGCGGATTTGCGGTGCAGGACGCGTCGTGGAGAGGCGGAACCGACAGTGCGGAACCTCTGGCGCCTCGCCCTCGAGTTCCCCTACCTCGCGGTGTACTGCCCATCATCGGTCTGCAATGCCCCGTCGTCATTGCCTTTCCCTTTGATGCGCCGACAATTCTCGCCTGACACGGTCTCCCTCGCCATCGAGCTTGAGACCTCTCGTGGTAGGCGTGCCGAGAATGCCATCGGCATCCAGAGCATGAGGCCACTGGCACCGCTCATAGTCCTGCTGCCCTAGACCACCCTCCTGCCAACCACCATGTCCTAAGAGAGTGGATGTACGGCCCAACCATCCAAGTTCAAATCCTCACGGTTGAGAAATTGGATTCGTATTATTTCAAGAAATTAAACTCGATGTGGGGATTTTCCCCACCGCTTTTCTTTCAAAAAAACACCATGTCTTTCAGACCCATCATTCCTGTTTTGTTCATTCCGAAAAAGGAATCAAAACAGAGACCTCTCTACCACCCGCGTCACGTCCGTCTTCCTCCGCTCCGGCATTGAGACGCCGCTTCATTGATCTCCCGCACCACCTTTCCCTGGACCTCCTCGCCGGCTTCCTCATCATTATGAGGTCATACCGAAGCTCCTAGAGCAGTCTCCATGCGACACCGAGCCTCCTCACCGTGTCATCCCAGTTTGGTCGGCGTTGTCGTCGATAGAAACGTTGACCCCGAGCGTCCACTCCTCCGCCGGCCAGCCCCACGTGTTCCTGGTGAGGTTCGGTGCTCTTGTACCTCTCCTCTCTCCCCATCCTTCTCCATGTAGTGCCCATGCATCGCTGCCATCGCCGTCCTCCGCGGTGCCACACTGTCCGTCCGTATGTCAGCCTACTTTGTTTGACCTGGCCAACTGAGGCCATAAGTTGACCCCATGCCCACTTGTCCTGCTAGCCCAACCCAATGTTTTCCGCTAAGGTGAGCAAACATCGTTACATTGAGCCATCTCCCCAGCGCCATGTCATCCTGACCGGTCGGTCCTACTGTCAGTTTCGGTGTTAATTAATGCTCAGTGTGTCATTTGCGCGAATTGTAAAATCCATGTTGTAGAGTGGTAGATTTACATTACCAAAACATAAAAGGGTATCATTCGTAAATTTAGCCTTTAAAGTGGTAGTTTTAGGCTATTAACTCCTTGCCTAGCTAACTCGTGAACTACAGAGTTTACTTCTCTAATTTTTCAGTTGACAAGCCACAAAAATGAACGAAAACCGTCTCCGCAAAAAAAATGAACGAAAACCGCCGCTGCAGTTCCGGGCCAGAGATGTCAAGATCACTCTGTCAGCTGCCCTGGAACTGAGCTAGAATTCAGAGCTTGAGCTTCAGCACACAGAGCATCCTGAACGAAAGTCCAGTTGGCTATTACTAGCAGTTGCAGAGCTTCCGTCGATATGCTGGATCAGAGCTCCTGCTCCTCGTGGTGAATCTTCATCGAAGGGGCGTCAACGTTCACCTTATTAACATGGTTCTGCAGCGGTTTCATGTTTGATGTAACCGCAGTTACCTAAGAGGTTTAAAGTTAACAACACATCCTCAAATTTATATTTCCTAGATACGGCCTTCTATCCGGAAATAAGTGACTTGAATTTGTCTAGATTCGCATATATCGATACACTAAAATACGTCTAAATACAACGTGAATCTCGACAAATCCATGTCACTTATTTCTGGACAGAGGGAGTAGTACAGTTTTTGACTTGATTGCATGCACCGTGAGTCAGGCATATACTATTCTATTTGTTTCCTTTCTTGGACTTGATTGCAAATTCCATGAATTGACAAGATGACAAGGGTCATTTGATTTTCTGACTCAAATGGTTGTTAGTTTTTTGCTGAATTCCGCAACCTTAATGTATTTTCAGGTGGTTTGTGAATGAAGGCTATTTGAAAAAAAAATCAGGGCTGTTCAACCCAGATGACGTCGCCTATGTACAGAATGTTGGCGTCTCTGCTGTAAGTAATCCGATTGCTTGTGGACTGACGAAAAATTTTCCCACCTCATTTAAACAAAGCAACATTTTTCCTTTGAATGCATATCAATATTTGGCCCACAAAATATACGCTAGAAACTACCTAGCAGCCAGGACTTTCTTTTCTACATAAGAAGATCTCAACAACAGAACAAATTTACTACTCTTTCGTTTTGGTTAGACCCAGCAGCAAGCCACCGAGCCCTTCCCCATAAAAAATTAATTTAATGTCGTGGACCCGTAGGACCCATATCAGATATTAAATTGATAAAAACAGATACTACAATTGATCTTAGCCTGAGGCCGAGAAAGGTATGATTTGGACGGAGCCCTTGCGTCGCCTTATATTTGCTCACGTACCGCCTCTGTTTAACCGCAGGAGCCATGTGGGACTAATATTCCAATCTATATCTATACCTAATAATAAAGGACGGATTGTTTCTTCCGGTCCAACACTTTTTTGGACCGTTTTATCCTTCCACCAACACCAAATTATCCACCAATGCCACCGATAAGTAAAAAAAACTGTTTGATATTTTTTTTGTGCACCTAAAAAAACTGTTTGATATTTTTTCTGTGCATGAGATGGTCTACGCTTGCGGTGTTGTTAGTCAGCTCTATGCTTTCGATAATTATCTTTAACATGATTGCAAGGACGGGCCCAGCAAGTCATGGCTCATGGTAAGGCTCACACCAGCTTAATTGTAAGTCACGTCTGGGAGCCGAATGATGGCCAGTTCATCCCTGTGAGACAGATGCAGCTCGGGCTTTATATTAGTCCCACATTGACAAATTAGTGAAAAAACAACCATCTTTTTTTTAAACAAAAAACAACCATCTTAAATAGAAGCCCTCTCTCTTAAGTTATAAGCAAGTTGCATACAGCCAGGTGCAGCGCATGGATGCTCATGGAAAAGGAGAGTTAACTTAAAAAATATTGCTGTTGAGCACCAAATATGGACCTATGCCATAGAAGCAGTGTTAGCTTTTGAGCTTGGAGAGGACTAAATGGTGGGCACATGCGCGTGGAATTTGGAACACCAGCGGGAAAACTGCCGGCCGGCGGCAGCTTTGGAGTTATCAGCTCTCTCCATAATGATCCCAGCACGATGATTCAACTCATAAAAGATAAAAGAAAGAGAGCCCCATAGTCCGGATCAACTTACATACGTGAACAGCCGCCCTGGACATCGCCGGGCCACCCCGGCCGCCGCTGCACGCCGACATGGCACCGGCTCGACCTCCCTGCTTCGAGGCCGCCTCCTGTAGTCCTGTCCGACCTGCTCAGATTCACGGCCATCGTCGGTCGTGCTTCCATGAGAAAAGAAGACGGCCATGCCGTGCGGGACTCGCACGCCTCTATCATCTGTCTTCATGAAACCAAACTCGACAACGTAAATGATGCGATAATATCCGCCACGCTCGGTCCAAACTTCACTGCTAACTACGCCTGCCTTCCGGCCTCTGGCACTCGGGGAGGCATCATTTTAGCAGCCTCAAGCGCTTTCTTCACTTTGTCGGACCCCCATATTACGGATCACACGCTTTCCGCTACGATCACCATGCTCGAGGAGGGGATAAAATGGACTCTAACCTGTGTCTACGGGCCGCAAGGGGATCCGGAGAAGTTTGCCTTCATCGAGGAACTAAGATCCCTTAAACCTTTCGTCAGAGATGAATGGCTCCTGGTCGACAACTTTAACCTCATCACGAAAGCCTCCGACAAGAACAACCTAAACATCAACCACCGTCTCATCCGCAAGTTTAGAGAGGCAAGAGACTTCTTACAGTTAAAAGACATGTGCATGGTCGGAAGACGTTTCACTTGGTCAAACGCCCAGGCCGACCCGGTTCTCACCAAGATCGACCATGTTTTCTACTCGGACGATTGGGACTTTCTCTTCCCGGACGCACATCTTCAGGCCATCACCTCGGGTTGCTCTGATCATTCCCCTCTTCTGCTCCAAGGATGTGTGGCCACGACCAGAAAGTCCTCGTTCAAATTCGAACAGTACTGGCTGCGTATGGAGGGCTTTAAGGAAACTGTCGAGGAGGCCTGGCACAAGGACATCCAGGTCATGGACCCCATTCGTAGAATTCACATAAAGTTGTCCCGCACTGCGAAGGCCCTCAAGAAGTGGCAACGACAATGCACGGGTGTCCTGCGCCATCAGATAACCCTGGCCAAAGAGCTTATATGGAGGTTTGATCTCGCTGAGGAATCTAGAGCTTTATCGGATGACGAAAGGGAGTTGCGGAGACGACTCAAAGCTTCTTATGTCGGGATGCTAGCCATCCAGAAAATTAAGCTACGGCAGAGATCGAGACTTACTTGGATCCGCCTGGGCGATGCCAACACTAAGCTCTTCCACACAAGGGTGAATGGTCGTCGCAGGAAGGTTTTTATCCAATCGCTCGCCACCGTGGGTGGCATGGCTATCACGACAAAGGACAACGAGGAGGTGCTCCTGAATCATTTCAGCGACTTGCTTGGGACAAGAGCACCTAGGCAGGTCTGCCTCAACTAGGACGGCCTCGGCTACACCCCTCACGACCTAACCGACCTCAACGCCCCCTTCGACGATGATGAGATTAAGGAGGCGGTCTTCTCCATGCCTTCGGTGAAAGCACCGGGACCTGACGGCTTTATTGGAGTTTTCTTCAAATCTTGTTGGGGCACTATCAAGAACGACGTCATCAACGCCATCTCCCATATGTCCAAACTCCGGGCAAACTGCGTCAACCTTGTAAATTCTGCCAATATCATACTGATCCCAAAGAAGGCAGACGCCGCATCCGTGGGAGACTACAGGCCTATCAGCCTTATCCACAGCCTGTCAAAGATCTTCTCCAAGCTCCTCGCCAACCGTCTGGCCCCGAGGCTACCAGACATCGTCTCAAAATGCCAAAGTGCTTTCGTCAAGAAGAGGAGCATCCACGACAATTTTTTACATGTGCAGAACCTCATTAGAGAGCTCTACTCCTCGAAGACCCCGAGTTTTTTCCTGAAGTTGGACATATCAAAAGCCTTCGACTCAGTTGGATGGGCCTACCTTATCGAGGTGATGACTGCCCTGGGCTTCGGCCTGACCTGGCGCAACTGGGTCTGCCTCTCCCTGGCCTCTGCATCCTCGAGAATCCTCCTCAACGGCAATCCTGGCAAGCCTTTCTGGCACGCCCGCGGACTCAGACAAGGCGACCCCCTCTCCCCCATGCTATTCATCCTCGCCATCGACCCGCTGCAGCACATCCTGGCCAAAGCGACATCGAGCGGGCTTCTAAGCCCCATCCACTCTAGATCGACTACCTGCAGAATCTCCCTCTATGCCGATGATGCCGGAATTTTTGTCAACCCGGTGAAAGAGGAGCTCGTCGCCATCTCTGAGATTCTCAAGTGTTTTGGTCGGGCCAGTGGGCTCGTCACCAACTTGGCAAAATCGGAGGTCTTTCTGGTGCATTGCGGGCAGATCAACATCGCGGACCTGCTGCCATCCTTCCCGGCCAAACTTGCTACCTTCCCCGGAAAGTACTTAGGACTACCGCTGCACATCCGTCGCCTTCGCAAAGTGGACCTCCAACCCCTCCTCGACAAAATCGCCAGAAAACTTCCGGGATGGTACGGGAAAAACATCGCGCGACCCGGGAGGACAACCCTCGCAAAATCGGTCCTTATGGCCATTGCTACTTTCCACGCCACAGCCATTCCTCTTTCTACCTGGGCGCTCAAGAAGATCACAAAGATCGCCCGGAACTTTGTCTGGGAAGGCGACGATGGGGAGCATGCGGCTAAGGGCAAGGCGCTTGTCAACTGGAAGACGGTCTATAGACCAAAGGCGTTGGAAGACGATGTTTATAGATTTTTCTATATATTTTATCAAACTTTATAAAGTTAGACTTTGACTAAACCCAGAATGCAGGGTATTTTAGGACAGAGGGAGTAGGATCACAATATACTCAACCATAGTCCACCGTGTGGTAGGGAGATTTATTTGTGTGACAGCACAACTAAACATAAAACACCTAGGTGACGGCCTCGATAGGGACGCTGTGGAGCACGACGGTCTCCACGGTGAGGCCAGGGCCAAAGCCAAAGAGCACTCCCCAATTCATGCCCTCCCCGGTAGTGGCCATGCCTTCCTGGACGGAGCGCTTACGCATCTCGTCAAGGATGAAGATGACGCATGCGCTAGACATGTTGCCATACTCGGAGAGGATGTGCCGGGTGGCTCTCATTCGCTTCTTGTCGAGATTTACCTCAGCCTCCACCATGTCAAGGATGGCTGGTCCACCGGGATGAGCCACCCAGAAGATGGAGTTCCAGTCACTGATGCCTAGTGGCGCGAAAGCGTCCACCAGCGTGCTCTCGATGTTCTTGCTGATTGCCAAAGGCACGTCCCTGTTGAGGTGGAAGGAGAGCCCCGCCTCCCGTAGATGGCCCTCGATGAAGCCATCTGTGTCCGGCAGTATGGTCTGCCTCGCCGACACCAGCTCGAACAACGGGCGCTCCACATGGACCTCGGGGTCGGCGCCCACGATCAGCGCGGCGGCTCCATCCCCGAAAAGCGCCTGGCCTATCATGGAGTCAAGATGGGACTCGGAGGGGCCACGGAAGCACATGGCGGTGATCTCCGAGCAGACGACGAGGACGCGCGCGCCACGGTTGTTTTCTGCGAGGTCCTTTGCCACGCGGAGCGCCGTGCCGCCGGCGAAGCAGCCTTGCTGGTAGAGCATGACGCGCCTGACCGACAGGGGGAGCCCTAGCATCTTGATCAGCTGGTAGTCGGCGCTAGGCATGTCCACGCCCGAGGTGGTGCAGAACACGAGGTGGGTGATCTTGGACATCGGCTGGCCCCACTCAGTTATCGCCTTGTTCGCCGCCGCCATCCCAAGCTTCGGGATCTCGTCGGTCAGGATGTCGTTCCGAGCAACGAACGACGGCGCCATGAACGTGGCGATGCTAGGGTTCTTCTGGATGATCTCTTCGGTCAGGTGCATGTGCCTCTTCCGGACCATCGACTTGTCGCCTGCATGTCAAACACAGACATGTTGTTGTTCCATTTGTAAAACTAGTATTGAACCATATATTGATCGAAGCAGGTACTTACACATCCGCTTGAACTTCTCCTTGAGATCGACGAGGTGCTCGCTGTTGGTCACTCGGAAGTAATAGTCCGCGTAGTCTGCCTGGTACACGCAGTTATCCGGCGTCGCCGTTCCGATGGCCATCACCGTCGCCGGGCCCTCCGACCTCTGCGCACTCATCACTTGCTCCACCGACATCTTCACCACTGCCCTATCTGGGTATGCGTACGATGCGTTACCGTGTCGAAATTGCAACTTAGCTAGCTACTTACCGCTGGGCTCTTATGCTATGCTTGGAGGCACAACGCCGATATTATGTAGGGGCCGGCTCACGCATTGCTAGCTACTCACGACAAAATTATCACTGTTAGCCAGAGAGCTGCTTTAGACTACACATAGTAGAATTAACGATAGTAAGTGACACGTAACCACATGCAGTTCAACATGTCTTGTCTATCCTTACCAGAACATCACACCCAAGAAAAAAAATAGGTAGGTTTCTCCACTAGTTCTTATTAGTTTTATTTTTTTTCCTTTGGAATGAATTCCAAATTAAGTTAATGAAAAGAGAGGGGATCAAAACTTGTAACAAAAATGCCCGTTATGTACCAGGGTGCATCCTCTGTGGTGCCGCTGAAGCGTTAGCTCGGCGGATAACAATGTGCCGAGCAAAAAAAAAGCATTGCATATCCACTTTTTTCGACGCAGTTATTCCCGATAGTTTTTTTTTGCCTGCACCAGCGCGAGCGCGAAAATTAGGAGTGTGCCTTAGCGTCTATAAGAACCAGGGCCTGAGGTGTGTGTTGTAGTGATACTATTTGACATATGGGTAGGCATTTGTATCATCTTACCTATGACGTCTTAGTCATGGGTCATATATCATTGCACATTAATCGCCGACTCGCATATTTTATGTTAGGTTCTCATTAGTAGATTAGTATTGACATGTTTTGTTTTTCCCTAATCGTATGTGATAATTTAAATGGTGATGAGCCATATGCTTTATGCCCGTCACTATTGTTTCAAGGCCCGGTGTATGTATTTCACGGGGTCGTCACTGGTTAAGTAATTTGAAAGTAAAAAATACACATATTTTTCATTTATATATGTAGAATATGAGCAATAGTCGTTGTATTACTCTGGGGGCAATGCCCACACATATATAGGTACAATGGGAGGCCTCCATACCTTCAGATATAAACATAGAGGAGGGGCCTAAACGCTAATATACTATACACATAATATATACTCAACACCCCCCCCCCCCCCCGCAGTCGAAGCGTCGGCGGGACAGACGCAAAGACTGGATCGAAACTCCTCAAAAGACGCCGTAGGCAATCCCTTGGTCATGATATCCGCAAACTGCTGGGAGGTGGGTACGTGTAGAACACGTATGCGATCAAGAGCCACCTGTTCGCGAACAAAGTGAATGTCGAGCTCGATGTGCTTCGTCCGGCGGTGATGGACGGGGTTGGCGGAGAGATATACAGCGGAGACGTTGTCGCAGTAGACCACGGTGGCCTTGTCGACAGGACAAGAGAGCTCCTGAAGAAGCTATCGTAGCCAGGAGCACTCGGCAACGGCGTTAGCAACAACCCGATACTCCGCCTCTGCGCTGGAGCGAGAGACCGTAGGCTGCCGCTTGGACGACCACGAAATAAGCGAGGGTCCAAGATAAACGCAGTACCCCGAGGTGGAGCGGCGCGTGTCGGGGCAGCCGGCCCAGTCAGCGTCCGAGTAGGCGATGATGTCCGTGTCGGTGGAGGCATGAAGCGAGAGGCCCAGGTCCAGAGTGCCGCGGACATAGCGGAGAATCCGCTTGACCGCCGTCCAATGAGCATCACGTGGAGCGTGCATGTGAAGGCACACCTGCTGAACAACGTACTGCAGCTCCGGTCTGGTGAGAGTGAGGTACTGGAGAGCACCAACAATAGACCGGTAGAGCTAGGCGTCGGGAGCCAAAGAACCATCCGTGGCGGAGATCTTAGCCTTCGTGTCAACAGGCGTAGAGACAGGGGTGCAGTTAAGCATCCCGGCACGATCAAGGAGCTCGTGGGCATACTTCTTCTGGTGAAGAAGGAAGCCATCCGGTCGGCGCACAACCTCAATGCCGAGGAAGTAGTGCAGGGGTCCCAAGTCCTTGAGCGCGAACTCGGTACGAAGGCGGTCGGTGAGCTGCTGCAGGAGCACAGATGTGCTAGCCGTGAGGATGATGTCGTCGACGTAGAGCAGCAGGTAAGCCGTGGTGTCTCCCATATGGTAGACAAATAGCGATGCATCGGAGCGTGTTGAGCGGAAGCCGAGTTGGTGAAGGAACGCTGCGATGCGCTGGTACCACGCCCGTGGCGCCTGCTTTAGCCCATATAAAGAGCGCGAGAGCAGGCACACATAATCCGGATGAGCGGAGTCAACGAAACCGGTGGGCTGCTGGCAGAACACTTGCTCCTCAAGATGACCATGGAGAAAGGCGTTGGGCACGTCCATCTGGTGAACAGGCCAGCAACGAGACAGGGCGAGCTGGAGCACAATGCGGATGGTCCCGGGCTTGACAATCGGGGCGAAGGTCTCGGCGAAATCAACGCCGGCGCGCTGACGAAAGCCGCGAACGACCCATCACGCTTTATGCCGATCAAGAGTACCATCCGGATGGAACTTGTGCTTGAAGACCCACGTCCCAGTGATGACGTTGGCATGGAGTGGGCGAGGCACAAGCTGCCATGTCTGGTTGCACTGCAGGGCGTCGAACTCGTCCTGCATGGCCGCTAGCCACAGCGGGTCACAGAGGGCTGCCCAAGCCGAGGCGGGCAGCGGAGAGGGCGCCTCAACTCCGTGTGATGGAGATGCCCCACCGTCATGAGGTAGAACGCTGTTGCCGCTGGCCCAGAAGGCGGAGGGCGCCGGAGGCGGCGACTGGGCTGTCGCGGCGTGGCAGATGTATGCGTCCGCGGGGTACCGCGTCGACGGGCGGAAGATGCCGGCGCGTGCATGGGTGACTGGACCCGTGGGGGCAGGCGCGGCATCACCCGAGTGGCCACTCGAGGGTGATGCGGTCGACGAGGCGGCGCCCGAGCCGGAACTCGAGGGCGACGCATGCGGTGTCGGCGGGGCAGCACCCGGGCCAGAGCTCGAGGGTGCAGCGGAGGAAGGCGACGGGGCGACACCCGAGCTGGAGCTCAAGGGCGAAGCGGGCAAAGTCGGCGGGTCGGCGCCCGAGCATGGGCTCGAGGGCGACGATGGTGGGGTCGACGAAGAGGTGCCCGAGCTAGAGCTCGAGGGCGCGGTCGACGCGGCCGGCACGGAGGCGCGGCGTCGCGGGTACCACCCGCGGGTGTAGGGGAAGACGCCGCCTGTTCCTGTGCAAACGGAAAGCAATGCTCATCAAAGTACACGTGTCGTGACGTGATGACCCGATGGGACACGGGATCATAGCAGCGATAGCCCTTGGTGTTAGCCGGGTAACCAAGAAAGACACACGGGATGGAGCGGGGAGCGAGTTTGTGAGGGGCGGTGGCAGCGACGCTGGGATAACAACGACAACCGAAGATCCGAAGACCATCGTAAGAGGGAGGGGAACCGAAGAGGAGGTGGTGTGGCGCATAGTTCCAGCGAGTACGACACGGACGGAGGTTGATGAGGAGAGTGGCGGTGGCTAGAGCATCGGGCCAGAAGGAAGGTGGGACGTAACCGTGAAAGAGAAGAGTACGGGCACAATCATTGAGGGTGCAGAGGACGCGCTCGGCACGGCCGTTTTGCTGCGAGGTGTATGGGCAAGTTAGGCGGAAGATAGTACCGTGAGATGAAAGGAGGGTGCGAATGGCGACATTATCGAACTCCTTGCCGTTATCGGTTTGGAGAGCGTGGATGGAACGACCAAACTGAGTAGACACATAGGCGTAGAAAGCGATGAGAGTGGGGGCGACGTCGGAATTTTTACGGAGAGGAAACGTCCACACAGGATGAGAAAAATCATCAAGAATAACTAAATAATACGTAAACCCAGAATTACTAGGAATTGGAGAGGTCCAGACATCACTATGAATTAACTCGAACGGAAAAGATGCAATTGTGGAAAAATTACTAAAAGGGAGACAAACATGTTTGCCGACACAACAGGCTTCACAACTATGCGTAACATTTTTATTACAAGAAAACGAAAAAACCCTCATTATTTTGATGGAGCGTGTTGGCACTGGGATGTCCAAGACGAGCATGCCAAAGATCGACGCCGGCGGAGAAAGCACGGGGTCCGGCGCCGGGGGTGGGAGACGCCTGGACGGGATACAGGTCGCCGAGGCTCTCACATCGGTGGAGCACCATCCGGGTACGGGCGTCCTTAACAGAAAAACTAGAGGAGTCAAATTCCACAGTTACAGAATTATCACGAGAAAGAATTTTGACAGAGACTAAATTCTGAATAAGATGGGGGGAGCCAATGACATTATTGAGAGACAGTGGTTTAGAAGTGGAAGGAAAACTAGTTGAACCAATGTGAGAGATAGGAAGACCAACGTCTTTACCGACAATGATGCGAGACTCGGTGGAAGTAGGAGAAGAATGTGAGAGGTTACCCAGATGAGCTGCCATGTGGGTCGACGCCCCCATGTCCATGAACCAATCGCCGCCGGCAGCGTAGGAGCCAGGAGCGGGCGCCTGATGAAGAGCGGCATAGAGCGTCGGGTCCCAGGCGGGCTGCGGAGGCGCGTAGGTCGGTGGAGCGCCGTAGGCGGACCGAAGGTCGGTGCAGCGGCGTTGTAGGCGGGGCTGTACGACGGAGCCGCGGTGAAGAGGGCCTGGTGGGTCGGTGGGCGCGAGCCGAGGAGTCCGGGGCGGGCGGGCGAGGCACGGGCATGGTGTAGGCGTGTACGACCCCCGTCCAGGGGTTGTAGCCGCCGGCCCATGGTGGCGTGGGCTGCTGGTTGCCTCCGCCGTTGCCGCCGCCACCACCGTTGCCGTTGCCACCACCGTTGCCACCGCCGTTGTTACGGCCACCGCCACGATGGCGGCCGCCATGGCCGTTGCGCTGCTGCTGCGGCTGCGGTTGGGGAGGCGCGGCGTAGGGTGCCACGGGCGCCGGGGGGCGCGGGGGCGGCTGGAAGGGCGCAGGGGCTGGAGGGGTAGGGGCGCGGTACCCAGCAGCGAAGGCGGTGTGAACGGCGCGGGTGCGGAGGTTCTTCAAGCGACGCTCCTCGAGGCGAAGATAGGCGACGACGCACTCGAAGGTGGGCTCGGCCATGAGGGTGAGGTTGGAGGCGGCGTTCCCGAGGTCCTCGTTGAGGCCGGCGGTGAGGATGGAGCGGAGGATCTCGTCGCCGATCGTGAAGCCGAGGTCGTGGAGCTCGTCGGAGATTGCCTTGAGGCGCAGGCAATAGGCGTCGAGGGTTTGATCGCGCTGCGGTTCACCGAAGAATTCCTGCTGCAGGAAGACGACCCGCTGGAGCTTGTTGTCGGGGAAGAGCCCGTTGATCTTTTTCCACACCGTATGAGCGTCGTCGCCCTCACGAATGACGGTCTTGAAGATGTCCGGCGATATGGTGAGGAACAGCCAGCGGATGATGGTGGCGTCGATGGCGAGCCAGTCGGGGTCGCGGTGATCGAGGAGGTCGATGGAGCCGTCAACATGATCGCGCGGGTTGTACTCGCGGAAGAGGAGGTAGAAGTACGTCTTCCAGGCATGATGGTTCTTCTCGGCGACGGAGAGCTTGATGGGGACGTGGTCGGTGAGGTGGACGGCGCGGATGACCTTGGGGGTCGGTGGAGTGGAGCCGTCGTAGGAGGAGCCGAAGGGGTTGGTCGAGGAGGATGACGACATGGCGCAAGAGGAGAGCGGCGGCGACGCGAGAGGAAGGCGGCGCGGCGGCTAGGGTTTGAGGAGAAGGGTGCGGCGGCGCGGCAAGGGAGCCAGCGGCAGCGTGGAGGGGCAGCGGCGGCGGCGCGCAGGGGAGGCGGCGCGGCGGCGGCGGCTAGGTTAGGATCGTGGGGAAAACTGATACCATGTAGAATATGAGCAATAGTCGTTGTATTACTCTAGGGGCAATGCCCACACATATATAGGTACAATAGGAGGCCTCCATACCCTCAGATATAAACATAGAGGAGGGGCCTAAACGCTAATGTACTATACACATAATATATACTCAACAATATACAATATAGGATAGGGTATGTACAAAAGGAGACATACAAAAATTCATATATACATCCATAAGTCACCATTTTTAGAATAATTATTCAACTTCCAAAGGCAAAACATCCCCATAAGATAAACATATCACACTTCTGATGTTTGCAGATCATCAAGTTCATAGGCCTAAAAAATGATTATCGCGAAATAAAGATGTTTATCTTCTTGTGGGGTAACTGTTTTAAGCAAAATAGAACAAGAATCCTCATCTTCACATGGATGGTATGCTAATATTCCGCGTCTTACCGTGGCATCACTGGTAAAAGCAAAACAGAAAAATATTATGGTACATATAATTAACTCACTGTCTCAAAAGATGTAAGCAATGAGAAGACAAAAAATTAGGTAAATATGGTAAGATACATAACAATGTCTGGCTTGTAAAGATAATATTTAGTGTGTATGGTTGAACAAGTAAGAGCATGCTTCACGTGAACTAGACAATTGTTCCTAGTAGAAATTTGAAGACATGATAAAAGAAAAGTATGTACGAGATAGATCACCGCTCCTAAGACGCTGAAAGAAATGTATGCTATCAGATATTATGGTGCATAGATGGATTGTCGATACAAAAAATTATGTGCAGGTATTTAAGCTTTGAATAACAAATCACAGAATCAAGAAAATTGTATGACATCGGATCATTGTGCATAGATGTAATAGATAGATTGAAAAAGCATTAGTTTTTCCTCACAAAAGCAACGTGTAATGGTCCTATGAAACATCAGTTCTACCGTCAAGAAAGCTTACATGGCTGATGTGGATCATCTACTTTCAGACCGACTAAACGAACTGCCACTAGTCTAACTCTTATATTTGAGGACATCTCAATTATATATTGGTATCGAAATCTTTATCCTTAAGCTTTTTGGCCCCATTCCGTCACATGCCCAATGATCTTACTACCATCATGCGCATGCTTTATGTTTGACTATATTCATTGCATCTTCACCAACTTTAATGTTGAATAGGTATCAGTCGAATAGCTTGCTCAACAGCTCTCCCCTCACTCTTCCATTTTCAATTACGTGCACGTGATCTCCACGCTTTGATGACAATGAGGCCTATATGAGCATGTAGCAAACTGGAACACCTATTGGACTGGCAGGAATGCCACTTTTCTCCGGTTTGCCTCTTTTGTATTGCTTGAGAGTCAACATAGGTCAGCTTGTCTACTTAAGCGCTCTCGGAATCAAATGTAGAGTCTCCATCTAACTCATTGCTCCCCTCATGGTGTACTTTCATCGTGTCCTCTTCCTTCTCTACAAGAGCCTATGTATGGGAGAAAGATGTATCTGTTCTAGAAAACATGAAAATAGATATTAAAATGAAATTAGTGGAAATATGTTACCTGTTAAATAAATATTGGACTACTGTAGACACTAGATAATAAGAGAGTAAAAGGATATAAATTAAATGAGTATCTAATGTCACAACAAAAATACCCCCTTACGAAACACTTTTTTCGGCGACACAAGCTAACATTACCTGGAATGTTTTTAACTGTGTATGAGTATTACTGGCACCAACATACTATGGCACTCTGTTTATCGCCAATATTGTGTTATTTGTTGCGTCCACATGTGCTGCAATGCATTTTTATCAGGCCCCACAGCCATTTTCGTTGCTCCCACCCTGCCTTTTGTTGTTTGCACCAATCTTTTTGCTGGACCTGCCCAGGTTTCGAATGACCCTAGCCTGAAATTTGGCCGCCGCATACCTCCTTAGAAAAATCTTTCCCTTTCCCCTTTGCCAAATATCCATTCCCTCTCCACACTAAACCATCAACGCCATAGCCACCATATGATTTCGCCTTCGATGCTAGTCAACGATGGCCAAAAGTGACTCCCTTCCACCGCCCCCTCCGCCAAACCTCACCGCTCCACTATATTGTTAAAGTCCTATTGTTATTCTTGTGCCCCCACCATTTCGAACTATAAATTTGGGTTATACTTCCCATAGTAGATTTAAGTGATCCTCTACACTTGTAGGTATCAAGATATTTTCTATCGCTATTGCCGAGAAGTCTAGCTTTATTGGTAAGACCACTTGTGAACATCTACTTGATGCAAGTATATGTTCTCATCATGGGAATAGTTAATGAACCTGATAAACAATCTATTTGACCTTCCACTACTTGAGGACGTAAGAACATTATTTCTATTAGGCCACAATTTTTACCTAATGTTGTTGGTTCTACAACTTCTAAAGTTTAATCTACTAGTATACCTAGACCCTCATTGTCTAGGACATCTACTGAAAATGAACAATAGGACAGTGATTTGGATAAAGCGGGGATACCTAATTTATCTGTATTCCTATTTGATGTACTTAGCAAAAGAAAACGAAGATGAAATTGCTGCATCTCCTAGTTCTAGTACATATCCCTCTAATGAACATCTTTGTTTGACTAGATCTTTTATGAATTTTATCTTGATAATATTGTAGGGTTTAATGCTTGCATTAATACACCTCTGTAAGAAATATTTCGTGTTTCTAGTAATTGCTATGAACTAGCTATTTTCATGCCATTGGCCCTTTGTTTTTGAAAAAAATAATGAGAATTTCAATGCACATTGGCCCTTTATTTTTAATGCCATTATTGAGAGCCTGGACCTTAGAGAAATTGCTCTCTCGGGTAGGCAATTCACTTGGGCGAATCGTAGAGAAACGCCAACTTTTGAAAAACTTGACCGTATTTTGGCCAGCGTTGATTGGGAACAGAAATTTCCACTAGTTTCGGTGCGTGCTCTTACACGTACTGGGTCAGATCATACTCCGCTCCTTATTGATTCGGGAGTGAAAGCCCATATCGGGAACATACCACATTTCTCTTTCGAGTTGTATTGGTTACGACACGAAGGGTTCTATGAGATGGTAGCCAAAGAATGGTCTGCTATTACTGATGGTCGTCATCCTATGGAACATTGGCAAAATAAGATACGTCATTTGAGGAGGTTCCTAAAAGGCTGGGCAAAAAACATGAGTGGGAAATAAAAAAAGAGAAAGAGAGGTTACTTTCTATCATTGATATTCTTGATTTAAAAGCCGAGAAAGAACCGGTGAGTGCAAGTGAGCGTGAGGCTCTAAGAGATGCCAATGATCGCATTACCACCCTTAGGAGAGATGATGAGAGTAAGTGGGCTCAACGAGCTAAAGTTAAACATGTTTAAGAAGGGGGGAATAACACAAAATACTTCCATTTGATTGCAAATGGAAAACACAGGAAGAAAAAGATTTTTCAGCTTGAGCAAGACGAAGGAACCATTGTGGGTGAAGATAACCTAAAAGTGTACATTTCTGAGTATTATAAAAAACTTTTTGGGGAACCAATACGAACAAATATTTCGATGATGGAAGAGTATACAAATGGCATACCGAAACTCACATCTGAGGAGAATAGTATTCTTACAGATCCCTTCACTAAAGAGGAAGTGCATGAAGCTATCTCCCAAATGAAGCGCAATAAAGCTCCTGGTCCGGATGGGTTTTCTGCAGAGTTTTATCTAAACTTTTGGGAGGTGATTAAAAGTGATCTCATGGCACTTTTTATTCAACTTTACACAGGGAATTTGCCCTTGTTTAAGTTAAATTTTGGTGTCATCACTTTATTACCCAAAAAGGAAAACGCGGTACAAATACAACAATATCGACCCATATGCTTGTTGAATGTTAGCTTGAATTTTTTTACTAAAGTAGGGACTAATCGTATCACGGGGATTGCTCCAAAGGTAATTAGACCTACTCAATCCGCTTTTATGCCTGGTCGACACATCCTTGAAGGGGTTGTTGTCCTTCATGAAACTATCCATGAGCTTCATCAGAAAAAAAATGGACGGGGTCCTTTTTAAAGTTGATTTCGAGAAGGCCTATGACAAAGTCAAATGGTCTTTTCTCCAACAAACATTGCGCATGAAAGGATTCGCGCCTGAGTGGTGCAATTTGATTACGCAATTTGTTTAGGGAGGTAGTGTTGGAATAAGGGTCAATGACAATATTGGACATTTTTTCCAAACTAGAAAAGGGCTTCGGCAAGGTGATCCACTTTCCCCGATGCTTTTTAATATTGTTGTAGATATGTTGGCCATCCTTATTACTAGAGCAAAGGAGGATGGTCAAATTGGTAGCCTCATTCCCCATCTTGTGGATGGGGGGGTTTCAATTCTACAATATGCGGATGATACTATTTTGTTTATGGAACATAATCTACAGAAGGCCGTAAACATGAAACTAATATTATGCATCTTTGAACAACTGTCGGGGTTAAAAATTAACTTCCATAAAAGCGAGATTTTTTATTTTGGTAAAGCAAAAGATGAGGAGCAGCAATACAAACAAATATTTGGTTGTGAGGTTCGTTCTTTGCCTTTTAGATACCTAGGGGTACCCATCCACTACAGAAAACTTAAAAATTCAGATTGGTATCCAGTAGAAACTCGATGCGAAGGAAAATTGGGTTGCTGGAAGGGCAAGCTATTATCGTACGGAGACCGCTTGGTCCTAATCAATTCTGTATTAACAAGTTTACCTATATTTATGTTATCGTTTCTTGAAATACCTAAGGGGGTAAGGAAACGACTAGATTTCTATAGGTCTCGTTTTTTTGGCAAAGTGATGAGAATAAAAAGAAATACAGATTAACAAAATGGAACATAATATGTAGACCAAAAGATCAAGGCGGGCTGGGTATTGAGGTGTTGGAAATCAAAAATAGATGTTTATTGAGAAAATGGCTATATAAATTAATGAATGAAGAAGGTGTGTGGCAAGAGCTGTTACATAATAAATATTTAAGTCAAAAAACGTTATCTGAAGTCCAAGCAAAACCGACCGATTCTCCATTTTGGAAAGGACTTATGCGGGTAAAGAATGTTTTGTTTGCTAGAGGTCATTCCAAAATTGTAAACGGTGCTACCACTAGGTTTTGGGAGGATACATGGTTAGGAGATACACCATTAGTGCAACAGTATTCATCATTATACAATATTGTGCAACGAAATAATGTTACCGTCGCACAGGTACTAGCTCAAGTACCACTGAACATTGGCTTCAGGCGGGTACTTAACGGAAATAAGTGGACTGCTTGGTTACACTTATGCCAAAGACTTATGATGGTACAGTTATCTGATGAACAAGATAAGTTTGTATGGAACTTAACCTCATCTGGAGTGTTCTCAGTAAAATCCATGTACGAAGATCTGATGAATGATCATACGGTCTTCCTTCGGAAATATCTTTGGAAATTAAAGATCCCTCTTAAGATAAAGATTTTTATGCGGTTCCTTCAAAATAAAGTGCTTCTTACTAAGGATAATCTAGTTAAAAGGAATTGGATAGGATGTACCAAATGTTGTTTCTGTGGATCGCCGGAAACCATAGAACATTTGTTTATCTCATGCCCTTTTGCTCGTCTTTTGTGGCGTATTGTCAATTTTGCTTTCGATATACCCACTCCAACTAATATAACAAACATGTTTGGAAATTGGTTAAATGGAATGGACAAACCATCTAAGGATAGAATTCGCATAGGTGTTTCTGCCTTATGTTGGTCTATTTGGAGATGCAGAAATGACTTTATCTTTAACAAAACAAATTCTTTCAATTTTTTACAGGTTATCCACAGCATGGCACATTGGGTACAGCTCTGGGCACTCATATCTACACCCGACCAGCGGGATACTATGGCTACTGAGTGCAGCCATTTGTTGATGGTCGCCCACCATATATTCGGCCAGTCGTATTGGCAGCCGCTTAGTCGACTACGGGATGACTAGATTTTTTTTTCCAATTTTTCGCTGGCTGATTCATGTATCAACGTTAAGCGACCCATGATTTGTATTCCTATTGGATGATGGATGATGGTTAACTCTTTTTAATAAAAGGCTGTGTGCATCAACCGATGCAGAGGCCGGGGTTATATCCCCTTTTCTAAAAAAGCTATTTTCATAAAATATGATTCTTATAATTTTTCTGTTGATCTTGAAATAATAAAAACAACTAAGGATATTAAGTTTTATGGAAGATAGATATAATTTTCCTTTTGAAAATTTATATGAATTCATGAGTTCAGCTATTTTGTTTGGTAAGGATAAAATTCAGCATCATTATTCTTTTTTGAAAATGTTTCCTTTCTCTTTGGGCGGTGATGCCAAGTCTTGGTGTGATTCCGTGGCTCCTAAGTTTATTACTAGTAAGGATGAATGCTTGCTTTCGTTCTATGGAAAGTATTTCCCTGCTAATAAAGTGTATGCGTTGAGTAAAGTCACAACGAGAGCTGCCTATAGTTGCAACAGATGGTTTCAAGTATGTTTGGTTCAGGTAGACTATGACTACGCGCTATAGTGAGAGCGCCGTAGCTTGCTGCCGGGGGCTATTTCGTCCCCACGCGTCGGAGGGCACTCTTGCTCGCCGCTAAGGCTAGCTTTTCCCCACATGTTGGAGAAGGTGTTGTCATAGAGTTGGGGCCACATAATGCCACAAGCCATCACTGCTCCCGGTTCTAGTGAATGTGCTCGTGCCACCCTTGCCGAGAACAACGGCCCCGCCCTTGCCGAGAACGACGTCTTGCGCTAACTTCATTCCAATTAGCTAAAAGTAGACTTAAAAGATCATGTGATTTCATTATTACAAGTTTAAAACCGATATCATGTGATTTTCTCAGTTGCATGGTACACAAATCGGGTCGATCAACGACTCCCCACAACTTGGATTTGACTGGCGACTGAATTAAACATATGAAAATATGAAATATTGTTCATAGGCTAAAAATATATATACTTACTCTCTTGATTTCAATTAATGGCTGAGATTAAAAGACAAAAGATGTTACGTACAACATCAGACATGTACACGTGAGAATCTGGCACGTAAGTACAAAGTGAAGTTATGGCCACAATCCACAATCGGTCACGTAGCTACACACATACGTTTGGTACCAAATATACCAAAGCCGTGTCCACCTAGGATAAGCCTGTATCCGTATATGAAAGGGATGTCACAGCCACAAGTTTGAGTCCCGGCCCATGCATATCCGGCAATCATAGCTTTGAATCACTCACATCAGTATATGGACTTACGTCGTGGTTTCCATCTTTTCCTCATGCATACACCATATGCAGCCGTGCAGCCATGTACTCCTTCCGTCCTAAAATAAATGAGACTTGGTTTTGTCTAGATTCGCATGACTTGTTTTAGTGTAAAATGCATTCGAATCTAGATAAATGCAAGTCGCTTGTTTTAGTCAATATGTATGTAAATAAAAGTTCCATTTGTTCTTGAGGAGACGGAGAAACCCAGACATTATTATGAAACAGATAAAGATGATCTATAAATTTGGTCTTTGATCTATTGATTTATGATATTGTGTTAGATATTTTTATTTAGATGGTATGTGAAGTCGACCATATAGCATTTTTCTTCCGGTCTAAACAGAGGGATCTACCGTTTGGACGTGTATGGGAGTATGTCCGGTGCTACTTTCTTACTGCAAGTATTGACTTATAACCTACACGGTCAAAGGGGGATAAACAGAGATTCACTAAGCTCATAGCGATATCCATGAGAAAATCCTTAATTGTGGGGAAACCCTTAACGGCAAATGTGGGGCCCACTCCGCAGTTGTGTCTGAAATCTCTCCGCTTCGGGTGGACTAGTCGTCACCCCACTGCTCGCCCGCCCGACTGAGCTCGCTCCTGCCCTCCGCCGCCACACAACTGCCGTCATCGGCCGTCGCCGCAAGCACCTCGTCGTCCGTCGCCATGCCTAGCTGGGACGACAGTGACACGTCGAGCCACTACATCCTTTCTGTAAGTTCCCAAATTTTTAGGGTTCTCGGTCGATCTAGATCCAATGATTTGGGATTTTAGGATTGCTCGTCGATTTAGATCGATTAAACTAGTTTTTTCTCAAATTTAGGACTTTGTGGACATGGACTATGCCCCAGATACCTGCGACGACCCCGAATTCCACGGTGTGGCTCTGGATTGTCCAGAGGTATGCCGTCTGCACGGGCAGACGCCGTAGAACTGCGTTGCCTTTGAAGGCACTAACACAAGCCGTAGATTTTACATGTGCCAAATTGGAAATGTAAGATTTCTAGTCTTGTCTACCTTATATTGTGTACTTTGATTAATTATAGTTATTAACTGTGTTTATTTCCTGTATTGCCTATCTTATTGACTAGTTGCAGTGGTTGTTCCCTGTATTATCTTTCTTATTGATTAGTTGCAATGGTTTAATTGTTGCGGCAATGGTTTTCTACACTTTCATTAATTTTGATTATTTTTAGTAGTACATGCAATATCTTATATCTTTTAGTGGATTGTGCATTGTAGCAAGCCATGAATTGTGGATTTCACTCCTGGATTGACAATGAAGAGTGGCCAGGAACTATGCAGAGGGCTTTAACTAGGCTTTGGGGCATTGTACAATGAAGCCGTGTCCACCTAGGATAAGCCTGTATCCGTATATGAAAGGGATGTCACAGCCATAAGTCTGAATCCCATGCATATCCGGCAATCATAGCTTTGAATCAATCGCATGCAATCGAATTAGCAACGTCAACATGCACATGCGATTTAAAGCAGACGCGCCGTCTAAAGCATGCCACCGCCCCAGTCTTACTCGCATCAGTATATGGACTTACGTCGTGGTTTCCATCTTTTCCTCATGCATACACCATATGCAGCCGTGCAGCCATGTACTCCCTCCGTCCCAAAATAAAATGACTTGGTTTTGTCTAGATTCGCATCACTTGTTTTAGTGTAAAATGCATTCGAATCTAGACAAATTCAAGTCGCTTGTTTTAGTCAATATGTATGTAAATGAAAGTTCTATTTGTTCTTGGGGAGATGGAGAAACACAGCCATTATTATGAAACAGATAAAGATGATCTATAAATTTGGTCTTTGATCTATTGATTTATGATATTGTGTTAGATATTTCTATTTAGATGATATGTGAAGTCGATCACATAGCATTTTCCTTCCGGTCTAAACAGAGGGATCTACCGTTTGGACGTGTATGGGAGTATGTCCGGTGCTACTTTCTGACTACAAGTATTGGCTTATAACCTACACGGCAAAGGGGGATAAAGAGAGATTCACTAAGCTCATAACGATATCCATGGGGAAACCCTTAATTGTGGTGGTCTATAGAAGTGGTTTGCTCGCAGGCATCGCATTGGTTATTTAGAGATGACCTCATCACATGACTCGTACAAGTGGTTTGCTCACGAGACTTGATGGTGAATATCTTATTATGGAGCTCTCTCCATATTTATCATGACGAAAGACATAGGTTATCCTAATCATGAATAATTCTCATATGCTACTGGTGTATCCTATATCCCCGAGAATATTTAAGCCTTATTGAGTTTCAACACCAATCTCAACGCTCTTGTTTACTTTACTTACTTTTTATTACGTTCTTACACACAAACACAACAATCTTCAAATACCCTTTACTTGAGATAAAAGGAAACTTATGAGGATTATTTGGTAGATAGTGACGAGGGGCATAAAGACCTTAACCAAAATAGCTCTCTGTGGGTTCGATACTCTTATTTCAAAACTAGCTACAATTGATCTGTGCACTTGCAGTCATCAGTTGTTCCTACCACTGCGGCTGTGAGATGGTGGTTTCCACCCGCTCCAAGTTCACACCTACTACTAGGACCAGTTCCACAATGATGGCAGATTTATCCAAAGTTTCCTCCCAGAGCTGTCGACGGTGCCGGAGGATCAGAAGTTGTTGTTGGCACCGCAGGATCAAGAGTTGTCGATGGCACCGTTGTCCAAGGAGGTGGCGGTGGCGCCACTGAAGCAGGATTAGGCACGAGGAGGTGTCTGACAAGCGGGCGTTTTAGTTCTGTTGGTATCAATTAGTAGTTAATTAGTAATGTAAGCTTCTGCTGGTAATGAAAAATATATTTATGTTTTGTACCTCGTTCTTCAGATTTGTGTAGTATAATTTCTTTTTCAGTTTTGTCATATATGAGACAACTCTTTTCTATTTCAGTTTAATAAGAGGCTGATAGTCAAACACACCTAAATTTGGTCTCTTATAATCATACACACACCTCCACTTGGTACTTAACTGTAAAATTCCAACGAACTTGGTCCCTTAACCTCAAAGACCAATGAACTTACCCCTGGCACGGTAGAGTACGAACCCGAGATTTAGGAAAATTATATTTTCTTCTGTCTCACTAACGCACTTTTGCAATAATAAAAAGTGTCACTAACCCCCTGTCAATCCAGCTGCGCCAATCCTTTGCCTCACTAATCACCTATCAATTCTGTTATGTTTCACTACAAAAAACTAGTTGTTGAGCATGCCATAAATAAGATGCTTCTCTCTAACTATTTAATTCAAACATGAACAAGATACTTGCTATCAGTACCTATGTTGTCACATACACGTCCACAATCTCCAAATTGGCGCCATGGATATGGAATCAACCTAAGGCTATGCAAGCTGAGCTTCGACGGCCTTCCTATAGAAGCCATGGAGATGGAGTCCCTGAATTAGATCCTTCACAGCTTTGGCGTGAAGGTGCTGGAGATGTTGCCCCAGGAGAGCTAGTCCTTCTAGGTGAAGGCTTGGCTTGAGGACCCAAGCACCCTCCCAAAGGTGTACGAGTTCAAGATCATCCACAACTTACCTGGATCACCGATCACTGTTAACTTATCATTGATGGCCTCGGTACCTGGCCACGGGTCGTCATCCAGTACCAAAGAGAGGTGTACGAAATATATAATTTAGTTCCTACCGCGTGCCACGCCATGGAAGCGCAAGCTGGCGGGACTAGATTTACTGAAGATGGACAAGCACAGAAGCATCATAGACCATGCAGATTATAATCTAATTATTGTATTTTATCAGTGATTGTTTAATAAATGGAAAATTTTAAGATTTGTTCGATTTGTTCTTGTCTTGTTTATTCAACAAGTACTTAACATGCAGTACTCATCGTTGGATCCAAACTTGGCTCAACTTGTGTTTTCCATAGAAGTTATGTTTCTATGGAAATAGTGTGTGGTCAGGAGTGGTGCGGTCAATCATATCGTGGTGTAGAAATTAACATAACGCAGTCGGCATGCCTGCGCAGCCTTTCAACATTCCTAGAGTGGTCGCATCAGGGATTTTGGAGGCCTTGGGGTTGACCGTTATTTCCCCGCTGTTGAGGGGGCTAAGTGATGGGTCAGAAGGAAAAGAAATCTATCAGTTTTTTGAAGGGCAAATAGACAAATAGGTTATGTGTTGTGTGTCACATGTCGGAAAGTAACATATCTATTTGTTTTCATCATTGCTGGCAGGACAAAGGAGAGGTCCCACATGTAAAAAACGGAGTCAACCAGACGCAAGTTAGCCCAATGTAACAACAGCCGACGTCAGGTCTGTCCAGGGTACTGATGTAATGAATCGCCGACAGCTGGTGGTATTTATTCAATTGCCTGAATTGTAGAGGCACAGTCACAATTTCTTTGTGAACTAAACCCTTTTTTTACAATGCTGAATGAGGACAGGACAGTGGATTTCCTTATACTAGGAGCTTGCTCCTTATTTATTTTTCTGAAACTTGATTTTTTCTATGGAACTGAAATAGTTCTTAAACATCGTACTTTCAGTCTGTTGAATGCATGAAAATTCAGTCGCTTGGATTACTGTCTGAATGTATTTGAAAGAAAAGTTTTACAGTACAGGTAGAACAGGAACAAATTATACTACTCACACCGAAGTCTACACAGTGTATCTTTTACATGTTTAACTTCATTATTATCAGAAGTTTTATCAATTTTTCTTTTCTGCGAAATGTAGTAGCGCTACTTTTCATTAATTAATAGATGCTAGCAGAGCCAGGAAACAGGGTAAACAAACAGCAAAGAAAGCGGAGAACTAAAGCTGTACAGGTTTACAACAAAACTACAGTTAATCAGCTGGGTGGCGAAAAGCAATCAACCCTCGCAGGGCAGCTTGAGTCCAGATGCTAATTTCATCAGTGATTTTCGAGGATACTTTGGTTAGCAATGAAAGCCTTGCTATCGAAGATCCGAGCATTACGTTCTGTACAAAGCATCCAACAGGTTGGCATGAAGAGACATTGAGGGAAGTGTGAGCTTCTCTTGTATGGCCAAACATTAGTTCCTCCATCTGTGAGTGTGAGCTTCTCTTGTTTGAACTCAGAAAGACAAACTTGTAGACAATTAGCTCATGTAATTGTGCATGTGCCACAGCTCCCGATAAATCTTGCCATATCGCTACTACATCTCTGAACAATTTTTTAGATTGGTTTTGGTTGGGATGCGCCTGCCAAAGCTATAGTGCAACACTAAGGCAACGCTTGAGGGATCCAGTGGCAAGCCACTAAACCCTCTCCCACAAAAAATTAATTTATTTAATATCATAAACCTGTAGGCCCCATATCAGATATTAAACTGATATAAGAACAGATACTACACTTATCTTAGCCGGAGGCCGAGAAAGGTATGATTTGATCCTATGCCCGGGCGTCCTGTTTTATTTCGTCCTGAACCGCCTCAGCGATGTGGGACTAGTCGAACCACTCAGATCGATGCCTTCGTCCGCCCGGCCAGCGACACGAGGTTGGTAACCTGGCTGTGCGCCTCCTGGCGTTTGGGGGCCTGTTCAAAGAAGAAAGAAAGAGATGAAAGAGTGCACCCGTTCATTTATTTTCAATCATCAATCTGAGATTTCCAGCTTCACGTGCCAATGACTCTTTGGTTGAAGTACTAAACAATTATCAGCAGCTCTGATTCCTTTGGCACATGGTTTAGTCTAACATCAACCTCAAGAAAACTACCGTCAAGTACTAGCAAATAAATAAACCCGACGTATATACCCGTTCAAAGAAGACAAGCATGTTCTATTTCTATAGAAAAATAGACCATAGATACGAGATGGACTATCATTGTTGTGTATATGAAAACGAAAGCTTTGTAAAAAAGAAATTGGAGCCACGGAAGAGTTCAATTATCACGCATCAATAATTTAAACAACTGTCTTGTTACAAAAGAAACGAGGAACGGAGCTACAAACCATACTAATATATTTCTTGTAAAGTTTACTCGTATATACAAAAGGTGAAACTTGTATGTTGAAAATATGTCCATGCCTAAAGTACCATTTTGAGTGATTGTCGCAATCGCTCAACTAAGTTTTTCGAAGTTGAAAGATTGAGGAAATGTTACGCAATGATGCCACAGATATTTAACATCTTTACTGCAATAGAACTCCAAAATGATGTTTATTACCCTTCTTATTGAATACATGTATCAAATAATTTCACAAGGATGGCTTATTCTAGCTTAATGGTGAGTTAGTAGTAAAGAGTTAACATATTTGCATATTTTCTGAGCATAACTCATAGAGTAAATGGTACAAATCAAGATTTTGAATTCATAATTTATTATCTAGGAATGGCGCCTAGTTTCAGTTTTTGCCTCGGGCCTCTAAATTTGTTTCCACTAAGGTACAATAGTATGATCATGATCCAAAAGCTTAATTCCAGCTAATAAATTATATGCGGTCATACAATAACTTACATGTGGCCAATAAGTAATAACTTAATAATTGTAGATACCTTTTTTTGTGTGGAAAGGAGCATATATTAATATCAAAAGATACCAATTACACCCAGCCTCTGCAACAACGCATCGCCCTAGCGGCCATACGGATGCACACAGCCAAAAAAGAGAGAAGAATTACAAAAAAGAAAAGTCCCGCTACAGTGACGCATTCATTGAACCAGTAGTACAACCACCACCAAGACAGCACAAGAAGTCCAGCTTCTCCAAAAGCGATGCCTCCAAGAAGGAAACGGTGCACAAACACCGTCATCGCCCGATCATAGATCTTAGGTTTTCACCCTGAAGAAAGTCCGCGCTCTCAAAACAATACCTTCAAGAAGGCCATTGCCAGGCACAACCAATTAAGGTCAGACCCTGGATTTTCACCCTGAAAGGAAGGACTGTGAACCTCTCCTGTGCAGCCGCCCCCACTCACGTGCCACTGCTCCAAGTCACGAGTCACTGCTCCAAGTCACGAGTCACCAAGCCAATTCTTTATCACCACCCAGACTCAAACCACCATAGTCAGTCCTCAGATCTCGGTCTCCATGACATTCCCCGTCAGCACCATGGAACGAGAACATGCCCCATGATATTAACAACCAACGGAGCTTCGAAGCGCACCCTCTGAACCCAAACGGCCAGAAAAAACATGGGTACGCCCGATCGAATACCTTCCGATCCAGCAATTTCCAAGCATGATGCGCCCATAGGAGTTCGTAGATGTAGCCTTCCGGAACTCGACACTCCGACCAGATCAATGAAGACATGCATCAAGTAGATCTTCATCTTGGTGTGAGAAGAATCCGAGGACAACCTCCTTTATTCAAACCGAGCCGGTAGCCCCCTCGCCACCCGCCGGTAACCTACAAGATCTGCAGCACCAACCATACCAGCAGCCCTGCGGCTAGGCCGGTAACGAGAGGGATGACCACAGAGCAGGGTTGACCCCTCCTAGATCCGGCCCTACTAGCAGCGAAGAGGACCGGGGAGGTAGCATCGGAGCCCCATATCTGATATATAGAGAAAAATTGTATTCTTTATAGCTTTTACTCTAGTGGACTATCTCACATCTTGATGCTTCATTCTTGGGTCCTCATCGACCTTGTGATTGGGTGTGTTAATATTCCGATCGGTTTACTCGGGCTTCTACATATCATCCTTGGAACCAACCCATAGACTGAGCAAACCTGATGACTACTGTCTCAAGAGGAGGAGGGCCCTAATATTAAAATATACCAGTAAAAACTAATTATTATCCTCAAAGTATTATTAAATGGCATCTTAATTTGAATTAGCGGGTTCACACCATGGATCAATAGCATATACATAATAGAAATAAAGCAATCTAATTGACAATCGTGAATTTATTTAGCATGCTAGTTTCTCTACGATGGACATCCTAGAAGTTGTACTAAAATAAATATATAACTATATTATCATGTTTGATTTGATGCTCAAATTTTATTTTATAAGTTGACATGAATGCCTATATACAGTAGATGAAACTAAGGGTCAAGGCCAACATACAAATTAACCAATCAATATGTATGTAAAGGTGGAACTTCCATTATTTTGAAAGTTATCAATGATAATAAACGATGTATTTCAATACTAAGTGCAAAGAATCCATATGTTGTCAATTTATTACTTAACCCAACCTTCAAGACATTCACCCACGCTTAAATTTATACTCTAGAAGCTTTCGTAATTATACATACCTAGCAATACACCAGAACCACTACTAAGATATTGGTTGAGGTCTATGCTTTAGAGATCTCTATCTTGACATTTTTAGGATAATAAAATCTATCCACGAACACACATGCATACATACAAATAAATAGGTATGAACTACACCTAATTAATGCAAATGTGAAAATAATTCATATAGAGAACGTTATTACAACACACACTACACATATATTTTTCATGGTTATATATGATAACCGCATAAAACGAAAAGTGTACATAATGTTCACAAACATTGTTACCTAGTTAATTATGGTATTGAGTATATAAAACTATACTCATTAAGTCTATGGTATAACAAAATAAATTAAAAAGTATAACAGTTTATTATAAATTGAGGCATGAGTTATGCTCACTAGCATCCCTAGGTAGAAAGAACAGGAATAACCATGGGGTTAGTTCTCTGGGGAGAACAATGCAGAATGAGGATGGGGTGAGAAGATCGGTGGTAGTAACGAATGTCCTTATTGGTCTGGATGGGGTTTGTCTCATTGGGCTAAAATATATGTTTTTTCAATGACTTTGCTCGAAATACTTGTATTAGTATAATCAAAAAACAAAGATCTTTATAGGTAAGTATACCAATTGGGCCCAAAATTTGTTCCTTAGTGGATAAAATATTTATATCTCATTTTCATTTATTTAATGAATTGGGATATAAACACATAGAGACAGTTACACAAGAAAGAGTTGGGAAAATCAAGAAATAAAACGAGGAACAATCTATGACCTAAATACCACCATCAAGTCTTATACTTTCTACCAAGAAACACAAAACATACCGATAAGAGTCGATAAGAGCAGTAAAGAGTGTTGTTGCCTGCCACAGTATTGTTGACCCAACGCATAGAGACATCACCTTTTTGCCCAACGTCCGCTCTAAAACTTGGAGATAGAGGAGTCACACCATTGAAGCCCATCACATCACCAAAAACTGATGATAACACCAAAGGGCAATGCCCCCGCCTCCTCCCCCCCCCCCCCCCCGATCAAGCAAGACCTGTCCACTCAACCTCGCTTGGCCTCAAGAACTGCCATCATAGAACATGACCACCCAGACAAACATGAGGTCGTGGTACACAAAGTACATAGCTTGAAACAAAGTACCAGAGCACTCTATAAAGAATCAGACATCACATCGATACATGCCTTTGCCACCTTCTCAACCTTCACACAATGCAGTGCAATTAGCTAGTCCTTAATTTCTTTGATCAAATGCCAGTAAGCAGATAGATCGATCTTCGCGTCCTTGATAACATGTACCACACCTTCAAGGCATGTGAGGAGCTTAGATTCTAGTGAATTGGCAAGGCACGAACTTCCACTATGACATGAACCAACCTAGTTGCACATCACACTATGTGGTGACCCTGCATACCATAACATGTTGTAGTGGGTAGGTTGTTGACAAGATAGTTATGAAATTACTTTTACACAAATAGTACATCCCTTAGAGTAGTACAACATAAGGATCATATTTCCTAGCTTATATATTCATTATTAGTCCATTTATTTCATATTAACTGGCATAGAATTATTTAGAGACGTATGTATCTATATGCATTTTAGTGTGTAGATACATACGAATCTAGACAAATCTCGATTTTGTTTTTGCCTCGGGCCTCTAATTCTGTTTCCACTAAGGTACAATACTCCGATTATAGTCAAAGGATCAATTCTAGGTAATGAATTATATGTGCTCATGCAATAACTTGCATGTTCTGATAAGTAATAAATCAATAATTTCATATAGTTAGACATATAGAAGAAAAGGCTTTAACCATTTATAGTTTTTCCTATCGTAGATTGTTGGGCCACGTCTAGAGCCATTGATGAAAACAAAAAAAATCTGGCTAACTCTAGCAAGGCGCTCCTTCAAGATCTGGCAGAGGTAGATGACCATCATTCTTACCCTAGATGCGTAGTTGCAGAAGTTCAGGAAGCACATCGGGATAGTGCAGTCCTTGGTTCCTCGTCAACTTCTCTCACTCCAGAGAAATCGGTCGATCCTAGACCTCTCCCCTCGCTCGGTAAACTCCGCTACCACCTAAATCCTCCGAGCGGTGTCATATGTGACACCTCTGCTAGCCAGACACATGCAAGGTGGAGAGGCGGCGAGTAAGGGCTAGAAGTGGGATCGACCGATTTTAAAATCTAGTTCAATTTTTTAGTAAAAAAATACACTAAATTTTAGCAAATGAACTAGAAGTGGGATTTTGGTGGGATCCCACTTGACACCCTAGTTTCGCCATTGTGGGACAATGTGGTGGGAGGCCCAAGTCACAACCCGTGGAATGTTCAGATGTATGTCCGTTGCCTCCCACCCCACCTATATTTTTTTTCGAAATGGGGGTGTGCCCCGGCCTCTGCATCCAAAGGATGCACACGGCCTTTTTATTGATCACCAAGTATTCAGTAGCATTATTACAGTTCACTGATAACAAAATCAACCATCTGAACAGAAAAGAAAGTTTCACAAATAAACGTAAACACGGGCTAGACATTTGTCAATCTACTAGAATGACGCCACGAAGCCTGGCTGAAAAAATCCGTAGTAACTGCCACAAGCCAGGTGAACCTAGAAACCATGGGATTCCTCAAATGCTCCGGGAGTAGAAAAGCCCAGAGTTGTATCCAATGCGCCACCATGTAAATAACCTGCAAAAAAGATGGAACTCCGGCCTTGTAAAAAATACAGTTGTTATGACATTTCCAAATGGACCAGCATAGTGCCGAAATGCCAATACGGATTCTGCCTTTGTCCATTTTATCCACCCCATTGAGCCAATTTTCAAACATATTAGTAATATTGGTTGGAGGTGGTAGATTATATGTGAAGAAAATCATCTGCCATAGTATTTTAGCAAAAGGACAAGTAAGAAACAAATGTTCAATTGATTTGTCCTAGTCACAAAAGCAACATTTTTTGCATCCATTCCAATTGCGCTTAGTAAGATTATCTTTGGTTAATAATACCTTGTTATTGAGGAACCACATAAATTTTTTAATTTTCAATGGTACTTTGATCTTCCACAAATATGTAGACGGAAACCGCGGGTGATCATTTAATAGATCTTCATACATAGATTTCACCGAGAAGACCCCATTCTCGGTATGTCTCCATACAAATTTATCCTGCTCGTTTTTCAAACATATATCCATGAGCCTCTCACAAAGGTGCAGCCATGCATCCTATTTATTTCCTATTAAACTACGTCTAAAACTTATGTTTATAGGAAAGTGTGATAGGACTGAATTGACTAGAACATGCTTCCTATGAACAATATTATAAAGGGATGGATACTGTTGGGCGAGAGACATCTCTCCTAACCAAACATCTTCCCAGAATCTAATGCCTTTCCCACCACCTAATTTGAAAAAAAACTGGCAAAGAACTCATCTTTGACTCCCATAAGTCCTTTCCAAATTAGGTGAATCGGTTGGTTTGGTTGTAACTTGTGCTAGAGTTTTATTCGCCAGATATTTGTTGTGTAGCAACACTTGCCATACTCCTTCCTCTGACAGTAGTTTATGTAACCATTTGCTTAATAAACATTTATTTTTAAATTCTAACACTTCAATTCCTAGACCCCCTTGATCTTTTGGTCGACATAGAATATTCCAACGAGTTAACCTGTATTTCTTCTTGTGTGCATCACTTCGCCAAAAGAAACGTGAACGGTAGAAGTCTAATCTTTTCCTTATATTACTCTTTTTGGTATTTCAAGAAAAGACAGCATAAAGATAGGCATACTTGTTAACACCGAATTAATTAGGACAAGTCGATCCCCATAAGATAGCAACTTTCCTTGACAACAGCTTAATTTAACCTCACATCTGTTTTCAACCGGATTCCATTCAGAGTTTCGAAGTCTCCTGTGATGTATAGGTACCCCTAAGTACCTAAAAGGTAAGGATCCTGCCTAGCACCCGGAAATCTCCTTGTAAGTTTGTTCTTGTTCAGCCGCCTGGCCGAAACAAAAGATCTCACTTTTATGAAAGTTTAACTTGAGACCGGATAGTTGTTCGAAAATACAAAGAATGATTTTCATATTGACAGCCTTTTGAAAATCATGTTCCATGAACAAGATAGTATCATCGGCATATTGTAATATGGACACCCCCCCCCCCTCGACTAGATGAGGTATTAGTCCAGCTACCTGCCCATTTTATTTTGCTTGAGCAATGAGAATGGCAAGCATATCCGTAGTAATGTTGAACATCATAGGGGACAAAGGATCTCCTTGGCGGAGGCCTTTCTTAGTCTGGAAATAGTGACCCATATTATCATTGACACGAATTGCCACACTTCCATCGCGCACAAAATTGTCAATACATTTGCATCATAACGGGTCAAAACCTTTCATGTGAAGAACTTGTTGAAGAAAAGGCCACTTAACTTTGCCATACGCCTTTTCGAAATCAATCTTAAACAGTATCCCATCCATTTTTTCTATGAATCTCGTGAATAGTTTCATATAGGACAACCACTCCTTCGAGAATATGCCGTCCAGACATAAATGTTGTCTGAGTGGGTATAATAACTTTGTGAGAAATCACAGAAATACGGTTTGTTACAACCTTTGTGAATACCTTGAAACTAACATTGAGAAGACAAATGGGTCTATATTGTTGAATTTGTATCGCATTTTCTTTTTTGGGCAGTAAGGTGACCACTCGAAAATTAAGTTTGAACAAAGGTAGATTGGCTGAATGCAATTGTGCAAATAAAGCCATCAAATCGTGTTTAATCACCTCCCAGAAGGTTTGATAGAATTCCACCGAGAGCCCATCAGGTCCAGGTGCCTTATTATGTTCCATGGAAGAAATCACTTCAAAAACCTCTTGTTCACTAAACATGGAGGTTAAAATTTCATTTTCTTGAGGTGACACTTGTGAAATGTAATTTATCACATCCTCCATAAGAGTAAAACTATTGGGAGTTGGCCCCTCAAATAGTTTCTTATAGAATTCAGAGATATAAAATTTCAAGTTCTCCTCACCCACAATAGTCCCTTCATCTTGTTCTAACTGAAATTTTTTCTTCTTCTATGTTTGCCATTCGCTATAAGATGGAAATAGCTAGTGTTATTACCCCCTTCTTGAATATGTTTAACCTTAGCACGATGTGCCCATTTAGACTCCTCATCCCGTCTGAGTTTTGTTACTTGGTCATTTGTTATTCTCAAATTTTTCCTTTCTACCTCAGTAAGTGGTGTATTTTCAGCTTTTAAATCCAGTCCATCAATGATAGATAAAAGTCTTTCCTTCTCTTTTCTATATTTTCCACTTTTATTTTTTGCCCACCCACGTAGAAATTGGCGTAAATGTTGAATTTTGTGTTGCCAACGTTCAATTGGTGTGGCGCTAAGTGTAAGTGATGTCCATTCATTAGCCACCATGCTAAAGAAGGTATCCTGTCTTAACCATGAGAGTTCGAATGAGAATCTCGGATTATTCCCTTTATGAGATTGAATCAATCAAGAGAGGAGTATGATCGGATCCTGACCGTGTCAGTGCTTGCACTGTCAGCAGAGGGAACTTCTGTTCCCACTCGATAGTGGAGAGGATACGGTCTAATTTCTCATAAGTAGGTGAATCTCTACGGTTTGCCCAAGTGAATTGCCTACCAGAGAGAACTATCTCTCGTAGATTCAGGCTTTCGATAATCGCGTTAAACATAAAAGGCTAGCGCATGTTAAAATTATCATTGTTTTTGTCTTCTCGTCATCTTAAATATTGAAATCGCCACCAACAAGCAAATGAAGTGTCTCATTTTCACAAACTCTCACTAACTCGGCAAAAAATTCATGTTTCAAGCTATCCTGAGCCGCCCCATACACTGGTACGAGAATACAATGAAAGCCATCATGGCGACACTTCATGTGGATTTTGATACAAAAATCACCTGAATCAACCTTGTTAATGAGAAGTGTTTCAGTATTTATGCCAATGAGAATGCCACCTGATCATTCAAGGGGAGGTAAGCAGAACCATGCAAAATCCATCCCGGCGTCAAGTGTTTTAGGAAAGGAATCATAAAGTTAGATCGCCCCGTTTCCAATAGGGCAACAAAATCTAGCTTTTTTCCTAAGAGCATCTCCACTCGCGTTCCCAGGACGCCGTTCCCAGGGCGTATTTTTGGTCCGGATGGCGATTTTTCGCCAAGTCGCGTTCCCAGGATGCCGGTTTTGTCCGGATTTGGCCCAAAATTGGTCCGGCGTTCCCAGGCCGAACCCGAGGCACCGGGAACGGCCTAGGAACGCCGGATGGGGAGAAAACATGGGTGGGCCAGCCCTGTCGGCGAGGGAAGGCCGAGTTCCTGCCCTTTTCTTCTTCTTCTCCCGCCTTCCCTCCGCAATCCCCCACATCTCCCGCCAGTTCGCCGAGCTCCTGCCCGCCATGCCGCCCAAGGCTTTCGCCAAACCCCGATCCGCCACCGGTGAACCAAAAGAGAAAAAGGTGAGGCAGCCGAGAGCGCCCGCGACAAACCTGATGGCATGAGCGCCCCGACTAGTTAGCCCTATCGGCGAAGAGAAAGTTCGCTACGGAGAGCCGTAGGGACAGGAAGGCGAGGGCCAAGCAGGTTCAGGCGATGAGGGGAGCGGTGGCCGAGGCTCAGGCGATGAGGGAAGCGGCGGTCGAGGCTCAGGCGATGAGGGAAGCGGCATTAGCATCGTCCCGTGCGCAGTACGGCGGCGTCTGGGGGAGCCAGCCGAGCGTCGCGTCGCCGGCCGGATACTCGCATGTCGGGTTCTCGCCGATCTCGCCGGCGATGTTCTAGGAGAACCAGGCGAACCTGCGGCAGAGGTACTCCTCCTCCCCCGAGTTCGACGGCGGATTCAACCTGAACAATGTCTTCCCCTGCCCCGTACCACGGCCTCCTTCGGCGTTCGGCATCGACATCAACGCCCCCTACACCTCCTCCTCGACGGCATGCCGCGGTCCTCTGCCGTTCAGCGCGAGCTCGTCGCACGCGACTCACAGTGAGGCGGACGCCCAGAACATGTTCGGCGGAATGTCCAATGAAGCCTACATGCAGGGCATGATCGCCGAAGGCTCGGTGGCCGCTGCAGCCAGCAACGCCGACTTCTTCACCCAGGAACAGGCCCGGGCTGACGGCGAACACGGCATCGAGTCCCAGGATTTCGCCGAGCAGACTCGGACCGATGAGGAAGAGGAAGGCGTTGGCCTAGCTCCAATGAAGGGTAAAGGCAAAGGCAAGAAGAAGGCGGGCACCTCGGCGACGGAGCCGCGGATCAAGTGGACGCCGACTGAGGACCTTTGCCTCGCCGATGCCTGGAAATTGATGAGCATGGACCCGATCACTAGCGCCAACCAAAATTCGGACAACTACTGGAAGTGCGTGAAGCTAGCGTTCGACGAGCGCAACCTTTGTGACCCGAAGTACAACAAATCACACATGGAGTACGGTGACAAAGCCATGACCAACCACTGGGGACTCATCCATTAGGCGTGCAGCAAGTGACACAGTCTTCTCGAGGAGGTCGAGCGCACACCCATCAGCGGCGAGAGCATGGATGCCAAGGTACTACGCCGAATACTAGCCGAAGGCACTACTTCATGCCTATGCGGACACACTTTGCCTTGCCTTTGCAGCTCCTCCGCGTACTCGGCATGTACCGGGCTGACACCAGGACAGAGTTCAAGTTCTATCACGTATTCCCTTCGATTGAGAAATGCCAGAAATGGGCGGATACTCGGCTCACCCTCGCCAAGACGAAGGACGGCGTGTACAACCCGGTCGCCCCTCCACCTGCCGCCGGCGAAGGAAGGCCAGAGTCTGGCCAAAAGAAGGCGAAGATGCTCAAAGCCGCAGGACCTCCCGCCGAGCGCCTCCAGGAATCCATCGAGAGGTGCATCGCCGACACGAAGGCCCATACCAAGCAGAGGGAGGAGAAGACCGAGCAGAGATAGGCGCAGCTGCTACAGAACCAAGACCGCAAGCTCGATCTCCTCAAAGCGAACTTCGCCGCCAAGAAGAGGAACACGGATCTGCAGTTTCTCATGGGCGGCGAAGACACCTCGGCGATGAGCTCGGATGTCAAGGCCTGGTATCTGGCCCGGCGCAAGGACATCCTCGAGGAGGACAACGCCGAGAGCGCGCCAAGCTCTGCGCCGAACACCTCCACCGTTGTGCCCTCGCCGAGCTCCGCTTCGACCTCCTCCAACCAGTTGGCTGGCAGGAACAACGACGAGCCTATACTCGTCGCACCGGACACGCCAGAGGAGATCACCCCCATCGATGACTGATCGCCGACCATTTTATCTTGTTCTGTAATAATTCAATGGCCTAACTACTTTTGGGCGAATTTCTGTCGAACATCCTATGGCCAAGATTTCGCTGCAGGAACGAGAAAATTTGAAAATGTCGCTGTTTTTCGCTTCGCCTAGGAACTCGGCCTGGGAACGCGAGTGGGAAATCAGCCATTCCCAGGCCGAAACCTTCGTCCGCCCGGCGCTATTTAGGTCCGGATTTTGGCATGAGAACGGCCAACGAGTGAAGATGCTCTAATAGTCTCAGAAACAAAACGATGTTTCGTTGTATCCCGAAAACCTTCACTATTTCAAAACATCCCTCGTAGACCATGCATCTCAATAGGTTTTATTTATTCTAACTTTAGTTCCGCGATGTACAGTGGAATGATCCTATTGTTTTTTCTTGTGCCCACGCGCCTGAGGAGGTTCTGTAACCAGATTCTCATCAAGATCCTCTAGTCCATTGATCTCCTCCTCAACTAAATCATCACATAGGTTTGAAATGTTAGACACGACTAGACTTTCCTCCCCGATGTTTTTCTTGTCATGTTTATCAGTATGACGATCAAGTATTGACAATATTCTATTTAATTCGTTGTCCTTAAGCAAATTAGCTGCTGCATTTCTTTGTGTTGTCGAATCCCCCAAGGAAACCCCAATCGGTCTAGCTTTCTCTATAATATCAGTATTTGGAAAAGACATGATTGAAAAGGTGAGATTTAGATTTTTACCTTTTAGGTCATCCCGGCGCTGCACCAAGTCCACAGCACGCTCCAGCTGTGTGGCGTCAGCATTGGGTTGCGCCCTCACACGATCACTTGATCTAACCTCATGAGCAACAGACTTGGGAATGACACCAAAAGAAATCACCTCAGCTAGGGATGGTTTTTGTCTTGCAAGAATACCACCAGTTGTTGCCGCCTTAGGGATGAACGAATTGGCCTCAATGTCCAAAGCACTCTTGTTATTATTTTTTGGGGTGAAAGGTGTTCCCAAATTCTGCTTAGGTTTGACTTCTCCCATGATATCCATGTGCACATTGTCCTCCTCATGATCTATCTCTGCCGCAGCAGGGAAAAGGCCCTCGACAGCCTGCCTGGCTCCGCGGCAGCCTGCCGTGGCTCCACGGCAGCGTGAAAATGTGCCGCGGCAGACATAGTGTCTGCCAAACCGAGCTCCACCACGGCAGAACCAACGGCAGCCAGCCCATGTTCCGCGGCAGTCTGAGCACGTACATCCGCCACCAATTCAGAATAACACTTCGAAACCACCGCATCATCTTCAGAAGCAATGATATCATGAATAACCGACACCAGCGCAGTCCCTTCTCCCTTATTCAAGTTCACCAAAGTAGCATCAATGCGAGATGGCGGAACCACAAAAGGAAGAGTCAGTCCCTGTGTATCAATAGAGGCATTCATATCATAAGTAGGATATAAAGAAACATTACCCCCTATAGAGAAATCAACCAGGATATCATTATTTTGTTTTACCTCATTCATCTCAAGTTGAAAAGCTCCAATATTGACACCAGGGGAAAGTGGAAACGCTGCCAATCGCATTCCTCCGGTTGGAAGCTTCCCTCCACTTCCATCATTATAATTCTCATTCTTGGAAGTAGAATTTTCCATCATTTTATCCTCCTCCATATTGGTTGAGCCTTCCTTATTTTTTTGATTAGCATCATCATCGCTATTATTACCATTATGTGACTGTAACGCTGGTCCATCATGAGCCATAGGGACCGGTGCTACCTCAACCAAAAACTTTAGTCTATAAAAACCCCTTTTAATCCAAATATCTAGAAAAGGTGGAATGAATTCTGAATCAACACAAAAGACTTGAACCCTGACAATGCCTCTCTGCCTAGTAAACGGCATGTCCACCATCTTAGTCTTGCCCAATAGAGACCCAAGCCCCCAAAGCGACAGAAAATCCCCTCTCACATCCTTTGGTACCCCATCCACCTGCATAGAGACCTCTGGAAGGAGGAACATTGGTTCATCAACCAGCCCCCACTCTTCAAATTTCAGATATATTGGTGTATCCGGAATTTTTTATCATTTAAGTAGTTTCATTCGATGAACCTCATCTTTGGTAGGAAATTTGACCTTGAACTCTTGCGGTTGGCACCCAATCACTTCCCAAGTGTAGTTTGGTGACAGCTCGAGTCTCTTAAGGATCTCAATCACCTGAGCCACAGTCAGAGAGCCACCCACAACAAAAACCCTACCAACCCTTAAATTCTCAACTCTCGGCCTAAAAGTTTCAGTTGTTGGTAGCAAAAGAAAAGTAAGTTTCTCATTGCCAAGTTCATGCACTATCACCGTGGGTTTAGGAGCAGTCAACAAAGGGCAAGAAGAAGATATATGTTGCGGTTACTCACAATGATCACACACAATGACAGTACAATCTTCATCGAAATGCCCCGTTTGATTGCACCTAAAGCATCGTAGTTTGTCGTTTTTCCTCACCTTTTTTGCAGGACCATTTCCCTCAATTATACCTTTAGAAGTCGAAGACAAGGGAGCCACTGGTTGCTGAACCGTAGCCAAAATCTCATCAGTCTCTGCCGTGGCAGCAGAATTGGCTGCGGCAGCCTGCCGTGGCGCCGCGGCAGCCTGCCCTGAGGCCGCGGCATGCCGATTCTGTGCCATGACAGGGGGCACCTGGCCCGGCGTGATTTCGTTATCCGAAGCTGCCAGTCCACCGGCACCAGATTGATTACCAGGAGAAGCGACTTGAGGTATAACAAGAGAGCCATCCCGAGCCGCAGCTGCAACAGCGTCCACAACCTGTTTGAGCATGTCTGGATCTAGAGAATTCGACCCATTGCTATTCTAAGCAAAGTTTCTTGTCCCTTGATTCATTCAGCCCCCATTCCTTCTTCCCTGCCACTGATGTCTGATACATTGCAAATGTATCTATAATTTTTGATGTTCCATGCTTGGTTTTATCTACTTTCATATGTTTTGTTCCAACTTTGGAGTACTTTTCATATGATTTCTTGGACTAACCTATTAACAAGATGCCACAGTGCCAGTTGCCTATTTTCTGCTGTTTTTGGTTCCAGGAAGTCAGAAAATGAATATTCTCGGAATTGGACGGGACAAAAGCCAAAGTTACTATTTTCCCAGAAGATTCACGGAGCTAGAAGGAGAGCCGGAGAGGGGCCACAGGGTGGCCACACCACCCCTAGGCGCGGTCCACCTAGGCCGCGCCAGGGCATGGTGTGAGCCCCCTGGCTACCCACCGACCTTGCCCTCTTGCCTATAAGAAGCCTCCCGAGACAGAAACCCTAAATAATCAATCAGAAATCCATGAAAAGTTCCGCTGCACCGCCACCACCGAAGGGGAGATTCGAGGGACAGAAAGTCTCTATTCCGGCACCCTGCCGGGACGGGGAAGTGCCCCCGGAGCCATCTCCATCGATCTCCACCACCATCTCCATCACCATTGTTGATTCCCATGATGAGGAGGGAGTAGTTCTCTCTCGAGGCTAAGGGTTCTACCGGTAGCTATGTGTTCATCTCTCTCTATGCATGATCATACTGTGATCATGAGCTTGTAATCTATAGATCTACCTTGCTACTCAAGTGCTTTAATAGATCTCTGCTCTCCCCATGTGTGTGAAAGTGACAGCGTGCACACCATGGTGGCACTTAGGCTAGAGATTACAAATACTTGTTATGAGTTATATTTGGAGTTGGATCTTTCTATGAAATTGTGGTGTTTGTTGGACTCATCTAGTGCTCAAGGTAACAGTGTGGGGTTTTCTAGATGGGAAAGGCTTACTTTGAGGTGTGCTGTTATAGCCCTACCATGGATTAGAGTGTCCAACTGGAGAGTAGTTCAGCGTAGTATCATAAAGAAGAATATATTTATATGAGAGTGTTCACTAGTGAAAGTATGATCCCTAGGCCTTGTTTCTAAGCACTGAAACATCGTTTGCTATTAGATCTGTTACATGTTTGCTTGCTTCCTTCTTTATTTCAGTTTGCCTTTAGTCTTTTCCCACATCAACTACACGCCATCAAGCTATTTTCTCGCACCGTTACCACTTATAATTATCTATACCACTTGTATTTCACTGTCTCTTCACCGAACTAGTGCACTTATACACCTGACAAGTGTATTGGGTGTGTTGAGGACACAAGAGACTTCTTGTATCTTGATTGCAGGATTGCTTGAGAGAGAATACCTTTGACCACTTCCTCCCTGAGTTCGATAAACCTTGGGTGATCCACTTAAGGAAAAACTTGCTGCTGTTCTACAAACCTCTGCACTTGGAGGCCCAACAACTGTCTACAAGAATAGAAGTGCGTAGACATCAAGCTATTTTCTGGTGCTGTTGCCGGGGAGGTAAGGTAAAAGGTACTCACATCCTCCGGTATGAGTGCTCGAAGTTATTTCCTTTAGATTCTGCAATTTTGTCTTTTTGTTTCTTGTTTTCACTAGTTAGGCTTAATGGAAAACAACAACAAAATTAGAGAGGTTTTTAGTATATTTCCTAAGTTAGAACTTGAATTGTGTGAAAAGAAAATTAAAAACCCCATGGAACTTTCTTTGCATGCTAATAGCAATGTTATTAGTATGAATGTTTTGAACACCTTTGTTACTACTGCTATGGAAACGTCTAAGCTTGGGGAAGTTGGTTCTTATGAAAATGATCTCTTTAGTTCCCCAGTTTTAAGGAAGAAAATTTGCTCTGATGATACTTTATCTCCCATATGTGGTAATTCTAATGATACTTGTGATATTTTAAATCCACATACTGAAAGCATCCCTTTTAAAATACCTATAAAAATTATTGATCGTGTTATGGATAACTACTATTTTGGAGATGGAACTGTCCATCCCAGTGATCATTTGCTCTTTATACACGAATTGTGCGGGTTGTTCAAGTGTGCAGGTATTACAACAGATCACGTCAAGAAGAAGTTATTCTCTTTATCACTTAAGGGCAAAGCAAGGGAGTGGTATGAGCTACTGGATGATCCTCATCATTTGGAGTGGAAGGAACTTGAATCTCTCTTTTACTTTAAATTTTATCCTCCTCATGAAATTCATAAAGATAGGAATTATATTTATAATTTTCATCCTCATGGTGGAGAAAGTATTGCCCAATCATGGGGGAGATTGAAGTCACTAATTCTCAAATGTCCCATTCATGAGCTCCCCAGGAATATTGTTATTAATAATTTCTATGCAAGGCTTTCAGGACATTACAAGGACTATCTAGATACTTGTTTAGAGGGATCCTTCACGAGTAAGGAGGTCAAAGCTAAGTGGGATCTTCTTGAAACAATTCAAAGCAATACCGAATATTGGGATAACAGCAAAGGTAAAGAACCAGGTATAAACTATGAGTATGATTGCATTAAGTCTTTCGCTGAAACTGCTGATTTTCAAGAGCTTAGTGCTAATTATGGTCTTGATCCTCAAATTATTGTTGATTGTTATAGAACCTTTGCTTGTCATATTAATGCTCCTAAAGAAAATTGGGACATGTATCATGAGCCTTTTAAATACACTTGCATGGAAAATGAAATTGTTGTTAATGATAGCAATAAACATGCTCAAACCTCTGAAAGTACTATTTCTTATAAGCATGTTATTTTTTGTGGAATACATAGACCTTGTGAGAATAATCAAATTGAAGAATAATATTGTATCACCCACAGGAATGAAAAAACTAGAATGTGGTATAGGGCTTTAAATGATCTTGGTAAAAAAGTTCGTGCCCTTTATCCTTTTATTTGTGAACTTTGTTTTGAAGTGGATCATTTCAATTTTCAGTGCTCAGGCCATAATAATAGCCCTTCTAATCCAATTAGTACTACAAGTTTATATTTTGATGACATGATCACTCCTAATCAACATGATGAACTTACATTATTTTTGGGATGTGAAGAGTTATCAAGAAAAACCTCTTTGGTATATATGGGTGCTTTTGATATGAATAGTGTCCTGCATAGTTGTCATCTTTATTGTGTTGATAATTGTCACACAAATACTTACATACAAAATATTATAGAAGATGAGATTTTACCAAAATATGATAGGACTAATATGTGTTTTGATCTTATTAATGAAAAGAAGGAATCCTCCAAAGTTTCTTCTATTGTCTCTAACAATGAACCAGGGTATATGGAGAAGCTTCCTTTCAAGCCTCTCCCTCCTAAAGAGAAGAAGATAAAGAAGAAAAGGAGGAGTAAAAGGAGGGAGGAAACGATATTTTCCCCTAAGCATGTAGCTCCTATTATAGTTTTTGATGAGTCTGAACTCGATGATGTTCCTATGCCTATTACCTATAGTAGTGATCATGATTGGGAAAAGCACACTACTTTTGATATTGATAATCTCTTCGGTACCAATTCTGAAAATGATGATATTAATAATTGCTATACTATTAGTGCTATCCATGATCTTTCCAATGATGATATGTTTACAAATGAACACACTTTGGAGGATAACTATTCTATTGCTTATGAAGATACTATACCTCCAATTTATGATGATTGCAATGATGAATATGATATTTTCAGTCCACCTACTATTGAGGAGGAAATTAATTATGATTATAATATGCCTCCTATATTTGATTATTATGGTGATGAAAATAATAATGATAGCTATTTTGTTGAAATTTGCTCCCACTATAATTAACAAGAATGACCATGTTTATGTGGGGAGTATTAATTCTTTTATGCATGTGGCTCATGATAAGAATGTTTTATGTGATAGTTATATTGTTAATTTTATTCATGTTGCTACTAAAAGTTATTATGAGAGAGGGAAACATGGTTCTATGCATCTCAATAATATTAAGTTTCCCCTCTTTATGTTGAATTTTTTGAAGTTGCACTTGTTTTGCTTTCCTATGCTTGTTGCTTTGTGCTTTCATGACTTGTTCCTTTACAAGATTCCTATGCATAGGAAGTGGGTTAGACTTAAATGTGCTTTGAATTTGCTTCTTAATGCTCTCTTTTACTTCAATTCATATATCTTATGTGAGCATCTTCTCAAACTATCATGCCTAACTTAAAGGCCCTAAAGAAAAGTACTTATTGGGAGATAACCCAAAAGTTTTAGATGAGTCTTGGAAGTTATTACCTCAGTAATAACCGCTCCTTATCCTTTTTATTTGCTTTTTGTGCCAAGAGTAACCTCTAATGAGAGAGAAGTAATGATTGGGAAAGTTGCTGTCCCGAAACAGATTTTTGTGCTTCACCATAAATATCCGTGAGAGAGCTCTGTATGTCGGATTGAGCTATAATTTTTGTGCTTCTGCCCCAGGTTGTTATCTAACTTTCGTTAGTTCAACACTTTTTGATTTGAGCAACAGAAGGTCCTCGAAAAAATTCGTCTTTACCTGCTGGTCTGTTTTGACAGATTTCTGCTATTTTCTGCATTTGCTTCATGTTGGTTCATTTTTAGTTTTTTGGGGGAATTGAGCTTTTTGAAGGAAGTGCTACATTAGCTAGTGTTCTAATGGAAGTTTATTTGGTGTTAGAACTGAACCTTGAGACTTATTTATCTTAAGTGCACTAATGTTGCTAATGAGATTGTGTGAAGTTTTGTATGAAGGAAAATTTTCAGGTGTATGGAAGGAATGAGTAATGAGATGAAGGATGGACTAAAGCTCAAGATTGGGGATGCCACGCGTGTCACCCCAAGAAATATCCAAGAAGTACAAGCGTCAAAGCTTGGGGATGCCCAAGGCATCCCCTTCTTCATCAATAAAAATCCCAGGTTTCTTCCAAACGCTTCATTTTTATTGTTTCATGCACAGTTGTGTTTTTCTTGGAGCATCTTCTTTTTCGTTTTCGTTTTGGTTTTTCATTTGCTTAGTTTTCTGAATAAATTGGTTGGAACCCCTCTTTCATACATTGGTTTGCAAATAGTTTGGTTTGGTTTGGAAAAGAGTAGGAAAGTTCATGCTTATGTGGTAAAAAGAGCTCGTTTTTTACTGTGGCCTATGCTTTGTCATGCCATGCTTGATTTTGTTTTGGCTTTATGCTTAGTATTCTTTTCTGTAGCATGACTTGTTATAAACAATTGATATTGCTTAATGTGCCTTGGATGAATCATGCGTTGTTTTAGCATATTAAAGCATAGTATAGTGGTATTCTCCTTTGATGCTTTATTTGGGTTGACTTGGCGCATGCTCACACCATGTTATGACTATCTCAAGTCACCATAGCCTTTTTGATCCTTTAGTTTTCAACTTGTAGTATCACTTTATGCTTTGATCAATGATGTTTTGTCGCTCTGCATGATTATGGCCATTATTGCTCTCTTAGTTTGTCGCTCCCAGTCTTTTGCTAGCCTCCACAACCAAGTATGAGTTCCACTCATGCATCCAACTCCTTAAACCAAGTTATTCGAAAGAGTCCACCATACCTACCTACTAGCATACGCTATTCCAAGTATATTCATGCTTTTGTTTACCTTCTAAATTAAACTTGTTATGAGAAAACTAGTGATTAAAGCTCTCACAAACTTGATGGCACACTTTACTTTACTTGCCCTTAATAAACTTGAACCATTGTCTTCTATGTTGTATATGCTTGCACTTATTTGTTGGGAATTAGCAGAACCATGCTTTCATGGGGAACGCTTTCAACATTGCACTTGGTACTTGTACCTAGTTGATATCATGCTCTTTTGTATATGGATGTCGTCGGTGTGAAATAAAAGGGGATCTTGTAAGTCCATGGAGTTATGTATATGTGTTAGAGAAACGCCTGGGCCGCTGGTCTAATCCATGCTGACATGGTGGAAACCTGCAGCGTAACCATAATGAGCTGTCTATGAAGCATTCTTCTTATAAACAAAGAGTCCTATGTTGAGAAAAAAGAGAAAAGAGAAAAAAAGAGATATTATGAAAAGAGGAAAGAGATAAAAAAAGCACCATATTCCCATGGTAAATAAGAAGAATGCTGAGATGCTCGTTGTCTGCTTGCCTTGTCATTTTGATATGGGGATTCTTTCGTATCATCGGGCAAGGGGTACCCCGTTGGCGGTTCTCTATGATACACATGTATTTACGATGACAAGAACTTACCGGTGACTAAACTTGAGTAGCATGAGGAGCGGCCCTCGTATACAAGGGACATGAGATTTCTAACTTATACTTCATCAAGCATGTACACCATAGTTTGTTCACTTTAACCTTAATCACTTCAAGATGCTTATGATAGGGGCAATGAGAGCTGAAAGCTATAAGTAACATAATTTTTGGAAGATCTTTATGAGACTTGAATCCCTACTTCCTTCTATGAAGGCGTTTCTTCCACCATTATATTGAGTCTCCACCTTCTATCTTTATGCACTTACTTTGAGAGCATAGTTGCCATTCTTAGTTCTATGTGCATTGTCCCAAGACTAGTTGATTGATGCATAACTTGATATTGCTTGTTTTAAACTATTGTATCTAGTCACTCTTATGAACTTTGAAGGTGTCCTATGCATTTATATTTGCTACTCTATGAGGGACAAGCTGAATACTATTATGCTATGTTTTCTTTATGTGAAACAAACAAACGTCTTGCAAAGCATTGTTATTCATGAATCTTTTGTTTGTGCCTTTTCATGTTGCATCATAGTTTCTTTGTTTATTGCTAGAACTTTGTCTTTCATGTTATGATTGAAGTACTATGATCCCAGCTTTCAATGCTTTACAAATACTTCGATCAAGTTTATAATGGTGCATGTCACCTCAAAAATTATTTTTTCTTTTTATCACTTACCTACTCAAGGACGAGCAGGAGTTAAGCTTGGGGATGTTGATACATTGCAAATGTATCTATAATTTTTGATGTTCCATGCTTGATTTTATCTACTTTCTTATGTTTTGTTCCAACTTTGGAGTACTTTTCATATGATTTCTTGGACTATTAACAAGATGCCATAGTGCCAGTTGCCTGTTTTCTGCTGTTTTTGGTTCCAGGAAGTCAGAAAATGAATATTCTCGGAATTGGACAGGACAAAAGGCAAAGTTAGTATTTTCCCTGAAGATTCACGGAGCCAGAAGGAGAGCCGGAGAGGGGCCACAGGGTGGCCCACCACCCCTAGGCGCAGGTCCACCTAGGCCACGCCAGGGCATGGTGTGGGCCCCCTGGCCGCCCACCGACCTTGCCCTCTAGCCTATAAGAAGCCTCCCGAGACAGAAACCCTAAATAATCAATCAGAAATCCACGAAAAGTTCCGCTGCACTGCCGCCATCGAAGGGGAGATTCGGGGGATAGAAAGTCTCTATTCCGGCACCCTGCCAGGACGGGGAAGTGCCCCCAGAGCCATCTCCATCGATCTCCACCACCATCTCCATCACCATTGCTGATTCCCATGATGAGGAGGGAGTAGTTCTCTCTCGAGGCTAAGGGTTCTACCGGTAGCTATGTGTTCATCTCTCTCTCTCTATGCATGATCATATTGTGATCATGAGCTTGTAATCTATAGATCTACCTTGCTACTCAAGTGCTTTAATAGATATCTGCTCTCCCCATGTGTGTGAAAGTGACAGCGTGCACACCATGGTGGCACTTAGGCTAGAGATTACAAATACTTGTTATGCGTTATATTTGGAGTTGGATCTTTCTATGTAATTGTGGTGTTTGTTGGACTCATCTAGTGCTCAAGGTGACAGTGTGGGGTTTTCTAGATGGGAAAGGCTTACTTTGAGGTGTGCTGTTATAGCCCTACCATCGATTAGAGTGTCCAACCGGAGAGTAGTTCAGCATAGTATCATAAAGAAGAATATATTTATATGAGAGTGTTCACTAGTGAAAGTATGATCCCTAGGCCTTGTTTCTAAGCACTGAAACACCGTTTGCTATTAGATCTGTTACATGTTTGCTTGCTTCCTTCTTTATTTCAGTTTACCTTTAGTCTTTTCCCACATCAACTACACGCCATCAAGCTATTTTCTCGCACCGTTACCACTTGTATTTCACTATCTCTTCGCTGAACTAGTGCACCTATACACCTGACAAGTGTATTGGGTGTGTTGGGGACACAAGAGACTTCTTGTATCTTGATTGCAGGATTGCTTTAGAGGGAATACCTTTGACCACTTCCTCCCTGAGTTCGATAAACCTTGGGTGATCCACTTAAGGAAAAACTTGCTGCTGTTCTACAAACCTCTGCACTTGGAGGCCCAACAACTGTCTACAAGAATAGAAGTGCGTAGACATCAATGTCCACCCCCATGGGTAGCCCTGAATTCGTAGCGGCACCCATTCTGGTATACCATATCCCCACCATTGTTATTGCCTCCTCCTTGATAGTTAAAACCTGCGCCGGCATGGAAAATTCCAGCCTCACCACCTCGAAAATTGTTTTGGCCAGTAGAAGCTCCGGAAGAATTACCCTCAAACCTCTGGAAATATCTGCCTCAAAAACCACTGGCTTCCCCGTGGAAGAAGTTTCCAGCTCCATTGAAATTAGGGTTAGCCCCGCGGCCTCTCCCGGCATTCGAATGAAAGAAGTTGTTGTGATGACCTCTTCCGCCAGCAGCGCCTTGTCTCCGTCCCGGGCCTACACCGCCACCGCCGCCATTATTCATGTCGTTGTCTAAGAGTCGCACCCCAGCTAGGGTTCCGTCCTTCGCACGAAACGATAGATGACGGAAGATATCAAAGGTCCCAAAGTTAGCGTCCTTAGGTATCAGTACCTCAGGTTGCCGGGTGGGTCCGAGTAAAGGTCGAAACAAGGATACATTAGACATAGAATCATACGAAATACTATTTCGTACCTGCGTAGGTAACAGGCCATCGAGACAAGATCCAAACCATGCCTATCTAGGGCCCAAAAATTTGGAATTCAAAATATGCGTGACTTTCGGATCTTCAGATATCGCCTTTGAAGTCTTCGAAGACGGTGAACTAGCCATCTCTGTTGATCGTCATCGGCAGACCAAAGTCCATCCCTCACAATTATCATCACGAAAAACAGCCGGTTCTAATGGTGGTCTTCTTACCGAAGAAGTCGAAGTCGAACCCCTCTCATCAGAATCGATTCTGCCTCCATGAAAATGACACGAACGTACCTCCGTCGAAGGCAAACCCACAGCTCCATTGCCGCGAGTTGCTGCTAACGACGTCACTCCATCCTCTTGGCCACCCTTGAAGAAGAACAGACGAGACCATCTCCTTCCTCCGGTGAGCAAAGATAACGGGCAGCAGACCCTCCCTCAGCGGTGGATCTAGCCCCCTCATCTTCCTCATTGTCGGACCATAAGGCCCAGAATCTCCCCCTCACCGGTGAACCCGGCACCATTGATCTCTCCAGTGACCCATCCCCCGACAAGGAAACCCGTCGTGCATCGCCAGAAAAATCGGCTCCACAATATGCGGTCACCACCATACGGCTGGGTAAATACTCGCCCTTTTAAAGAGGGGGGATTTCACTTCCAGCCCCACCTATATATAGGGAGTAGGTGAGGGACAGACGACGCCTCGTGTCCCCCGGTGCACAACTCTAACCCTAGTTAAAGGAGGGAATTCCTTATTCAACACTACTTCCCAATATAGTTTCTTATTTGACACTAAAAAAGATTTACTTCATTATATGATCACTTGTGTAAAAAATTGCCTTATATGACAGTCAGTTCTGTTAGTCTAGTTCTGTTAGTCTCTTCCGTTAGTTCTATTTTTCAAGGACCAAACTACCGACCCGCTCGATCGCCTGTGTTCCTCCGCCTTTTCAGTAAAATGAAAAAAAATCCAAATAGTATACGGACGAGAAATTGAGTCATGGCGCCGACCGTGCTCTTCCAATTTCATTCCGTCGCCGGCTCTTTCTCGCCGGCCACCTATCCCCAGGCCGCGATCTGCCATCGTCGTCTTGCCGACACGCGCCTCAAGCGCCTGTGGTATAAAATAAAGTACTCCCTCGATCTGAAATAAGTGTCAAAGATGTAGTACTAATAAATCACCGACACTTATTATGGATTAGAGGGAGCTGAAGCCGCCGGCCTGCATCTCGTCAGCTCTCAGGTCGTCGTGCAGTCCGTCGTTCTTTCCATCGACAAGGAGGCCCGCCAGCTTGAGTGCATCTCGTCTACTTCACATACATCTGCTAGACATGCCCTCCTCCCCGTCATAGCAGGTTTCTCAGCACTGTCTTCATCGCAGCCGAGCCATCACTAGGATCTCGTCTTTGGTGGCCGTGAGATGTGCACGGCGCAGTGCAAGTCATCCGCCACCTCCGCTTGCGACGCCGGTTCTGTTCTTCCCTGATGATGGCGGTCTCGCAGTGCGGCGGAGCGCGCATCGCAGTCCACTCGCGGATGCCATATAGGCCTTCAGCGTGAGAGTCCCCGGCAGTACGAGCCGGTCGGCCTTGATCCCTTGTGAACTCGGTCGCGGCTCCTGCCTCACCGAGTTATTCCATCGCAAAGCTGTGCACTAATGGGTGTTGAGTATTACGGTGGCGTACTAGTGTGGTATTTTGATTGTTCTGTTCAATAAATATGGAAAAAGGTCAGAGAGGCGCCCGATACATGCCCCATACCCCTGGGAACGCTAAACAATACTCCCTCCGACCCAAATTAATTGGCTTGGATTTGCCTAGATTCGGATGTATCTAGCACTACATGTCTAGATACATCCGAATGTAGGCAAATCCAAGTCAATTAATTTAGGTCGGAGGAAGTACCATTCTTTGAATTATATAATCGCTTCCATCACATGTACAATACCATTTCTTATAATTTTGTCACAGTCCCGTTATGCATCGGAGGCAAAGTGTCTTTGTAGGTCCTCAACTAACCCGTTAGCTCTCAAAATTCTCTAGTATGTCCTATAAGACAAAAAATTTACACAAGTGGTCAAATAAGAAAGTAGAAATTTTGATCATATTGAGAAGTAGTGTCAAGTAAGAAATTCTCTCTAGTTAAAGTGGGTACAATCCATAGACATGCGTCCCTATCCGACTAAGTACGTCCAACTTGTTGTTTTCTGTTAGTTGGATCCCCATCCTTCTAGCTCCACTTTCTTTACTAAGTACGTCCAACTTGTTGTTTTCTGTTAGTCGGATCTCCATCCTTCTAGCTCCACTTGTTTAAGTGAGTGACCCCGTACGCTCACAGTAAGTCAGACACAGCTCACTGGGATCTCGCCCAAAGCCGATAGCCGACAGTTGCTTCTAGCAGAGCATGCCGTCTCAGATATACCTATAAGTTCCCTTGATGTGATAGTCTGTCGAAGTCCATTTGCCCACGATATTGGTGGTAAGCCACAGGGAAGCGTCCGTCACCCCAGTGCCAGCTTAACTCACTTTTTTTATTCTAGTGGTAACTGATTCATTCCACCTAACGTTTAGGACGGTTATCATCTACCTAATTTAGTTGGACTACCTTAATCAACACTTAAGAAAGTAGCACATAGTCATGCTTCCCAATCATATCACATGGGTGGGTACAAAGAATGTATTTTCGTGGCGGAGGAAAAAATTCCATCTTTGTTGATCCATGTAATGTGACTTACTTATTAGTCGGCCTAAGACTGCTCTTATGGCTACCATTTGCGAATAGAGAAATGCGGATTCAAAGTTGGCTAGTCCATAATCTGCGATCACCTCTCGTCTAAGGATGACATTATACTAGTCGGATCATATGACAACTGACTCATGTAGACTAACCTTTGTGTTATTCTGGCCAACGTACCTCTTTCGTCTAGCCAATGCCAGGGACGGCTCTGGGGTCGCGACCCTGCCAACAGCAAGGGGCCCATAGCCTGAGGGGCCCAAAAATAGGTACTCATGTGTATATACCGGTGTATACATCTAGTTTGCAAAGGCCTGCTGCTATACTCGATTGCGAGAAAAGAAGGCGATGGCACGACGCACCAGGCACAAGTTCCGACTACTAAAAAGAGTCACTTGTCTACCATGTTTTCATCTACCAATCTTTAAATGGACTTAAATTTGGCACAAGGGTTTATCACCATGTGGCTAGTCGTATGTTGTCTTAACCCAACACGGTGTGAACTCTACTAGCTAGGATTGTTTGTGCTTTCGGTTGTGAAAGTGGTCGGCATATCTTGTAGATCTGAGCGATTGCACTCAAGATCTGACTTCACACTCACGATCTAATTTATCATGTAGTGTGGTGTTTGTTTCGACACGAAGGGTTTGTGCACTGTTGCGACTCAAAAGCACAATTTTTTCGCATTTACCCTACGTCAAGGATTCGAGAAGATGGCGGTATGATTTTCTTATAAAAGAACATATGAATGTGCAGATCGTTTTATACTCCCTCGATTCCTTTCTAAAGTGTCTATAGTTTTTTAGAAAAAATCGAAAAAGTAAGGTATATTTAAAGGGACTATAATATACATAAAAATTATTTGAGAAGTTATATGTTAATATTCCATGTAAGGGCCTTACTTTTATTGTGTCATATACACCGGTTAATACAGCGGCTCGTTTATTCAACTCTACTGCCAGCTCGTTTCTCCGTTCACCGAAAAGAAGCTCGTTTTTCCTTTCTCAACGCATGCACGCGGATGCCTCAGCGCTCGCGATAACTTCATGTTATTGGGCCGTCCCGTCTCCGGTTCGCTTAGGTGGTGCGACACTCGTGTGCCGCAACGGGCGGTGTATATCACCACCCTAAGCTACACCAGGTCGGTGGGTAACCTGGCTTAGAAGCCCACAAACCCACAGGCGTCGATGGCCCAATTTGTTCAAAGGAGAAGGGGGAGAAGATGCTCCAAGCCTCTGTGTTCCAACGAACAAACTGTGATTCAAACGGTAGAATCTGGTGCGAGATTTGCAGCTTCACATGCAATAACGACTCTTTGTTGTGAAACACAAGTGACAGCACTGATTCTTCTGGCACGTGGAAGAATCTAGTCTAGAGCACCAAAACCTAAAGAAAACTCTTCTTTTTTTTTTTGCGAATCAAAACCTGCAGAAAACTAGAATACCATCGAGTAGCAAATAAATCCATCTACGTGCGCCGGTCAAAGAAAACATGCACGCCGTCTTAAAATACCCAGCACGACGACGGGACACCGACGCATCGTTTTCCTTGATGTAAACCGTCTTACAAAGTCTGCAGACAGCGTTGCTTCCACGGTCCACTAATCGTATGATGATAATCCAGATAGCAATAGACTGCAGAGCGAGCACTCCAGGGCGTGAGCCAATGAGATAAAATTCATATGTTCCAAGTTTTTTTCTTAAAAGTCCTCTTTCGCTAAGCTGACGTCTCGTAAGGTGTCACGGAGTGTTCCCAGTAAACGCCAAAACGGGCAATAACAATGAGCAAGCAATCTTTCTTTTTTTTTAGATCAACGAGCAAGCAATCTGCTGGGAAGATCCAAGACTTGCCCCTCAAGTTCTCTTAGCAGTTGAGAACTAGATCATTCTTAAATCTATGTAGAGCCTTCCCCACCAAAAGGGTTACACTGAGCATATGTATATAGTGAGTTGGCAAATAAGGGCTTGTTTGGACGTACTTGGATTTTTATCCCGGGGAATCAAATCCCGATAGAGAATTCACGAAAACAATTTAAATCACCGGGATTTTATTCCTCACCTCCGTACTAGTGGATTTATTTCCCTAGGAAAAGACTGGGTTCTCCTCCTACCAAACAAGCCCTAAGAGGAAGAAGAGGATGGAATGCGCATACGTACTCATATTTTTTGTACTACTATGAAATCTTGGTTTATAAATGATCAAACAGATAGGGAATTGTTACCTTTGGTCTTTGTGGATTTCCATGGGATATTGCATCCAAAATTCATGTAAACTAGTTGGATGAAAAAAAATAACTTAAATAAGAGACCATGCTACGTTTCTGTCCATGGAGAAATATAAGCATAACAGCAATCGGGTGATTTTCAGCTATCAGTACTTTAAGTAAAGGCAATCCTGGCCAATTCCCATTTTCTTAAGCAAGAAGTACGGGTTATTGACAACAAGTCTCGAGACTTTACATCGCCCCAATTTCCAAGGTTTTCCACACCAAACCCCGCACGTGTTAACGAAACCGGGAGCAATACTCCTTCATCATCCCCCCCCCCCCCCCCCCCCTCCCCCACCCACACACACCCACACAACAAAAAAAAGATTCTACTCAAAGATTATCGACATCAAGCTCAGGACAACCAACTCCTAATGCCGTTGCAGCTCTGGGCGCCCCCTCTGATTGTGGTTCGTCGGATTCCCATCCATATCAGTGCTCTCATGCTCCTCTGAGTCGGTGGGGAGGTGTCGTCCAGGTTCTTGGAGCTGGTCCACCGCTCAAGTGGTCCCTTAGCTTGCAGCAGACGGTCTCACTAGGATTGGTGGATTCCATGGCTCCGCAGAATGGCGTTTAGGGTTTGTGACATGCTCACTATGTCGGGGGTCATCGTGGCGGAGTGTTGAGCCCTCTCTGCCTTGCTATTAGTGGCGGCGGGTGTTGTTCCGTCGGTGTACTAGCGAGCTCCATGGTTTTGCATGTGGCGGCCCGGGTGGTGTTGTGGTCCAGATGCAAGCCGGGGCATGGCATGTATGGTGGTGGATTCTTTGTTGACTAAGCGTGGGTGACTTGTGGCATGTCAAGAAACAATGTGGGCGTCTGTGTTCTTACTTTTTAATGACCCGCGTCCGCTTGTTATTGATGAAGATATTGGAGAGCGCGACGTAGAGTTGCCGAGCGGTGCGATCGGGGTCGATGATCATGCCGGTGAGCTCCGGCGAGATGGAGCCGTAAATCCACCGGTTGAGGATGAGGTCGATCAGCAGCCACTCGCGATCAGGATCCGTGGGCACCGCGACCTCCGTGAGGTGGTCGAGGACGCCATACTCGGCGACGGTGATCTCCAGCAGGTTGCGCCATTGGCTGAAGGAGCCTGTGGTGAGCTCCAGCATGCAGGTGACGATGTTCTTGATGTGCACGCCGCGCATCTGGTACGAGACAGAGGGAGGGGGAACCTGCGCTAGAGCTTGCTGAGCAGCAGCTGTGGCGGCGTCGTGCGCCGGCGCCTCTGGGACGGGAAGAGGGGGTGCAGTGCATCGCCGAGCCCGGCAATGGCAGCGCCGGGCGCATTTGCGGCAGTTTCGTCAGCCATAGGATCAGAATCAAACTGATACCACGAAAGAATACATAGAGGATTTGGGTGTGCGACTCACGCAGTGTAAAACTGTATATATTATATATTTTTAGACGGTATATATATTGATATTCATCTCCTGTTGTACTGTATGACCAAACATTCAGCTCTGTCAGTGTAAACTTGTCTTACACTTCTCTTGTTTGAACTAAAAAAAAGTCACGGTAGGATGGACGATCGTAGCATCATCCATACAGCTCGCTAAAGCTCTCAACATTTTTTACTTTCGTTTTGGTTGGGATGCGCCAGCCAAAGCTGTAGTGGAAAATTGCAGGTAACACCACTCTTTGTGGCAACTGTTGCATAAAACATAGAAACAAATTTTCTATTGCAGCTAGCACAGGTTTGTTCCTTAATCATTGCACCTTTCCTAAATAAATTTGTTAACTCATTAACACTGCCTTTTGCTCCCACAGATCTGTACTTTAGTTAATATGGTTCTGTTGTTTTTCTGTAATCTGGTTTATACAAAATAGACATAAAAAATTACCACGATTTTCTAATTAATTAGTAGTTTGTTAAACCAACAATTAGGTTCGGTGTTTGATTAAAATTAAAACCAGACCGTACGGATATAAGTCAAATAACAACTTCGGACAATAATTTACATCTATAAGTCAGGTTCATAAGAGCTAGCCACTCGCATGTGCCGGAAGCTAACTCTAGGTCGACGAGGACTAATTAGCTGAAGCAATTTGTGCATATCAAGTACTAACCAATAAACACGAAAATGGACAGAATCTTAGGACATCTAGGATAAATGACTTCACACGTCCTCCGTCGATGCTAGATGCACCACCGGAGCGAGGATAGAGCGAGGAGGACTTATTCTAACTTCAGGACATAGCGGTTGCCTCAACATCTTGAAGAAGACACTAAAAGAAGGCTAAACAAAAAATAGAAAATATCTAGGTCGTGGTCCGCAACACCTCCTATCGCATCTCTCTGGCTGCGGCGGTACGTACCGGTTCGGTATGAGCAGTGGCGGACCCATGATTTGAGCAGAGGGTATGCCACACAAAAAAAATTGCTTTCCTATTGACAAAGATTATGTATAAAATACAAAGAAGAAATTAAGATTGTCAAATACAAAATTAATATTTCAGCAAGGGTAATCATTCCAACAACACTATAAAATACAAAAGACTAATTGTCAAATTGGACTATAAAATAAATAACAAAATATGTAAAAACGATGTTACAAAAAACTACAATGTATACACTGCCTGATGCAACGCAACTAGCCCATATACTACTAAAATCAGTTGGCTTAGTTCTCAGCTTTTCCACGTTATATTTTATTTTTTTCAGCTGTTTCGGTTAATAGATGACCGGAACTCAGAACCAAATTAATATTTTAAAATTTAGTTTATCACATATGCCCTATTTTTTGTGTTATTATATGCCCAACTCCTTGGCCTCTTCGTTGATGCCAAGTCAGAAACCTTGTCAACACCACAACTTAGTTTATTTGGGTTAGCTGCAACAATTAAGACACAAACCTGTGCTAGCTGCAAAAGAAAGTTTGTTTATTTGTTTGGTGCAACTGGTGCGAGCTGCAATTTTCTCTGTAGTGCAACACTAAGGCAGCGCTTGAGGGTCCCAGCAGCAAGCCACTAAGCCCTCTCCCACAAAAGATTAATTTAATATCATGGACCCGTAGGCTCACATATCAGATATTAAACTGATGAGAACAGATACTACACTTGATCTTAGCCGGAGGCCAAGAAAGGTATGATTTGGCGTCCTGTTTTATTTCAGCCTGAACCGCCTCTAACGAGCTGGGCGATCGATATGGGACTATTCGACCAGCAGCAGGTCAAAAGCTTTTCCCCAGCCAAGCCAGGCAGGCACGCGGGTTGTGTAACCTGGAACTTTGCCTCATACCGTCTGGGGGCCCATCAACAAGGCAGAGGCCCATATGTCCCAATGGTTCGAAGGAAACAAAAGGAATACGGTGGCACAAAATCCCAGAGTGAGACTCAAAAGAAGAAAAAGACAGAGTATAACCCCTGTTTCCAAACAATAAAATGAAACGATGAAAATCTAGTGTGAGATATGCAGCTTCACGTGCCAACGGCTCTTTAGTTTGGTTGCAAACAATTAAGCACCCTGATTCCTTGGGCACATGGAAGAATCTAAAGCCCAAAACGAAACCTGGAGAACCATCTTATATATTCCCAGTCAACGAAAAGATGCATCCCAGCTGGGCAAAGAAAACTGAAGGCTATTATACTACTATAGAAGTACTCTCATAGTACAATATACCCATCATCGACGGAACGACGCCGCCGCCGCCGCACAGTTTCCCCGCTACAAAAGTCGCAAACCGGTGCACCAATGATAATAATCCATGGTTAGATAGCAACAGGCTACAGAGGGGGCACTAAAGTTGGACTTTTGAGGAGCCAGTGAGATTAAAGTCCTCTGCTGAGCAGACGTCTCATACTAGGTGTTGTGTTGCTCTGTCGCTGTCATCCCATAGAAGTATAGACATCACATCAGAGAGTTGCTGGTAAACGGGCAATAAGAATGAGCAAGAAACATGGGCGGCGGCTTCAGGGCTGATGCGCAAAAGAATGGGCACCACAAAGACTTGTCCTTCAAGTTCCTTCCAGGTACTTACTGCCCAGCAAACGGTTATCATGATTGTGTGTGTATATGCTGAGTCATGCTGGTTGCATAAAAGCAAGAGGAGGATCAAATGCGTGTATTTTTTCTATACCACTCTGAAATATTGACAAAAGAGATGGAGAATTGTTATCTTTGGTCTTCATGGATATCCATGGGATGTTGTATTCGAAAATCACGTAAACTGAAATCCTTGGAGATGAATAAGTTTGACTTTTTCTCAAAAGAAATAATAAGTTTGGCTTGTAGGCCTGTAAACTCGGTATCCTTATGACAGTACAAAACTAAGAAATGACCAAAGCCGACCGGTGCGCCCGGTATTTTGTGGAATAATTGGGCGATTATACCATCTAAGTACCACCTTCACATTATTTTTATGACATGGCGAAAGAAATTACGTTAACAGGGATGATTAAATGAACACAAGAAAATAACTTGAAGAAGAAAGCAGGCTACCTTTTCATGTATTAAGAACGGAAAGAGAAGTGCAACAGTAATTTGGTGGTATCTACCTATCAAGTACTCCTATAGTGCCACTCACAGCAAACCAATTGCCATTTTCTTAAGCAAGAACTATGTGTAATTGAATTGCTAGGAGTCTCCAGAGACTTTCCACAGCCCCAATTTTGACAGGCTTCCTACCACTCACACCAAACAGCGCACCAACATCAAGTTCAGGACAACCAGCTCCTAAGCAATGCAAGCCAACATGTCAGTCCAAAGTGTCAAAATGGAGCACATCAGCAATACCAGCTGAGTGGTGGGGCCATTAGAACGAAACCTTTCAAGAGAGCTTAATGACACGGTTGACTCGGAGATTCTAAACCAGCAGTAGCAAAACCCCGGCAGAGTGGACTACGGACTGAAAAGTGACAGTACCACCTCGAGGCAAAAAGGAGCAGAAAAGCACATACGAAAATGAAAGCTTGGATCCATCATAAAAAGTTGGCTACAGTAGTCCAACACAAGATTTTCCCCAGGAGATGAGAGAAAAATACCAGATTCCAGGGGCCCCCGTAAAGCACTATCTTCTAATCTTGCTCAAAAAAGGCAGATATCCCCACCACATGGTTACTGAAATCGTCTCTTTAGTACAAAATCATGCATGACTAAGCGCCTATGATTGCGCATGTGAGTAATAAGTTTGGAAACAGTTCTTGGGAAATGTGAATCAAGATTGCCATTACTTTTTTTTTCCTCTAGGGAGCTTTATACTACATGATTATTAGTGAGCGAGAAAGGCAGAGACTGAATGTGTACGGGACGAAAGATAAACATATATATGAAGGTACAAGCCTACAAGGTTAGGTGGTTAACACAATCTTTGCATCTAAGCAAGAACCTAAACAAACTCACCGAACTTTCTTCCTGGATTTGTAAGGGAACCCACCAGGTGGGGACGGCGAGAACTCTAGCGGGAGGTGAGGTGGCTCTCCCTCCCCGGAGAGCAATCGGAGCAGCTCTTCACTTGTTGGCCGACGAGCAGGAGACCTCTGTATGCAGAGGAGTGCAACGGTGATGCAGAGCAGTGCCTCCTCAAGGTTAACATCTTTCAAGGCCGGATCAACAAGATCAGTTAGGCGGCTCACGCGGGCAAGGTGCTTTGCCCATGATATGAGGCTTGCCTTCTCAAACTCCGACATGGGCGAGGCCGACATTTGCAATGGCCGGCGTCCAGAGATAAGAACCAGTAGCAGGACACCATAGCTATAGATGTCACATCTCTCGGACAAAGGACCGCCGCCACCATACTCCGGAGCCACATAGCACACGGTGCCACGCATGCTCGGCGTGCTGCTCACTGCGCCGCTGCTCTTGGGCACGAAATCCCCACTTGCCCAATCCCGGCTACTTCTTGCACCATTGACCCACCAGTTAATGCTCCCATTGGCATTGGCATTGCCATTGCCATTGCTAGCACTGCTGCTGCTTCTTCGACTCCAGCTCTTCACCATGCTCCACTTGGACCGCGCCTTCCCATCCAAGTCGTCATCAATATCACGCTCCCACCATTGCAGCCCGGCCTGCTCGCTCCTTGATTTGGCAAGTGCCCGGCGTTTCTGCTTCTTTGCAAGCTCGTCGGTGTACTCCTCGCGCCACCACTCACGCGCCCTCCGCTTTTGCTTCTTCCTGTCTGCCCCCGAGTTGGTCGCAGCTGCCTCTGCAATCCAATCATTTTTGGGGCGCTCCTTCTTGATTTCTGATCTTATCCACTCCATGACATAATCCTTGACGCCATGGCTGTTCCCGCCATTGTCCTGCCGCCACCACCAGTCGCCTCCAGAGGAGGGGGCACGGCCAGTGCGACTGCGGCCGTTCATACCACTATCAACACTGGTCAGGTCAAACCCGGAAGTGGACGCAGCCTCCGTCGGCGATGCTAGTGTGAAGCCGACTTCATCATCCTCCGGCGACTTGGGGGCAACATTCCCTTCCCCATCGACCGTCGTGGTGACGGTGCTCTCGGCCACCACGGAGACGTCGTCATCACATCCCCCATCGAGACCATTCTGGTTGGCATCAGCCCCTTCCGCGATGACGCCGCTCTCCATCTTGCCGTCCGGGTCGGGGTCGGAGTTGACGCGCGCGAGGCCGAAATCGGCGAGGCGGGCGCGGAGGTCGGAGTCGAGCAGGACGTTGCTGGGCTTGACGTCCCCGTGCACGACGGGCGGCTTGAGCACGGCGTGGAGGTAGTGGAGCGCGGCGGCGACGTCGCGCGCGACGGCGAGGCGGCGCGGCCACTCGGCCACCAGCTCGGGGCAGCGGCGGCCCAGCAGCGCGTCCTGCAGCGAGCCGTTGGGCATGAGGTCGTAGACCAGCATCATCCGGCGCGCCCGCCCCTCGCCCCGCTTCGGCATCGAGTAGGCGAACGGGAGCAGTATGGAGGAGTCGCGCGCCGGCGCCGGCGCCGCCTTGTCGGCGTCGGGGGCGCCAGGAGAGGGAGAGGACGCCGCGGCGGAGACGGAGGCGGCGCGGAGGTGGGTGGCGACGGCGATCTCGTTGTGGAACTCGCGCTCGCCCTGGAGCGACCCGGCGGCGTCCATGACCTTGACGGCGACGGCCCTGCCGCATCCGCCGCCGCGACGGGGAGGCGGGAGCACCCCGCGGAAGACGGGGCCGAAGCCGCCCTGCCCGAGCTTGCCCCCCGCCGCGAAGGCCCCCGTGGCGCGCCGCAGCTGGCGGTACGACAGCCGCTCCAGCGCGCCCTCCTTGGCCGCCTCCTCCGCCGCCGCGCGGCGCTTACGCCTCCTCCGGAACCACAGCAGCAGCACCGCGAGCGCCATCGCCAGCGCTAGAACCGCCGCGGCGGCCGCGGCGACGACGGCGGCGGTGGAAGGGAGGCCGCGAAGGTGGTGGTGGTGGTGGGGCGCGGCGAAGGAGGCAGAGGGGGACGGGGAGGGGGGAGGCAGCTGGCGAGAGGGCATCGGGGGGCAAGGGGACGGTGGCGTAAAGCGGATTGGCTTTCCGGTTTTTCCACCATGAGCTCTAGTCTTCCGAGCTCCAAGTCTTCGATCGACAGATTTTTTTGGGTTTGTTTATTGGAGAGTAAGTCTTCGATTCAGATGAGCTGTCAGTCTCAGCAGCCAGCGCGGGCGGTGCGGTGACGGGCAGAACGGAAGGAGCAGGAAGCAGGAGGAGGACGACCTGGCTGGCTGGCTCTGTCCGTGCGCTTCTACCGTTCGTTTGGGGCCCTGCGTCAAAAGCCCACCAACGAGGTAACGGGGCACACACACGCGTTCACGGCCCAATTAGTTATGGCAAAGATAAATCTCAAAACAAAAAAAGTTATGGCCAAGATGACCTCGAATCTCCCCGTTTCTGGAAGAAAAATAAGTTTGGCACACTTTTTTTCTGAAAGAAAAGAAAAAGATTTATCTTAATTCATTGAATACGAATTGCAAATTTAAGGTTACAAATCACGCACAAACAACATAAGCCTACTCTCTCTGGGAATTAAATCACCAAAGTTTTTCACTTGCACAAGCCCCAATTCCTACTCTCAATCTTGATTTTACAAAGATCGATGGTTGACATGCTACTCAAATTCTTGAAAATCCTATCTAGCATTCCGCTCGTTCCACAATTCTCACGAGAAGAGTATGACGACGAAGCCGCTGCTTTTTTCCTTCCACTGTGGGCAAAGACCACACTACCCCACCAAGCTTCGACCTCCTCCAAGGCTAGCTAGTCTGTGGGGTCGAAGTCGTGGGGACCAACCAATCTTTTATCATGTTCTGAATTCAGATGGAGTAGCGGCAATTGAATAAGGAGGGGCGCGTTTGGTAGCCTGCAAACGATCTTCGGCTCGTCTGGGCAATGCCCAAGTGGGCCGTGCCAGGCTCAAACAGGCTATGGGCCAATATCTACAGCCTATTTGGTAGCATGCATACCCTCTCTCTGCATCAATAGAGAGCATCAGTAGAGAGGCAAGTCCAATGTGTTTGGTTACCCGCAGCGGTCTAGTGACTACACAAACAACGTGTTTGGCTATCCGCAGCGGAACTGTTGTGGTAACCTTGCACATTGGAGTGGTGAGATTATCCAACACTTTAAGGACTTCATAACAGTTCATCATAAAGAGGTCATCATTGACGGGGTTACTATATACCGCCTCCGACCACAGCTTCATCGAGCCCTAGCTAATGAAACAGTGCTAGGAGGAACTAGACACCTTTTTGATATAGTAGAAGAGGGTCGGTGTGAGAATTCCAGAAATTCGTCCGTGATAGGGATCGAACTCCGGTCGTTGGGATGCGCCAACTGTGACCCAACCACTAGGTTGCTGCCCTGTTCATCGAGCCCTAGCTAATGGAGGGGATGTTTCACCACCACCCAAATTATACAAGTTCTTAAAGGAGCTCATCAGCAACATCACACAACAGTACAGTAAGGTAAGCAGTAGGCCTAAATGTAGTTCTTGTGAAGTCAATTCCCCAGCCAGATCCTACTGTCATCTCGACACATCGAAGCGTACAACCAGCCATGGACCTTGTTGTTGGCAAGGTGGTCCATAACCTTGATCACTAAGTGGGGAGCGTACAGATTCTTGTCACAAATCGGCTGAGGAGGAGTGAATACGAGCTCCATCTGAGCATAGTTCACCATGGGTTTGATCAGGAGTCCACCGGAAATGCCTAGGATCAAGAAAACTTTGTTAGTGAAGTACCCTCAGAACTCCTAAAACAAGAAAACATTAAGAAGTTCATCCAAACCTTCGTGAGTTCCCTCATCCTGAGGTTGTCCATGAGGCAGGCCGTCGTGTCACGACACCAACAAACTCCGCCAGTTTCTTTGAGAACATGCAGCAGTGCCCACTTCTTTTTCCACTTCCTCAGATAGTTGTAAATCTGAGATATGGTGACTGTCTTTCTAGTAAAGTCAAGAACATCATTGCATACATACTGCAGGTGGGTCTTTTTGAAGCCGTTGTCACACCTAATACCATTCCTGACCAACTCACAAAGCCTTTTTTTGGGACGAACATGGACACAGAAGGCTCCCGGTGCATGGGAGGTTATTGCGGATACATCGCTCAATTCGGGAGATTTTCAGGCTCAAAAGATGTACTACCTCTGTTTGGGATTATTAGTCCTAAGAGTTTTCTTATATTGTTTGAGATTATAAGGGGTATCTTATTTATTAGTCTCTCTCGTCCAACGCATGTTTTTTTCTCTCACTTCTCTCATGCATGTAAATCTATTGGTGCATGCAAATATTAATAAGAGAGAGTTATGGAGTGTCTTGGTATTAGCAACTTGGCCCTCAGAACTAATAACCCAAACAGAGGTAGTAGCAGTTAAATCACATAGATCTAAAGACCTATCGAGCAATTTGTCCTACGGTACTGAAGAACATACTAAGAATTATGGCTCCCAAACAATAGTAAGGTCGATAATCTATAGCACATGATGTCACTAATAAAGAAGAACTGATTACGCACTAAACATGATGTCCTACATCTACCATCAAGACATGACAGATATACACACAACTACCGCAAGCTTACAGATGAGCCCACATGTAGGAACCAGGAGAGAGATTTCTTACATCCGGTTCCAACTGATGCAACACAGAAGTTGGGGACGAGGGGGATGCCGGTAAGATCAAAGTCGTCGTGGATGAGGGAGACGGCGGTAGTACAAACATCGTTGTGCTCCATGGTGAAGCTAGCATGCCCACCATCGCCGTGGTCATCAATGAAGCTGGCAGGGCCACCGCCTTCGAGCTCAATGCAGAAGACTCGTCATCATCCTATATCTGATGGTGAAGGAGATCGAAGGGGGAAATGGTGGATTCAGATTTGGGGGAGACATCGCCGTCTCTAAATAGGGAGCGGAGTACGGGGACGGTGATCGAATTCCTCTCACCGGATTTTGCTGCCACGAGCGAGCTCCCGCCATCTCCCTACCTACACGACCTTTGTCGCCGTGTTTTTTGCTTTTGCACGCAACGAGCCTCTAGGGAGAGCGTTGTCCTGGGTCTGGCTCTAGAGTGCCTTGGGGTTCAGGTTGGCGCAGCCAAACGGGGAACCAAAGAGCCCAAATGTGTCGCCAGTGGGTTTGCCTGGACCTCCCGCAGGCTGCCAAACACGTCCAAAAAGGGCAAAGTCTACCCATTTTGCCAACCCCTTTGCTCAAGCCGATCCGCCGTCCAAACACAGTTCTGGACGACCAGCCACAGAAATAAATTGCGCTCTGTGGGAGCTCAATTGTCCTAAACTAGAGGATCCATTAAGGAAGGGATTGTCTTGGCGAATTGCGAAAAGAGAGCTTAATTTTATTACCCCTTTAAACAAAAAAATTAAAATTAATCTCTCCGTATTTATTTATTTATTTATTAGAACTCGGCATGTTTTCTGTTATCGTGCTAGTTTTATTTTTCAAGGGTGTTTTGTTAGATAGCAAGGAGGTGGCCATGCCTTGATGCTTCGTCCATGGGCTGCTACTACTACGAATACGCTGCGCCCTTCATTCGCAGTGAGAACGGGAGATGGTGCAGAAACGGGTGGGCCGATTTCTGGACAGTTCTTCTTCTTTTTCAGACAATAAATCGCGATCCACTTGTTTATCCTCCATGAGTAGATGGATGGAACGGCGATCCACTTAAATCTGATGCGAACCGAACCGTTCGTGGTAACCACACCCACCCAAATTCCTCCCGCACATGCATGGAAGAAATGCACACAATCTACGAACCAGATCTCACACACACACACACATAGCCAGATCCGAGGAAAACCTGAATAAAAATACTAGCAAATAAATCCACCGCGAAAATAAGCATACTAGTCGGTCAAGTCAAAGATCGACGCGCGCGCGCTCTGGAAGGAAGGGGGCTGGAGGAGATGAAATCCAGCGCGCGTGCATACGTGGAGGGGGTGCCGTGCCGACATGGAGTGGTACGAGCACACCAGGGAAGGGTTAAAAAAATGGTGAGCTCGATCGAGTGAGTGGTACAGAGAGGCGGTGGGGAGCTCCGCGCATGGAGGCGCAAGTACCGGCGGCGGCAAGGCTGCAAAAGCGAGCTGGAATCAATCCTGGGCGATCCATCCAGGAGAGGAGGGAGGACGGACGGGCGCACACACAGCCGCGTCGTGGACTCGCGTGGGGCCCGCCTCTCGCCCCGAACTAGGCAGCCTCTGTACGGCGATCCCCGCTTCACATGGTAGCTCCGGTGACATTGATGCACGGGCGGAGAGTGTGATGAGTCGATCTGTGTGCCTGACCATACCAGCAGTGTCCCTCCTAGTGCCTGACCACATCACAGCAAAATCGATCAACATACTAGTAGGGCGCAGGGCCATTTATCAGCCTACTCGTTGTCGTCACTGACGTCGATCCACTCCGCTTCTGGCCATGATCCACGACTGCTGCACCAGTGGTGGTGCGGCCGTTGGCGGTGGCCAATGTGGACTCGTGGAGGGCGTGGAACGTGCCCACCCAACAAGCTTCTTTCTCGAGTGTCACCTCCTCCTCCGACTTGCGCAACGCCCGCGCGTACGCCTCCTCTAGATCAAATTCCGACGGCATGATGTCGGCCCGCCACGCGGTCGCCTCCTATTCCACCTACCAGGCCATGATGACCTGGTCATCGTCAGTCTGGAGGGGCGTGATGGCGTTGCCGTCGTTGGCAATGTTCCACCCGTCAGGCAGCCACCAATCTGGCGGCACAAGGAGGTTAGCCTCGTAGAGCACCCTCGCCTCGTAAAGGCTAAGGTTGCATGCCCTTGAGCCTCCGCTCCTGCTATCGCCGCTACGGCTGTCGCCAACCTCGTGGTCATTGCAGCCCATGGTTGTTGTTGCACGCCGGAGAAACTCGCCAGAGGAGTGGAGAAATGGGGAATGGGTGCGCGCTTGCAGGAGCAGGGCGTGGCCCTTTTTATGGGCGTCGCGGACGCAATTAACTCTAGATCGTCGGGAGATGAGCTGGCACGTGTCGGCGCATATGCGTTGGCATCTGAGGGCGACGTTACGCGCATCACGAAATTGACGCAGTGTGCGGTCAAATCGCTTTTAATTGGCTTACCGGCCCGCTATGTGGCTGGCAAGAGGGCCCGGCGTGACACGGTGTGACGATTCCGACGCGGCTTACATTGTCGGTAGACTCAGCCCGGCCCCCTCTTGTCGAGGGGCGACAAAGGATGTGCTAGATATATTGGGGAGGGGGCAATCTACCGGCGGTGATTGGTAGACGCCGGTGCAGGCCGAGTTTTGGCTCGACTCCCCAACCAGAGTACGTGTATTATTGTCGGCGCTACTCTAGGATCGATTCACGACGCTTCTGGCCAATGAAGCGGTAAGTAATAGTGCGTGTATTCGACTCAGAAGCAACAAGAGGGTCGAACGACCTCCACGCCTCCGGCCAGACGTGTTGGGAGACCTAACCTTGGTAGCTTCGTGCCAAAGTCAAAACATATAAAACATGTAGAGGCTCGCAAATCGGAGAAGAAGCACACCAACACATGCGACCATACGAAGACGGAACCAAATCTACAACTCCAGAAGAGTGGCGACAAGCTGACGAGATCGGCGTCAACAAGGGGGTGAGGAGTCGGAGAAACCTTATTCTTACATCGCACGGCCGCCATGGCAACCATGGCGCTACCAAGGATGAACCAAGGGCTCCATGAACCAGAGCACCACTTCCAACTAGACTAATTTTATTAAATAATATACTTTTAATAAATTCTTAGAACGGTACACGAAATTTGGAATTTACGAATCTAACGTGATTGTGGCATACGGTGCGCCGATAGGTATGGTGTACCGATTAGTGACTGTGGGCACACCGTCTGCCCCAGCGCGCTAGATTCGAAAATTTCAATTTTCGTGTACCAGGGCACTGTTTAAAAAATCGTCCGATATGTTGATTTATCGGCTGATTTATCGCTTATTACTGGGTGACCGATAAGACGATTAATCATTTATCACCCGATAAATCAGCCGATACATCCAAAAACGCTAATTTCGGGCTGACCGAGAAGTTAACGGTAAACGATATCTCAACATTGCTATTTAGCGAATTGATTAAAAAAATGTATTATTTAAAAAATTTAGCACCAACTAGAGCTCCACCAATGTTCACTGTAAACATTGTTTCTGTAGAATATCAAGGGTAACCAGCAGGTTGTCGCAGTCGGGAGGTGCTCTGGTCCCAGGATGTCCCCTGTTGCGCTTTACACAAAACCCAAACCTCGTTAGAGTTTCCAGCAGGCCGCTCCAAGTAGCCCAGGAGACCTGAAAGGCATATTCCGGCGACAATGACACAATCTGTTGCCACGAACTCAAATTCCGGCGATCAGGCATTCAGGCGACCAGTAGAAAAGCACTCGAAGTAGATGTATAGCTCCCTCTGGTGCCATTCTGAGCACTGTTACTTAACTGGAGCTGGATTCCGGAAAAAAAGTGCCAAGTACAAGGAATCTTAAGCAAACTGCGGCGCCGACAGTGAAACCTGGAACTGCAGTAGGTAGGCTGGGTCGATCTCAACAGAATCTTGAATAAATACAGTACGTAGCAAATGATAAATTAGTAACGGTAGATGCATAACAAAGCGTTACTAATAATTGTTAATGTGGTGATCCATCAATTAACTTTCACAATAACAGTGTTACATGGATCCTTTTACATTTGAATTAGAACGTTTGCTTTGACTCTCGTGTCCTTCACGCCTTATCGTCATCACTTTCGGACCATTGCCCTCTCACCGATGATGGAGGGTCCCGGCGGCAGCTACGCTCCTTCGAATTTGAAAACTTTTGTTTTTGTATTCCCGGATTCAATGAGGTGGTAAATAATGCTTGGAACGCCCCCACTTTCCATGTCAAACCTTGTCAAGTCAGGGTGAGAATAGGACAATACCCACACCGCGTGCAATTAGCCTAATACCCAACACAGACCATACCAATACTTTTTCTCATTAACCCGCACCAACCCGCACCGAATAAATATTCCACCCGCCACACACCGCTCCGTATGGATGATTCCACCTGAACTTACGGATTGAACCCATGGATTCCTAATCGCCGGTCTAAACAGTTGAACGATGTATGTAGGCTGGTATATATACGTGTTGCAGCTGCCCTCTGTATAGTGTCATATCGCGTAGAGTCCCGGCCCTGCACAGGTCGATGCGGGTTGAACCCACGGGCTTAGTCCATTTTCCTGTGTTTTATTTCGACTCCAAACCGCACCATCCCAGTCCGCATTTCTGGTGAGCCCGCGCCGCTCCGCTCCATTACACAAATTGCAATCATTTCAGCCAACCCGATGGAGCCCATTGCTTAACCCGCACCAGAAAGACCATCTCAAGCCACACCATTCTCAGCCTGATTGTCAAGTGCTCTTCCACAAACTCCATCGTATGGCAAAGACATTATCCTTATGGAGTCGTGGATTATACTCAAATACCAAAGTGTTGTTGCATGTCGCCTTGTTGGTTATTCTCCGTTTTGACATGGCTCAAGAGGATATATCTCTTACTCCTAGTGAGAGGGATCTCCACGCTAGGTTGAAGAAGCAAGTGGTGGCCCTCTACTCTTCATCCTCGACATTGACCCGCTCACGCAAATTTTGGAGAGCGCAACTAGGCATCGACTTCTTCAAAAGATTTGTGGGAGGTGGTCTATCTTGTGCACCTCCCTCTATGCGGACGATGCGGCGGTGTTTCTTGCTCCTTTCAAAGAAGAGATTCAAAACTTCGCAATCATTCTTGAGAGCTTCGGGGAGGTCACCAGGTTATGCACCAATTTCCAAAAGAGCTATGTTGACCCTATTAGATGTGGGAAAGTCAACCTCAATGAAGTGCTTCACGGCTTACCGACAACGAGGGCTTCCTTCCCCTTGAGATACTTTGGCCTCCCTCTCTCGGTTTGGAGGCTTAAAAGAGAGGACTTTCAACATCTTGAAGACAAATGCATCGCGAAGATACCAACTTGGAATCTCAAGTACATCACCATGGCTAGGCGGGTCGCTCTCATTAAATCGGTCATCGCGTCCTATGCAATCTACTACTTGACACCTCTCAACGTCTCACCAGGCACTTTGAAGTTCATCAACAAGCTTGAACTTTCTTTCCTTTGGTCGACCAAGGACTCTACCACCGGAGCTAAATGCGAGGTAAATTGGGAGTTAGTTTGTCACCCAAAGAAGCTTGGAGGGATTGGGGTCCTCAACTTAGACAAATTTTCCATGGCCCTACGATTACGGTGGCCATGGTCGAGTGGAAATACCCCAACAAAATTTGGGCGGATTCTGGCAACCCTTGTACCAAGGAGGATATGGACATCTTCTATGCCTCCACTACGATCACTCTTGGCAATGGTCGTAAGACCTATTTGGCATGCCCCATGGCTCGAGGGTAGGAAGCGCAAAGACATCGCACTATTAATTTTTAGCTCCTCCAACCGGAAGAATTGGAGTGTCCACCAAGCCTTGAATAGGAATGCTTGGGTCGAACACATCAAGTGGGATCACATCCTAAACATAGACTACCTATCTCAATTCGTTGACCTTTGGGCTTCATTAACAATGTTACTCTTCAAGCCAACTTGGAGGACGATATTACTTGGAAGCTTACGGATGACGGAGAATACTCCACGTCCTCGGCATATGAGGTGCAATTTTTGGGATCAACATACTCTAACATGGACAGGTTGGTGTGGAAGGCTTGGGCCCCTCCTAAGACCAAGTTCTTCGCTTGGCTCGCAACACAAAATAGGCTTTGGACGGTGGATAGATTAGAGAAGACAGGTTGGCAAAATTGCGGTGCATACCCTCTTTGCAAACTAACTTTGGAAATGGCCAATCACCTTTTGTTCATTGTCGTTTCTCCATCCGAATATGGGGGCTCATAGAAGAATGGATGGGCATTCATGATATTCAACCTCAACAATGGGCAAGACTCACAATCAAAAGTTGGTGGTCGAGGTTGGCAGGCTCCCCGATGCCTCACCACAAGGCCATGGCTTCCTCCCTCTTGCTTGTCTCTTGGGAGGTTTGGATGAGCGCAACGCTAGGGTGTTCAACAACAAGCAAGGGCCGCCTTTAGTGATTTTAGAAAAGATTAAGAATGAAGCCCGCTTGTGGGTGATAGCGGGTGTGAAGAAGTTTAGTGATTTATTGCCGGGAGAGTAGGTTTCTGTAACTTTATAGTACTCCATGTTTTTTCCTTGTATGACTTCTCCTTAATTAATCGACTGGGGCAAATTTTTTGCCCCAGTTTCAAAGAAAAAAAAGTTAGTTTGTAGTACCTGTAGAATTGCATGCTCTAGTCAATGCAACCAAAAGGACCGAAAGTGGCTACAATATTTTTATTTTATATTGCATCAGCCGGGTCTTGAACTCAAGATCTCTTGGAATTGCATGTTTTAGCCAATGCGACCAAAAGACCGATCTGATGGAAGAGAGTAAGCAGACAATGAATTTATAGTTCAACAGTACCCTCTCCCATGAGTAGTAAAAGCTACCGTTGAACACAATTTCTTTGCACATAAGGGCCTGTCAAGACTCAAGACCCAGCTTAGAGTGCATGAGTCCTTAGGCATTGGACTAAATTGCAAAAAAGCACTACAAGGCTGTGGACAACTAGAAACTACTCCCTCTGTTTTAAATTACTCCGCGCACGCTTACCTAGGTGGCCTAGTATTCTTTCATTTTTCATCAAAAAATTCTTAGAATTTTTGGTATACGTAGTACATATTTTATACTATTTATTTCAAAAATTTCAGGATTTTTTTGAATGAGAAATAAGAGAGTACTAGCTCACCTACATAAGCGCGCCGGCGGAGTAATTTGAAACAGAGGGAATACTAGTTAGAAGCTCGTTTGCGGAAATGAAAACAAAAGATTTGGTCAACTAGAGGGTGGTAAAATTGCAGGTGTTGTACGTCGTCACTCATGATGGATTAGTGGAAGCTCAGCCTACCATTCTCTCGGACGGTTTGGGAACTCAGACGTGTACTTCGTGGTAGTAAGATATTCTTTTTTTGACGAAGTTCGGTAGCACGTAGAAAATACGGCAGTACTAGCTGTGCGCTGTAACATCGTACCACTGGCCGTTAATGTATCGCCGCGGCGGCGTCATCCCAAATATCCTACTTATACCCACCACAGATCACGAACCGTTGCAGGAAAAGGCGATGGACGATCCATGCCACGCCATGCCGTGGCGAGGAATGATGATTGCGCCACCTGTGAGGAAGCTGGCGAAGGGGCTTTGATAAAGCGCGGCATCCATCCCTCCTCCAACGGAGATGTTGGGGCGAAGGGCAACACCCCCGACTGGAGACATCCCCCAGCCTCCGCGGGCCCCACGCGCACCCCAGCCTCGGGCCTCGGCTGATCCTCCATACGCCGTGCTAATTGGATGGTTCGAGGTTTCATCTTTCTGTCGGGCCCACACGGATTAGCTACTAGCAGTAGCCCTAACTAGCTAGCCCACCACCATCATCCTCCTTGTTTATGTCTGCGCTTTTCCTCTTTCCTTCTTGCATAACGAGGTACTAGTACTGTACTAGGTGGATTTAGCATGCATCGTGTTTCCACAAAGAGAATGATTAGTCCGAATGGTGTAGTAGGAACTGAACTGCATCTCTTGGACCAATTTGTGGCACTAACTAGCGTTAGCTTCGGCTTAGCAATGCAAGAAGCAAAAGGAACATGGGGTGACCTACCAAATCCGCCTGGAAAGCTCGAACTAATCTTCTTTACTAACCAACCATGGGAGTAGTACTAGGATGCAGATGCAGAGGCTTCAATCACTGCGCCCTCCTCTTCTCATCTGAAAAGATCGATCTCAGCTCAAACCATCCACCAATCGCACTGAACGCACCATGTTACTAGTACTAATGAACTTTGCCAAATTAAGATTCTGGGCTGTTGTATTCCTGCACGCTGCAGGCTCAGCTGTACTATTTTTAAACCAGTGAGTTGTGCCCAGTAAATGCAATGCATGTGCCACCTAAGGTCAAGGCTCTTCAATTCTCCTGCTCGTGTGACCGCGACGCTGAGATCTGTCGTTTCTCGCCCCCCATTAATGGGTTTTAGTACTACTGGTTCTTCTTTTAAGAACACCTGATGGATGTCTTAAAATGTGAGGGACGTCACGTGCACCATCGAGATTAGTGGTTCAACTTTTTTTTAGATCAATTGGATTATGCTGCAATGTTTTTCATGTAGTTTACTGATGGTCATAACACCAGAAACGGTTCCTCTAAAAAGAGGAGAAATAGGAACCTTTGGTAGTTTTCATAACACCAGATCAATTGGATTATTTTAGTTGTTAATTAGTCTAGAAAAGTCAAACAGTAGCTCTAGCATCTCCCCTCCACCCGTCCCTCCCCCCGTCCCCGTGTGGCGGCGGCGGAGGGAACCCTAATTCCCCCGCCACAAGCCCCCTCCACCTCTCTCCCTCTCCTCCGCCGCTGCCAGAGGGTGCGACCGGGCAAAGCCAGGCCGGCGTCGGCGCCGGCGGGGATCCTTTGTCTTCTCACGCGCCTGGGTGAGGATACGGGCCAAATCTCACGCACTGGGGCATGGTGCGGCCGTCTGACACCATGGCGGGGCTGGTTCGCCTTCGCGTTGTGGCCATCGGATCTCCGGCGTGCGGCGGCGTGTGGATGAAGCGGCGACGCGGCGGAAGGCGTGGTGTGCGGGCTGGCGGCGCCGACGTAGCTACAAGCAGGGCTAACGGCGGGCCGATCTGGCCCCTATGGGTTCGGATGGGTTGCCCACGCCCGCTGCATCTCGACAACTCCGACAACGACACCATGGAGGTTGGGGTCAGTCCAGAGGCACGAGGAAAATGGTGGAGGCGTCCTTCTTCTCCGTCGAAGGTGGTCGGCTTGAGGCTGGTTGGCAGATCTCGCGATCCATCATCTAGTCTCGACTACGAGGCGGGAAGACCTATGTGCCGGTGAAAATCGGGCCGATTGGCGGGCGATGGCGGTGCTACTACCCCGTGACCTTGATGAAGGCATCGTCGGGCAACTAGTGTTGACCTCACTCGTGCTGCTCCGGGAGAAACCCTAAGATCTTCAGGTCAGGCGATGGCGGTGTCGCGGTGTCGGTATCGCGTTCTCTCCTGGGAGCATCGCTTGTGGAGCAGCATTGGATGGAAGCAGCAGGACGGATGGAGCGACTAGCGCGCGAGAGGGGGGGTGCTGCTGCTTGGCACCGAGGTGGTGTCGGTGGCTGGTGTGGCGAGAGTCTGTGCATCGATCTACATGCTGACGACGGTTGGCGGAAGATTATGAAGGCGGCGACATCCGGAGCTGGTGCGTGGGCGCCGCTCCGTGGATATGTTGTGCGGTTCTAGGGATCCTTTTGCTTGACTTCGAGCCGCCGCGCCAAGGCACTCCAGCTTCTCTTGGCGAGTGGCAACAATGTGGGTGACCATGGGGCGGGGTCGAAACAGGTAGATAGGTGTTTCATAGATCTCGTTGGGGAACTGGTGATACGGTTATCGTTTTTGCTCAGTGTTTTGTTTTGTCGGTTCCGGTTTGTATGATTTTTGTAATGGCCTTTGCTAAACAATGTGGTTCTAATAATAAATAAAGGTTGTGTGCATCGCTCGAGGCAGAGGCCGGGGCTCCGCTCCCCATTTCGAAAAAAGAAAAAAAAATAGTCTAGAAAAGAAGCCGAAATGGAAAGCATACATTTTGTTTGCAAATATAGCTAACAAATAACCCTAGGCGTCATCCTAACCCTAGGTGGCACGAGGCGATCAAGTCACTGACTTCTGCCCCCTCCCCACCCCTCATCCTCCCCTCGCCACCGGGAGTAACCGCTAGGCAAAGCCCCGCGCATTGACGACGGTGGCGGGGCTATTCTCCTTCTGGTGCATTCCATCCCTCATCCTCCCCTCGCCGCCAGGAGTCACCGCCAATCAAAGCCCCACGCGTTGACGGCGCTGGCGTGGCTATTCTCCCTGGGCATCGATCTTCCTCTCCCTACAGCGGCAGTGATGAAATCGAGTGCCGTCGGCGGCATAATTCCACAGTCTTCCAGCAATGATATCAGGGCGACGATGTTGGAGGTGGAGCTCCCTCCGCCTGGTGGTGGCGCATCCATGACTACGGCCGTCAGATCCGGGCCTGCCCCATCCAAGGCGGACCTATGAGTATGGAACTGTGGTGGTGAGCGTGATTGGCACCGCGGTGGTGCCGCCGGCGATGGGTTGGGCGGTGGTGGTCAAGCCTCCTAGCCGCGTGGCAGTGTAGTGTTTGCCAGCCATGGGTGGTTGTTTATGGTGTGTCGACCTGCCCGGTGGCATGGGGGTCGCCGGCTGGGTCATTAAAGGTGGTTTTGCCATGCTGGACTTCTTGCACCAAGTCTCCGGTCTACTTGATCTTGGCCCCCTCGATCTGGTTGCCAACGTGTTTTGGTCTTTCCTACCAGAGATCTCCGATGATTGTCATATGGCGCCAATGGATATCTAGATCAGAATCGATCTGGTCGCTTGTGCCCTTATTTTCAGCTAGTCTTGCTTCGCGAGGGCGTGGTGCGAAGCTTCGCTTTCCTATCGGTGACATGGGACATGTCTAAGAATATATTTTCATGACATCGACGAAGGTGGATGAAGTCATGGTGGAGGTGATTGGAGTTGAAGTTCTGGTGGTATGATGTATAAGTTGTGATGAATACTATGTTGCACATGCTCTTCTTGTGTGTTGGGTATTTGATGACTTGCAACAACGAGCTTTTCAAGAGGGGGTGGTAGCACATGTGGACTGCATTTTTGGTGGTGCTCCTTGAATATCGAGTTGTGTTTTTCAGGGTGAAACCCCAAGGTCTAGCCTTCATTGGTTATACCTGGCAATGACTTTGCTAAAGGCATTGTTTTGGAAACCCAGACTTTCTCTAGGGTGAAAACTCAAGATCTTTGATCGGGTGTCGACAACGCGTATGCATTATTTCCTTGTTAAAGGTGTTTCTTTTGAAGAATCATTCTGTAGTTCAGTGTTGCATTCAGTGGTGGTTAGAGTACTTGTTGCGTGTGTTTCATCATGACGACTTTTTTTTATATTCCTCTTCTTTTTTTGCTATGTGCATTCTTGATGTCTTTCAGCATCTTGTTGGTGCAAAGGCTAGGTGTAATTGGTATATTCGCAATATTAATATATTCTATTTATCAAGAAAAAGCTAACAAATAAGATAAAAAAGCAAATTGTTCTAGACATATCATGTGTATGTTTCCTTTTCATGCAATCATACCAAACCTATTTGTCTTATGACTTCATAAAGAATAAATATAATAAAACCAAATCATGTTCTTTAAATATGTTCTATATGCATTTCTTATTTTGCAGGTGGTAAAGAAACATGGAGGTTATTTTATGGTATATTAATTGCTCTAGGTATTTAGACGTAGATCCAATAGTTGCGCTCCACTATTTTATCTAACCCTTTTACAGACTTACCATCAGACGTAATCATCTCCTCCCCCGCCATAACCCCCGGCGCATCTTATCCCTTGCTACACTGTAACATCCCAGCATTAGAACTTAGAAATAATCTAAGACGAGGTGTGTGCATTGCATTCATGCATAGAAAATCTGGATAATTTTCGTGCTTTTAAATAAAAACTTGTCAAAGTGATTGAAGCTTCTCTTAACTTGGTAGAACTGAAGTAGATCATCAAGTTGACTGTGATAAGTTTCAATATGACCTTTGCTAAAACCTTATATTTGGGTAATATAATTTGATCTAAGGGTAGATCAAATGTAATGAAACTAAGTCACAACGCACTACTCAATAAGGAGTACTTGATCTTCTAGAGATCATTACATGGTATTCCATACAATAACTCAAGGATGAAGATGTAATATTCCAAAGATGATATCAAGGTATTATCTACCACAAATCCTGAATACCAAGTTAAGTATATCACTTAAGAAACTTCCTAACTAAATTTTGATACCTTGATTGCCATCATTATTCATACCATGAGTATCATGGTAGTCCTTAAATATGAACCCTTATCACAAATGAAGCAGAATGGAAAACCAGACCATTTATCACATAGCTTTGTTGTCATATTAACATATGGAATTACTAAATAGAAAAGTCCTAGTGTCAATTGATCATTAATATTGAGTGATCAATCTCTGACCTAGTACTTAATAGCCTTTAGGTTTGACCTATTATATTAACCTTCCAAAGACCTTAAGTAAATTAATAAGAAGAATGAACTAGATATAGTAGAGTGTGCCATCATCAATGGAATGTGATCCTTAGTGGAGATCAAACCATCTAATGTTGGAGGAATTAACTCACTCATGAGTTAACTAGAAGAATTATCTAAACTTAAGAATTAACTAATACTTGAGAAGTTATAAGAAAGCTAGTAGTGTTAGAGTATCAATTAATAATCTTGTTAAGCCAAGAGGGTCTAAACCAAAGTAAGTTCCTTAAGAAGATAAATCCTATAGAGAGGTTAATACCAGTCTACTACTTGATTGAATATATATCTTGATCAGACAATTAAAAGCCTAAGCTTTTCTTAATCAAAGGATGGTGGTCATTGTTCTCAAGTCACTTGTAGATAGATGACCAGTTGATGAAGAAGAATTATGAGTAGTACCATACCTATTCTAGGAGATTGATATCACCTATGATATAGGGAGGATTGAAATCTTGCAAGCCTTATAAGTAGATGCAAGACTATTATAAAGAAGTTTATGGATGGAGTTAGGAACAACTTCATTGATGGATTCATCAAGGGTAGTTAAGAAGTGCAAGTTAGGCAGTAAAGGAAGAATGCTAGGGGAATGGAATAATGAAGTTATAAATGACTAGATGAAGGACTTACTTAAGGGTAGTTTATAAATGGAAGCTGTATATATATACTAGGAGCAGAATGAAGGGATAATGTAGAAGTCACATGATCATGCCATCATATGATGATGGTTATGGTGGAGCCAGATAACTAGATCAATTAGACAGATGAGATCTTAGTGAAGTAGATGAGAGATTTAAATAGAGTATATTTAGGAAAGGAATTCCTTAACTAGGACCCAAACTTAGTGAAGTGTTGAGGATAAGAATTCTGGAGAAATCTTTAATCAAGATCACAGTATGAGACTATATCAATATTTCACTCTGAGTTGAGACATCAACTATAATTACCTAGTTAGAAATAAACCTTAACCTTTGATCCTTAGGGATTATAATGTTCTCGGGTGAAGAAATTAATTTCATACTTAAAAATTTGGAACATTTGAACAAGGTTAGAAAATTAGAGGTAATTAGTATTAATTTGATTTCCAAAAAGAATTAGTTATTATTATTGTTTGAGTATATCACATTTGTAAAACAATAAAGGAAATTGGTAACAATATAAAAGTATAACTCAAATAGTGCTTCTTAATTCTTTCCTTTATTCCACAAGTATTAAATACAAAGTTATTTGAAGAAAAACATTACTAAGACATTCTCAAAGAAATAAAAGCTTTATTAGATAATGAATATATATTACGTTGATCTTTACAAAGGGTAAGAAAAATAACATATTACAAAAGAAAATAAAAGAAAGCCTTAAACTAATATTTATTGAGTCCTAAATTAATCCCAAACTATTTCTCCTGATCACTTGGTCTTGTACCTGCAAATAAGACAAAAGAAGATATAAACAAAGAGAGGGTTAGAGTTAGTTTTGCTCTCAGTTTCTAACAGTGTAATGCACTATTTTCCAAACATCACTGAGCCAAATCTTTTAAAGAAGGGACAAAACTCATCAAGTGTAAAGTCTATTATTTTCAAAGTTTTAGCCTTAGTACAACATCATTGGCTTGGGGCAGGCTTCACCATTTAAGGAGAGAGAAAAATAACAGTTTGAGGATAATACCAACTGGGATTTGAACCCATCCATAGACAAATATCTGAACCATTGAAACTTGGGTCCAGTGGAGCCCATAGGTAAGCAGCTTGGTCACTGCATGCATGCTATGTGTTGTCAACACAGTAGCAGCAACCCAACACACATAAAAGAGGTAACATAGCTGTAGCATAGCTGATATATTTTACCTCAGTCTGACCTCATCACAAGATATCAAGAACACAACCAACATCATATTAGATCTTGTCAGATTCCCCAGAGCTAAACAAACCATTCACCACATAAAACCAATAGTTCATCAACAAAATGGTGACCTAAATGAGGGTGGTTGAGGAGGTGCAGAGCAAGGACAAGGAGGAGTAGCAATTCTAGAAGCTGATCTACAAGCTCATCAGCAAGGCAAGAACAAGACAACCACATCTCTTCACCAATTATTAATAGGTTGGTGATTCTTAAAGCACACTGATACGTTGCAAACGTATCTATAATTTTTGATGTTCCATGCTTGTTTTATATCCACTTTCTTATGTTTTTTCCACACTTTGGAGTATTTTTACACATTTTCTCGAACTAACTTATTGATGGATCAAAATATATTCGAGCTTGTTGGGGAACCCCAAGAGGAAGGTATGATGAGAACAACAGAAAGTTTTCCCTCAGTTATGAAACCAAGGTTATCGAACCAGTAGGAGCAAGGAAACACCTCCAAGGTGTTGTTTCCAACTTGGAAGCATGCACAACACAACCACAGAACTTTGCCCCAACTTATAGTGAGGTTGTCAATCTCACCGGTTTTGCTGAAAACAAAGGATTAAACGTGTGGAAGATAGTAATTGCTTGCAGAAAGTAAACAGAAAACAATAAATAGATTGTAGATTGATAGTAAAAGAAAGGACCAGGGTCCATAGTTCACTAGTGGTGATTCTCCTTAAGATAGATGACATGTTGGGTGAACAAATTACAGTGGGGCAATTGACAAAAATCGAGAAAGCATACATGCATATACTAATCATCTTGACTCCTATGAGATTTGATTGGGCATTACGACATTATACATAGACCGTAACCCAACTGCATCTATGACTAATAATCCACCTTCAGGTTATCATCCGAACCCCCTCCAGTATTAAGTTGCAAGCAACAGATTATTGCATTAAGCAAAGTGTGTAAAGTAAACAATACGATTGTTCTATGAACAAAGGATTGCTGTTTTCTCCCTAGTAGAAACAACACATCTAGTACCTTAGAGATTTATGTCACTTCCCCAGATTACTAGAGGCATGGACCCACTATCGAGCATAAATACTCCCTATTGGAGTTGCTAGCATCCACTCTGCCAAGATAGCTACTAACAACAGAAAGCATGCAAGATCACAAATAACATAGATATGATAGAATAAATAATCAATCTGAAATAGCATCTCAATATCCATCGGATCCCCACAAACACAACATGTATGATTACAAATAGATGATCTTGATCATGAACGGATCTCACAAGATCTAAACATGGTAGCACAAAGGAGAAGAACCAACCATCTAGCTACTACATGGCTCCGTAGTCCAGGGATGAACTACTCATGCATCACACCAGAGGCAGTCATGGTGATGAAGAAGGCCTCCAGGGTGATCTCTCCCCTTCGGCAGGGTGCCGGGAAGAACTTCAGATCCCTCCTGATCAAGGGATGGAGATGGCGGTGGCTACAGACTCTTTCGTGGAATTTTTGATCGGGTACTTAGGGTTTCTGTATCAAAGGCTTCTTATAGGCGAAAGGGGAGGCCGAGGGGGTGCCCGAGGCGGCTGCACCACCCCCAGGCGCAGGCCAGGCCTGGCCGCGCGGCCAGGTGGTGTGGTTGGCCCCTGGCCCCTCTCCATCCCGTATTCTGGCTCCGTGTTCCCCTCGGTGAAATATTGACTTTGGCTTTTGTCCCGTCCAATTCCGAGAATATTCATTTTCTGGCTTTTCTAGAACCAAAAACAGCAGAAAACAGGCAACTGACACTGTGGCATCTTGTTAATAGGTTAGTTCCAAAAAATATGTAAAAAATAGTCCAAAGTATGGAGAAAACATAAGAAAGTAGATATAAAACAAGCATGGAACATCAAAAATTATAGATACGTTTGCAACGTATCACCTATTAACAAGATGCCATAGTGCTAGTTGCCTATTTTCTGCTGTTTTTGGTTTTAGAAAAGCTAGTAAGGAAATATTCTCGGAATTGGACCGGACAAAAGCCCAAGTCAATATTTCACCAGAAGGAACACAGAATCCGGAGAGGAGACAAAGAGGGGAGCTAGGCCGGCCACACCTGGTGGTGGCGCGGCCAGCCCTAGCCGCGCCACCAGGCGGTGTGGGCCTCCTAGCACTCCACCGACCTTGCCCCTTCGCCTATATATTGCCTCCAGGATGAAAACTCTAAGTACCCGATCAAAATTCCACGAAAGAGTCTGTAGCCGCCGCCATCTCCATCCCTAGATTGGGAGGGATCTGAAGCTCTTCCTGGCACCCTGCCAGAGGGGAGAGAATACCCTGGAGGCCTTCTTCATCACCATGACTGCCTCCGGTGTGATGCATGAGTAGTTCATCCCTGGATTACGGGTCCATGTAGTAGCTAGATGGTTGGTTCTTCTCCTTTGTGTTGCCATGTCTAGATCTTGTGAGCTCCGTTCATGATCAAGATCATCTATTTGTAATCATACATGTTGTGTTTGCGGGGATCCGATGGATATTGAGATGTTATTTCAGATTGATTATTGATTCTATCATGTCTTTGTTATTTGTGATCTTGCATGCTTTCCGTTGTTAGTAGCTATCTGATGGGTTCGTATCATGGAAAACAAAAAAAATCTACCACAAGAACGAACAAAACCCAGATCTAATCTAGATAAAAGCCAAGATCTAATCTATTAGACATGTGCAACGAGATAGATCTGTACTAACCCTTGTAGACCCGAAAGCGTTACGAGATCGGATCTCGTGGTTGATGTAGTCGATCACTTGCCGATCTCAAGATCGAGTAGACGATCCTTCCGGCGCCGCGTTCCGGCAGCGCTTCCGCAGTCGGTCACACGTGCGGAGTCGAAGCAGACCTTCCTCTCCCTGTTCCAGCGAGCAGCGGAGGTAGTAGATCTCTCCACGGAATCCCAGCAGCACGACGGCGTGGTGGTGGTGGTGGAATAGAGAATTCTGCAGGGCTTCGCCTAAGCCAGAGCAGAGGGAAGGAGGAGGAGAGAGGCAACTTGAGATCTAGAGAATCGAAGGGGCAAGGGGGGTTGTGCCTCCACCCCTCTATTTAAAGGAGGGAGGCGCCATGGGGAGGTGGAGTCCTTGTAGGACTCCCCTCTCCCTTGGCCGGTGGATCAAGGAGGTGGGGGGAGAGTCCTACTCCCCCATGAATCCTTGTCTTACCCCACAAGGATTCCTTGATCCTTTCTTGGTTTTCAAGTAAACTCCAAGAAATCTTCTAGAACCTTCCGGAACATTCCGAAACCTTCTAGAATCCCCATACAAATACTCCGGAACATTTCCTAACTTAGAAAATGATCCCCAATATATGAATCTTATTCTTCGGACAATTCCGGATCTCCTCGTGATGTCCCAGATCCAATCCGAGACTCCGAACAACATTCGGTCTCCAACGCACATTCCATATCTACTTAAAACAACTTCGAACCTTAAGTGTCTCACCCTACGGTTCGTGAACATGTAGACATGATGGAGACACATCTCCGATCAATAACCATTAGCAGGATCTGGAGATCCATAACAGCTCCCACATACTCAACGATGACTTTGTGATCGATAGAACCATTTATCATAGGAAACCAATTCCCTTTGTCACGCGATACTCTACTTATCCGAGGTTTGATCGTCGGTATCTCCATACCTAGTTCTACCTCGTTACTGATAAGTACTCTTTGCTCGTTCCATGATATGTCATCCCTTGTGACCTAGTCACATGCTTGCAAGCTAACTAGATGACATTCCACCGAGAGGGCCCAGAGTATATCTATCCGTCATATGGATGGACAAATCCCAATCTTGGTCCATGCGCTTCAACACATACTTTCAGAATACCCAATGTCACCTTTATAACCACCCAGTTACGAAGCAGTGTTTGATGTCATCAAAGTACCCATCCGGTGATGGTGATTAACATAACCTCATGGTCGAAGGATTAGGTTACTATGCATTTGAAAAGCTTGTAGCAAAACGAACTTAATGACTTGATCTTATGCTATGCTTACTATGGGTGTGTGTCCATCACATCATTCTCCTAATGATATGATCTTGTTATTAACGACATCCAATGTCCATGATCAGGAAACCATGATCATCCATTAATCAACAAGCTAGCTTAACAAGAGGCTTACTAGAGACTCTTTTATGTTTAAAAAACACACAAGTATTAATGTTTCTTGTTAATACAATTATAGCATGAGATGTAAACATTTATCATAAACATAAAGATATAATAATAACCACTTTATTATTGCCTCTTGGGCATATCTCCAACAGTCTCCCACTTGCACTAGAGTCAATAATCTAGTCAAAAACTTGTGCATTCAACACCTATGGCTTTCTGGCGTTGTATAGACACTATTGCTAGTGGTAAACATAATCTTCGGATCTGACACTTCCAGGTCCGTGTGTATTTGCACGTCCTTGCGTCTCTACGCATTACTCATTCTCCAATGAGATGGCATTGTACAAATTTGGTCCTTTGGTGAGATCTTTAGTTCCTTGGGATTAAATCATGTTGATATAATTGTCATACAATGTATCTTCATAGTATTATCCCGCTATGAACCACACCTAGTTTGATAACTAACTACTTGACGCAAATGCGCTCATTTGCTGCTACAATAGTAGTCATATACTTAGCCTTTTGTTGTAGTATCTGTCACAATGTTCTAACTTTGGTACTCAACCAAATCCATTATGGAACTTCTTTTCCATTACATTGTGCCACCCATAGTTTAAATTGAGATAAACTTAATTTCTGACAAAGCTAGTATCAATGCAACAATTTACAATGAACTATTTGTCACCACTATATAAATAATATATTCTTAGTTCTTCCAAAGATCATAGGAATATCCCTACTATTGTCCAATGATCATCTTATGAGTCATTCTGGTATATGCTCATAACATTTAGAGCATAGGACATATCTGGATGTGTACATCTCAAAGAATGATTAATCAAAATATTCTTGTGATTTCACCAATTGTCAAAACACTTGAATCTCGTGTCAACACACTTGAATCTTGATTCAGTCCTTTCCGTGCGTCAAGAACCTTTCTTGTTGTTTCCATATTGAACTCATTCAACATTTTATCTATGTACATTTGGCTAAACCATATTAGCGCCTCAATCTATCCATATAGACATTGATGCCTAATTCTTGGGTTATGCCTAAGTCTTTCATCGAAATGAAATTCTTAACCTGTGTCAATAAAAGATACATCATTTCTAATCAATAATATGTCTTTCACATAATGTATTAGAAATATGTCTTAGCGCTCCCACTTAATTTCTTGCAAAATGCAAACATCTTCATCGTCTCTGATGAAATTAAACCTTTTAACGGTTTCATCACAGTGAAGATTCCAACTCCGCGATGCTCACTTCAACCATTGAAGTTTTGCATACTCTTTTAGCATCCTTTGAATTAACAAAACCCTTTGGATCATGTCATGTATACGTCCTAGGTAACCATTCTATTAGAAGAACTTGTTTTGTTTGTTCAACTACCATATACCAAAATATATGTAGTGGTTGCTACATTAATCCGTCCAGACTAAATATCGCTATGAAAGATCAAATCTTATCATAGTCAATTCCTTGAACATTGTCGTAAAATCTTTCCGACATGTCGACTATTTCATAGATGTGAAACATCCATGTCTATTTCTTTATAGATCCATATATGACTGTAAGGTCTTGCACCTTTCCAGAGGGTCTTTCAAATTCAAAGCTTGATTTCTCGTGTATGGAATTATCACGGATTTTATGGCTTCAAGCCACTTAACAAAGTCAGGGCCCATCATTGATTATTTGCATGTAGTCGGTTCATCATTGTCAAACAACAATGATTTAACTCTCAAATCTTGGCATTTTATTACTTACCCGACCTACTTGGTTCAATAGGAACTTAGATCCCCGTGACCACATCCTTTGAGGCACGCGAGCCATGAGCATTGTTGCTGCCTCCGGGACACTTACCGATGCTACGCAACTCAGCACATATTAGCCAAGGTTCAACAACCTTGTCAAAGTTCTATTGTCCTCCCACTTAACTTTTCACCAAAAATTCCTTCTCAAGAAACTCGACATTCTAAGTGACAAACACTTTTGTCTTTGGTTTTATGGAGGAATACCCAATGGTTATTCGAAATAACCTACAAAGACATGCTCATCCAACTTTGGTTGTAAACATTTTACTTATGCCTAGCATACCAAAAAATTTAAGAAAGGACAACCTGGGTTTTATCCCAAACCATGACTTATATGGTGTCATTTCAACGGATCACGATGGATCTCTTTTTAGTGTAAAAGCGGTAGTCACTAAAGCTTTAATCTTTAAAATATAATGGCAGTTTTATAAATGACACCTTTGATCTTACCATGTCAAACAAGGTTTCATTACATATCTTGAACACTCCATACTCCTATGGTGTTTTGGGAAATGCAAATCCATGGAACGATTCCTCAAATCTTAGGTGTTTTGCTAAACTTGTAACTCAAACATCTTTCTTGTTACAATAATTTTTCACTTCATCTTGAAAGTCTTTGAACATTTTCAAATGTTTCATACTTCTTCATTATTGAGTAAGTATATACATATACTCACTCAAATCTTCGGAGAAAGCATATGAAGTTGAAATCCATCGCCCACGACTACACATAATGGACTATATACATCAATATGTACAAATTCCAATCAGCTAGTCGTCCGTTCCTGTTTTGGCCTACGAACAGAGTTTTAATTATCTCCAGGAAGTATCACAAGCGTCATTTGATCAAAATCAAAGACTCCAAAAATCCATCAACATGGAGTTTCTTCATGTATCCCTAATATAATTTAAACGGTGATGTCACTTCGTAAGTGATCTTTCAATTATTTGTCTTGCGACATTTTAGCATTAGTTTTATGGTCGTTGTTTCTCCAACCAGACTTGTATATCATCCATCTATTATGGAATATGGTAATTATTTGAACAACCTTTTGTCGTCATAATACCTGATCAAAATAACAATTATTGAAACAAATCTTGAAGGCAAGCTTTGATGTTAACGAGCAACACAACAACCCTTTGTTTGTTTTCGATGAACATCATCACATATTCTCTTGCTAGTTACTTAGGCCATTGTAGTTCATGAATTGTGTTGTCCTGTATGACACTTCATACCAACCAATTCGGTATCCAATACCGCAGAACCACATTGTTTAACAACCAAGGAATACAGTCATAACATGTATCTTCTATATACCTAAGTTGGATATCTCCAATCTTTTCTTTTCTGCCAAATATTTTATAGATTCTCTTTCAACAATTCCTTTTCTTTTAAAAGAATCTATCCACATCAATAGTGGTGTCATTCACATGACACTTACTACAAAGTGTGTATAGTCAAATACCAATACCTTTGGACTTACACTTTGAAGTAGATCACCTTCATCAAATGTTTGGCATTCTTTCAAAATTCCATTCTTTAGTAATCTTTTAGTGTAGTAAACATTTTACTTACATCTTCTATTCATCCTTATCATGACAACTTTCATGATCAAGCTGCTATAGCTTATAAAGGTGAATTGCGAGTATAGTGTTTCTTTTCCAAAACCTTTTGGAGGATTAGGACGACTAGCGTCTCCAACCTTCACAAATTCTCATCAAATATGAGGACATATACTCTATCATGTTGTAACCAACATATTGTTTTAGATATCGCAATACCTTTCACATATGATGGTCTCTGAAACATTGCTTTCAGCTCTTAGATAAACTTGATATTAAAAACAATCTTTTGAGTATCAAGAATCATGGAGGCAAACATGATACATTAGATACTAACACTGGAATTGTTACTCTTGATTTAATACTGTTTATTAAACTTCACAGAGTAAACGGAGTTTGCTGAAAGTTTGCAATATGACTTTTAAACTTTAGATTGACACTCAAAACAATACGATACCAGTTCGTAAAGCAAATATCCATAATTTCTATAGTTCTACTATCTCAACTATAACTAAGCGTAAGGTGGTGAACGGATGCCAATGACTACAACAAACTATGAAAATTCACTTTGATTGTGTTTATGATAAATTGAGTTTGACTAATCCAAATTACAAATGAACTCCCACTCAAAACAACATCCCTCGAGTTGTTTTAGTGATTACACGAACCAAATCCACTACACCAAGTCTGATCATCACGTGAGATGATATAGCTTTAAAGGCGAACAATCAACATGTTCATCATATCATCCATATGACTCATGCTTTACCTTTCGGTATTCCGTGTTCCGAGACCATGTCTGTACATGCTAGGCTCGTCAAGGTTAACCTTAGTATCCGCATGTGCAAATCTGGCTTGCACCCGTCGTATGCACACGTAGAATCTATCACACCCGATCATCACGAGATGCTTCAAAACGACGAGTCTTAGCAACGGTGCCTACTAAGGACGAACACTTTATTACTTGATATTTAGTGAGAGGGATCATCTTATAATGCTACCATCGTGATCTAATCAATACAAGATGCATAAAGGATTAACATCACAGACAATTCATAATTAGTGTGATATGATATGGCCCTTTCTTCTTATGCCTTTGATCTCCATCTCCAAAGCACGGACATGATCTCCATCATCACCAGCATTGCGTCAAGGTCAGTGGCGCCGCTTCATCGTTGTCCATCATCACTAGCAACTATTACAACTACTTGGAATAAAGCTATTACAAGATGAATAGACACGCAGGTCTTAACAGAATTAAAGACAACCATTAGGCTCCTGCCGGTTGCCATATTACAACAAGGATCATTGCATACATCGAATATAATCACAATCACATGATGGCCATATCACATCACAAAACCCCTGCAAAAACAAGTTAGACGCCTCTAATTTTCTTTGCATGTTTTACGTGGTTTGGGGCTTTCGAATAAGAAGCGTTCTTACCTACGAAACTGAACCACAACGTTGATACAAGTGCTATCAAGTACAAAGTGTAAATTGGATCTATACTATGGTGGGACAGACAGACACCCGCAAAGCCACTTGTGCAAAGCAAGTTACACGTCAAGCGTGGAGCAAGTCTCATGTGCGATGACATGTAAGGTTAGCCCGAGCCGCTTCATCCCACCATACCGCAAGATGTAAAGTACACAAAGCAAAAGACGGCACGAGCACCAACGCCCACAAAACCATTGTGTTCTACTCGTGCAACAGATCTACGCATAAACCTGGCTCTGATACCACTGATGGGTTCGTAGCATGGAAAACAAAAAATTTCTACCGCAAGAACGAACAAAACCCAGATCTAATCTAGATAAAAGCCAAGATCTAATCTATTAGACATGTGCAACGAGATAGATCTGTACTAACCCTTGTAGACCCGAAAGCGTTACGAGATCGGATCTCGTGGTTGATGTAGTCGATCACTTGCCGATCTCAAGATCGAGTAAACGAAACTTCCGGCGCCGCGTTCCGGCAGCGCTTCCGCAGTCGGTCACATGTGCGGAGTCGAAGCAGACCTTCCTCTCCCTGTTCCAGCGAGCAGCGGAGGTAGTAGATCTCTCCATGGAATCCCAGCAGCACGACGGCGTGGTGGTGGTGGTGGAGTAGAGAATTCTGTAGGGCTTCGCCTAAGCCAGAGCAGAGGGAAGGAGGAGGAGAGAGGCAACTTGAGATCTAGAGAATCGAAGGGGCAAGGGGGGTTGTGCCTCCACCCCTCTATTTAAAGGAGGGAGGCGCCATGGGAAGGTGGAGTCCTTGTAGGACTCCCCTCTCCCTTGGCCGGCGGATCAAGGAGGTGGGGGGAGAGTCCTACTCCCCCATGAATCCTTGTCTTACCCCACAAGGATTCCTTGATCCTTTCTTGGTTTTCAAGTAAACTCCAAGAAATCTTCTAGAACCTTCCGGAACATTCCGAAACCTTCTAGAATCCCCATACAAATACTCCGGAACATTTCCTAACTTAGAAAATGATCCCCAATATATGAATCTTATTCTCCGGACAATTCCGGATCTCCTCGTGATGTCTCGGATCCAATCCGAGACTCCGAACAACATTCGGTCTCCAAAGCACATTCCATATCTACTTAAAACAACTTCGAACCTTAAGTGTGTCACCCTACGGTTCGTGAACATGTAGACATGATGGAGACACATCTCCGATCAATAACCATTAGCGGGATCTAGAGATCCATAACAGCTCCCACATACTCAATGATGACTTTGTGATCGATAGAACCATTTATCATACGAAACCAATTCCCTTTGTCACGCGATACTCTACTTATCCGAGGTTTGATCGTCGGTATCTCCATACCTAGTTCTACCTCGTTACTGATAAGTACTCTTTGCTCGTTCCATGATATGTCATCCCTTGTGACCTAGTCACATGCTTGCAAGCTAACTAGATGACATTCCACCGAGAGGCCCCAGAGTATATCTATCCGTCATATGGATGGACAAATCCCAATCTTGGTCCATGCGCTTCAACACATACTTTCAGAATACCCAATGTCACCTTTATAACCACCCAGTTACGAAGCAACGTTTGATGTCATCAAAGTACCTATCCGGTGATGGTGATTAACATAACCTCATGGTCGAAGGATTAGGTTACTATGCATTTGAAAAGCTTGTAGCAAAACGAACTTAATGACTTGATCTTATGCTATGCTTACTATGGGTGTGTGTCCATCACATCATTCTCCTAATGATATGATCTTGTTATTAACGACATCCAATGTCCATGATCAGGAAACCATGATCATCCATTAATCAACAAGCTAGCTTAACAAGAGGCTTACTAGGGACTCTTTTATGTTTACAAAACACACAAGTATTAATGTTTCCTGTTAATACAATTATAGCATGGGATGTAAACATTTATCATAAACATAAATATATAATAATAACCACTTTATTATTGCCTCTTGGGCATATCTCCAACACTATCTTGGTCGATTAGATGATAGCAACTCCAAGAGGGAGTATTTATGCTCGATAGTGGGTTCATGCCTCTAGGAATCTGGTGAAGTGACGGAAATCTCTAAGGTACTAGATGTGATGTTTCTACTAGGGAGAAAACAACAATCCTTTGTTCATAGAACAATCATATTGTTTACTTTACACACTTTGCTTAATGCAATTATCTGTTGCTTGCAGCTTAATACCGGAGGGGGTTCGGATGATAACGTGAAGGTAGATTATTAGTCATAGATTCAGTTGGATTACGGTATATGTATAATGTTGTAATGCCCAATCAAATCTCATAGGAGTCAAGATGATTAGTATATGCATGTATGCTTTCTCGATGTTTGTCAATTGCCCTGCTGTAATTTTTTCACCCAACATGTCATCTATCTTAAGGAGAATCACCTCTAGTGAACTATGGACCCCGGTCCATTCTTTTACCATCAATCTACAATCTGCTATTTACTGTTTTCTGTTTACTTTCTGCAAGCAATTACTATCTTCCACACAATATGTTTAATCCTTTGTTTTCAGCAAAACCGGTGAGATTGACAACCTCACTGTAAGTTGGGGCAAAGTTCTCTGGTTGTGTTGTGCATGATTCCAAGTTGGAAACAACACCTTGGAGGTGTTTCCTTGCTCCTACTGGTTTCATAACCGAGGGAAAACTTGCTATTGTGCTCATCATACCTTCCTCTTGGGGTTCCCCAATGAGCTCGAATATATTTTGAGCCATCAAGCTATTTTTCTGGCGTCGTTGCTGGGGAATCAAGGACATCTTCTCAAGGGAAGTCCCTCATAACCAATCTCTTTACTTTGTTTTATTTGTTTTTCTTAGTTTATTTCTGCTTTGTTTGCTTATTTCTTTATCAAAAACACATAAAAAATAGTTGTACTAGTTTGCTTCTTTATATTAAAAACACAAAAAAAATGACTACTCTTGAAAACACTAAGTTGTGTGACTTCACTAGCACCAACAACAATGATTTCATGTGCACACCTATTGCTCCACCTGTTCCTGAAGCTACTTTCTTTGAAATTAAACCTGCTTTACTCAATCTTGTTATGAGAGAACAATTGTCTGGTATTGGTACTGAAGATGTTCCTGCTCATCTTAATAACTTTGTTGAACTTTGTGAGATGCCAAAACATAGGGATATAGATGGAGATATTATTACGCTTAAATTGTTTCCTTTCTCTTTGAGAGGAAAATCTAAAGAATGGTTGCAATCCCTAACTAGAAATAGTATTGATTCTTAGACTAAATGCAGAGATGCTTTCATTGGAAAATACTATCCTCCTGCTAAGATTATATCTATGAGAAGTGAAATAATGAAATTTAAACAATCTGATAATGAACATGTTGCTCAAGCTTGGGAAAGAATGAAATCTTTGGTAAAGAATTGTCCCACTCATGGACTGACTACTTGGATGATTATCCAAAGCTTTTATGTAGGATTGAATTATTCTTCAAGAAATCTGCTGGATTCTGCTGCTGGAGGTACCTTTATGACCATTACTTTAGGTGTTGCAACAAAGCTTCTTGATAATATGATGGTGAACTATTCTAAATGGCACACTGAGAGAGCTCCGCAAGGTAAGAAGGTAAATTCTGTTGAAGAGACCTCCTCCTTGAGTGATAAAATTGATGTTATTATGTCTATGCTTGTTAATGGTAAAGCTCATATTGATCTAAATCATGTTCCCTTAGCCTCTTTGGTTGCTCAAGAAGAGCAAGTTGATATGAACTTTATTAAGAATAATAATTTTAGCAACAATTCCTACAGGAATAATTTTGGTAATCGTAATTATAGGCCTTATCCTCCTAATAACACTTATGGTTATCATGGTAAACCTGGAATACCTAGTGAAGAAAGAATATCATAAGTTGAAACAGCCACTAAAAACTTCATGCAATTGCAATATGAGCAGAATAAATTATTTACTAAAACTATGGAGGAACAATCTACTATTTTGAAAAATATTAGTCATCAACTTGAGAGTTTAAATAGGGAAATTCTTAGTTTGCAATTAAAACTTTCTAATGTTGAAAGAAATATATCATCTTTGTCTGAAGCACAATCCTCTTTAATTAATAAAATGACTGCTAAACCTGAAACTATTGAAAATCCCTTTGCTGCTACTAATGTCATACGAGTTAGAATTGATGAAAATGTTAGACTGTTAGCTGAATTGCATGCTAAGTGGGAAAGAGAAGATAAAATTGCTAGAAATATTAGTATTTCTACTATCACCACCACTAATGTTGAATTTAGTAAACCCAATGGAACCTTTTCTAATAAAAACGCTGAAATTCTTCAAAATATGGGAAACAATAGATCTACTACTTTAGGTGATAATTATGATTTTGATCTTGATGGTTGCAATATCTCTGAAGTAATTATGTTCCTAGAAAAGCTTGCTAAAAGTCCTAATGCTAGTGCTATGAATATGGCCTTTACAAAACACATTACTGATGCTCTCATAAAATTAAAGAAGAAAAGATGAAACATAAAGCTTCTATTCCTATGAAATTAGAAGATGGTTGGGAACCCATCATTAATATTAAAGTGAATGATTTTGATCTCAAAGCTTTATGTCATCCTGATAGTAGTGTTTCTATTATGCCTAGAAATATTTATGAGATGCTTGATTTGCCACCATTGGAAGATTGTTATTTAAATATCCCACTTGATGATAATGCTAAAAATAAACTCATGGGAGTATTAATGATGTCCTTATTATGGTTAACAATGCCTGTGTCCCCATTGATTTCTATGTTTTGGATGTTGAAAGCAATGCTTCTTGTCCTATTACTTTGGGAAGACCTTTTCTTAGAACTGTAGGTTGCATTATTGATATGAAGAAAGGCACCATTAAATATCAATTTACACTCAAGAAAGGTATAGAACACTTCCCTAAGAAGAGAGAGAAGATTCCTTTTGCCTCTCCTATTAAAACAAAATTTTCTCTTAATGCTTCTTCATTTGAGAATACTTGATTCTTTTCTTGCTTCTTATGCCTAGCTCAAAGGCGTTAAAGAAAAGCACTTATTGGGAGATAACCCAAAAGTTTTAGTTGAGTCTTGGAAGTTATTGCCTCTGTAATAACCTCTCCTTATCATTTTTGTGTGGTTTTTGTGCCAAGAGTAACCTCTAATGAGAGAGAAGTAATGCTTGGGAAAGTTGTTGTCCCGAAACAGATTTTTGTACTTCACTGTAAAAATTCGTGAAAAATCTCTGTACGTCGGTTTGAGCTGTAATTTTTTTGTTCTTCTGCCCCAGGTTGTTATCCAACTTTCGTTAGTTCAACACTTTTCGATCTGAGCAACAGAAGGTCTTCGAAAAAATCGGGTTTTACCTGTTGGTCTGTTTTGACAGATTTCTGCCATTATTTGCATTTGCCTGTTAATCTCTTTCTCTTTGAGTTCTCTTTGATCATTTGAACTTTTTAAAGAAAGTGCTACACTAGATTTTGTTTTAATGTAAGTTTTACTTGTGTTGGAACTGAACCAAAATACTTATTATCTTGAGTACACTAATGTTGCTAATAAAGCTTGTGTGAAGTTTTGTATGAAGGAAATTTTAAAGTGTAGGGAAGAGTAATGTGATAAGATGAAGAATGGACAAAATCTCAAGCATGGGGATGCCACCCGTGTCGCCCCAAGAAATATTCAAGAAGTACAAGCGTCAAAGCTTGGGGATGCCCAAGGCATCACCTTCTTCATAAAAAAATAGGTTTCTTCCAAACACTTCATTTTTATTGTTTCATGCACAATTGTGTTGTTCTTGGAGCGTCTTTGTTTTTGTTTTTAGTTTTAATTTGCTTAGTTTGCTTGAATAAATTGGTTGGACCCCCACATTCATATATGATGGTTTTTCAATAAGTTTATTTGGATTGGAAAAGATTAGGAAAGTTCATGCTTAAGTGGTATAAAAGGAGCTTGTTTTTTACTGTTGCCTAGGCTTTATCATGTCATGCTTGATATTTTTTTCCTTTATGCTTAGTGATTATTGCTGTAGCTTGACTTCTTACAAACAATTAAGATTGCTTAATGTTCCTTAAAAGAATCATGCGTTGTTTTAGCATATTAAAAGCATAATATTGTGGTATTCTCCTTTAATGCTTTATTTGGGTTGACTTGGCGCATGCTCACACCATGTTAAGACTATACCAAGTCACCATAGCCTCTATGATCATTTAGTTTTCGACTTGTAATATCACTTTATGCTTTAATTAATGATGTTTTGTCGCTTTGCATGATTATGGCCATTATTGCTCTCTTAGTTGGTCGCTCCCAGTCTTTTGCTAGCCTCCATACCAAGTATGAGTTCCACTCATGCATCCAACTCCAAATAAAACCAAGTTATTCCAAAGAGTCCACCATACCTACCTATTAGCATTTGCTATTCCAAGTATATTCATGTTTTTATCTACCTTCCGAATTAAACTTGTTATGTGAAAATTAGTGATTAAAGCTCTCATGAACTTGATGGCACACTTTACTTTTCTCGCCCCTAATAAACTTGAACCATTGTGTCATCTATGTTGTATATGCTTGCACTTATACGTTGGGATTAGAAGAACCATGATGTCATGGGGAACGCTTTTAACATTGCACTTGTACATTGTACCCAGTTGATATCATGATCTTTTGTTTATGGATGTCATCGGTGTGAAATGAAAGGGGAGCTTGTAAGTTCATGGAGTTATGTATGTGTGTTAGAGAAACGCCTAGGCCGCTAGCCTAAGCCATGCCTAATCATGGTGGAAACTTGCAGCTTCACCATAGTGAGCAATCTATGAAGCATTCTTCTTATAAAAAAAGAGATAGAGATTGAGAAAAAAGAAAAAAAAGATGAGAAAAGAGGAAAGAGAGAAAAAAGCACCATTTTCCCATGGTAAATAAGAAGATTGCTGAGATGCTCATTGTCTGCTTGCCTTGTCATTTTGATTATGCGATAGCTCCTGTATCATGTGCAAGGGGTACCCTGTTGGCGGTTCTCTATGATACACATGTACTTACTATGACAAGAACTTATCGGTAACTAAACTTGAGTAGCATAAGGAGCGACCCTCGTATTTAAGGGACATGAGATTGCTAACTTATACTTAGTCAAGCATATACTCCATAGTTTGTTCACTTTAACCTTAATCACTTCAAGATGCTTATGATAGGGAAATGAGAGCTGAAAGCTAATAAGTACCATAATTTTTGGAAGCTCTTTATGAGACTTGAATCCCTACTTTCTTCTATGAAGGCCTTTCTTTTACTTTTATGTTGAGTCTCCATCTTCTATCTTTATGCACCTATTGAGAGAGCATAGTGGCTATTCTTAGTTTAATGTGCATTGTCCCAAGACTTGTTGATTGATTCATAACTTTGATATTGCTTGTTCTTAAACTATTTGTATCTAGTCACCCTAATGAACTTTGAAGGTGTCCTATGCATTTATGTTTTGCTACACTATGAGGGACAAGCTGAATACCATTCTCATTATGTTTTCTATATGTGAAACAAACAAACATCTTTTAAAGAATTGTTATTCAAGAATCTTTTGTTTGTACCTTTTCATGTTATAACATAGTTGCTATGTCTTATTGTTAGAACTATATCTTTCATGCTATGTTAAAGTACTATGATGCTAGCTATCAATGTTATACAAATACCACCCCGCAAAAAAATGTTTTACAAATACCTTGATCAAGATTATGATGGTGCATGTCACCTCAAAAAATATTCTTTTTATCACTTACCTACTCAAGGACGAGCAGGAGTTAAGCTTGGGGATGTTGATACGTTGCAAACGTATCTATAATTTTTGATGTTCCATGCTTGTTTTATATCTACTTTCTTATGTTTTGTCCACACTTTGGAGTATGTTTACACATTTTCTGGAACTAACCTATTAACAAGATGCCATAGTGACAGTTGCATGTTTTCTGCTGTTTTTGGTTTCAGAAAAGCTAGTAAGGAAATATTCTCGGAATTGGACCAGACGAAAGCCCAAGTCAGTTATTCACCAGAAGGAACAGGGAATCCTGAGGGGAGACAAAGAGGGGAGCCAGGCCAGCCACACCTGGTGGTGGCACGGCCAGCCCTAGCTGCGCCACCAGGTGGTGTGGCCCCCTGGCACTCCACCGACCTTGCCCCTTCACCTATATATTGCCTCCGGGACGAAAACCCCAAGTACCCGATAAAAATTCCACGAAAGAGTTTGTAGCCGCTGCCATCTCCATCCCTAGATCAAGAGGGATCTGAAGCTCTTCACGGCACCCTGTCGGAGGGGAGTGATCACCCTGGAGGCCTTCTTCATCACCATGACTGCCTCCGGTGTGATGCGTGAGTAGTTCATCCCTGGACTACGGGTCCATGTAGTAGCTAGATGGTTAGTTCTTCTCCTTTGTGCTACCATGTCTAGATCTTGTGAGCTCTGTTCATGATCAAGATCATCTATTTGTAATCATACATGTTGTGTTTGCGGGGATCCGATGGATATTGAGATGCTATTTCAGATTGATTGTTGATTCTATCATGTCTTTGTTATTTGTGATCTTGCATACTTTCTGTTGTTAGTAGTTATCTTGGCCGAGTAGATGCTAGCAACTCCGAGAGGTAGTATTTATGCTCGATAGTGGGTTCATACCTCTATGAATCTAGGGAAGTGACAGAAATCTCTAAGGTACTAGATGTGTTGTTGCTACTAGGGAGAAAACAACAATCCTTTGTTCATAGAACAATCGTATTGTTTACTTTACACACTTTGCTTAATACAATTATCTGTTTCTTACAACTTAATAATGGAGGGGGTTCGGATGATAACTAGTCATAGATGCAGTTAGATTATGGTATATGTATAATGTTGTAATGCCCAATCAAATCGCATAGGAGTCAAGATGATTAGTATATGCATGTATGCTTTCTCGATATTTGTCAATTGCGCCGCTATAATTTGTTCACCCAACATGTCATCTATCTTAAGGAGAATCACCTCTAGTGAACTATGGACCCCGGTCCATTCTTTTACCATCAATCTACAATCTGCTATTTACTATTTTTTGTTTACTTTCTGCAAGCAATTACTATCTTCCAGACAATACGTTTAATCCTTTTTTTAGCAAAATCGGTGAGGTTGACAACCTCACTGTAAGTTGGGGGCAAAGTTCTGTGGTTGTGTTGTGCAGGATTCCAGGTTGGAAACAACACCTTGGAGGTGTTTCCTTGCTCCTACTTGTTCGATAACCTTGGTTTCATAACTGAGGGAAAACTTGCTGTTGTGATCATCATACCTTCCTCTTGGGGTTCCCCAACGAGCTCGAATATATTTTGAGCCATCACACACATGCTTTGTATCTGTGCTTATTCCTCCAGAAAGTAAAGATTACTTGGATAATAAGAATCCTCAGAGATACACCCAAGTGAGGTGTATACTTCATCATGGGATCTAATAGATAGCCACTTTAAAACATGTGTTCTCACACAGAGGGTTTCAGACCAACATTATCAACCCTGCCATCTAGTTTCAATTAGATTTATATGAGCCACAACTGCTAGGCTATAGGGCACATTCCCAGAGGGTAGCACCTCTATACCTAGCAGATTTGATGTTGCTTGAGTACAAGCCCAAGTTCACTTGCTTAAACCACATAATCATTTTCCTAAAAGCTTTAGAAATGTTTTACATAACTAACACATGAAACACATGTGAAGGGAGACAACAAGTAAAAACATCTATTTTTACCTAGAAGTGCCTCAAACGAGTATCATCGGCCAATTCATTAAACAAGTAAAACACTGTATTTGATAGAAGTTCTTCAATGCTTACAATATAAATCAATACAGAGCACAATTTAGGAAAACACATAGAATTAGACAGTGGTTGTGTACCATTCAAGGGAAGGTGTCACAAAGACCCATACTAACTAAGTAATCTAGATACATAGGCTCCATTGCCAAATCTTCTCAAATAAATGCTTAATCGTTTTCCTAAAAACAATATTTAGGAATCATTTTGTCATTTACAAAGACATTAGATAACATTTACAATAGATATCCAACTCTGATGCTCTCATTCCAAAGTATAGCAATTTGAACCAATGGATCAATTTTAGCTAGATGCTAACCATAGCCTCACCAAGAAAATACATGACAGTAAGTAAAAGTTCAGACAATAGCTCTCTGACAGAGACCACTATCATCGTTCACAACCTCAGTACAGCAAGGAGTGCTACACAACCTTGATTCAATAGGTAATCACCTAAAGCAGCTTCATGATACATTGCAAATGTATCTATAATTTTTGATGTTCCATGCTTGGTTTTATCCACTTTCTTGTGTTTTGTCCACACTTTGGAGTACTTTTCATATGATTTCTTGGACTAACCTATTAACAAGAGCCACAATGCCAGCTGCCCGTTTTCTGCTGTTTTTGGTTCCAGGAAAGTCAGAAAATGAATATTCTCGGAATTTGACGGGACAAAAGCCAAAGTGCCTATTTTTCCGGAAGTCATCAGATGCCAGAGTATGAGACGAAGAGGGGCCAGGGGGCCACCACACCACGTGGCCGCGTGGCCCAGCCTGGCCCGCGCCAGGGGGTGGTCTGGCCGCCTCCGACACCCCCTCGGCCTCACCTTCCGCCTATAAGATGCCCTCGGGACGAAAACCCTAAGGACCCGATCAAAAATCTGCGAAAGAGTCAGTAGCCGCCGTCATCTCCATCCCTAGATTGGGAGGGATCTGAAGCTCTTCCCGGCACCCTGCCGGAGAGGGGAATTCACCCTGGAGGCCTTCTTCATCACCATGCAAGCCTCCGGTGTGATGCGTGAGTAGTTCATCCTTGGACTACGGATCCATGTAGTAGCTAGATGGCTGGTTCTCCTTCTTTGTGCTTTCATATCTAGATCTTGTGAGCTCCGTTCATGATCAAGATCATCTATTTGTAATTCTGCATGTTTTGTTTGCGGGGATCCGATGGATATTGAGATGCTGTTTCAGATTGATTATTGATTCTATCATGTCTTTGTTATTTGTGATCTTGCATGCTTTCCGTTGTTAGTAGCTATCTTGGCCAAGTAGATGCTAGCAACTCCAAGAGTTAGTATTTATGCTCGATAGTGGGTTCATGCCTCTGGTAATCTGAGGAAGTGACGGAAATCTCTAAGGTACTAGATGTGATGTTGCTACTAGGGAGAAAACAACAATCCTTTGTTTATAGAACAATCATATTGTTTACTTTACACGCAATTTGTAAAGCAATAATTTGTTGCTTGCAACTTAATACTGGAGGGGGTTCGGATGATAACCTGAAGGTGGATTATTAGTCATAGATGCAGTTGGATGGCGGTCCATGTATAATGTTGTAATGCCCAATCAAGTCTCAAAGGAGTCAAGATGATTAGTATATGCACGTATTGTTTTCTTGATTTTTGTCAATTGCCTCGCTGTAATTTGTTCACCCATCATGTTATCTATCTTAAGGAGAGCCACCTCTAGTGAACTATGGATCCCGGTCCTTTCTTTTACATACAATCTACAAACTATTTACTGCTTTGTGTTTACTTTCTGCAAACTTTTACTTCTTTCCATTCGATACGTTTAATCATTTGTTTTCAGCAAAATACGGTGATATTGACAACCTCATCGCAAGTTGGGGACAAAGTTCTGTGGTTGTGTTGTGCAGGTCTCCACATTGCTACTAGCACCGGTAGTGCACCCTGCCAAGGCTCAGCTAGCAACACCTTTGGGGTGTTTCCTTGCTCCTACTAGTTCGATTAAACCTTGGTTTCATAACTGAGGGAAACTTGCTGTTGTGCTCATCATACCTTTCTCTTGGGGTTCCCAACGAGCTCTACATCAACACCGCACAAGCATTTTTCTGGTGCCGTTACTGAGCCATCAAGCATTTTTCGGGCGCCTTTGCCGGGGAGTCAAGGACATCTTCACATGGGGAGTCCCTCATAACCAATCTCTTTACTTTGTTATTTTTTTGCTTAGTTTCTTTTTGCTTTGTTTGCTTGCTTTGTTATCAAAAACACACAAAAAATATTAAGTCTCCTTTAGTTGTTACCTCTTCCTTAGCACCATGTTGATCCCTAAATTCACCCTGAAAGACCTTTCAATAGGTAGTGGTTCAATAATTGGGAAAGATAATATTGAAGAATTCTTTAATCATGTTAGTAAGCATGAAGATACTGAGGATAGATCCCTTGTAGAACTTGCTCCAAACTATGAGATTGCTGCAGCTTCTTTAATTCACATGTTAGAAGCTAGGTTTGTTAACCTCAACCCCTTAATGCAAGTAATGTTTCTAAAGCTTAAAAAATTGAGGACCCTGAAAAGAGGGATTTTATTCTAGAAACTTTGTTTGAGAAGTTCTATGATGTTGCCAAGGAAGCTAGGAAAGTCTTTGAACGTTTCAATATGCTAGGTGATGAGGATATATACAGGGATTATGATGATTCTAACTGCTTGAACTGGAAGGAAATACTGAGTCAAATCAATAATGACTATCAGGTAAATTCATTCCTAGTTGACCATGATGCTTTCATTTATAAGAACTTTATACTACCTAAGTCTATATATTTATGTATGATCAGGTTCGTTGGAGAAATAAGCATGGCGCGAGGAGAAGGGCTACAAGAGGAGCCGACATGATGATCACCCGAGGATGCGCGAGGGAGGAGCAGGAGGAAGGCACAAGAGAAGATCATCAAAACGAAGGCGACCGAGAGTTAGAAGGCGACCAAGAAGGAAGGTTCAATTCGGACAGACGGAAGTTCTGAAATTGAAACGGACGTGGTTTCCGCATACCAACTCGGAATTAAGCAAATAAGTCCTTGTTGGAAAGATAATTTCGAGACCTTTCCAACGGGTACTTGCACGTCTCCCAGTTCTTACGAGCTATGCGCAGCAACCAAAACAAGTCGACAGACATTTTCTATCAGTTTACAAATAGAGTCCTTTTAAGTTAGGAAAGTTAGAGATATGTTTGGTTTTGACCCCAACTCTATGTTGGATGTCCAGCAGCCTTTATATAGGCCTGTAAATCATGGTTTTTAGGTTTTAGACCACGTTAAAATATTTTGGAGTTGATTCTTTCATAGAACCTCTGAAATTACCCTGTGTTCGAATTCTACAACTATAATTGAGTGTGATTTGTTGTTCCATTGAGAATTAGTAGATTGCATACTACCGTTCGTGGTCACGGCTTCGTGCGCAAGAGCGTGGTGTTGTGAATATCCTACAAGGTTCAAGAGTTGTTGCATTGGCACTAGGGTTCGAGCGGGAGAGTTCATAGCTACAGGCTAGTTATCTATCATCCATCATCATCACCGCCATCCGCTTACTGAGAAGATCGGGCCACCCCATATCATCTTGGTATCATATTTCTAGTGTTGCCTTGATAAGCATCCACAAATCCATCCATAGATTAGTTGTTTTTGTCCTATACAGAAAAAGCCACACAAAAATATTAGGGTTCATAGTTCATTGCCATAGCCTAGATAACACTGTTCGTGAGTTCTAGTTGCTGATCGTAATCGTTTTGTGTAGCCTTTCTTCTAAATCTAAGTCGTAGTTTTTGTCTAGTTTTCGTCTATTTTTGATCCGTTGTCGGAGTCCCTAGATTATTTCTAGACTGTTTGTCGTGTTCTTGAGTCTTAGATCTCTTAGATCTGTTTTCTGTTAGTCTGGGTTGTAGATCCGTTTTAAAGAAACAGAATTTGTTTCGTGTACGTGTCGTGAGCGTGAGGGAGACGGAAAGCAAGAAAAAAGAAGAGAAAAACGATCACTACCTGATCGTTAGCTTCTCCACGTGAAGCTCAAAAAAAAAATCCGGATCGGTACTGCACGTCTGACCGCAGACAAGTCTGCCCTCCAGCGTGAGAGTCAGCAAAAAAATCCAAAAAAAAAAAATCGGACCCTCGCTGCACCACAGACCAGTCTGTGCTAGTATGAGAAAAAAAATTCTGCCGCTATCCTACCGCGGCAGGATTTCGGGCCGTTTTTCTACCGTGGCAGAGACCAATTCTCAGGTCAATTTTTTTATTTTTTTTACTGAGTCCACATAGCGTACCTATCCTTGTGAGCCTTAGTAAGCCTTTCTTTGTGTCTAAATCTATCCTACGAGACTAGCGTGCTTAGTGCTCTACGGGCTGCTCAGTTTAGCAATCTTATGCCTGTTTCGTTGAGACATTGCTAGCGTCTCTCCTTGTGCATTGCAACACGAGCGCTCCTCCGACATACCTCACTTTTTGAGCTCATTTTCATAGTTGCAATTGCCCCATTTATCTCCATCGTGTGTGTTTCCGTGGGTCTTTGTCATACGATCAGCACTAGGACTTGTTTGCGGTGTAGTTAGGATACCATACCTACAGCTCCACCATAAATAACATATGTGTCCTGCGATCGTTCTCTATACCTTTGGTATTTACTTCATCACATCAGTGCATCAGTCTTTGATTTCGAATTGGAAGCATCACTATTCACTTTGGAACGGTAAGATCTGCTTTCTTGTTAGTTTTTGAGTGAGTTGTGAGTGTGCCACCAACGGGTACTTGCACGTCTCCCAGTTCCTTACGAGATGTGCGCAGCAACCAAAACAAGTTGACAAATGTTTTCTGTCAGTTCACAAATAGAGTCCTCTTAAGTTAGGAAAGTTAGAGATATGTTTGGTTTTGACCCCAACTCTATGTTGGACGTCCAGCAGCCTTTATATAGGCCTGTAAATCATGGTTTTTAGGTTTTAGACCATGTGAATGTTGGGTCCGTAGCATAGAAAACAAATAAATTCCTACGGTGTGAACTACACGCCAAGATCTATCTACTAGGTACAAAGCAAACGGGTGGACATACATCCAACGAGAACTTACCCTCGAAGACAACGAGTTTTGTTAACGAGTAGAAACTCGTGGTTGATGTAGTCATACACTTGCCGATCTCAAGATCGTGAGGAAGTCCGAGCGCCGCAACTCAGCAGCGCATCCGCACTCGCACACACGTTCAAGCCACCGGACAACCTCCACCTCCTCGATCCAGCGATCCAGCGGAAGAAGCAACTCCTTCCAGACGAAATGCCACCGGGAACATGTATCTCGCTAATCCGAGACCATGGGGGAATAATTCTAGAGGGGGAGAGAGGTCCTTCACAAGGAGGTGTGAGGATGAAGGAGGGAATGGGTGGCCTTTTATAGGAGGAGGGAGGGTGCCCCTCCTCTCCATGACCGGCGCATGGGGGGGGTGACCCCTCACCTCCCCCATTCATGTGGTGGTAACCCCTCCACATTAAAATGCCTCTTCACATTCCCTTTTAAAGTCTCCACTTTAAATGCATTAAAATTCTCCAAGTTTAATGCTCTCTCATTTAATAAAACTCTTTTATTAAATTTTTTCAGAATTTTGTTAATTACTTTAATTAACAAACATTCACATATAGCCCTTGCAATATTTCAATATCACATGCAGAACCATTTTATGCAATTTCATCCGAAACAGTTTCCGGTTTCTATTGAAACAATTCCTGCGCTTTGCAATTCTTTCGTCTGAAACATATGTGCTCCAAAATGGTGTCCGGTAACTCTTAAGTGTGTCACCCTACGGTTCGCGAATAATGCAGACATGATTGAGACCCTTCTCCGATCAATAATCTGCAGCGGGATCTGGAGATCCATACTGACTTCTACACATTTAACGATGACTTCTGTGATCGTGAGAACCTTTAACGCTTGTAACTAAATCCCTTTGTCTCGCGATATATTACATGTCCGAGATTCGATCATCGGTATATCCATACCTAGTTTGATCTCATTACCGACATGCACTCTTTTCTCGTTCCCATGATATAACATTCTAGTGATCACATCACTTGCTTGCAAGCTATCTCAATGTGATATCACCGAGAGGGCCCAGAGTATATCTATCCGTCATCGGGATTGAAAAATTCCACTCTTGATCCATGAGCCTCAACATAACACCTTCGTAGTAGTGAACACATCTTTATAGTCACCCTGTTATGGTGTGACATTTGATGTTATCAAGATACTCTTCAGGTGTTAGCAATTAACATGATCTCATGGTCTAAGGATAAAGATTACTTCGTATGATGTTATAGCAATATAAACATAATGACTTAATCGTAATGCTATACTTTGGATGAATGTTCATCACATCATTCCACCAATGGTGTGACCTTGTTATTAACAACATCCAATGTCCATGATCAGGAAACCTTGATCATCTTGTTAATCAACAAGCTAGTCTATAAGAGAGGCATAACTAGAAACCCGTTTGTTTATTAAACACACATGTGTTGATGTTTCCGATCAATACAATTCTAGCATGCAAAATAAACATCTATCATATATAAGGAATACATAATAACAACTTTATTATTGCCTCTCAGGGCATATTTCCTTTAGTTAAAATATTTTGGAGTTGATTCTTTCATAGAACCTCTGAAATTACCCTGTGTTCGAATTCTACAACTATAATTGAGTGTGATCTGTTGTTCCATTGGGAATTAGTAGATTGCATACTACCGTTTGTGGTCACGGCTGCGTGCGCAAGAGCGTGGTGTTGTGAATATCCTACAAGGTTCGAGAGCTGTTGCATTGGCATCAGGGATCGAGCGGGAGAGTTCATAGCTACAGGCTAGTTTATAATCCAAAAGTTTTAGATGAGTCTTGGAAATTATTACTTCAGTAATAACCGCTCCTTATCCTTTTTATTTACTTTTTGTGCCAAGAGTAACCTCTAATGAGAGAGAAGTAATGATTGGGAAAGTTGCTGTCCCGAAACAAATTTCTGTCTTTCACCGTAAACATTCGTGTAAAATCTCTGAACGTCTTTTTGAAGCGTGAATTTTTGTGCTTCTGCCCCAGGTTGTTATCTAACTTTCGTTCGTTCGACACTTTTTGATTTGAGCAACAGAAGGTCATCAAAAAAATCGTCTTGACCTGCTGGTCTGTTTTGACAGATTTCTGCCATTTTCTGCATTTGCTTCTTGTTGGTTCCTTTTTGAGTTATTTTGGGGAATTGAGCTTTTTGAGGGAAGTGCTACAGTAGCTAGTGTTCTAATGGAAGTTTATTTGGTGTTGGAACTGAACCTTAAGACTTATTTATCTTGAGTGCACTAATGTTGCTAATAAAGATTGTGTGAAGTTTTGTATGAAGGAAAAATTTCAGGTGTATGGAAGGAATGAGTAATGAGATGAAGGATGGACTAAAGCTCAAGCTTGGGGATGCCACGCGTGTCACCCCAAGAAATATCCAAGAAGTACAAGCGTCAAATCTTGGGGATGCCCAAGGCATCCCCTTCTTCATCAATAAAAATCCCAGGTTTCTTCCAAACGCTTCATTTTTATTGTTTCATGCATAGTTGTGTTGTTCTTGGAGCGTCTTCTTTTTCGTTTTTGTTTTGGTTTTTCGTTTGCTTTTATTTGCTTAGTTTGTTGAATAAATTGGTTGGACCCCCTCTTTCATACATTGGTTTTCAAATAGTTTGGTTTGGTTTGGAAAAGAGTGGGAAAGTTCATGCTTATGTGGTAAAAAGAGCTCGTTTTTGACTGTGGCCTATGCTTTGTCATGCCATGCTTGATATTGTTTTGGCTTTATGCTTAGTATTCTTTGTTGTAGCATGACTTGTTATAAACAATTGAGATTTCTTAATGTGCCTTGGATGAATAGTAGTATTCTCCTTTGATGCTTTATTTGGGTTGACTTGGCACATGCTCACACCATGTTATGACTATATCAAGTCAGCATAGCCTTTATGATCCTTTAGTTGTCAACTTGTAGTATCACTTTATGCTTTGATCAATGATGTTTTGTTGCTCTGCATGATTATGGCCATTATTGCTCTCTTAGTTTGTCGCTCCCAGTCTTTTGCTAGCCTCCACAACCAAGTATGAGTTCCACTCATGCATCCAACTCCCTAAACCAAGTTATTCCAAAGAGTCCACCATACCTACCTACTAGCTTATGCTATTCCAAGTATATTCATGCTTTTGTTTACCTTCCGAATTAAACTTGTTATGAGAAAACTAGTGATTAAAGCTCTCACGAACTTGATGGCACACTTTACTTTTCTTGCCCTTAATAAACTTGAACAATAGTGTCATCTATGTTGTATATGCTTGCACTTATTTGTTGGGAATTAGCAGAACATGCTTTCATGGGGAACGCTTTCAACATTGCACTTCGTACTTGTACCTAGTTGACATCATGCTCTTTTGTATATGGATGTCGTCGGTGTGAAATGAAAGGGGAGCTTGTAAGTCCATGGAGTTATAAATATGTGTTAGAGAAATGCCTGGGTCGCTGGTCTAATCCATGCTGACCTGTCTATGAAGCATTCTTATTATAAAAAAAGAGTCCTATATTGAGAAAAAAAGAGAAAAAGAAAAAAAGAGATATTATGAAAAGAGGAAAGAGAGAAAAAAGCGCCATATTCCCATGGTAAATAAGAAGATTGCTGAGATGCTCGTTGTCTGCTTGCCTTGTCACTTTGATATGGGGATTCTTCCGTATCATCGGGCAAGGGGTACCCCGTTGGCGGTTCTCTATGATACACATGTACTTACGATGACAAGAACTTACCGGTGACTAAACTTGAGTAGCATGAGGAGCGGCCCTCGTATACAAGGGACATGAGATTTCTAACTTATACTTCGTCAAGCATGTACACCATAGTTTGTTCACTTTAACCTTAATCACTTCAAGATGCTTATGATACGGGCAATGAGAGTTGAAAGCTATAAGTACCATAATTTTTGGAAGCTCTTTATGAGACTTGAATCCCTACTTCCTTTTATAAAGGCCTTTCTTCCACCATTATATTGAGTCTCCACCTTCTACCTTTATGCACCTACTTTGAGAGCATAGTGGCCATTCTTAGTTCTATGTGCATTGTCCCAAGACTAGTTGATTGATGCATAACTTGATATTGCTTGTTTTAAACTATTTGTTTCTAGTCACTCTTATGAACTTTGAAGGTGTCCTATGCATTTATATTTTCTACTCTATGAGGGACAAGCTGAATACTATTATGCTATGTTTTCTTTATGTGAAACAAATAAACGTCTTGCAAAGCATTGTTATTCATGAATCTTTTGTTTGTACCTTTTCATGTTGCATCATAGTTTCTTTGTCTTATTGCTAGAACTTTGTCTTTCATGTTATGATTGAAGTACTATGATCCCAGCTTTGAATGTTTTACAAATACTTTGAAGAAGTCTTTGATGGTGCATGTCACCTCAAAAATTATTCTTTCTTTTTATCACTTACTTACTCGAGGACGAGCAGGAGTTAAGCTTGGGGATGTTGATACATTGCAAATGTATCTATAATTTTTGATGTTCCATGCTTGGTTTTATCCACTTTCTTGTGTTTTGTCCACACTTTGGAGTACTTTTCATATGATTTCTTGGACTAACCTATTAACAAGATCCACAGTGCCAGCTGCCTGTTTTCTGCTGTTTTTGGTTCCATGAAAGTCAGAAAATGAATATTCCCGGAATTGGACGGGACAAAAGCCAAAGTGCCTATTTTTCCGGAAGTCATCAGATGCCAGAGTATGAGACGGAGAGGGGCCAGGGGGCCACCACACCACCTGGCCGCGTGGCCCAGCCTGGCCCATGCTAGGGGGTGGTCTGGCCTCCTCCGGCAGCCCCTCGGCCTCCCCTTCCGCCTATAAGATGCCTTCGGGATGAAAACCCCGAGGACCCGATCAAAAATCCACGAAAGAGTCTGTAGCCGCCGTCATCTCCATCCCTAGATCGGGAGGGATCTGAAGCTCTTCTCGGCACCCTGCCGGAGAGGGGAATTCACCATGGAGGTCTTCTTCATCACCATGCAAGCCTCCGGTGTGATGCGTGAGTAGTTCATCCTTGGACTACGGATCCATGTAGTAGCTAGGTGGCTGGTTCTCCTCCTTTGTGCTTTCATGTTTAGATCTTGTGAGCTCTGTTCATGATCAAGATCATCTATTTGTAATTCATACATGTTGTGTTTGCGGGGATCCGATGGATATTGAGATGCTATTTCAGATTGATTATTGATTCTATCATGTCTTTGTTATTTGTGATCTTGCATGATTTCCATTGTTAGTAGCTATCTTGGCCAAGTAGATGCTAGCAACTCCAAGAGTTAGTATTTATGCTCGATAGTGGGTTCATGCCTCTGGTAATCTGGGGAAGTGACAGAAATCTCTAAGGTACTAGATGTGCTGTTGCTACTAGGGAGAAAACAATTATCCTTTGTTCATAGAACAATCGTATTGTTTACTTTACACGCAATTCGTAAAGCAATAATCTGTTGCTTGCAACTTAATACTAGAGGGGGTTCGAATGATAACCTGAAGGTGGATTATTAGTCATAGATGCAGTTGGATGGCGGTCTATGTATAATGTTGTACTGCCCAATCAAGTCTCAAAAGAGTCAATATGATTAGTATATGCATGTATTGCTTTCTCGATGTTTGTCAATTGCCCTGCTGTAATTTGTTCACCCAGCATGTTATCTATCTTAAGGAGAGCCACCTCTAGTGAACTATGGATCCCGGTCCTTTCTTTTGCATACAATCTACAAACTGTTTACTGCTTTGTGTTTACTTTCTGCAAACTATTACTTCTTTCCATTCGATACGTTTAATGCTTTGTTTTCAGCAAAACACGGTGAGATTGACAACCTCATCGCAAGTTGGGGATAGAGTTCTGTGGTTGTGTTGTGCAGGTCTCCACGTTGCTACTAGCACCGGTAGTGCGCCCTGCCAAGGCTCAGCTAGCAACACCTTTGGGGTGTTTCCTTGCTCCTACTGGTTCGATTAAACCTTGGTTTCATAACTGAGGGAAACTTGATGTTGTGCTCATCATACCTTCCTCTTGGGGTTCCCAACGAGCTCTACATTAACACCGCACCAGCATTTTTCTGGTGCCGTTACCGAGCCATCAAGCATTTTTCTGGCGCCATTGCCGGGGAGTCAAGGACATCTTCACAAGGGGAGTCCCTCATAACCAATCTCTTTACTTTGTTATTTTTGTTTTTCTTAGTTTCTTTTTGCTTTATTTGCTTTCTTTGTTATCAAAAACACACACAAAATTATTAAGTCTCCTTTAGTTGTCTTCTCTCTTTAACCTAGACTGTTCTCTGGATCTTTTGTAAAGAGTTGAGTTGTAATCGATAGTCTTGTCTTGGACCCGTTGTGTTTCTGTTGTACCACTCTGAGGGATGTAATACTAGTGAATAGTGTGTCACCGGTGTTATGTCAACGACTATAGTGTACTACATCATGCAGTGGTATGCTGGGTCACCGCATACACCATGCCATGTTGATGTCGCATCTTAAGGAGGTATTTTTTGAACTCCTCCTCGGTAATCGCTCCCTTCTACCGATCATAGACAACTCATTCTTGGTCCTACTAGCGATGACCTTCCCACCATCCCACAAATATTCTCCTCAAGCCCATTTTCAATCCGCCTTGCCATCATGCTACCCCTTCCCCGACCAAGGTATGATCACTATCATATCATCTCATCATCGTGAGATGATATGGTAGGGAAACATGAGACTATTATTCTAGGAAAGCCTTTCTGGTCCGTAGATTTAGTTCAAGTAGCCTTACTCCACTATTATATAAATTTTACCTCTCACGGTCTTTCCATCAAGACCTAATCATCTCCTTCCCCTCTCGCTGCCACCCATTACGCCTATTACCCATCGCTCCATTATGATGGGATTCGCGTCATAGCAAAAAAAAATGTTCCTATGAGACCGCGAACATGAACCAGATCGAATCTAGGAGATGCAAGTAACGAGAGAGATCTGATCTTCATACCCTTTAAGAACACGAGCGGAAACATTTTAACAACATGGTTGATGTGTTCATTTCTTCTGTGATCCAACCGATCTAACGCCACAACGAGCGGAGTGAAGGGGTTCCATAGTAGAAAACAAAAAAATTGGTATCGAGCGCAACACCAATTGCCAGGATCTATCTACGAGTAATGATGTATCAGAGAAGGTTTTGGTAACATACGCTTGAATACTGAAAGCACTTAACATTTCGAGGGGAACATGGATGAAGTAGTCGAGAACCTAGCCAACCTCAAGGTCGTGAAGCTTCTCGCAAGTCACCACAGGTCCTTGCATGACAGCCTAGGTGCCACTAGTGGTAGCACCTCCGTGGTTTCACTCACGTGCGATGTACGATGAAGACCTCCGCCTCACTGATACATGTTGAAAGTGCGGAAGTAGATCTTTTGTCTGGGATCCTTGCAGCACAACACCGTGCCGCAGTGAAGCACTCCCTTGCGCGCGCAAATCTAACTCGGGGCCGCAGTTGCAAGACAGAAGAGAGAGGGGAAATTCTCTAAGGAAAATGCCTTAGAAAATATCTTAGTTATTGTTGTGTCATTTCCTTCTATAGGACACCCTCCTATATATAGAGGAAAATGGGAGGCTCCCTGATGACCCACAAGTACAGGGGGTGTATCGCAATATTTTCGATAAGTAAGAGTGTCAAACCCAACAAGGAGCAGAAGGTGTTGACGAGTGGCTTAGAGCAGGAATTCTCTATAATTACTTAGCAAACAAATTTTTAGGGGGTTTTGATAATGCAGATAAATAAAGTACGAGTAAATAAAAGACAATAATAATAGATGCAGCAAGTGGCCCAATCCTTTCTTTAGCAAAGGATAAGCCGGTTGTATTACTTAAGATCACCAAACATTCTCGGGGACACATGGGAATATCGTCAAGTGCTTTCGCTTCATATAGTTCTTTAGTTTGATAAGTGTTGTGTGGGTGAACCTGTGCTAATGTACCGACCTTCCTAGGACTAATACATACTTGTGATTAAACCCCTTGCAAGCATCCGCAAGTACAAGAAAGTAATTAAGATAAAAACCTAACCACATCTTTAAACTCTGAGATCCTACACTCTCTTGTGCAAAGGTTTCCTAACAGGGGTTCATGTTTCTGTCACTCCGGCAACCCCTACGATTAGTAGCCAAATACACAATGCATTCCCCAAGGCCCATATAGGTGAAGTGTCATGTAGTCGACATTCACATGACACCACTAGAAGAATAACACAACAACTTAAATAACAAACTATTGAATCTTTCTCAACACAATTCCACTACTAACAACATGACTTCTCCCATGTCCTCAAGAACTAAATGAACTACTCACAAGACATCATATGGATCAAGATCAGAGATGATATAATGATAAGTAACAATCTGAACATAACAAATTCAATGGTTCCACTCAATAGCATCAACTACAACAAGTAATCAACACCGGGAAAGTTTCCCTTAAGAACTATGCAAGATTCAATCCAATTGTTATAGCGGTATGGAGTGGTGATGATGGTGCTGGTGGAGATGATGATGATGATCCCGATGAAGTCCAGCTTGATGGTGGTGTTAATGGCGATGATCTCCCCTCTCCGGGAAGGAATTTCCCCGACAGATTTCTGCCTGCCGGAGAGCTCTTTCTCTCTCTACAGTTTTCCGCCCCGCAGAGGTGGCGGAATCTTTCTAGGGTCTCTCCCCGAGTCTTAGGGTTTCGTGGGGATAATATACACCAAAGGGGAGAGCCGGAGGTGGGCCAGGGTGGCCACACCACCTGGTGGCGCGGCCTAGGGTAGCCCGCGCCAGGGGGTGGTGTGGCCCCCCTGTGGCCCAACTCCGTTCCCCCTTCTGGCATCCTTTGTCTTCTGAAAAATAGGATTTTCCATGTATTTTCTGGAATTTTCTAATCTTCGCGAATTTCTCCTCCAAACAGTGCCTTTTCCATCAGAATCCTAACTACAGCAGTCCATCCTCCAAAAGTCATCAACCATGCAAAAACAGATGAAATAACATAAGTATCATCTCTTAATATGAAATATATCAATGAATAACAGTAAATTATGATATAGAATAGTGATGCAAAATGGACGTAACAACTCCCCCCAGGCTAAGACTTTGCTTGTTCCCAAGCAAAAACTAAGCTCAATAAACATGACCTCAGGTTTATGGAGTGAAGAGTCGATAAAAGAATACAGACAAGAAGCATCACATTCATCAATACACAAATCATAATAGAAGACAACTCACTATTATATAACTTAACTTCTAATAAGTAAAGGAAACACAATAAAGATACATAAAGTAAATCATAATTGGTAATGGCAAACTTTGCTCTTGGTCAAAGAATAGTTAACAATTTGTAGGAGTTCAATCATAAAGGGGTTTTTAATGATAGCTTTCAAAGTAATATTCACTAAGATAAGAGCAATGTGCAAAACAAGGAACATAAGAAACATGATTGAATAAATCATCATATGAATGAATGAAACACAACAACTCAAAATACTTGCTGAGATAGAAATGAATAGGTTTACTGACTCAACTAAAAAGTAAAAGATAGGCCCCTCGCAGAGGGAAGCAGGGATCTCAGGTTTCATAAAGAGCTTCCAAAAATAATGGTACTTATTAGCTTTTAGCTCTCATTGCCCCTATCATAAGCATCTTTAGGTGATTAAGGTTAAAGTGAACAAACTATGGAGTATATTGATACGTTCAAAACGTATCTACTTTCCCAAACACTTTTGCTATTGTTTCTCCTCTATACTTGTGTGATTTGGATGCAACTAATGCGAACTGACGCTGTTTTCAGTAGAATTGCCTTGGTGTCTATTTTTGTGTAGAAAATCAACTATCAGGAAAAATCCTGGAAAATATGCCAAAAATCCTATTTCACCCGAAGACTCCAGGAGCCAGAATACGAGACGGAGAAGAGCCCTAGGGTGGCCACACCACCTGGTGGCGCGGGCCAGGCCAGGCCGCGCCAGGGGGTGGTGTGGGCCCCCCAGGCACCCCCTCGGCCTCTCTCTTCGCCTATAAGGAGCCTTCTGACCTAAAAACTTTGGGGGGTTCGACGTTTTTCCAGAAGGAGTTCCGCTCTGCCGCCACCACGAGATTTCATGAAACAGCACCAGAAACTCCGTTCTGGCACCCTGTCGGGATGGGGAATTGGAGGAGATCATCGCTATCATCATCACCATTGCTTCTCCATCGACCATCCATGTTTCCCTCGTCTATGAGTGAGTAATCCCTCGCTGTAGGCTATGGGGATGGTAGGGATTGGATGAGATCGTTCATGTAATGGCATCAGATTGTTAGGGCATGGTGCCTAGTATCTTTTATTAGTGCTTTATGACTTTGTTGCGACTTGTTGTGCTTAATGCTTGTCACTAGGGCCCGAGTGCCATGATTTCAGATCTGATCGTATTATTGATTCATTGTGATAGTATTGTTCTTGGTCTTATCTGCAAGTTGTATACACACGTCGTTGTCCGGAACCTATGGCCTCGAAGTGGCAGAAATCAGGATAACCGGAAGGGAAAGGCTTTGATGTGAGGATCACATGTGTTCATGGAGTGTTAATGCTTTGCTCCGGTGCTCTATTAAAAGGAGCACCTTAATTGCCAGTAGTTCCCTAGAGGCCCCGCTGCAAACGGGCTGGCAGGACAAAAGATGTTGTGCAAGTTCTCATTGCGAGCACGTATGACTATATATGGAACACATGCCTAGGATTGTCTAGTACTTGGATGCTTTATCTTATTTATCTGCAATTGCCCTATGTTCTGATTGCTATGTGAATTGTCTTGTCCATGCAACGCCTGTCCATCCATCCCTATGCCTACCGCACTCGAATCCCACTGTTTACTGCTTTTGTTACTACTGTCTTTGCTTTGCTATTGCTATTACTTTACTATTCCTACTACAAAACTGTTGCTACTGATAAACTGCTCTGAGCAAGATTGTTTCCAGGTGCAGCTGAATTGACAACTCAGTTGTTAAGGCTTATAAATATTCTTTGGCTCCCCTTGTGTCAAATCAATAAATTGGGTTTCACTTCCCTCGAAAATACTACGATACACCCCCTATACTTGTGGGTCATCATATATGCTTGACAAAGTATAAGCTGGCAATCTCATGTCCCTTGAATACGAGGGCCGCTCCTCATGCTACTCAAGATTAGTTACCGGTAAGTTCTTGTCATAGTAAGTACATGTGTATCATCGAGAACCGCCAACGAGGTACCCCTTGCACATGATACATGAGCTATCTCATAATCAAAATGACAAGGCAAGCAGATAATGAGCATCTCAGCAATCTTCTTATTTACCATGGGAAAATGGTGCTTTTTTCTCTCTTTCCTCTCTTCTCATCTTTTTTTCCTTTTCTTTTCTCAATCTCTCTCAATCTCTTTTTTTATAAGAAGAATGCTTCATAGATTGCTCACTATCGTGATGCTGCAAGTTTCCACCATGATTAGGCATGGCTTAGGCTAGCGGCCCAGGCGTTTATCTAGCACACATACATAACTCCATGGACTTACAAGCTCCCCTTTCATTTCACACCGACGACATCCATAAACAAAAGAGCATGATATCAACTGGGTACAATGTATAAGTTCAATGTTGAAAGCGTTCCCCATGACAACATGGTTCTGCTAATCCCAACGTATAAGTGCAAGCATATACAACATAGATGACACAATGGTTCAAGTTTATTAGGGGCAAGAAAAGTAAAGGGTGCCATCAAGTTCGTGAGAGTTTTAATCACTAATTTTCACATAACAAGTTTAATTCGGAAGGTAGATACAAAACATGAATTTACTTGGAATAACAATAGTGCTAATAGGTAGGTATGGTGGACACAAATGGCATAGGTTTTGGTTTAAGCATTGGATGCACAAGAAGCATTCCCTCTCAGTACAGGTTTTAGGCTAGCAAGGCTGGGTAGCAAGAATAAGAGTTAAAGGAAACAAACAAACATACAAGTGATAAAAACAAACATGCAATCTTCCTTGGAAGCATAAATGATCTTAACTAGAGAATACTAACCTTATGAGCCATTCAAGGAAGAAAGATGATGAAATTATATTCTTTAAGAGTACTTTTATCTTTTTCATTCAATTCTCATAATAGTGTTGCTACTGACCTAGCCAGTTTTTGCCAAAACCAACTAAATTTACTTAATGATCCCAAAGTGATACCCATACTAACAACAAGATCAATCATATAATAGTAATTGAAAACTAAAATAAGATATGCAAAAGACTGAACGATAGAACTTCTCATTAATATTCCATAACGGTAACTCACACCAAGGGATACATAGATATCTAACGAGAGGGGGACACTTCCATAATGCAAACCATCCTACATGATAAGTTCTCTATTCATGATATGACTCTACTTGAAAGGTAAAAAGATAAAAGATAGTGATGTGATACCGTGACACTCCCCCAAGCTTGGAACAAACCAAGGGGATGCCAAAACCTGATGATGAATTACTCCTTCGGTGGTGGTGGTGTTCTATCGTCATCGTCCAACTTCCAAGGTAAGTGTTCCCCATCAACAAAAGACATCCTGGTCTCCAACATCCTGAAACCAGCAAGATCACTTATGTGTTTAAACCTAACCTCATACTCACAGTTTTGATTTTGCACATCGTAGAGCTACGCTTGTAGTTGGTTGGTTGTTCGGTGGAGTGAGATAATTTCATCCTTAAGCTCAGCGGTCTCCTTTTGGTGCTTGGCGATGAGTTTGGAACTAATCTTATGGATGATATCCACTTCACGTTCCGCCATCTTCTTGTACTTAAAGACTTCCTGCTCCGGTGCTTCCATCCTGTCCTCCAGACTACCTTCACCTTTAGGGCCCTGAACCTCTTTTATCTGTATCTTCCCATCCTCGAGCAACAACTCCTTGGGATGAATCTTCAAATCGCGCATGTAAGGGTTGATGACGTCCATGGAGGAATCTTCCTTGGTTGATCCAGAGGAGGATATTGTGGCTCCAAAACTGAGACTCTACCTGTTAGAAATAGATCGAAACGAAAACACGACGAGAACACGATATACGAACCTCGGGGGATCTGGGGGATTATATATTACAAAGTTTTACAACAAAAGGAAGGTACTAGGAGAAACGGGTCGAAGACGGGCTCCGGGGTGGCCACACCCCCTGGTGGCGTGGCCAGGTGGGCCCGCGCCACGGGGTGGTGTGAGCCACCCGGGCTCCGTTTTCGTCCCTTTTTCGACTCATTGCATTCCTTGTTAGATAAAAACTAGAGAAATATAAATTGACAGATTTTTTGCGGACCTTTTCTTACCAGAACTGTTACCTATTTGAAAACGGACTATGCAGGTCTCTGAGCTTGACATTTAATAAATTCTTCCGGATTCACCACTTGAATAACATCAATATCTTTATCTTCTTAAACATATGGTTTGAGTCATTTAACCATTCACCATCTTATTAGACCATTTTCTCCAATAACCTGGAAATTTCTTTCACACAAAACTTCACATAATTCTCATTAGCAACATTAGTGCATGCAAGATAATAAACCTTTAAGTTTAATTTCAACTGAAATCCATCAAAACATGATCTACTATAGCAACTCCTTCCAAAAGCCCAAAAAGGAATTCAAAAATGAAATCGATATAAGAAGCAAATGCAAGAGTAGCAAAAATCTGTCAAAACAGACCAGCAGGTAAAGATCAATTTTTTTGAAAATCTTCTGTTGTTCAAATCAAAAAGTGCAAAGCTAACATAAGTTAAATAACTACCTGGGGCACGCACACAAAAATTTACAGATCAGTACAACGTTCTGAGATATTTAACGATTTTTATAGTGAAGTGATGTCTACGCACTTCTATTCTTGTAGACAGTTGTTGGGCCTCCAAGTGCAGAAGTTTGTAGAACAGCAGCAAGTTTTCCCTTAAGTGGATCACCCAAGGTTTATCGAACTCGGGGAGGAAGTGGTCAAAGGTATTCCCTCTCAAGCAATCCTGCAATCAAGATACAAGAAGTCTCTTGTGTCCCCAACACACCCAATACACTTGTCAGGTGTATAGGTGCACTAGTTCGGCGAAGAAATAGTGAAATACAAGTGGGATGGATAATTATAAGTGGTAACGGTGATAGGAAATAGCTTGCTGGCGTGTGGTTGATGTGGGAAAAGACTAAAGGCAAACTGAAATAAAGATGGAAGCAAGCAAACATGTAATAGATCTAATTGCAAACGGTGTTTCAATGCTTAGAAACAAGTGAAAGAACATTTCATGTTTTCCTATGTTTTGTGGGTTAGATAACAATATTGTGGAGATTATTCATGTGCGCTAAGTGTGCAGGAAGCTTTGAGGGGGGCCGAATTATCCGCCTCACTAAGGGCCGGATAATCCGGCCTACCTCATTGCTCAAAGGGATCCAAGGCGCGTCGCTCAGTACCCGGTCAGAATTTCTCCTGGAAAATCCGAACTGGGGCGGTTTTTCTTCCCCAGGCCGGATAATCCGGCTGTCGCATGGGCCGGATAATACGGCTCCCAGTTTTTGAGCAAAGGGAGCCAAGGCGCGTCGCTCGGTATCCGGTCGGATTTTCTCCCAGAAAATCCGAACTGGGGAGGTCTTTCCTCCCCAGGCCGGATTATCCGGTCCGGATTATCCGGCCCCCAAAAGTTGATCAAGGGCAAGCTCGGCGCGACACTCAGATAGGGGGAAGATTATCTGCCGGATATTCCGAGTCTGGGGCGGTGTTTTCCCCAGGCCGGATAATCCGGCCATCACTTGGGCCGGATAATCCGGCCCCCAAAGTGTCCAACGGCTGGTTTTTGAAGGGGGTATAAATACCCTTTCTTCCCCAACGTTCAGAACTCTTGATTCATTCGAAATTGTCTAGACATTGTGCAAGAGCTCTCATTCTCGATCTCCCACTTCAACCACCCGAAGGTCTTGATCTTTGGGAGAATTGAAGTAGGAGAAGTTCATCATCATCACGAATCAAGCGCTTCAACTCCTCTCCATTCACTTGGAGAAATCCCTGATCTAGTATTCTTGTCAATACCTAGATCTTGTTCATTGTATTTTATAACTTTGTTCTTGTGGCAGCTTGTTGTCATTTCGGGAGCCTCCAAGTTGTTTGTGGAGTTGTTGCCCCGCTAGTTGTGTAAAGGCGCCGGTGCCTGCCTCAAAGGGTACCTATAGTGGAAAGGTGGATCAGGCCTTTGGTGGCGGGATCCATCGGAGAACAGGGTGAGGCCTATTGTGGCGTGGTGGTCTTAGTACCGCCCACCCTCCAACGCAGACGTACTTCCCTTAACAAGGAAGGAAGTGTGGTCAAACAAATCCTATGTCTCCGCGTGCTTCACTATGGTTTACCCGTTCCTCTTCCACTCGCTCTTTACTCGCTAGTAGATAGGTTTGCATATAGGGAAATTCCACCTAATAGTTTATCTAGAGAATTTACCCTTTGTGCTAAGCCTAAAATTGAAAAGGTATTAAAATTTGGTCTAGCACCCATTCACCCCCCCCTCTAGGTGCCCATACGATCCATTTCAATTGGTATCAGAGCCCCGGCTCTTAATTCGGGCTTAACCGCCTAAGAGTAGTATGCGTACCAAGGATGATGGGAGTGAGGCTGTGGATAAGGTCACAATGGATGATCTCAAGTCGTTGGAAACAACCTTGTTGAAAATCTTTGAGGCCAAGATAGAGGAGATGAATCAAATGATTGCTCGCCTCACATCATCCATAGCCCCATCTCCATCCTCCTCTGAGGCAGCCACACCATCATCTAAGGAAAAGGGTAACACCGGATCCAAGGATGATGATGTGGAGGGTGAAAATCTTAATGGTTCCACCTCCAAGAAGGGAAGTGGTAAGGAGGAATATAGTGAGGTTCGCCACGTATATTCCCCCGACCCACCTATCCCTCATCCTCATATAAACAATAGGGGTGATCCACCCAAGCTCACTACATCCTCTTTCAATCAATGGCAATTCTTAATGAAATCTCATGTTTGCAGCTCCTCTATTGAACTTTGGAGGATTATTGAAGAGGCTCTTCATATTGGAGATCAAACCAACCTAACAAGAAGAGAGGTTGTGGACAGCCAATTGAATGCCACCGCTCTCCACATGATACATCTTGGTGTGGGTCCCAAGGACATGCCACACATTGAACATCTCAACACAGCTAAAGAAGCTTGGGATGCTCTTACGGATCTCTTTGTTGGGAATGAAAGCATGAGAAGGAACAGGTATGATGCCCTTAGTAATGAAGCTGAGGGATTCTACATGTTGGATGGTGAAAACCATGAGGACATGTATAGAAGACTCAAGGGCATCGCAACAACATTTAGAAAGGATGGGGCCACTCACATTGATGATGCATGGATAAAAAGGAAATATGTGAGTGCCTTAATGCCTTTCGAGCCAACGGACTTCAAGAGCTTGCAAGGTAGACATAACTACCATCAAATGACATCCAATGAAGTCATGCAAGAAATGGCGTCATTCAATGTGGCAGCAAAGAATGCTGAAGATACCCGTGCTCGGGCCATTGGAATGCAAAAGGGTGTCAATATGTCTATCAAAGCAAATGTTGTTGAGAAAGAGGAAGATGAAAGAGCTTTTGAGGGGGCATCCATGGACTGCCCCGATGAAGTCAAACGTGCTCATGGTGAGTACATGGCGTTTTATGCAAGGAACTTTTGGAAGGACCCTGCCAAAGCCAAGTCAGAACTTGAGCGCAAGAACGGGTCAAATGGAAGAAGAGAAAGTGGCCCAAGATTGAGAACTTGCTACAACTGTGGAGATATAATGCACTTTGTAGCCGAGTGTCCGTATCAAAATAGAGAAGACAGTGGTGGCAAGCTCATTCTTAAAGAGAAATCTAAAGCACCTAAGAATAAGCCATTTATTAAGAAGAATGACCCCTTTAAGAAGCAACCCAAGATCGTTTAAGTTACACAAGAAGAATACTCCTCTGCAAGTGAAGATGAAGAGGATGATGATAGTTCCCGTGAGGTGGCTGCTATAGCCACCACATCGACTCCATCTCTCTTCGACTCGCCAAACGAGAACGTCATCAACAACAACGCCACTTGCCTAATGGCAAGAGGGTTCGAGGTATCAACTTCTAGCTCTTCATTTCCTAAGACTGACATAATTTTGGATATGGATGATCATGACAGTCTTAAAATGAAAGAAGAAGTTATTGCTTTGGATACTTTTTTCACTAACCTACAAGGTGAGCACAAACTCACTTATGAGTCAACTTGCTCAAGCCGAAGATCTTCTTGAAAAAAAGGGCAGAATTGAAAGAGAAGATGCTTTGGAGATAGCTTCTTTGAAGAATGCCTTGGAAGAGGAAGAGGAAGCTCGAGTATCTTTGGAAGAGAGACTCGAATCCATTGAGGAGTCACTGGAAGAAGTTGTAGCTCAGCTCATCAAAGAACGTGACCATGCTCTTGCTAAGGTAAAGAAACTAAAGAAAGAAAAGATTAACTTTGGGGCTGTTCATGCTAGACTTTTGGAGAAGTTTGATAATCTTGAAAGTGCTCACAAGGCATTGAAGAGTGATCATTCTACTTTAAATGAGTCTCATGACCAGCTCCAAACTCAATTGAAATGGTATGATGTGCCAAGTACCTCCACTTCATCCTCTAGAAAAGAAGACCTCGCGAGAAGTTCTCAACACAAAGGTAAAGGAGTTATTGATGAGATACTGAACATGCAAAGGACAAACAATAGTAAAGAAGGTCTTGGTTACATACCCAAGACAAAGAACAAGAAAAACAAGAACAAGAAGAAGAGCAAGACTGCTCAATCTAAGACTAGCAACATTACCAATGACAAGGCTAATTATGATGGTTTTGTAGGGGCCAACAATCCTAACTTTGAACTATATTGCGATTATTATGGTGATGTTTATGCTAGTTATGTAGGCCCTTATGATTGTTACATTCCTTGGTCTATTTGGGTTCCCAAGACCCTTGTTACTAACATGAGAGGACCCATTGAAAAATGGGTACCTAAAACCAAGAAGTAATTTTCTTGCAGGGTATGCTTCCGGTGGTTCTAAATGGGTACTCGATAGCGGTTGCACGAGTCATATGACCGGAAGCAAGGAGATCATGACGGATATGCGGCCAAACCTTGATCACATAACCGTCTCCTATGGTGAGAAGTCAAAATCTGAGGTATTGGGTCTCGGCAAAGTTGTGGTGGCTCACGATATATCTCTCATGGACGTCATGCTTGTTGAGACCCTCGGGTACAACTTACTTTCAGTTCGCGCCCTTGGCCCGATGTGTCTTTTCGAAAAGGCTGACGCGGGTTGGCTATGGCATCGTCGACTAGCCCACGTCAATATGAGAACTTTGCAAAGTCTCCACAAGGTTGGCCACATCCTTGGACTAAAAGAAAATGTCTCCTTTGCCAAAGATCGTGTTTGCAGGGCGTGTGTTGAAGGGAAAATGCATGACTCACCTCATCGAAGGAAAACTATTATCTCATCAAAAAGGATTTTGGAGCTCCTTCATGTGGACCTCTTTGGACCTCCATCTCATGCAAGCCTCGGTGGGAAGAAGTATTGTCTAGTGATTGTTGATGATTACTCAAGATACACTTGGGTTTATTTCTTCAAGTTGAAGAGTGAAACTAAACAAACAGTCATCGACTTCGCCAATGAGGTTCAACATCAACACAACGTCCCCATTCTGGCTATAAGAAGTGATAACGGCTCTAAGTTCAAGAACTACACCTTAAATGAGTTCCTAAGTGAAGAGGGGATAAGACATCAATATTCCGCTGCGTACACCCCTCAACAAAATGGTGTAGCCGAGAGGAAGAATCGAACTCTAATGGATATGGCAAGATCAATGTTAGCCGAATTTAAATCTCCATATAACTTCTAGGCTGAAGCAATCTCTACTGCTTGTCATTCATCCAACCGATTATACCTCCAAAAGATCTTGGACAAGACTCCGTATGAAATACTTACAGGTAACAAGCCAAACATCTCATACTTTCGGGTATTCAGGTGTAAGTGTTTCTTTCTTATCAAGGGAGTTTGTTTATCCAAGTTTGAATCTAAGGCTCTAAAAGGTATTTTTGTTGGTTATGGTGCTGAATCCCACACATATAGAGTCTACAATAAGCTATCAGAAACTGTTGTAGAATCTTGTAGTGTGGTGTTCGAGGAAAATGACGGTTCCCATGCGAAGCAAGTTGGTGTTTGTGATGTAGATGTTGAAATACCCCAAGATGCCATAAGAAGAATGGGCGTGGGATTTTTCCTCCCCATTGAGAAACCCCTTGTGGCGGATCGGGAAGGACAATGCTCTTCCCATGAAGAGCCCTCATCTACACATGCCCAACAAGTTCCCATCACGGGAGAAAATTCTGCACCATCTCCATCAACTGGTGAAGGTCAAGTTGTTCCAGAAAACTCCAGGCTGGATTATCCGGTGGACGCCGGATTATCCGGCCACCCCACTCCAGCTGACCATATTGCTCCTGGTGGTGAAGATATCAACGCAAGCTCTAGGCCGGATTTTCAGACAAGCCCCGGATTATCCGGCCCCTTGCCAATTCAAGCAAGCCCCAGGCTTCCTGATGAAGCTGCTACAAATACTCCCATGCCAGATTATTTGGCCTCTTCATCGGCCGGATTATCCGGCCCTGACTCACCGGTTCAGCAACCTCCTGTTATGGCTACTGACTCACCTCAAGGGCACGCGTCACCACCACCTGCTGCTGATATTCCAGTTCCTGATCTAGGTCGAGTAAATGCTTCCAATGAAGATTCAAGTGATGAATCTACTCCTCCAAGAGACAACAAACTTATTGAACTTCGTCGCAAGGCTCGGGCTGATCGTAACCTTGAGTTGAGGGGTCACACCCTCGACAAGGTTGTTGGTGATCTTCGACGAAGGGTTTCTACAAGCAGAGAATTGGCTAGTTTTGGTGAGCATCAAGCTCATATATCTATGGTGGAACCTAAGAAGGTCTTTGAAGCACTTGAAGATCTAGACTGGGTTGTTGCTATGCATGAATAATTGAATAATTTCAAGCGCAACAAAGTCTAGAAACTCGTGGGGAAACCCAAAGGTTGCTGCAATGTTATCGGCACCAAGTGGATATTCAAAGACAAGCAAGACGAGAATGGCATTGTTGTGAGGAACAAGGCAAGACTTGTGGCACAAGGTTACACCCAAGTTGAGGGCATTGACTTTGGCGAGATCTGTAACATCCCAAAACTTCAATCCAAGCTTATCAAGATCAAATCATTCAAAAATAGGGTTAACAAAAACTTTTCCAAATTTAAAATGAAAGCATTCATATGTGTGTGCATTTAAAATAGGAGTTGTTTCGAATTGCCATGATTGTGTGATCCTTTGCTTCTAAAATATTTCTTAGGTGATTTAAACATCATCTACATCATTCCAGAACTTTTCCTAAAGAAAATCAAATCAAAAAGAATTAAAAAGGAGGAATGGTCATTTTGGCCATTTTAATCCACTACACTACTTTGAGTGTTCCTAGCACTCATTTCTTCACAGAACCAATTCTTGATCTTTGCACCCCTTGCTAGTACACATAATGAGGTACCAAGGCCCACCTTTTGATCTGCTAAAAACATTCTTTTACTTATTTTAAATGGCATTTGAAAATTGAATCTAATGCATATGCATAGATCACCCCTATTTCAAAAACCATCTTTTTGAGCTCCACTTTCAAAACCCTTGCAACCAGAGACTACCTAGAACTAGTGGAGCTCACTCAAAAAATTTGAAACAAAAATTCAAATTTTTTTCTCTTTCGGCCATTTTGTCAAACACCTTGCTGGCAAGATCATTGTGGCCTAACTATTACTGTTTTGAGCTGATTTTGTCTAGCAAATTTGAAGTGCTTTGATCATCTTTGTCCCCCTCAAGCCTAACCAGACCCACACTAGCACATCCCCTACCTCCTAGCTGCACTGCATTGCCATGCCGAGCCACTCCTCGCCGGCCGACCGTGCACTCGCAGCAGCAGCCCTCTCTAGCCTCTCTCAAGCAAGTTGCTAGTGGTCCACCTCCACCGTCCAACCAGCCCCAGGCCAGAGACAGAGAGCAGAGCAGCCAGAAACCGCCGCGCCCGGAGCTGGTCGACCAAGCCGGCGCCGCCCACAGAGCACGCTCTGTCCCCGCGTGCACAAACCGCCCCTTGGCCACAGCCCGCACCCACCGCTCCACCATGACCTGGGGAACACCCCAGACACCCCCGTTCGCCGCCCAAAGCACCACAGCCACCGCTCGCCGTGGACATTGCCGCTTCTGCCGCTCAAAGCGCCACCTCGCCCAGACCGCATACCACCGCCCCTACGCTCGCATTCACTTCCTAGGGCACTACTTCACTCCCCACCTCTCATTGATCCTTTCACCCCTCTCGCCGGAACCAAGCAAGCTCTGCCTCGCTGGAATTGGAGCCGGAGCAGCCGCAGCAGGAGGAGAAGGGCGCCGCTGATTGCGACCACCCCAAGCTCCGCCGCAACCGCGCCTCACCTCGCCGTCGACCACCAGTTTGTTTGCCCGCCTCGCCGCCCCCGTTGGAGCCCTGGTACATCCCCAGCAGACCCCTACCGAGCCGCTAGGGTTCGAGCTCGCCGACGACCTGTTCGTCGTCGACGACGACCCTCATCCGTAGAGCCCCCTTCTAATCCTACGGCCCACAGTGCGCGTACCGTTTCACGTGATAAGACCCACTGACAAGCGGGACCCCCCTGTCAGCTAAGCCTCGCGCCGCGGAGCGCCACTGGGCCGGCCCAAGTTCTTTCCCGCGCTAGCCCACCCGTTCAAATCTGGATTTTTCTTTTTTAGTTAAATCTAGTTTCTGCCCACTAGTTTAAAATTCAATTCAGAGATTTTTATAAATCCAAATTGCATGAAACCAATTTTGTCTGAAAGGTATGGAGATGATCTACCCAAGCCCATTGGATTTAATTCAATTAGAGTTATAGATCTCTCCTAATAAAAATAACAAAACAGAAGTATTTGCAACTTGCAACATTTTTATAAAATCAACCAAGTTAGCTCTTGAGTTGATTCCAACTCTCAAAAATCACATTTTATCATATCTATCTAAGTATGTAATAATATTAAGGTTTACATGCAGTGACTTTGGACTAGTACCAAAATAATGCTATATAGGCATTTCTAGTCACTTTAAATTATTAAATAATGAACTTAAACCAAAGTAATATTGATCCAACCTTTAAATCTCATTCCCACATGTTAAAATATGTGGTGATGACCTATGTCCACATGATCCCATATTTTAAGTGGTGAATATTAAGTCTTAGTTAATTTTTCAATGAGTAGAAATTACTTTTCTAAAATAAAAAGGTTGAAGCTATTGAATTAAACTTGTGATGCTTGTGATGATAATAGATCATCAAATGTGTGCCTTAGAATGCTACTTAGCCTAGTTAAGTATTGTTTGGTGATTGTGTACTCTGTATGTTTTTATAGACGATAGTACCGACCAAGTCTACGAAGAGGAGGAGTGCTATCAAGACGAAGAAGAAAACTTCAACCACTTCACCAACCAAGGCAAGCTAGCACTATCCAAGATTAACCCTTGCAAGTTGTACTTGCAAGCCACCATTAGCAATGCAAGCTAACCCTTGCAAGTTTAGTGCTTAGCAAGTTAGGATTAAAATATATGGTTTAGCAAAGATGCCTTAAGCATGCTTTGATCACACCCTTTTGACTATTAGTACCCCAAGTATTACTTATAAGTTTACTCCCCTTAGTACACAAAGTTCTTTACTTGTTTTGAAGGTAGCATAAAAAGTATAAAACTTGACCTACTTAGAAACCTTTAGATGTCATTCTATGGCATGATATTGAACCCATCACTTCCACCTTAGTGAACACTCTTAACTTAGTAGCTTAGAGTAGATCAAAAACTTGAGTCACTTTAGATGGGAACACTTGGTGAAAATGAATTATGAAAACCTTGGAATGATGAGTCATTCTATTGAGATGTTTTGACATGTGTTGAGAAACACAAATGGTTGATGATGATGAAAATGTTGAGGCATGAGCCTTAACCCTTTTATAAAACTGATGGTTGGATTCGGATGCGATACCATTCCAAATTTACTGTACAACCACAATACCTGAATTGGGTAAGGCTTACCTGGAAATTTATATGCATTAGTATTAGTTCCCTCGCGGGAGAGGTCTGAGCTGAGGCTACCTCTCAATGTTGTCCACCTATGCAGTGCCCAAGATGACTGATGGTCATGGTTGGGAGGCCATGCTCATAGGAGAGGTGCTTATACTAGGGTGTGTAAAGGGAAGGTTATGTTTGATTATCTGCATACTAAGTATGATGATTCAGGGTTATCCCTGACAGATGTATCGAATCTTGTGGTGAAAGTGTACCACCTTTGCAGAGTGTCAAACTATCCGAATAGCCGCGTCCGCGGTTATGGACAGTTGGAATGGCCATACTGTTTCGTTGTCAGATGTTTTCCAAATAACTTGAGATGAATGATGAATCTTGACTTGACGACAACGGGGTTGTGTTTATGACAATAGCTTCCCAACTTAAGTGATGCTAGAACTTTACCTTATCTTTCTTTGCTTCTGAACTCAGCTTAGGTTTCAAACTTAACTTTATAGTTAAACTTAGATTTAGCACTTTAACTTAGAATTATTTTACCTGTTAGTGGTAGTTTGCGAGTACTTAAAGAGTACTCATGGCTTTTGTCCCTGGATATTATCATGGCCAGACTATGAAGGAGACTATCAAGATGATGGCCAACAGGACGGCTATGATAACTAGGACTATCTGCCTTCGTCAGCATTGCCTATGCCCCTGAAGATGGACCCCACCGCTACGCTGATCTTTTATTTCCGCTGCTTGTTGTATTAAGACTGGATCATGAGATCCTTATTTGTGTAAGACCTTATGTATGGTTTATAATGGATGATGTACTGTGATATCCAATCTGTTATGTCTCGCATAAATGGTAATCCTGAGATTGCGAGGTATGGCATAACGGACATCTGGGATTAAAAATCCGGGTGTTGACAAGTTGGTATCAGAGCCATCCTGACCATAGGAGACCCTAGTTAGAATGGACGTCCAAACCAAAAACTTAGCTTCAAAACCAAAGTGAGTATTTATGAAAAAACTATTTCCTCTCTTACCCTTGTGAACTCATTATTTCTCAAAAAATTCATGTTCCTCAAAATTCTTACATTACTACTTAAAATTTGACACACTTGATCACTTCACTAACTTCCTCATCCTTAATTCTTGTAGATGGAGACTCAGTTCAGCAAGTTTTACCAGTTGGGAAACGGAGGTCAACTGATCTTCAAAAGGGATCTAGACTCACTATCGGAGTTACTAGGACGCCCACATCCGGAGTTTCTTAGAGCTCAACTTCCAGGACCCCCAGGAGGAGACCTACAGTGGCTAGTCACCGTGGATCTTAGAGGAAGCATTGAAGCACCAACTTCTGGGAGAATTCAGTTCTCCGTGAGAGAGAACAACTGGCTAGATGGATTAGCCAGGGCAATGCATGAAGCTCTAGCACGCCTATGTGCCCTCAGTGTCAACAAGATCCAAGGAACTTGTTTTGCTCACTATGCAAGACGTGATTTCATGGGAATGCCGATGGAGATGCCAAGTCACCCAGAATTGAGGCGTCAAGTGGAGAACCTTGACTTCTTGCTACATGACCGACAGCAAGAACTGGATAATGCCAGAGAGTTAGCCAACCAGAACCGTGCCATTGCCGACCAGAAGGCCCAGACTTTCGCACTACTTGTCCAAGACCGCCAGTCCCTTTGCCGCCAGCGTGCCAAGAAGGATCGCACCATCGCCCGTCTTCGCAAGAAGGTGGCCGACCTCGAGAAGACCATCAAGGAGCAGGAAGCTCAGCTTGCAGCAAAGGAAGAAAAAGATGAGGGTGAAGACATCCAGGGAGACATGGATTCTTACCTCAGCAACGATGATGACTTTCTGGAGGAAGATGCCGTGGACTTCTACACTGATGATGAGGACTCCGACTTCATCGACGATGAGTAGATGCACTAGAGCATTGTCGTAGCATGAGATGTATCGATCTCATTGTATCGTAGCTTACAGAATGGTTCTTCAAACCATCTGTTTTCCCTTTGATTATTGTGGTGTGTGTTGTATCGTGTGCTTGCTTGCATGAATGAAAATGAAGTTAGTTGAAAAACCTGAGTCTAACTCAAAGTTTTAGCTTTGAAAACCCAAAACCATGAACCTTAGAACTTCCCTCTAACCCCTATATCTATCTCAATCTTTAGATGACCCGTGGGAACCAAGGAGGGAGCAGCTCGTCACAAGACCCAATGCTGCAGATCTTGCAGAATCTCATCGCAGACCGTGAAGCAAGTAGGGCAGAACGCCAAGCCAACTTAGCAACATTGCAGCAGATCGTGCAAATGGCTCTCAACAACCAAGGGCATGGAAATCAGGATCACCAGGGATCCACACTCAAAAAATTTCAGAACACCAATCCCCCAATCTTCAACCAACCTGAGAACCCATTAGATGCTGATGACTGGTTGCAGACCATGGAAAACAACTTAGAAGTTGCTAGAGTTGATGAAAATGAGAAAGTGCTCTTCGCCACCCACTATCTGGCAGGAGATGCAAGAGCTTGGTGGAATAGCATCCGCAATATGAACCATGGTCAAGTGATGACATGGGAAGCATTCAAAGTCAAGTTCAGCCGCACCCACGTGCCGCAGGGTCTAGTCAACAGAATGAGAGATGAATTTCGTGAATTGAAGCAGGGGAGAATGACTGTGGTGGAGTACCGTGACAGATTCCTGTCACTTGCCAGATATGCACCTGATGAGATCAACACGGAAGCTAAGAAGAATGAGAAATTCTTGAACGGACTGCATGATGAGATGTAGACTATCCTTGTCAATATCCGCTTCCAAGATCTCGAAGAACTAGTCGACTCTGCAATTCAGATGGAAGGGAAGATTAACCAGGCAAACGACAACCGCAAGCGTCGTATGATGCAGCAGTCTGGATCCAACAGTCACCAGAAGTACCGTCCCAACCCTTCACCCGGATATGCACCAAGAAACAACCGACCCCCAACATCTCGCCCAAGCTACCCTAACCGTAGCGGGGGCAATGTGAAGTCCGGAGGAAACAATCACAACTCTGGTAATGCCAACAATTTCAACCATGCACCTCCCAAGAGCAACAACAACAACACTGCACCCAGAACTGGCAGCAATGATGTGCCTGTCGTAGTCAAGGACAAGTCCCAAATCACTTGTTTTGAGTGTGGAGTGAAGGGTCACTACTCCAATGAGTGTCCTAAGAAGACAGCAGCCAATGCCAATGTGAATGCCCTAGCTCAGCAGCAGCGTCGTGTTCAACCAGGAAGGAGATTTGCCCCAGGGAACCCTCACAACCGCAACGGTCGTCTCTTCCACATGAACGCAGAAGAAGCCCATGAAGCGCCAGATGTAGTGCTGGGTATGTTTTCTGTCAACTCAGTTTTAGCAAGAGTATTGTTTGATTCTGGATCATCGCATTAATTTGTCACCGAAGAATTTGCATACACTAGTAGGATTTGTCCAACCAACCTGAAGCATGTCATGATAGTTCAAATCCCCGGTTCAACTACAAAAGCTAGAAAAATTTGCATTGTGCCTATCAGAATACATGGAATAGATTTTTATGCCAACCTAATTGTACTTGGAACCAAAGGATTGGAAGTAGTACTAGGTATGGACTGGATGTCAAGGCATAAAGGACTGATAGACTGTGCTAAGAAAGCCATCACCATGACCAGTAGTTCCGGAGTCACAGTAGAGCACATCTCTGAAACCTTACCCCGTCAATTCAAGTGCAACAAGAGTGTAGCCCTGCCCACCATAGACCAAGTCAGAGTAGTCTGTGAATACCCCGACGTATTCCCAGATGAATTGCCAGGTATGCCTCCGGATAGGGATGAAGGAAATATGCCCTGAGAGGCAATAATAAAGTTGTTATTATGTATTCCTTGTATATGATAGATGTTTATTTTGCATGCTATAATTGTATTGATAGGAAACATCAATACATGTGTGTTTAATAAACAAAAGGGTTCCTAGTTATGCCTCTCTTATAGACTAGCTTGTTGATTAACAAGATGATCAAGGTTTCCTGATCATGGACATTGGATGTTGTTAATAACAAGGTCACAACATTTGTGAAATGATGTGATGAACATTCATCCTAAGTATAGCATTACGATCAAGTCATTATGTTTATATTGCTATAACATCATACAAAGTAGTCTTAGTCCTTAGACCATGACATCATGTTAATTGCTAACACCAGAAGAGTATCTAGATAACATCAAACATCACACCGTAACAGGGTGACCATAAATGTGGGTTCAGTGCTATGAAGGTGTTATGTTGAGGCTCATGGATCAAGAGTGGAATTTTCAATCTCGATGACGGATAGATATACTCTGGGCCCTCTCAGTGATATCACATTAAGATAGCTTGCAAGCAAGTGATGTGATCACTAGAATGTTATATCACGGGAACGAGAAAAGAGTGCATGTCGTTAACAAGATCAAACTAGGTATTTGGATACCGATGATCGAATCTCGGACATGTATTATATCATGAGACAAAGGGATTAAATTGCTGACGTTAAAGATTCTCACGATCACAGAAGTCATCGTTGAATATGCAGGAGTCAGTATGGATCTCCAGGTCCTGCTTCTGATTATTGATCTGAGAGGAGTCTCAATCATGTACGCATTATTCGCGAACCATAGGGTGACACACTTAAGGGTTACCGGACACCATTTAGGAGCACATATGTTCTAGACAAAAGGTTTGCAAAGCGCAGGAAATGTTTCGGTAGAAATAGGAATTGTTTCGATAGAAACCGGAATTGTTTCGGGTGAAATTGCAGAAAGTGGTTCTGCATGTGATATTGAAATGTTGCAAGGGGTTTTATGTGAATGTTTGTTAATTAAAGTAATTAACAAAATTCTGAATAAAATAAATAAAGGAGTCTTATTAATTGAGAGTTGCATTTAATTTGGTGGAAATTAAATACATGTGAGTGGGATTTTGGGTGGAGGCCATGTTTATGTGAGTGGAGGTTCACCACATGAATGAAGGAGGGGAGGAGTCCCCCCCTTCATGCGCCGGCTATGGGAGGGGAGGGGTCTCCCTCCCTCCTATATAAAGCCCCCCTCTCCCCTCTCACAAACCATACCTCCTCGTGAAGGATCTCTCTCCCCCTCTAGATATTCCCCCATGGTCTCGGATTAGCGAGATACATGTTCCTGGTGGCCTTGCGTTTGGAAGGAGTTGCTGCTTCCGCTGATTCGCTGGAGCGAGGAGGTGGAGGTTGTCCGGTGGCTTGAACGTGTGTGCGAGGACGGATGTGCTGCTGATTTGCGGCACTCGGACTTCCACACGATCTTGAGATCGGCAAGCGTACGACTACATCAACCACGAGTTCCTACTCGTTAACAAAACTCGTTGTCTTCAAGGATAAGTTCTCCATGGATGTATGTCCACCCGTTGCTCTGTATCTAGTAGATAGATCTTGGCGTATAGTTCTCATCATAGGAAAATTTTTGTTTTCTATGCTGCGGACCCAACAGTGGTATCAGAGCCTGATCTATGCGTAGGTGCTTTGCACAGGGAGTACACATATGTTTATATGTGGGCGATGATGATCATGTTATTGCATCTTCTATGTACTTTGGATATTGGTGGCATAGTGGGATGAAGCGGCCTGGACCAACCTTACATGTCATCGTACATGAGACCGGTTCCACGACTGACATGCAACTAGTTTTGCATAAGTGGCTAGTGGGTGTCTGTCTCTCCTACTATAGTCAATATCTGATTTACAACGAGTTGCTAATAACTTGGTTATCCTCGTTGTGGTTCATGTTCGTAGGTAAGACCGGTTCTATCTCCGAAAGCCCTAAGCCACGTAAAACTTGCAATTGATAAATTAGAGGCGTCTAGTTTAGATCGTTGTTGGGCTAGTGTCTTGATATGGTATTGTTGTAAGTAGATGTATGATAGATACTCTTACAACTCACTTAACGTGTAAGTTCCATAGACCTTGGCCTTACACACAAAGGAATGATAGAGATCATACCACGATGCAAATGATAGAGATCAAATGCATGGACCATATCACCTCACTTCACACATTAGATGTTAGCATCTTATATTGCTAGTTTGGCGCTTTTGGTAGCATTATAAGATGATCCCTCATTTAGATATCAAGATAAAATGTGTTCTTCCTTAAGTATGCACCGTTTTGTGGATCGTGTTTTGAGGCATCACGTGATGATCGGGTGTTCTCGACTCTACGCTTTCATACAACGGGTGTAAGACAGTTTTACACACGCGAATACTAAGGTTCTTACTTGACGAGCCTATCATGTACAGACATGGCCTCGGAACACGGACCGAAAGGTTAAGCATGAGTCATATAGTTGATATGATGCCCATATAGATGCCCGCCTTTGAAGCTACACCGACTCACGTGATGATCGGACTTGGTGTAGTGGATTTGGTTCATGTAATCGCCAAAAGGACACGAGGGATGTCGTTTTTGAGTGGGAGTTCATTAGTAATTTGGATTAGTTGAACTCAATCTATCATAAAATTAGTCTAAATATATTTTACAAATTCTGTTGTAGATGGCACCACCTGCTTTTAATTTCAATGTGTTCATGGAGAAAGAGAAGCTTGCTGCGAATGGTAGCAACTTCACCAACTGGGCTATGAATTTGAGGATTCTCCTCACTGCTGCACAAAAGCAATATGTGCTAGAGGCGCCGCTAGGACCCCCACCAGCTCCTGATGCCCCTGACGAGGAAAAGAACGTCTATTTAACTCGTCAGGAGGACCACAACTTAGTTCATTGCGGCATACTGTATGGGCTAGAGCCAGAACTTCGAAAACGTTTCGAAAATGGCAATGCCTTTGATACCATGGGATAATTGAAAATGATTTTCGATACCCATGCTACCGTAGAGAGTTATAATGCTTCTGAAAAGTTCTTTAGCTGCATGATGGAAGAGAACAGCTCCGTTAGTGAGCACGTACTCAAAATGTCTGGGTACGCCGATAAGCTTGTGTCCTTGGGAATAACGATTCACATTGACTTAGGCATACATCGTGTTCTCCAATCTCTGCCACCTAGCTACAAGAGCTTCGTGATGAACTATAATATGCAGGGCATGGAGAAGTCTCTTCCCGAGCTTCTGTCAATGCTTAAGACTGCAGAAGTGGAGAATAGGAAAGAACATCAAGTGTTGATGATCAATAAGACCACCGGTTTCAAGAAGGACAAGAAAGGCAAGCAGAAGGGAAAGACGGGCGGCAAATCTGTTGCCACGCCTGAAAAGAAACCCCAAGCTGAACCTAAGTCTGGCACCGAGTGCTACTATTGCAAGGGGACTGGCCATTGGAAGCGCAACTGCCCCAAGTATTTGGCGGACAAGAAGGCCGGCAAGGCAAACAAAGGTATATGTGATATACATGTTATTGATGTGTACTTGACTAGTACTCTCAGTAGCACCTGGGTATTTGATACGGGATCGGTTGCTAATATATGTAACTCATTTCAGGGGCTGCGGAACAAGCGACAACTAGCAAGGGATGAGGTCACGATGCGGGTCGGCAATGGATCAAGAGTTGATGTGATCGCCGTCGGAACGCTGCCTCTCCATATGCCGTCGGGATTAGTTATAAACCTGAATAATTGTTATTTGGTGCCTGCACTGAGCATGAACATTGTATCCGGATCGTGTTTGATGCAAAGTGGTTATTCGTTTAAGTCTGAAAACAATGGTTGTTCGATTTATATGAATAATATCTTTTATGGTCATGCACCTGTGTTGAATGGTTTATTTCTGTTGGGTCTCGATAGAAGTATTACGCATATTCATAATGTTGATGCTAAAAGGATTAAACTTGATAATGATATATCTGCATATATGTGGCACTGCCGTCTAGGTCATATTGGCGTTAAACGCATGAAGAAACTCCATTCTGATGGACTTTTCGAATCACTTGATTTTGAATCATTTGATACATGTGAACCATGCCTTATGGGCAAGATTACTAGAACGCCGTTTTCCGGTTCAGTGGAACGGGCGACAGATTTATTGGAAATCATACATACTGATGTGTGTGGACCAATGAGTGTGTCGGCGCGAGGTGGATATCGTTATTTTGTTACTTTCACGGATGATTTGAGTAGATACGGGTATATCTATTTGATGAAACATAAGTCTGAAACCTTTGAAAAGTTCAAAGAATTTCAGAATGAAGTGGAAAATCATCGTAACAGAAAGATCAAATTTCTGCGGTCCGACCGTGGAGGAGAGTATCTTAGTTATGAGTTTAGCACACATATGAAAGACTGTGGAATAGTTTCACAACTCACGCCTGCCGGAACACCACAACGTAATGGTGTGTCAGAACGTCGTAATCGTACTTTATTGGATATGGTTCGATCTATGATGTCTCTGACTAACTTGCCACTGTCATTTTGGGGTTATGCACTGGAAACCGCTGCATTCACTTTAAATAGGGCACCATCTAAATCCGTTGAAAAGACACCATATGAATTATGGTTTGGAAACAAACCTAAGCTGTCATTTCTTAAAGTTTGGGGATGCGATGTTTATGTGAAGAAACTTCAACCGGATAAACTCGAACCCAAAGCGGAAAAATGCGTCTTCATAGGATACCCTAAGGAAACGATTGGGTATACCTTCTATCACAGATTCGAGGGAAAGGTCTTTGTTGCCAAGAATGGATCCTTTCTTGAGAAGGAGTTTCTCACGAAAGGTGTGAGTAGTCGGAAGGTAGAACTCGAAGAGGTTATTGAACCTTCTCTTCATGAAATGACGAGTAGCGTAGAACCGGAAGTTGTTTCGGAGTTGACTTCACCTAATGAAGAGAGAGCTAATGATATTGATCATGAAACTCCGAAAGAGGACACTACCGAACCTCGCAGATCAAGCAGGACACGTACAGCTCCTGAACTGTACGGCAATCCTGTTATGAATTTCATGATTGATGAAATAGATGACCCTGCGACGTATGAAGAAGCGATGATGAGCCCTGATTCCAACAAATGGCTAGAAGCCATGAAATCCGAGATGGAATCCATGTACGAAAACCAGGTTTGAACCTTGGTGGACTTACCTCACGATCAAAAGGCCATTGAGAATAAATGGATTTTCAAAAGAAAAACTGATGTTGATGGTAATGTAACCATCTATAAGGCTCGACTTGTCGCAAAGGGGTTTGAACAAATTCAAGGAGTTGACTATGATGAGACATTCTCTCCTGTAGCGATGCTTAAGTCGGTTAGGATTATGTTAGCAATTGCTGCATATTTCGATTATGAAATATGGCAGATGGATGTCAAAACTGCGTTCCTCAATGGTAAGATTGAAGAAGAGTTGTATATGATACAACCTAAGTGTTTTGTCGATCCTAAGGATGCTAATAAGGTGTGCAAACTTCAGTGATCCATCTATGGACTGAAGCAAACATCCCGGAGTTGGAATCTCCGCTTTGATGAGGTGATCAAAGAGTTTGGATTTGTCCAAACTTATGGAGCGGCTTGTATTTACAAGAAAGTGAGTGGGAGCAATGTGGCATTTCTGATATTATATGTGGATGACATATTATTGATTGGAAATGATATAGATCTTTTAAACAGTGTTAAAAGTTATCTAAACAGCAAATTTTCGATGAAGGACCTTGGTGAAGCTTCATATATATTAGGCATTAAAATCTATAGAGATAGATCAAGATGCCTAATTGGGCTATCGCAGAGTACATACCTTGATAAGATATTAAAGAAGTTTAATATGGACGAAAGTAAGAAGGGGTACTTACCTATGTTGCAAGGCAAGACATTGAGTAAGACTCAAAGTCCGGCTACGGCGGAAGAAAGAGAGATAATGGATAAGATCCCCTATGCCTCAGCCATAGGCTCTATAATGTATGCCATGATATGTACAAGACCGGATGTGGCACATGCTATTAGTTTGACTAGTAGGTACCAATCCGATCCAGGTTCGGAACACTAGATAGCGGTCAAAAATATCCTTAAGTACTTGAGAAGAACTAAGGATATGTTTCTTGTATACAGAGGTGAAGAAGAGCTAGTCGCTAAGTGTTATGTCTATGCTAGCTTTGACACTGATCCAGATGACTCTAAGTCTCAATCCGGATACGTATTTCTCTTAAACGGAGCAGCAGTTAGTTGGAGGAGCTCCAAACAACCTGTGGTGGCTGGATCAACGACAGAGGCGGAATATGTTGTTGCTTCAGAAGCGACGCAGGAAGCGGTTTGGATGAAGGAGTTCATAACGGAACTAGGTGTGGTTCCTAGTGCGTTGGACCCAATGGTGATCTATTGTGACAATAATGGAGCCATAGCCAACGCCAAGGAACCAAGGTCTCACAAGAATTCCAAGCATATTAAGCGCCGGTTTCACTCCATCCGCGAGCATGTCAAGGATGGAGATATAAAGATTTGTAAAGTGCACACGGACCTGAATGTAGCAGATCCGTTGACTAAAGTACTCCCTAGGGAAAAACATGATCAACACCAGAACTCCATGGGTGTTAGATTTATCAGTATATAAACTAGATTATTGTCTCTGGTGCAAGTGGGAGACTGAAGGAAATATGCCCTGAGAGGCAATAATAAAGTTGTTATTATGTATTCCTTGTATATGATAGATGTTTATTTTGCATGCTATAATTGTATTGATAGGAAACATCAATACATGTGTGTTTAATAAACAAAAGGGTTCCTAGTTATGCCTCTCTTATAGACTAGCTTGTTGATTAACAAGATGATCAAGGTTTCCTGATCATGGACATTGGATGTTGTTAATAACAAGGTCACAGCATTTGTGAAATGATGTGATGAACATTCATCCAAAGTATAGCATTACGATCAACTCATTATGTTTATATTGCTATAACATCATACAAAGTAGTCTTAGTCCTTAGACCATGAGATCATGTTAATTGCTAACACCGGAAGAGTATCTTGATAACATCAAACGTCACACCGTAACAGGGTGACCATAAAGGTGGGTTCAGTGCTATGAAGGTGTTATGTTGAGGCTCATGGATCAAGAGTGGAATTTGTCAATCCCGATGACGGATAGATATACTCTGGGCCCTCTCGGTGATATCACATTAAGATAGCTTGCAAGCAAGTGATGTGATCACTAGAATGTTATATCACGGGAACGAGAAAAGAGTGCATGTTGGTAACAAGATCAAACTAGGTATTTGGATACCGATGATCGAATCTCGGACATGTATTATATCATGAGACAAAGGGATTAAATTGTTGACGTTAAAGGTTCTCACGATCACAGAAGTCATCGTTGAATATGCAGGAGTCAGTATGGATCTCCAGGTCCCGCTTCTGATTATTGATCTGAGAGGAGTCTCAATCATGTCTGCATTATTCGCGAACCGTAGGGTGACACACTTAAGGGTTGCCGGACACCATTTAGGAGCACATATGTTCCAGACAAAAGGTTTGCAAAGCGCAGGAAATGTTTCGATAGAAACAGGAATTGTTTCGATAGAAACTGGAATTGTTTCGGGTGAAATTGCAGAAAGTGGTTCTGCATGTGATATTGAAATGTTGCAAGGGGTTTTATGTGAATGATTGTTAATTAAAGTAATTAACAAAATTCTGAATAAAATAAATAAAAGAGTTTTATTAATTGAGAGTTGCATTTAATTTGGTGGAAATTAAATACATGTGAGTGGGATTTTGGGTGGAGGCCATGTTTATGTGAGTGGAGGTTCACCACATGAATGAAGGAGGGGAGGAGTCCCCCCCCCCCTCATGCGCCGGCTATGGGAGGTGAGGGGTCTCCCTCCTATATAAAGCCCCCCTCTCCCCTCTCACAAACCACACCTCCTCGTGAAGGATCTCTCTCCCCCTCTAGATATTCCCCCATGGTCTCGGAATAGCGAGATACATGTTCCCGGTGGCCTTGCGTCTAGAAGGAGTTGCTGCTTCCACTGATTCGCTGGAGCGAGGAGGTGGAGGTTGTCCGGTGGCTTGAACATGTGTGCGAGGATGGATGCACTGTTGATTTGCGGCGCTCGGACTTCCACACGATCTTGAGATCGGCAAGCGTACGACTACATCAACCACGATATCCTACTCGTTAACAAAACTCGTTGTCTTCGAGGGTAAGTTCTCCATGGATGTATGTCCACCCGTTGCTCTGTATCTAGTAGATAGATCTTGGCGTATAGTTCTCATCGTAGGAATTTTTTGTTTTCTATGCTGCGGACCCAACAAGGGATATTGAGTTCATTATTGGACTAATCCCCGGAACCGGACCTATAGCCTAGAGACCCTATAGCATGAACCCCTCAGAGTTAGTGGAACTGAAGAAGCAGTTGGATGCCATGTTAGAGAAAGGCTTGATTCAACCAAGCGCATCGCCATGGAGATCACCAGTGTTATTCGTCGACAAGAAAGATGGAGGCAACCATCTGTGCATAGATTATAGAAAGTTGAATGATGTCACCATCAAGAACAAGTACCCTTTGCCAAAGATAGAGGATCTATTTGATCAGTTGACCGGAGCTCAGGTATTCTCAAAGATTGATCTTAGGACTAGTTATCACCAACTTAAGATTCGTGCAATGGATATTCCGAATACCGCCTTTACTACTCGCTATGGTTTATACGAGTATATGGTTATGTCTTTTGGATTAACCAATGCCCCTGCTTATATCATGAATCTCATGAATAAGATCTTTATGAATTTCCTAGATAAGTTTGTAGTTGTGTTTATCGACGACATCCTTATCTACTCCAAGTCAGAAGAAGAGCATGAGCAACATCTGAGAGTTATCCTAGAAACCCTGAGAGAGCATCAGTTATATGCCAAGTTCAGCAAGTGTGAGTTGTGGCTGAAGGAAGTAGGATTCCTAGGACATATCGTGTCTGCCAGAGGAGTCTCTGTTGATCCCGCCAAGATCAAAGATGTCGAAGAATGGGAAGCCCCAACCACTCAAACCCAAGTCCGTGCATTTCTTGGATTAGCGGGATATTACCGCAAGTTCGTAGAAGGATTCTCGAGCATAGCCCGACCAATGACCCAATTGTTGAAGAAGGACAAGAAGTTTGAATGGACAGACAAGTGTGAAGCCAGTTTCCAAGAGCTGAAGAAGCGATTGATATCTGCCCCAATATTGGTCATGCCAGACATCAAGAAACCGTTTGATGTGTACTGTGATGCATCCAAGATTGGTCTAGGATGTGTATTGATGCAAGAAGGCAAAGTCATCGCGTATCTATCTGGACAACTGAAGCAGCATAAGCAGAACTATCCGACCCATGATCTTGAGCTAGCAGCTGTGGTTCTAGCATTGAAGACATGGCGTCATTATCTGATGGGTAATCGCTGTGAGATTTACTTAGATCATAAGAGCTTGAAGTATATCTTCACTCAGAAGGAGCTGAATATGAGGCAAAGGAGATGGATAGAGTTAATCAAGGATTATGACCTTGACATTCACTATCACCCCGGCAAAGCCAATGTGGTAGCGGATGCTCATAGCAGATTGCCGTGTAGGCTAAACACCATGATCAAAGAGAAAGGGAAACAAAAGTATCGACAGAATCAAACGTCATATTGGTACAGGAAAGGTACCTGGATTCACTGAAGACGAAGAAGGAGTACTGTGGTACAAAGGACGTATCTGTGTGCCAGCAGATTCGGAGCTGAAGAAAGTTATCATGAAGGAAGCTCATGATACTCTTTATTCTATCCACCCCGGAGGAACAAAGATGTATCAGGATTTGAAAGAGCAATTTCGGTGGCACAAGATGAAGAGAGAGATCGGAAGCTACATCGCCAAATGTGACATCTGTCAAAGAGTCAAAGGAGAGCATCAGAGACCTGCAGGACTGTTGCAACCATTGAAGATTCTGGAATGGAAATGGGATTCCATTGGAATGGACTTTATCACCGGTTTGCCTACTTCTAGTAGGGGAAATGACTCAATCTGGGTCATAGTGGATAGACTGTCCAAGGTAGCCCATTTTATACCTGTCAAGACTACCTACCAGAGTGCAAAGCTAGCAGAGCTGTACATTGCTAGGATTGTTAGTCTGCATGGAACCCCCAAGACCATCGTATCAGATCGAGGAACCCAGTTTACCTCAAGGTTTTCGCAAAAAGTTCAGGAAGGTTTAGGAACCAAGTTGAATTTTAGCACAACATATCACCCGCAAACAGATAGACAGACGGAGAGAGTCAACCAGATCTTAGAGGATATGCTTAGAGCTTGTGTTTTGGAATACGGATCAAAATGGGAAGACTTCCTGCCTTTCGCAGAATTCTCGTATAACAATAGTTATCAAGCTAGTTTGTAGATGGCACCATTTGAATTCCTATACGGAAGAAAGTGTCGTACCCCTTTGAACTGGTCGCAAGTAGGAGAGAGTCAGATCTTTGGACCCGACATTCTCCGAGAAGCAGAAGAGAAAGTTCACAAAGTCCGTGAGCACCTCAAGACCACCCAATCCAGACAGAAGAGTTATGCTGACAAAAGAAGGAGAGACCTAACTTTCAATGTCAGAGATTTTGTATATCTCAAAGCTTCACCATTGAAGGGAACTCAACGCTTTAGTCTGAAGGGAAAGCTAGCCCCCAGATATATCGGGCCTTTCAAGATTCTGAACCGTCGAGGAGAAGTATCGTATCAACTAGAACTGCCTGAAGAGATGTCAGCCATCCACAATGTGTTCCATATCTCGTTACTTCGCAAATGCTTGGAAGTGCTTGAGAAGACTGAAGTTTTCAAGAACATCGATCACAGAGCTGTGGAAATCAACAATGACCTGACCTATCGGGAAGTACCCATCCGTATCTTAGAAGAAGCCTACAGAACCACCAGGACCAGGAGTATCAAGTTTCTTAAGATTCAGTGGAGCAACCATACCGAGGAGGAAGCTACTTGGGAGCGAGAAGATTACATTAGGACAGAGTTCCTAGATCTCTTTAGTTCCTAGTTTTCTTTGTAAATCTCAGGACGAGATTTTGGTTAAGGGGGGAGGTTTGTAACATCCCAAAACTTCAATCCAAGCTTATCAAGATCAAATCATCCAAAAATAGGGTTAACAAAAACTTTTCCAAATTTAAAATGAAAGCATTCATATGTGTGTGCATTTAAAATAGGAGTTGTTTTGAATTGCCATGATTGTGTGATCCTTTGCTTCTAAAATATTTCTTAGGTGATTTAAACATCATCTACATCATTCCAAAACTTTTCCTAAAGAAAATCAAATCAAAAAGAATTAAAAAGGAGGAATGGTCATTTTGGCCATTTTTATCCACTACACTACTTTGAGTGTTCCTAGCACTCATTTCTTCACAGAAACAATTCTTGATCTTTGCACCCCTTGCTAGTACACATAATGAGGTACCAAGGCCCACCTTTTGATCTGCTAAAAACATTCTTTTACTTATTTTGAATGGCATTTGAAAATTGAATCTAATGCATATGCATAGATCACCCCTATTTCAAAAACCATCTTTTTGAGCTCCACTTTCAAAACCCTTGCAACCAGAGACTACCTAGCACTAGTGGAGCTCACTCAAAAATTTTGAAACCAAAATTCAAAACTTTTTCTCTTTCGGCCATTTTGTCAAACACCTTGCTGGCAAGATCATTGTGGCCTAACTATTACTGTTTTGAGCTGATTTTGTCTAGCAAATTTGAAGTGCTTTGATCATCTTTGTCCCCCTCAAGCCTAACCAGACCCACACCAGCACATCCCCTACCTCCTAGCTGCACTGCATTGCCATGCCGAGCCACTCCTCACCGGCCGACCGTGCACTCGCAGCAGCAGCCCTCTCCAGCCTCTCTCACCATGTCTAGCAAGTTGTCAGTGGTCCACCTCCACCGTCCAACCAGCCCCAGGCCAGAGACAGAGAGCAGAGCAGCCAGGAACCGCCACGCCCAAAGCTGGTCGACCATGCCGGCGCCGCCCGCAGAGCACGCTCTGTCCCCCCGTGCACAGACCGCCCTTGGCCACAGCCCGCACCCACCGCTCCGCCATGACCTGGGGAACACCCCAGACACCCCCGTTCGCCACCCAAAGCACCACAGCCACCGCTCGCCGTGGACATTGCCGCTTCTGCCGCTCAGAGCGCCACCTCGCCCAGACCGCATACCACCGCCCCTATGCTCGCATTCACTTCCTAGGGCACCGCCAGGAGACCATCTGTCGATCGCCACCCTCAGCCATGCCGCTAGCCGCTCGTAGCCGTGTCGCCGGAGTCGCCTGCCCATACCCTTCGGTCTCACCGTAGGGCCTATAAAAGGAGGCCACCCCCAGCCGTTTGAAGCACACCACTTCACTCCCCACCTCTCACTGATCCTTTCACCCCTCTCGCCGGAACCAAGTGAGCTCTGCCTCGCCGGAATTGGAGCTGAAGCAGCCGCAGCAGGAGGAGAAGGGAGCCGCTGATTGCGACCACCCCAAGCTCAACCGCAACCGCGCCTCGCCTCGCCGTCGACCACCAGTTAGTTTGCCCGCCTCGCCGACCCCGCTGGAGCCCTAGTACGTCCCCAGCAGACCCCCACGAGTCGCTAGGGTTCGAGCTCGCCGGCGACCTGTTCGTCGTCGACGACGACCCTCAGCCGTAGATCCCCCTTCTAATCCTATGGCCCACAGCGCGCGTACCGTTTCGCGTGATAAGACCCACTGACAAGCGCGACCCCCCTGTCAGCTGAGCCTCGTGCCGCGGAGCGCCACTGGGCCGGCCCAAGTTCTTTCCCTCGCTAGCCCACCCGTTCAAATCTGGATTTTTCTTTTTTAGTTAAATCTAGTTTCTGTCCACTAGTTTAAAATTCAATTCAGAGAGTTTTATAAATCCAAATTGCATGAAACCAATTTTGTCTGAAAGGTATGGAGATGATCTACCCAAGCCCATTGGATTTAATTCAATTAGAGTTATAGATCTCTCCTAATAAAAATAACAAAACAGAAGTATTTGCAACTTGCAACATTTTTATAAAATCAACCAAGTTAGCTTTTGAGTTGATTCCAACTCTCAAAAATCACATTTTATCATATCTATCTAAGTATGTAATAATATTAAGGTTTACATGCAGTGACTTTGGACTAGTACCAAAATAATGCTATATAGGCATTTCTAGTCACTTTAAATTATTAAATAATGAACTTAAACCAAAGTAATATTGATCCAACCTTTAAATCTCATTCCCACATGTTAAAATATGTGGTGATGACCTATGTCCACATGATCCCATATTTTAAGTGGTGAATATTAAGTCTTAGTTAATTTTTCAATGAGTAGAAATTACTTTTCTAAAATAAAAAGGTTGAAGCTATTGAATTAAACTTGTGATGCTTGTGATGATAATAGATCATCAAATGTGTGCCTTAGAATGCTACTTAGCCTAGTTAAGTATTGTCTGGTGATTGTGTACTCTGTATGTTTTTATAGACGATAGTACCGACCAAGTCTACGAAGAGGAGGAGTGCTATCAAGACGAAGAAGAAAACTTCAACCACTTCACCAACCAAGGCAAGCTAGCACTATCCAAGATTAACCCTTGCAAGTTGTACTTGCAAGCCACCATTAGAAATGCAAGCTAACCCTTGCAAGTTTAGTGCTTAGCAAGTTAGGATTAAAATATATGGTTTAGCAAAGATGCCTTAAGCATGCTTTGATCACACCCTTTTGACTATTAGTACCCCAAGTATTACTTATAAGTTTTACTCCCCTTAGTACACAAAGTTCTTTACTTGTTTTGAAGGTAGCATAAAAAGTATAAAACTTGACCTACTTAGAAACCTTTAGATGTCATTCTATGGCATGATATTGAACCCATCACTTCCACCTTAGTGAACACTCTTAACTTAGTAGCTTAGAGTAGATCAAAAACTTGAGTCACTTTAGATGGGAACACTTGGTGAAAATGAATTATGAAAACCTTGGAATGATGAGTCATTCTATTGAGATGTTTTGACATGTGTTGAGAAACACAAATGGTTGATGATGATGAAAATGTTGAGGCATGAGCCTTAACCCTTTTATAAAACTGATGGTTGGATTCGGATGCGATACCATTCCAAATTTACTGTACAACCACAATACCTGAATTGGGTAAGGCTTAGCTGGAAATTTATATGCATTAGTATTAGTTCCCTTGCGGGAGAGGTCTGAGCTGAGGCTACCTCTCAATGTTGTCCACCTATGCAGTGCCCAAGATGACTGATGGTCATGGTTGGGAGGCCATGCTCATAGGAGAGGTGCTTATACTAGGGTGTGTAAAGGGAAGGTTATGTTTGATTATCTGCATACTAAGTATGATGATTCAGGGTTATCCCTGACAGATGTATCGAATCTTGTGGTGAAAGTGTACCACCTCTCCAGAGTGTCAAACTATTCGAATAGCCGCGTCCGCGGTTATGGACAGTTGGAATGGCCATACTGTTTCGTTGTCAAATGTATTCCAAATAACTTGAGATGAATGATGAATCTTGACTTGACCACAACAGGGTTATGTTTATGACAATAGCTTCCCAACTTAAGTGATGCTAGAACTTTACCTTATCTTTCTTTGCTTCTGAACTTAGCTTAGGTTTCAAACTTAACTTTATAGTTAAACTTAGATTTAGCACTTTAACTTAGAATTATTTTACCTGTTAGTGGTAGTTTGCGAGTACTTAAAGAGTAATCATGGCTTTTGTCCCTGGCTATTATCATGGCCAGACTATGAAGGAGACTATCAAGATGATGGCCAACAGGACGGCTATGATAACTAGGACTATCTGCCTTTGTCAGCATTGCATGTGCCCCTGAAGATGGACCCCACCGCTACGCTGATCTTTTAGTTCTGTTGCATGTTGTATTAAGACTGGATCATGAGATCCTTATTTGTGTAAGACCTTATGTATGGTTTATAATGGATAATGTACTGTGATATCCAATCCGTTATCTCTCGCAAAAATGGTAATCCTGGGATTGCGAGGTATGGCATAACGGGCATCTAGGATTAAAAATCCGGGTGTTGACAAGACCTATGCTCTAGTGGATCGCCTTGAGTCCATTCGTATCCTCCTTGCTTATGCTGCCCATAACAATTTTAAATTGCAGCAAATGGACGTCAAGAGTGCCTTCCTTAACGGTCCTCTACATGAGTTGGTATATGTAAAGCAACCCCCGGGTTTTGAGGATCCTATCTTTCTGAACCATGTCTACAAACTCAATAAGGCACTCTATGGCCTTAAACAAGCCCCACGTGTGTGGTATGAGCACCTTAAAGAGCTTTTGTTAGATCGTGGCTTCGAGGTTAAGGGGGAGCTCTTCGTATGCCAACTATATGTAGACGATATCATTTTTGGTTCTACTAATAAAGCTTTTAGTGATGAATTTTCAAAGCTTCTGACCGATAGGTTTTAGATGTCTATGATGGGGGAATTACGGTTCTTTCTTGGATTCGAGATCAAGCAACTTAGAGAAGGAACTTTTATTAATCAAGCAAAGTACATCCAAGACATGCTCAAAAGATTCAAGATGACGGATCTAAATGGGGTCGCCACTCCGATGCAAACAAAATGTCATCTTGAACTTAACCCACATGGTAAAGATGTGGACCAAAAGGTATACCGGTCCATGATCGGCTCTCTTCTTTACCTCTGCGCATCTAGACCCGATATCGTGTTGAGTGTGGGAGTATGTGCAAGGTATCAAGCAACTCCTAAAGAAAGCCACTTAGTGGCGGTCAAGAGGATCTTTCGATATTTGGTTCAGTCCCCTAACTTTGGTCTCTGGTATCCCAAGGGATCCAATTTCTCTTTATGTGGTTATACTGACTTAGATTGGGCTGGTGATAAGGATGATCAGAAATCCACTTCTGGAGCTTGTCAATTCTTGGGAAGATCTCTTGTATGTTGGTCCTCTAAAAAGCAGAATTGTATATTTCTCTCCACCGCCGAAGCTAAATATGTTGCTGCTGCCAGCGCTTGCACTCAATTATTGTGGATGAGGGAAACTTTAAAGGAATACGGTGTCAATTGTGACAAAGTGCCTCTTTTATGTGATAATGAAAGTGCAATCAAAATTGCATACAATCCTGTTCAGCACACAAGGACGAAGCATATTGAGATTCGGAATCATTTTATTCGAGACCATGTTGCTCGCGGCGATATTGACCTATCCTTTGTGAGCACGAAGAACCAACTTGCGGATATTATTACAAAGCCACTTGATGAAGCAAGATTCTGCTACTTGAGGAATGAGCTAAATATCATTGATTCCAGGAGCTTGTCTTGATTACCCATGCACTCACTCGTACATCTCAATCCTTCTTTGGTCTAGGTGTGGGCATGGATATAGGGGGAGTGTGGTCCTAACTCATTGGGCTAACCCTCCCCCCATAATGCCAACAGCAAGATAAATCATTTCTCTTAATATCATGTTGTGATATGTGAGCTTATTGATGAGTATTGGTCGTGAACCCAAGATATATCTTCGCGGTGTCACACCATACACTCCAACAAAGTGGCTTCGGCCACCGCCCTCTCCCTTGAGGAGAATTGGATCTTTTTGGATGTTCTTTGCTATCTCATGTTCTTATGGGAATCACACTCAAGCTTGGCTTTTATTTGATTTGGATCTTGCAATTTTGAGTGTCTAGTACCATCTTAGTTTGGCTCTCTTAATCCTAAGCCTTTCCCTACCCCTAAGCCATCTATTCTAGCACACAAGTCCCTTGTACACCTTGTGGGGGTGTTGTTTGGGGACACACGGGCCTGGTTCTGTGTACAACAGAATTCCAGATTTGAGGCCGGATAATCCCGCCCAAGTGTAGGTCGGATAATCCGGCCCTGGCAGATTTCGTCTTAAAGGGCAGGGATCGGGGGGAAGGGCTCATAACGAGCAGCACTTCTCCCCCAACCCTCTCCTCCTCCTCAGCCGCCGCCTGCAGTCCCCCACCCTCCCCGGAGCCTCTCCGGCCACCGGATTTTCTCGGCCTCCCCGGATCTTCTTCTCCGCGCCTTCGGGTACCTTCTCCTCTGCGTTCTTCCTCCAATGAGTGAGGGTAACTCCCTCTCTCCCCATCTCTGGCTAGATGTGTTACTTGTTGGGTGGAACATTGTCTAGAAGGATGTGTTTTCGCATAGAAATCGTAGTCTTGCAGTTTCTAGGCCTGATCTACTTTTTTGCATTCAATCTAGGTGAAATCGAAATTTTCTGCCTGGGCCGGATAATCCGGCCTGATAGATTCGATGCTGGTTCAGTTTCACTATGGAGTATGCATTGGGTAGATTTGTCCTATGAAATTTTTGACTACTTTTTCCATGCTCTCTCCTGGACTTGTGTGTATGCTTATCCCCTTGCTATCGCCCTTATTCTCCTCACAGGTGGTTCCATTGTTCCCAAGACCTACAAGCGCTGCCCCCGCGCCAAATACTTTCGAGATGATGGACAGGGTAACTTAGTGGACGAAGTTGAGTTGAGGAGGAGAAAGAACGAAGAGAAGCGCATGCTTGCACAAGCTAAGAGGACTAGGAAGGGGGTGTCCAAGAGGAAGGGCAAGGAGCCCAAGATCAACTACATGACTTTGGATGCGGTCACCTATTCCTCCATCTGTCATCGTGACTTGTTTGCTGAGCTGTGATGGCTCAATGCACGGCGCCCAGAAAAGTGCTTGGTGCGTGGTTGATGTAGAGCTCGTTGGGAACCCCAAGAGGAAGGTATGATGAGCACTGCAGCAAGTTTCCCTCAGTTATGAAACCAAGGTTTAATCGAGCCAGTAGGAGCAAGGAAACACCCCAAAGGTGTTACTAGCTGAGCTTTGGCAGGGCGCACTACCGGTGCTAGTAGCAACGTGGAGACCTGCACAACACAACCACAGAACTTTGTCCCCAACTTGCGATGAGGTTGTCAATCTCACCGTGTTTTGCGGAAAACAAAGGATTAAACGTATCGAATGGAAAGAAGTAAAAGTTTGTAGAAAGTAAACACAAAATAGTAAACAGTTGTAGATTGTATGTAAAGAAAAGGACCGGGATCCATAGTTCACTAGAGGTGGCTCTCCTTAGATAGATAACATGTTGGGTGAACAAATTACAGCGGGGCAATTGACAAACACCGAGAAAGCAATACATGCATATACTAATCATCTTGACTCCTTTGAAAATTGATTGGGCATTACAACATAATACATAAACCGCCATCCAACTGCATCTATGACTAATAATCCACCTTCAGGTTATCATCCGAACCCCCTCCAGTATTAAGTTACAAGCAACAGATTATTGCTTTACGAACTGCGTGTAAAGTAAACAATACGATTGTTCTATGAACAAAGGATTGTTGTTTTCTCTCTAGTAGCAACAACACATCTAGTACCTTAGAGATTTCTGTCACTTCCCCAGATTACCAGAGGCATGAACCCACTATCGAGCATAAATACTAACTCTTGGAGTTGCTAGCATCTACTTGGCCAAGATAGCTACTAACAACGGAAAGCATGCAAGATCACAAATAACAAAGACATGATAGAATCAATAATCAATCTGAAATAGCATCTCAATATCCATCGGATCCTCGCAAACACAACATGTATGAATTACAAATAGATGATCTTGATCATGAACAGAGCTCACAAGATCTAAACATGAAAGCACAAAGGAGGAGAACCAGCCATCTAGCTACTACATGGATCCGTAGTCCAAGGATGAACTACTCACGCATCACACTGGAGGCTTGCATGGTGATGAAGAAGGCCTCCAGGGTGAATTCCCCTCTCCGGCAGGGTGCCGGGAAGAGCTTCAGATCCCTCCTGGTCTAGGGTTGGAGATGACGGCGGCTATAGACTCTTTCGTGGATTTTTGATCGGTTACTTAGGGTTTTCGTCCCGAGGGCAATATATAGGCGGAAGGAGAGGCCGAGGGGATGCCGGGAGCGGCCACACCACCCCCTGGCGTGGGCCAGGCCTGGCCGCGCGGCTAGGTGGTGTGGTGGCTCCCTGGCCCTTCTCCGTCTCGTATTCTGGCACTTGATCCCTTCCGGAAAAATAGGCACTTTGGCTTTTGTCCCGTCCAATTCCGAGAATATTCATGTTCTGACTTTCCTGGAACCAAAAACAGCAAAAAACAGGCAGCTAGCACTATAGCTCTTGTTAATAGGTTAGTCCAAGAAATCATATGAAAAGTACTCCAAAGTTGGAACAAAACACAAGAAAGTGGATAAAACCAAGCATGGAACATCAAAAATTATAGATACATTTGCAATGTATCAACATCCCCAAGCTTAACTCCTACTCGTCCTCGAGTAGGTAAGTGATAAAAAGAAAGAATAATTTTTGAGGGACATGCACCATCAAAGACTTGATCAAAGTATTTGCAAGACAATCAAAGCTGGGATCATAGTACTTCAATCATAACATGAAAGACAAAGTTCTAGCAATAAGCAAAGAAACTATGATGCAACATGAAAAGGCACAAACAGAAGATTCATGGATAACAATGCTTTGCAAGACGTTTGTTTGTTTCACATAAACAAAACATAGCATACTATTATTCAGCTTGTCCCTCAATAGAGTAGCAAATATAAATGCATAGGACACCTTCAAAGTTCATAAGAGTGACTAGATACAATAGTTTAAAACAAGCAATATCAAAGTATGCATCAATCAACTACTCTTGGGCCAATGCACATAGAATTAAGAATGGCCACTATGCTCTCAAAGAAGGTGCATAAAGTTAGAAGGTGGAGACTCAATATAATGGTGGAAGAAATGCCTTTTGTAAAAGGAAGTAGGGATTCAAGTCTCATAAAAAGATTCCAAAAATTATGGTACTTATAGCTTTCAGCTCTCATTGCCCCTATCATAAGCATCTTGAAGTGATTAAGGTTAAAGTGAACAAACTATGGTGTACATGCTTGACGAAGTATAAGTCAGAAATCTCATGTCCCTTGTATACGAGGTCCGCTCCTCATGCTACTCAAGTTTAGTCACCGGTAAGTTCTTGTCATCGTAAGTACATGTGTATCATAGAGAACCGCCAACGGGGTACCCCTTGCCCGATGATACGGAAGAATCCCCATATCAAAATGACAAGGCAAGCAGACAACGAGCATCACAGCATTCTTCTTATTTACCATGGGAATATGGTGCTTTTTTCTCTCTTTCCTCTTTTCATAGTATCTTTTTTTTTCTTTTCTCTTTTTTCTCAATATAAGACTCTTTTTTTATAAGAAGAATGCTTCATAGACAGCTCATTATGGTTATGCTGCAGGTTTCCACCATGTCAGCATGGATTAGACCAGCGGCCTAGGCGTTTCTCTAACACATATACATAACTCCATGGACTTACAAGCTCCCCTTTCATTTCACACCGACGACATCCATATACAAAAGAGCATGATATCAACTAGGTACAAGTACCAAGTGCAATGTTGAAAGCGTTCCCCATGGAAGCATGGTTCTGCTAATTCCCAACAAATAAGTGCAAGCATATACAACATAGACGACACAATGGTTCAAGTTTATTAGAGGCAAAAAGTAAAGTGTGCCATCAAGTTTGTGAGAGCTTTAATCACTAGTTTTCTCATAACAAGTGGAAGGTAAACAAAAGCATGAATATACTTGGAATAGCATAAGCTAGTAGGTAGGTATGGTGGACTCTTTGGAATAACTTGGTTTAGGGAGTTGGATGCATGAGTGGAACTCATACTTTGTTGTGGAGGCTAGCAAAAGACTAGGAGCGGCAAACTAAGAGAGCAATAATGGCCATAATCATGCAGAGCGACAAAGCATCATTGATCAAAACATAAAGTGATACTACAAGTTGAAAAATAAAGGATCATAAAGGCTATGGTGACTCGAGATAGTCATAACATGGTGTGAGCATGTGCCAAGTCAACCCAAATAAAGCATCAAAGGAGAATACCACTATACTATGCTTTAATATGCTAAAACAACGCATGATTCATCCAAGGCACATTAAGCAATCTCAATTGTTTATAACAAGTCATGTTACAGCAAACAATACTAAGCATAAAGCCAAAATAATATCAAGCATGGCATGACAAAGCATAGGCCACAGTCAAAAACGAGCTCTTTTTACCACATAAGTATGAACTTTCCTACTCTTTTCCAAATCAAACCAAACTATTTGCAAACCAAATGTATGAAAGAGGGGGCCAACCAATTTATTCAGAAAACTAAGAAAACCAAGGCAAACGAAAACCAAAACCAAAATGAAAAAGAAGACGCTCCAAGAAAAACACAATTGTGCATGAAACAATAAAAATGAAGCATTTGGAAGGAACCTGTAATTTTTATTGATGAAGAAGAGGATGTCTTGGGCATCCCCAAGCTTTGGTGCTTGTACTTCTTGGATATTTCTTGGGGTGACACGCGTGGCATCCCCAAGCTTCAACTTTAGTCCATCCTTCATCTCATTACTCATTCCTTCCATACACCTGAAAATTTTCCTTCATACAAAACTTCACACAATCTCATTAGCAACATTAGTGCACTTAAGATAAATAAGTCTCAAGGTTCAGTTCTAACACCAAATAAACTTCCATTAGAACACTAGCTATTGTAGCACTTCCCTCAAACAGCTCAATTCCCCAAAAGAACTCAAGAAGGAACCAACAAGAAGCAAATGCAAAAAATGGCAGAAATCTGTCAAAACAGACCAGCAGATAAAGACGAATTTTTTAGAAGACCTTCTGTTGCTCAAATCAAAAAGTGTTGAACTAACGAAAGTTATATAACAACCTGGGGCAGAAGTACAAACAATTACAGCTCAATCCAACATACAGAGCTCTCTCAAGAATTTTTACGGTGAAGCACAAGAATCTGTTTCGGGACAGCAACTTTCCCAATCATTACTTCACTCTCATTAGAGGTTACTCTTGGCACAAAAAGCAAATAAAAAGGATAAGGAGAGGTTATTACTGAAGTAATAACTTCCAAAACTCATCTAAAACTTTTGGGTTATCTCTCAATAAGTACTTTTCTTTAACGCCTTTAAGTTAGGCATAAGAAGCAAAGAAAGAATCAAGTGTTCTCAAATGAAGAAACATTAAAACCAACTTTCTTGCCCTTACCTCTCTTACTTTTATTCTTAACCTTGGGGAAAATATGATTGTTTGGTGGAGAAGAAAGGTGCATGGTCCCCTTTACCACATCTATTATTGCTCCAAGGAGTTCTAATAGGGACCTTCCAAGTGTAATTTGTCCTTTTCCTGCACATTCAATAACAAGATAATCAATAGAAATCGTTTTCCCAAGGATCTTTGTAAACACTCCTTAAGCTATTCCAAGAGGTAATATGGTAGTATTATTAGTAAGAGATATTTCTTTTCCTCCCTCAATGAGCCCCCAAGTATTTAGAGATTTATAAATATCTTTGGGCATAAGGCAAAATTCAGACATGATATCACAACGAGCTTGAAAAGTTTCAGTGTTCATATCAATCTTTACTGTAGGGAACCACTTTGATGGTTCAGAGTCTATTGGAACATAATCGTGATGCTCCCTAAGCATAATATAGCAACTTTCTAAGCTAGTAGTGCCAGCCTCAAGAGTGTCCAACCTAGCAAATATTTTTGCGAAAGAAATATCAGTTTGGCTAGGCATGTTGTAAGTGAGGATCAATTTCTTTATAGCATTAATAGCATCATCCTCATTACATTGGAGGAAATCTCCTCCCACAACAGCATCTAAAGCATATCTATATCAAAGAGCAATCCCAAGGTAAAAACTGCTAAGGAACAAGCTTTGAGTCATTTTAGGCTCAGTTTTTTCATGTAGATCAGAGATTCTAGACCAAGCTTCCTTAAAAAATTCCTCAATTCCTTGCTTAAAAGTGAAAATCATTTCCTCGGGTGACATAGTGACTGGAGTAAGGCTAGACATAATGAGATAGGAACTAATTTTTTTGTGTTCTTCAAATAAGAAAGCAAACTTGTAAAACAAATTTTTTTGTGTTTTTTTTTGAAGAACAAAACAAGCAAACAAAGCAAAAAGAAACTAAGTAAAACAAAAACAACAAAGTAAAGAGATCGGTTATGAGGGACTCCCCTTGTGAAGATGTCCTTGACTCCCCAGCAACGGCGCCAGAAAATCGCTTGATGGCTCAATGCACGGCGCCCAGAAAAGTGCTTGGTGCGTGGTTGATGTAGAGCTTGTTGGGAACCCCAAGAGGAAGGTATGATGAGCACAGAAGCAAGTTTCCCTCAGTTATGAAACCAAGGTTTAATCGAACCAGTAGGAGCAAGGAAACACCCCAAAGGTGTTACTAGCTGAGCTTTGGCAGGGCGCACTACCGGTGCTAGTAGCAACGTGGAGACCTGCACAACACAACCACATAACTTTGTCCCCAACTTGCGATGAGGTTGTCAATCTCACCGTGTTTTGCGGAAAACAAAGGATTAAACGTATCGAATGGAAAGAAGTAAAAGTTTGCAGAAAGTAAACACAAAACAGTAAACAGTTGTAGATTGTATGTAAAGAAAAGGACCGGGATCCATAGTTCACTAGAGGTGGCTCTCCTTAGATAGATAACATGCTGGGTGAACAAATTACAGCGGGGCAATTGACAAACACCGAGAAAGCAATACATGCATATACTAATCATCTTGACTCCTTTGAGACTTGATTGGGAATTACAACATAATACATAGACCACCATCCAACTGCATCTATGACTAATAATCCACCTTCAGGTTATCATCCGAACCCCCTCCAGTATTAAGTTGCAAGCAACAGATTATTGCTTTACGAACTGCGTGTAAAGTAAACAATACGATTGTTCTATGAACAAAGGATTGTTGTTTTCTCCCTAGTAGCAACAGCACATCTAGTACCTTAGAGATTTCTGTCACTTCCCCAGATTACCAGAGGCATGAACCCACTATCGAGCATAAATACTAACTCTTGGAGTTGCTAGCATCTACTTGGCCAAGATAGCTACTAACAACGGAAAGCATGCAAGATCACAAACAACAAAGACATGATAGAATCAATAATCAATCTGAAATAGCATCTCAATATCCATCGGATCCCCGCAAACACAACATGTATGAATTACAAATAGATGATCTTGATCATGAACGGAGCTCACAAGATCTAAACATGAAAGCACAAAGGAGGAGAACCAGCCATCTAGCTACTACATGTATCCGTAGTCTAAGGATGAACTACTCACGCATCACACCGGAGGCTTGCATGGTGATGAAGAAGGCCTCTAGGGTGAATTCCCCTCTCCGGCAGGGTACCGGGAAGAGCTTTAGATCCCTCCTGATCTAGGGATGGAGATGACGGCGGCTATAGACTCTTTCGTGGATTTTTGATCGCTTACTTAGGGTTTTCATCCCGAGGGCAATATATAGGCAGAAGGAGAGGCCGAGGGGGTGCCGGGAGCGGCCACACCACCCCTGGCGCGGGTCAGGCCTGGCCGCGCGGCCAGGTGGTGTGGTGGCTCCCTGGTCCTTCTCCGTCTCGTATTTTGGCACTTGATCCCTTCCGAAAAAATAGGCACTTTGGCTTTTGTCCCGTCCAATTCCGAGAATATTCATTTTCTGACTTTCCTGGAACCAAAAACAGCAAAAAACAGGCAGCTGACACTGTGGCTCTTGTTAATAGGTTAGTCCAAGAAATCATATGAAAATTACTCCAAAGTTGGAACAAAACACAAGAAAGTGGATAAAACCAAGCATGGAACATCAAAAATTATAGATACATTTGCAATGTATCAAGCTGCCTCGTGATGATGAGCTGGGGGATACTCGTTTTTGGTGTGCAGAACAGAAGGGAATCTATGAAGATGTGTATGTCAGGCTGAACATTAGGCCTATGCACCCACTGGTATTTGCTGATGCTTTGGAGAAGGCTCATCTTGTGGATGCGATGTTTGTGGCTGAGAGGATGGGGCTGCACCATCTCATGTCTCTCCAGTGCTCCTTTGACTCTGAGGTGGTGAAGCAGTTCTTCTCCACTTTGGTTATTTGTGGGGATGAGCGTCGCACTATGAAGTGGATGACTCATGACAGGCCTATGACTGCTGATTTCATGTGTTTGCTGAGGTTATTGGATACTCTTTCCGTAGCAGGGATAGAGCCAGTGGCCACCGCATCATCACCCAACTGAAGCCCAACAAAGATGCAGCTCTCTCTCCTTGCACTGCGGACAATGGCATTGTGGGCACTATGGCTAGCCTTGCTCCCATCTATGCTGCCTTAGTGGGTCTCTTCCGTGACTCCATTACTCCGAGTGGGGGCAACAATGACAGCATCCGTGGTCACCTTGTTCAGCTACTTCAATTTTCTCATGAGGTTGCCTCTTGCGAGGACGAGTCGGTGCAGTACAGGCTGGATGTCATGGACTTCATTTACCATGAGTTGACTGATGCTATGTTCAACCGTCTATCCATTCCCTATGCACCCTACATTATGATGCTCATCAGGCACCTGCTTCCTGCTGAGGAGTTCCACATTGACTCGGTGCATAAGGCTAAGAAGATCTACAACAAGGTTCAGAAGACCTCTCACCCCTCCTCTGCTCCTGAGGGCCTCATGAGGGATGCTCGCAGGCCCCTAGTGCCTCCCGTTGCCCGTGAGATCAAGCAGCTGAACTAGTTCCAGCGTAACATTCTGTGCATGGGAGTGGACACGCGCAAGGGTCAGTACGAGGCATACAAGCAGCGCCATGAGTTGGCTCACTCCCAACATCTCATTCTCCACCATGTGTCTGGTGCTTCGGGTGATCCTCCGGCTCCTACACCTCCCACTTCGTATGCTCGGTGGAACTCTTCCTCCGGGTTGAACTATGGTGAGCTGGAGCGTCACTTGTTCCCCTCTGCGCCAGCTGCTGATGATGAGGATGAGGAAGGTGACACTGAGGAGCCTGAAGATGAGGATGAGGATGAGAATGAAGACGAGAAAGAGGACGAGGACGAGGACTACGAGTGATCCTGTGGGGCGCTAGCATCGCTCTTCTCCCTTTTTGGTGTCTTGATGCCAAAGGGGGAGAAGTAGTTCTATTAGGGTGTCCGTGGATTAGCATGGGTCGGGCATAAGCACTTGCATTTTTCTATTCGTCGTTTTCTTGCTTATTCCCCTTTAGTGTTGAACTTTAAATTTGTGGTTTGTGGTTGTTTGAGACTCTATGTGGTTGTCTGGATTATTATGCCTATGGATTTCATCTCATGGATTATGCTTATGGAGCTATCTATTCATATCCTATTGCTGGAGGTTTTTATCACGGAAGGCGCTCATATTGGTTATCCGGTAATAATTGTGGCTTATGTCAAGGATGCCTTCCCTCTACCTCGGTGGTATGTGTATGTTGCTCATATGTCTATGGAATATATTCACCTATTTGTGTGCATTTGTATTCCAATGCAAAATTCTATTATGCACACATTGAGGGGGAGTCTCTTTCATGGTTATTACTGTTTGTCTTGTGACTTTCTCCTGCAAATCCTGGTATTGTCATATAACACCAAAAAGGGGGAGATTGAAAGAACATTTCATGTTTTCCTATGTTTTGCGTGTTAGATAACAATACTGTGGAGATTATTCATGTGCGCTAAGTGTGTAGGAAGCTTTGAGGGGGACGGATTATCCGCCTCACTAAGGGCCAGATAATCCGGCCTACCTCATTGCTCAAAGGGAGCCAAGGCGCATCGCTCGGTACCCGGTCGGATTTTCTCCCGGAAAATCCGAACTGGGGCGGTTTTTCTTCCCCAGGCCGGATAATCCGGCTGTCGCATGGGCTAGATAATCTGGCCCCTAGTTTTTGAGCAAAGGGAGCCAAGGCGCGTCGCTCGGTATCCGGTCGGATTTTCTCCCGGAAAATCCGAACTGGGGCGGTCTTTCCTCCCCAGGCCGGATAATCCGGCCTTCACATAGGACCGGATAATCCGTCCCCCAGAAGTTGATCAAGGGCAAGCTCGGCGCGACGCTCAAATAGGGGGCGGATTATCTGCCAAATATTCTGAGTCTGGGGTGGTGTTTTCCCAGGCCGGATAATCCGGCCATCACTTGGGCCAGATAATCCGGCCCCCAGAGTGTCCAACGGCTGGTTTCTGAAGGGGGTATAAATACCCTTTCTTCCCCAACGTTCAGAACTCTTGATTCATTCGAAATTGTCCAGACATTGTGCAAGAGCTCTCATTCTCGATCTCCCACTTCAACCACCCGAAGGTCTTGATCTTTGGGAGAATTGAAGTAGGAGAAGTTCATCATCATCATCATCACGAATCAAGCGCTTCAACTCCTCTCCATTCACTTGGAGAAATCCCTGATCTAGTATTCTTGTCAATACCTAGATCTTGTTCATTGTATTTGATAACTTTGTTCTTGTGGCAGCTTGTTGTCATTTCGGGAGCCTCCAAGTTGTTTGTGGAGTTGTTGCCCCACTAGTTGTGTAAAGGCGCCGGTGCCCGCCTCAAAGGGTACCTATAGTGGAAAGGTGGATCAGGCCTTTGGTGGCGGGATCCATCGGAGAACAGGGTGAGGCCTATTGTGGCGTGGTGGCCTTAGTACCGCCCACCCCTCCAACGCAGACGTACTTCCCTTAACAAGGAAGGAACTACGGTCAAACAAATCCTGTGTCTCCGCGTGCTTCACTACGGTTTACCCGTTCCTCTTCCACTCGCTCTTTACTCGCTAGTAGATAGGTTTGCATATAGGGAAATTCCACCTAATAGTTTATCTAGAGAATTTACCCTTTGTGCTAAGCCTAAAATTGAAAAGGTATTAAAATTTGGTGTAGCACCTATTCACCCCCCCTCTAGGTGCCCATACGATCCATTTCAACAAGGCCAAGGGATCATACTTTCAATAGTGAACACTCGCATATAAATATATTTTCTTTATGATACTACTCTTAACTACTCTCCGGTTGGACGCTCTAATCGATGGTAGGGCTATAACAGCACACCTCAAAGTCCGCTTTCCCCATCTAGATAACTCCACACTATCACCTTGAGCACTAGATGGTTCAAACAAACACCACAATTTCATAAAGACATCCAACTCCAAATATAACTCATAACAAGTATTTGTAATCTCTAGCCTAAGTGCCACTATGGTGTGCACGCTGTCACTTTCACACACATAGGGAGAGCAGAGATCTATTAAAGCACTTGAGTAGCAAGGTAGATCTACTTGATTACAAAGCTCATGATCACAATATGATCATGCATAGAGAGAGAGATAAACACATAGCTACCGGTAGAACCCTTAGCCTCGAGAGAGAACTACTCCCTCCTCATCATGGGAATTAGCAACGGTGATGGAGATAGCGGTGGAGATCGATCGAGATGGCTCCGGGGGCACTTCCCCGTCCCGGCAGGGTGCCGGAACAGAGACTTTCTGTCCCCCAAATCTCCCCTTCAGTGGCGGTGGTGCTTCGGAACTTTTCGTGGCTGGAGGCTTGATGATTTAGGGTTTTTGCATCGGGAGGCTCTTATAGGCAAGAGGGGAGACCGAGGGGGTGCAGGAGGGGCCCACACCCCCCCTGGCGCGGCCTGGCATGGCCCGCGCCACTAGGTGGTGTGGCCAGCCCCTGGCCCCTCTCCGCCTCGTCTTCTGGCTCCGTGAGTCTTCCGGTAAAATATCAACTTTGGCTTTTGTCCGGTCCAATTCCGAGAATATTGATTTTTTGACTTTCCTGGAACCAAAAACAGCAGAAAACAGGCAACTGGCACTGTGGCATCTTGTTAATAGGTTAGTTCCAGAAAATGTGTAAAAGTACTCCAAAGTGTGGACAAAACATAACAAAGTAGATAAAACCAAGCATGGAACATCAAAAATTATAGATACATTTGCAATGTATGAACATCCCCAAGCTTAACTCCTGCTCGTCCTCGAGTAGGTAAGTGATAAACAGAAAGAATAATTTTTGAGGTGACATGCACCATCATAAACTTGATCAAAGTATTTGTAAAACATTGAAAGCTGGGATCATAGTACTTCAATCGTAACATGAAAGATGAAGTTCTAACAATAAGACATAGTAACTATGCATGCAACATGAAAGGATACAAACAAAAGATTCATGAATAACAATGCTTTGCAAGACGTTTGTTTGTTTCACATAAAGAAAACATAGCATAGTGGCATTCAGCTTGTCCCTCATAGAGTAGCAAATATAAATGCATAGGACACCTTCAAAGTTCATAAGAGTGACTAGATACAAATAGTTTAAAACAAGCAATATCAAGTTATGCATCAATCAACTAGTCTTGGGACAATGCACATAGAACTAAGAATGGCCACTATGCTCTCAAAGTAGGTGCATAAAGGTAGAAGGTGGAGACTCAATATAGTGGTGGAAGAAAGGCCTTCATAGAAGGAAGTAGGGATTCAAGTCTCATAAAGATCTTCCAAAAATTATGGTACTTAATAGCTTTCAGCTCTCATTGCCCCTATCATAAGCATCTTGAAGTGATTAAGGTTAAAGTGAACAAACTATGGTGTACATGCTTGGCGAAGTATAAGTTAGAAATCTCATGTCCCTTGGATACGAGGGCTGCTCCTCATGCTACTCAAGTTTAGTCACCGGTAAGTTCTTGTCATCGTAAGTATATGTGTATCATAGAGAACCGCCAACGGGGTACCCCATGCCCGATGATACGGAAGAATCCCCATATCAAAATGACAAGGCAAGCAGACAACGAGCATCTCAGCAATCTTCTTATTTACCATGGGAATATGGTGCTTTTTTCTCTCTTTCCTCTTTTCGTAATGTCATTTTTTCTCTTTTCTCTTTTTTTCTCAATATAGGACTCTTTTTTATATAAGAAGAATGCTTCATAGACAGCTCATTATGGTTATGCTGCAGGTTTCCACCATGTCAGCATGGATTAGACCAGCGGCCCAGGCGTTTCTCTAACACATATACATAACTCCATGGACTTACAAGCTCCCCTTTCATTTCACACCGACGACATCCATATACAAAAGAGCATGATATCAACTAGGTACAAGTACCAAGTGCAATGTTGAAAGCGTTCCCCATGGAAGCATGGTTCTGCTAATTCCCAACAAATAAGTGCAAGCATATACAACATAGACGACACAATGGTTCAAGTTTATTAGAGGCAAAAAGTAAAGTGTGCCACAAGTTCGTGAGAGCTTTAATCACTAGTTTTCTCATAACAAGTGGAAGGTAAACAAAAGCATGAATATACTTGGAATAGCATAAGCTAGTAGGTAGGTATGGTGGACTCTTTGGAATAACTTGGTTTAGGGAGTTGGATGCATGAGTGGAACTCATACTTGGTTGTGGAGGCTAGCAAAAGACTGGGAGCGACAAACTAAGAGAGCAATAATGGCCATAATCATGCAGAGCGACAAAACATCATTGATCAAAGCATGAAGTGATACTACAAGTTGCAAACTAAAGGATCATAAAGGCTATGGTGACTTGAGATAGTCATAACATCGTGTGAGCATGCGCCAAGTCAACCCAAATAAAGCATCAAAGGAGAATACCACTATACTATGCTAAAACAACGCATGATTCATCCAAGGTACATTAAGAAATCTCAATTGTTTATAACAAGTCATGCTACAGCAAATAATACTAAGCATCAAGCCAAAAAAATATCAAGCATGGCATGACAAAGCGTAGGCCACAGTCAAAAACAAGCTCTTTTTACCACATAAGCATGAACTTTCCTACTCTTTTGCAATCCAAACCAAACTATTTGAAAACCAATGTATGAAAGAGGGGGTCCAACCAATTTATTCAGAAAACTAAGAAATCCAAAGCAAACAAAAAACCAAAATGAAAACAAAGAATAAGACGCTCCAAGAACAACACAACTATGCATGAAACAATAAAAATGAAGCGTTTGGAAGAAACCTGGGATTTTTATTGTTGAAGTGGGGGATGCCTAGGGCATCTCCATGCTTTGACTCTTGTACTTCTTGGATATTTTTTGGGGTGACACGCGTGGCATCCCCAAGCTTGAGCTTTAGTCCATCCTTCATCTCATTACTCATTCCTTTCATACACCTGAATTGTTTTCCTTCATACAAAACTTCACATGATCTTTATTAGCAACATTAGTGCACTCAAGATAATAAGTCTTAAGGTTCAGTTTTAACACCAAATAAACTTCCATTAGAACACTAGCTACTAAAGCACTTCCCTCAAAAAGCTCAATTCCTCAAAAGAACTCAAAGAGGAACCAACAAGAAGCAAATGCAGAAAATGACAGAAATCTGTCAAAACAGACCAGTAGGTAAAGACGAATTTTTTTAAATACCTTCAGTTGCTCAAATCAAAAAGTGTTGAACTAACGAAAGTTAGATAACAAGCTGGGGCAGAAGCACAAAAATTCACGCCTCAAAAAGACGTTCATAGATTTTACACGAATTTTTACGGTGAAGCATAAAAATCTGTTTCAGGACAGCAACTTTCCCAATCATTACTTCTCTCTCATTAGAGGTTACTCTTGGCACAAAAAGCAAATAAAAAGGATAAGGAGCGGTTATTTCTGAATTAGTAACTTCCAAGACTCATATAAAACTTTTGGGTTATCTCCCAATAAGTACTTTTCTTTAACGCCTTTAAGTTAGGCATGATATTTTGAGAAGATGCTCACATAAGAAATATGAATTGAAGTAAAAGAGATCATCAAAAAGCAAATTCAAAACACATTTAAGTCTAACCCACTTTCTATGCATAGGAATCTTGTAAAGAAACAAGTCATGAAAGCACAAAGCAACAAGCATAGGAAAGCAAAACAAGTGCAACTTCAAAATTTTCAACATAAAGAGGTGGAACTTAATATTATTGAGATGCATAAAACCATGTTTCCCTCTCTCATAATAACTTTCAGTAGCATCATGAATAAAATTAACAATATAACTATCATATGAAACATTCTTATCATGAGCCACATGCATAAAAGAATTAATACTCCCCACATAAACATAGGCATTCTTATTAATTGTAGTAGGAGTAAATTCAACAAAATAGCTATCATTATTATTTTCATCACCATAATCATCAAATATAGGAGGCATATTATAATCATAATTAATTACCTCATCAATAGTAGGTGGACTGAAAATATCACATTCATCATTGCAATCATCATAAGTTGGAGGTTTGGTATCATCATAAGGAATAGAATAGCTATCTTCCAAAGCTGAGGAACTAAAAAGATCATTTTCATAAAAACTAGCTTCCCCAAGCTTAGATTTTTCCATAGCATTAGCAATAATGGTGTTCAAAGAATTCATACTAATAACATTGCTATTAGCATGCAAATAAAGTTCCATAGGTTTTTAATTTTCTCTTCAAACACTTCATGTCCTAACTCAAGATAAATACTATAAAGCTCTCTAATTTTGTTGTTGTTTTCCATTAAGCCTAACTAGTGAAAACAAGAAACAAAAAGACAAAATTGCAGAATCTAAAGGAAATAACTTCGAGCACTCACACCGGAGGATGTGAGTACCTTTTACCTTACCTCCCCGGCAATGGCGCCAGAAAATAGGCGCTTGCCATGGGAGGTTCTTCTTCTTTAATCCTCCGGTGTGAATACCTTTTACCTTACCTCCCCAGCAACGGCGCCAGAAAATAGTCTTGATGTCTACGCACTTCTATTCTTGTAGACAGTTGTTGGGCCTCCAAGTGTAGAGGTTTGTAGAACATCAGCAAGTTTTCCCTTAAGTGGATCACCCAAGGTTTATCAAACTCAGGGGGGAAGTGTTCAAAGGTATTCCCTCTCAAGCAATCCTGCAATCAAGAAACAAGAAGTATCTTGTGTCCCCAACACACCCAATACACTTGTCAGGTGTATAGGTGCACTAGTTTGGCGAAGAGATAGTGAAATACAAGTGGGATGGATAATTATAAGTGGTAACGGTGATAGAAAATAGCTTGCTGGCGTGTGGTTGACGTGGGAAAATACTAAAGGCAAACTGAAATAAAGATGAAAGCAAGCAAACATGTACAGATATAATTGCAAACGGTGTTTCAATGCTTAGAAACAAGGCCTAGGGATCATACTTTCACTAGTGAAAACTCTCATATAAATATCTTCTCTTTATGATACTACTCTTAACTACTCTCCGGTTGGATGCTCTAATCGATGGTAGGGCTATAACAGCACACCTCAAAGTCTGCTTTCCCCATCTAGATAACTCCACACTGTCACCTTGAGCACTAGATGGTTCAAACAAACACCACAATTCATAAAGACATCCAACTCCAAATATAACTCATAACAAGTATTTGTAATCTCTAGCCTAAGTGCCACCATGGTGTGCACGCTGTCACTTTAACACACATAGGGAGAGCAGAGATCTATTAAAGCACTTAAGTAGCAAGGTAGATCTACTTGATTACAAAGCTCATGATCACAATATGGTCATGCATAGAGAGATGAACACATAGCTACCGGTAGAACCCTTAGCCTTGAGAGAGAACTACTCCCTCCTCATCATGGGAATCAGCAACGGTGATGGAGATGGTGGTAGAGATCGATGGAGATGGCTCCGAGGGCACTTCCCCGTCCCGGCAGGGTGCCGGAACAGAGACTTTCTGTCCCCAAAATCTCCCCTTCGATGGTGGCGGTGATGCGGAACTTTTCGTGGCTGGAGGCTTGATGATTTAGGGTTTTTGCATCGGGAGGCTCTTATAGGCGAGAGGTGAGACCGAGGGGGTCCCGGAGGGGCCCACACCACCCCCTGTCACGGCTTGGCATGGCCCGCGCCACCAGGTGGTGTGGCCAGCCCCTGGCCCCTCTCCGTCTCGTCTTCTGGCTCCGTGAGTGTTCCGGTAAAATATCGACTTTGGCTTTTGTCCGGTCCAATTCCGAGAATATTGATTTTCTGACTTTCCTGGAACCAAAAACAGCAGAAAACAGGCAACTGGCACCGTGGCATCTTGTTAATAGGTTAGTTCCAGAAAATGTGTAAAAGTACTCCAAAGTATGGACAAAACATAAGAAAGTAGATAAAACCAAGCATGGAACATCAAAAATTATAGATACATTTGCAATGTATCATGAAGCACAAAAATCTGTTTCGGGACAGCAACTTCCCAAATCTTACTTCTCTCTCATTAGAGGTTGATCTTGACACAAAAACCAAACAAAAAGGATAAGGAGAGGTTATTGCCGAAATAATAACTTCCAAGACTCAAATAAACAAAAACTGAAAGCAAAAGAAATATATTGGGTTGTCCCAAAAACTCTTTCTTTATAGCCATTAAGATGGGCATGCTAATTTCAATGATGCTCACATAATTATATGAATTGAAGTAAAAGAGAGCATCAACAAGCAAAAAAACACATGTTTAAGTCTAACCCACTTCCTATGCAAGGGAATTTTGTAAGAAAATAAATTGTTGAAACCAGAGGTTGCTAGCATAGGAACGCAAAACAAGTGCAACATAAAGACTTTCAGCATAAAGCGAGGAAGCTTAATATTATTGAGATGCATAAGAACAGTCTTCCCTCTCTCATAATAACTTTTAGTATCATGCATAAATTTAACGATATAACTATCACATGAACCATTGTAGCAATGATCACTTATCCTAACAGAAAACACATGGACACTAGCTCTCATAACACTACTTTGTGAAACAATATTAAAATTATCCTTACAGAGGATAGTGTGTCCATCTTCTACATATTTAGTGAAAAAGTCTTTCACATTTGCTACTACAGGTTCAACATCCACTTGTTCATCAGGTTCAACAACTTTATTTGTACTTTCATTAACCATACTAGCTATCATAGAACATTCCTTTATCTTAACTGAGAAAGGCATTTTCTCAATGTAAGGTTTAGGTAAAACATGATTAGTAGTATAAACTTGAGTATTTCTTGTAGGAACACAATTAGCAATATCTTTATATGGCTCATGATACTTATTCCATTTCTTTTTAGGAATTTCAATATAGGAAGCAAAAGCCTTAAAATAAGTTGCAATAGCTTGAGAGTCTAGACCATAAGCATTGCTAATATTTCGAAAATCATCAGTTCCCATAAAAGATTTAATGCATTCATAATCATAATTTATACCTAACTTTCTTCCTTTATCATTCTCCCATGTTTCAGCATTGTCTTGAATACGGTCTAGAAGATCCCATTTAGCCCCTTCTTCCATGCGTGTAAATGATCCAGCGCAATAAGCATCCAATATAACCTTATCATGAAGAGAAAGCCTTGCATAAAAGTTATTGATAATAATATTGTTGGGGAGCTCATGAATAGGACATTTGAGCATTAGTAACTTCAATCTCCCCCAAGCTTGAGCTGTAATCTCTCCATCAAGATGCTAAAAGTTGTATATTTGATTCTGATCTTTATGAATCTCACTAGGAGGATAAAATTTTGAATAAAAGAGAGGTACTACTTCCTCCCATTCAAGAGCTTGACCATTCTTCAACAGCTTGTACCATTCTTTAGCTCTTCTTTTAGTGATAATGAGAATAACTTCTTCTTGACTTGATCTGTTGTAATACCTGCACACTTGAACAACCCGCATAATTCGTGTATAAAGAGCAAATGATCACCGGGATGGACAGTTCCATCTCCAAAATAGTAGTTATCCATAACACGATCAACAATTCTTGTAGGTATTTTAAAATTATCATTTTAGCAGGTGTAGATTAATCTACTACCTTAGCAGTGCTGGTAGTATTACGAAATAAGAAACTAAGTGAATTATCCATATTGAAATGAAGTAACTAACAGAAATAAAAAATACTCACAGTAGAAGTTTCCTTTACCAGTTCCACTCTCCAATAGCGCTTCACTCCCCGGCAACGGCGCTAGAAAATAGTCTTGATGACCCACAAGTATAGGGGGTGTATCGTAGTATTTTCGATAAGTAAGAGTGTCGAACCCAACGAGGAGCAGAAGGTGTTGACGAGTAGCTTGGAGCAGGAATTCTCTGTATATACTTAGCAAACAGATTTTTAGGGGGTTTTGATAATGCAGATAAATAAAGTACGAGTAAATAAAAGACAATAATAATAGATGCAGCAAGTGGCCCAATCCTTTCTTTAGCAAAGGACAAGCCGGTTGTATTACTTAAGATGACCAAACATTCTCAAGGACACATGGGAATATCGTCAAGTGCTTTCGCTTCATATAGTTGATTAATCTTCTTTCGTTTGATAAGTGTTTTGTGGGTGAACCTGTGCTAATGTACCAACCTTCCTAGGACTAATACATACTTGTGATTAAACCCCTTGCAAGCATCTGCAAGTACAAGAAAGTAATTAAGATAAAAACCTAACCACAGCTTTAAACTCTGAGATCCTACACTCCCTTGTGCAAAGGTTTCCTAACGGGGGTTCAGGTTTCTATCACTCCGGCAACCCCTACGATTAGTAGCCGAATACATAATGCATTCCCCTAGGCCCATAAAGGTGAAGTGTCATGTAGTCGACGTTCACATGACACCACTAGAAGAATAATGATACATTGCAAATGTATTTATAGTTTTTGATGTTCCATGCTTGGTTTTATCTACTTTCTTGTGTTTTGTTCACACTTTGGAGTACTTTTCATATGATTTCTTGGACTAACCTATTAACAAGAGCCACAGTGCCAGCTGCCTGTTTTCTGCTGTTTTTGGTTCCAGGAAGTCAGAAAATGAATATTCTCGGAATTGGACAGGACAAAAGCCAAAGTTATTATTTTACCGGGGGACACTTGGATCCAGAATACGAGACGGAGAAGGGCCAGAGGGCGGCCACACCACCTGGCCGCGCGGCCAGGCTTGGCCCGCGCCAGGGGGTGGTGTGGCCAACCCAGGCACCCCCTCGGCCTCTCCTTCCGCCTATATATTGCCTCTGATACGGAAACCCTAAGTACCCGATCAAAATTCCATGAAAGAGTCTATAGCCGCTGTCATCTCCATCCCTAGATCAGGAGGGATCTGAAGCTCTTCCCAACACCCTGTCGAAGAGGGGAATTCACCCTGGAGGCCTTCTTCATCATCATGCAAGCCTCCGGTGTGATGCGTGAGTAGTTCATCTCTAGACTACGGGTCCATGTAGTAGCTAGATGGCTGGTTCTCCTCCTTTGTGCTTTCATGTCTAGATCTTGTGAGCTCCGTTCATGATCAAGATCATCTATTTTTAATCCATACATGTTGTGTTTGCGGGGATCCGATGGATATTAAGATGCTATTTTAGATTGATTATTGATTCTATCATGTCTTTGTTATTTGTGATCTTTCATGCTTTCCGTTGTTAGTAGCTATCTTGGCCAAGTAGATGCTAGCAAATCCAAGAGTTAGTATTTATGCTCGATAGTGGGTTCATGCCTCTGGTAATCTGGGGAAGTGACAGAAATATCTAAGGTACTAGATGTGATGTTGCTACTAGGGAGAAAACAACAATCCTTTGTTCATAGAACAATAGTATTGTTTACTTTACACGCAATTTGTAAACCAATAATCTGTTGCTTGCAACTTAATACTGGAGGGGGTTCGGATGATAACCTGAAGGTGGATTATTAGTCATAGATGCAGTTGGATGGTGGTCTATGTATAATGTTGTAATGCCCAATCAAGTCTCAAAGGAGTCAAGATGATTAGTATATGCTTGTATGCTTTCTCGATGTTTTTCAATTGCCCCGCTGTAATTTGTTCACCCATCATGTTATCTACTTTAAGGAGAGCCACCTCTAGTGAACTATGGACCCCGGTCCTTTCTTTTACATACAATCTATAAACTGTTTACTTCTTTGTGTTTACTTTCTGCAAACTATTACTTCCTTCCATTCGATATGTTTAATCCTCTGTTTTCAGCAAAACCGGTGAGATTGACAACCTCATCGCAAGTTGGGGACAGAGTTCTGTGGTTGTGTTGTGCAGGTCTCCACGTTGCTGCTGGCACCGGTAGTGCGCCCTGCCAACGTTCAGCTAGCTACACCTTTGGGAGGTTTCCTTGCTCCTACTGGATTGATAGCCTTGGTTTCGTACTGAGGGAAAACTTACTGTTGTGCTCATCATACCTTCCTCTTGGGGTTCCCCAACGAGCTCGTTAATACACGAGTCAGCAAATAACACCACAACTTAAATAACAAACTATTGAATCTTTCTCAACACAATTCCACTACTAACAACATGACTTCTCCCATGTCCTCAAGAACTGAACGAACTACTCACAAGACATCATATGGATCAAGATCAGAGATGATATAATGATAAGTAACAATCTGAACATAACAATAATTTAATGGGGTTCCGCTCAATAGCATCAACTACAACAAGTAATCAACACCGGGAAAGTTTCCCCTAAAAACTATGCAAGATTCAACCCAATGGTTACATCGGTATGGAGTGGTGATGATGGTGCTGGTGGAGATGATGATGGACATGATGATGATGATTATCCCGATGAAGTCCAGCTTGATGGTGGTGTTGATGGCGACGATCTCCCCTCTCCGGGAAGGAATTTCCCCGACAGATTTCTGCCTGCCAGAGAGCTCTTTCTCTCTCCACAGTTTTCCGCCCCACAGAGGCGGCGGAATCTTTCTGTGGTTGCTCTCCGAGTCTTAGGGTTTCATGGGTATAATATACACCAAAGGGGAGAGCCGGAGGTAGGCCAGGGTGGCCACACCACCTAGTGGCGCGACCTAGGGTAGCCCGCGCCAGGGGGTGGTGTGGGCCCCCCGTGGCCCAACTCCGCTCCCCCTTATGGCGTCCTTTGTCTTCTGGAAAAATAGGATTTTCCATGTATTTTCTGGAATTTTCTGATCTTCACGAATTTCGCCTCCAAACAGTGCCTTTTCCATCAAAATCCTGACTACAGCGGTCCATCCTCCAAAAGTAATCAACCATGCAAAAACAGATGAAATAGCATAAGTATCATCTCTTAATATGAAATATATCAATGAATAACAGTAAATTATGATATAGAATAGTGATGCAAAATGGACGTATCAACTCCCCCCAAGCTTAGACTTCGCTTGTACCCAAGCGAAAACTGATCTCAATAAACATGACCTCAGATTTATGGAGTGAAGAGTCGATAAAAGAATACGGACAAGAAGCATCACATTCATCAATACACAAATCATAATAGAAAACAAGTCACTATTATATAACTTAACTTCTAATAAGTAAAGGAAACACAATAAAGATACATAAAGTAAATCATAATTGGTAATGGCAAACTTTGCTCTTGGTCAAAGAATAGTTAACAATTTGCAGGAGTTCAATCAGAAAGAGGTTTTCAATGATAGGTTTCAAATTAATATTCACTAAGATAAGAGCAATATGCAAAACAAGGAACATAAGAAACATGATTGAATAAATCATCATATACAACAAGATCTCATGGTCTAAGGATCATCATACTTCATTTCTAACTACTGCAACGTGAAATTTGCGACCTGGTCGTGTTGTAATACTTATATGGGTAATGTCCATCACATCATATTATTAATAATATGACTTCATTGTCAATTGGCATAAATGCACCATGATCAGAAAACCTTGATCATCAGTTGGACAATGAACTAGTTGTATATAGGCTACTAGGGACTATTGGTTTATTTACATACCACACATGTATCAATGTTTCCTAGTGATACATTTATAGCATGGTATGAAACTATTATGAACCGATTAATATGATAATAAACACTCTTCATTATTTGCCTCTAGGGCATATCTCCTTCACAGAGCCTCTGAGATATGCAAACGCACAGCGCAACAACATATGCAAACGTAACATACAAGTTGTTTGATTGGGCTTAAATCTAGTTTTTGGATTCGGGCTCATAAGCCAGAAACACTTAAATGGGTGCTTTTTAGATTTAACTGGACATATAGTTGTATGATGTTATAAGCCAAAAGCTAAAATCAAAAGAACCTATTTAGGTGCTTTTTTGCTTATAAGCCAAAAGCTATAAGCCACAAATAATCCCAACCAAATAGCCCATTTCCAGTTAACATCCAAAATCCAAAACCAAAATCACCTATTTAGATGCTTTTGTGTCTTATAAGCCAAAATCCAAAATCCATATTTAAGACTAACCAAACAGTCTGGCTTTGGCTTTTGAGTTTTATCATTTAGATTTTGGATTCTAGCCTATAAGCCACAAAAAAACCTAAATGTGTGCTTTTGGTGTTGGCCTTTGGCTTTTAACTAGACATAGCTGTATGATGGTATAAACCAAAAGTCAAAATCAAAAGCACATATTCAAGTGCTTTTGTGGCTTATAAACCAAAAAGCACCTATTTAGATGCTTTTGTGGCTTATAAGCCAAAATCCAAAAGCCATATTTAAGCCCAACCAAATAGCCCAATAATCTCATGTCTAAGGAATATGATACTATACAATGAACAAATATGCAATTTAAACACTATGACACGATCTAATTGCTTTGCTTAGTTTTGGTTTGTCCATCATGTCTTTATCCTGATGTCATGATACCGTTATTAATCAACAACTCATGTCCATGGTTAGAAAACCATAACCATCATTAATCAATGAGCTAGCCTAGTAGAGGCTTGCTAGGGACTTGGTGTTTTTTATGAAACCACAAAAGTATTAAGTCTTTTTAATAGGGACTTGGTATTTTTTATGAAACCACAAAAGTATTAAGTTTTTTTAATACAATTATAGCATGGTATATAAATATTTATCATGAACTAGAAATATGATAATAACAATTTTATTATTATCTCCACGACATATTTTGCAACACACTATGTCCCATCTATGTCGCCTCCCAATGAGGTTCCGGCAAATAACTTTTCATAGTCATTTCCTTCTCTACCTATCCCTCACGACCCATTGTTGGGCTATCCATCTAGGGCATCCCACCATCCCATAAAGTTTCCTCTAAAGATCATCTTTGACTCGCCCTTGTCGTGACCCACTACCCTATTTCTCCCATGACCAAGGACCAAGGGACAATCACTGTCATCATTTCTTTGTTACCTCTCTTTCCAAATCTCGAGTATTCACGTGAACACTAAATCCTAACTTACATGGATTCATCTCTACAAATGAAACTCGACATGAATCCTAATAAGTAAGTTTCTCGAACTTTTACTACGTGTAACTTGATTAGGATGCATATAATTGTACCATAGTTTTTCCCGAATGAAATAAATACAAACACAACGATCAAAATTAAATAGGGTGAATACCACGCACAAACTTTTTTGGGGTACCTTGTAGTTCACTATGATCCTACTAATGTCTGTATACACACCCATATCTGGATATAAATGCGCACATCCTTTTTTATACTATGGTCCTATGGTCCTATTAATGTATGTATACACACTCATATGTGCATGGAGTATATTAAACCATGCACATATAAATTGATTTTCATTAAGCGTCACAATGTATCACAATCTCGCCACACGTCTTCCATCCCCATCACCAACCTTGATTTCCTCGCAATACTTGTCCCGAGCCATTTTTTTGGTATTCAGTTAATTCCCTCCACATTTATACTATGTTTTACGAAAAAACAAGGAGGTTCTTTTATATGTAAGCCGCTCTAGGTATTTAGATATAGATCCAACAGTCTCCTCTACTATCACATAAATCTAACCTCTTACGGACATACCATCAATCCTAATCATCCCCTCCTCTCGTCACCCACATCCCATTGCCTGTTAGCCCTTGCTCCACCATGGAATGTCGATGTCGCCTCCCAAGGAGGTCTCCGTCGAACTCTTTCATAATTGTTCCCTTCTACCCGTCCTTTAGAACTCATTCTTGGCCCTACTAGTGATAACCTCCCACCATCCCACAAATATTCTCATCAAACCCATCTTCAACCCGCCTCGCCATCACACTACCCCTCCCCCAACCAAGGTACAATCATTGTCATATCATCTCACTAACACGAGACGATATGGTAGGAAAACATGAGACTATTGTAGGAAAGCCTTTCATTTTTTAGATGTAGATCAAGCAGTCTTGCTCCATTGCTATATAAATCTGACCTCTTACGATCTTGCCATCAAGATCTAATCACCCCTTCCCCTCTCGCTGCCACCCATGACGCCTCTTACCCATCGCTTCACCATGCCCCATTAATGTCACCTCCTAAGGCAGTTCCGGTGAATTACTCCTCCATAGTTGTTCCCTTCTCTACCTATCCCCAATGACCCATTATTGGTTTATCCATTGATGGCATCCCACCATCCAACAAGGATTCCTCTCAAGCTCATCTTCGACCCACCCTTGTCGTGACCCACTACCCTCTTTCTCCCCAGGACCAATGCGTAATTACTATCATTACATCTCATCATCGTTTCTTTGCTACCCCTCTTTACAAATCTCGAGCCTTAGAATGAACCCTAAATCCTTACTTACATAGATTCATCTCAGCTAATGAAGCTAGTGATGACTCCTAATAAGTAAGTTTCTCGAACTTTTACTACATGTAACTTTATTAGGATACATATAACTACACCGTAGTTTTTCCCCGAAATGAAATAAATAGAAACACAACAATCAAAATTAAATAGGGCCAATACCACACAAAAATTTTCTCGGTACCTCCTAGCACTATGATCCTATTAATGTGTGTATACACACCCATATCTAGATTTAAATGCACCATGCACATAGAAATTGATTTCCATTAAGTGTCACAATGTATCACAATCTGGCTACACACATCTTCCATCCCCATCGCCGACCCTGATTTCCCCTGCAATACTTGTTCCATATCATTTTCTTGGTATTCAATTAACTCACAGTTGGATTTTCCTCCGCAATTATACCACGTATTCCATGAACAAAATATCACCAAAATAATATCCTTCCAGCATAATAAATACATGACAGCTCGAGCAGCGCAGGTGAACACTCTAACTCATCTAGACCATCCATTTCCCCTCATCTTTTCTAACTGAAAGTTAGGGTTCCTAGCCAAATTTTACAAAACTAATTGCTCGCCTACACAAACCTCTTGTCTAACGACCCACAAAACCCAAGCCCAAGGTTTTCCCATCGATCCATACCAAGCCAGGAAAGCAAAACAGAAACACACACAAAAAAAGGGGGTGGGCACAGAGAAGGAAACAAACCAAAACCAAATGGAAAGGTCCAAAAAAAAAATTAATATAAAAAAATTCCAAAAAATCCGGCATAGGAAAATCCACCGCCGAAAATATATAAAATGGGAGGGGAGAGAGGCGAAGGGGAAAACCAGGAGGCAGCGTCCAACGAGCGAGCCAAGGGTTTTTGAGTACAACACACCCTCCCCCTCCCCCTCCCCGCTCCCCACTCCTCCTCCTCGTCCTTCCCCTGAAAATTCAACCTAGCCACGAGCCGGGCACCGTCGGGCGGCGCGCCACCGGGATCCTCGAATCGTGCCTGTGATCGCGTGGTGCCGAGGGGGGTCGATTCGGGGCCTGCCGCGGGCCCTGCAGGGTTAGATCCGGGGGTGGACCCGCGCCGCCGCGGCGGGATGGCCGCCACCGGCGAAGACGGCGGCGGTGGCGGTGGCGGTGGGGGTGGGGACAAGATGAAGCTGCTGTGCAGCCTGGGCGGCCGCATCCTGCCGCGGCCCGGGGACGGGACGCTGCGGTACGCCGGCGGCGACACCCGGATCGTGTCCGTGCCGCGCGGGGTGGCGCTGCAGGACCTCCTCGCGCGCCTCTCCGACGCGTACGGCGGCGCCACGGGCCCGCACTTCGCGGTCAAGTACCAGCTCCCCGACGAGGGCCTCGACGCGCTCATCTCGGTCTCCTCGCCCGAGGATCTCGACAACATGGTCGAGGAGTACGACAAGCTGGCCGTCGCCAGCCCTAAGCTGCGGGTCTTCATCTTCCCCATCTTCGATGCGGCGTCTGGGGACGAGGCCTCTGAGGGCGGCGGGGGGTTTGATGCTGGGTTGAGGTATCTCGAGGCTGTGAACGGCATTGTGCGCAAGGATAGCATCGCAAGCCTGTCGTCCACGCAGTGCTCCGATGGGGGGGCTCCTGCTCCTACCCCTGCTGCGCCTTCTGGAGCAGGCGGCGGCTCCCCGTCCGCTGCCGTCTCCCCCACATCCACCTGCTCCTACGACGCCTCGAGATCGGCGTTTACTGTGGCGCCACCTCCGCAGCAGCCGCTTGTTGATGTCTTCAGCAATGCAGCTCCCGCGCCTGTCCCCGTGAAGCCGCAGGAGAGTGCTGCTGAGATGAGGGCGGCCCCACAGCCAAACCCGCATCCCCAGCCGCATCCGGAGGCGGCAAGGTACCGGCAGCCACTCTCACAGCTACCACCACTGCCACCCGTGTTCATGAATGATCATAGAGAAGCTATGCAGGGTCTGAATCAGCCGCCACCAGAAAACACGACCTGGTTTCAGGACTGCAATATGTGCGTGAAGGCTCTGCCTCACGCTCACTCTGATCCAGTCATGAATGATTATGGCAGCGATGTGCATGGCGGGGCTGTGCCTGAGCCAATGCCGGTGTTCATGAGCCTGCGGCCTGAAGATGTGGCAAGGATCATGATGGCGGAACGGCAAGTGCCTGCTCAAATGGGGGCTTATGGATACACACATATGCATCCTGTGCAGCATGGCATTACCAACCCGGTGCCCGTTGATCCAGCTAGCTTTCATCAGCATGTCTATCTGCAGCAGCAGCAGCAGCAACAACAACACCAGCAACAACACCAGCAACAGCAGCAGCAATTTTCTCCACATCAGGTGCCGTCAACTTATGGATTTAACCATAACCCTGTGATGCCTAATGAGATGGTTTCTCCAAATTCTGCCCATTCTGATATTGCGAGCTCTCATCAACAATCTATGCTGCATCAATTGCCTTCAGCCCATGGAATGGCGCAGTACTTAGTGAGGCCAAGTAATAATCCCAATAATCCGCTGGAAGGTGAAGGTAGTTTAAGTGGCAATTCTAGGCATCGTGAGGATGGACATGTCCTTCTTGATAACATGCAGACAGTGGCACCTGTGCCTGCCCCAAGCTATATGGTGAATGTGGACAGGATGATGGATTCACTACGGGTGAGCCCCAACGAGTCTCGCTCTCCTGAACAAAGGATGTATGCTGAGAATGGTTTGCCCCAGAACGCAATACAAGAATACACTCAGAGCAACACGAACACCTTTTTTGATGTCAATGAACCAAAGGTAGTGCCTCCAACTGAATCAGTGCCACCACCTTCTGTGGCCAGTCCTTATATGCATAATCTCCAGCATGCCAATGTTGGCCATATGCCACATATGGTGAGCATTGGGGGACCGTACCCCAGTTATGTTGCTGCTACAATCGGGCATGGGGGTGTGCCTCCATCAGCTTACGGTGTTGATCTTTCGTATGCAAAAGCCACTGTCAACCCAATAAGTGAGCAGAAGGATGTTTTGCCTGAAGTTTATCACAAGGAAGCTCCACATGAGCCTGTTCCTCCTTCGAACACTAATGCTCAGGTACCATTACAAACACCAGCATTGTCAAATCATGTTCCAAACGTCGAGCAACACCAGGAATCTGGTTTACCAGGCCAACAGTTGAACAGTGCACATGTGCTGCCACCAAGACCTAAGAGGGTACCAAGCAGGGAGAACATCAGCTCAAAGGATGCCCATTCCCAAAATTCGTTGTTGAATTGCAAAGGGCCAGATTTGAATATCCCAGCGGAGGAACAATCATATCACAAAGACGCTCATGCAGAACAAGCTCGGTTTGTTAAAGGTTCAATGCTTAACAATACTTCCAACTATATCTTGCTAGTATATCTGTATATGTACTTAATGAGTTGTAAGTGATGAATTCATATTCTTTTCTTCATGAATCCAGGCGATGGTATTACTAATCCAGACTTGCTGGGTATGGAGGATGGTCTAGCAGCATTTGAGCCACCACCTCCTTTGTTGAAAGAAGGGCATGGGGCTGTCAATAATAAAGTAGATGGACAAGCTCATGCCAATGAGGTCAGGTCGAAAATTCTTAGTTCATGTATATCCTGATGTATGTCATCGTTAGTGCTAAATAAGATAAATACATGCAGGTTACCAAGAGCAAACCAGCAGATTGGGTTTCAGGATTACCAGTAACAGATGAGCTTGGACGCCTGCAGGTTACAATCAGGAAGCATATCTTATTCATCATGCACAGCTTTAATATAAAGCAATATTTTTGTACCAACCACATGTTCATGTTTCAGATTATAAAGAATGATGACCTGGAAGAACTCCAAGAACTTGGTTCTGGAACTTTTGGAACTGTGTATCATGGTAAATGGAGGGGCTCGGATGTTGCAATAAAAAGAATCAATGAAAGATGTTTTGCTGGGAAGCCATCTGAGCAAGACAAAATGGTATACTTTTCAATCATACTTACGATTTCCTTTTATTTCCTTATGCTTGTCCTTGTACTGATAGGTCCTGAATATTTGCAGCGGCATGACTTCTGGAACGAAGCATCTAACCTTGCAGATCTACACCATCCCAATGTTGTGGCATTTTATGGTGTTGTTCTAGATGGGCCTGGGGGGTCCATCGCCACGGTTACAGAATACATGGTTAATGGTTCACTTAGGACTGCTTTGTTGAAGAATTCCAAGTATGTCCACTGTTTATATGTCTAGCTCTCTAACATACCTTTTATAAGTATATGATGTATCAATCTGTCCACATCATAATAAGCAGAAACTTACAATCTTACATGAAGTTGAGATTAAAATTCTTTGCACGTGCAGGAGCCTCGATCGACGGAAGAGACTAATCATTGCCATGGATACAGCTTTTGGAATGGAGTACTTGCATAACAAAAACATAGTGCACTTTGACCTAAAAAGTGACAATTTACTTGTTAATTTAAGGGATCCTCAACGCCCAATATGCAAGGTAAGAAGCATAATTCTTCTGTTTTATTTTGGTGTTGGCTGTTGTACTGCGTTGTTAGACTATACTTTCTTCTCTTCTGTATTCTATTCTTGATGTTGGGCAATCCATCGTATATTGACTTTGCAAATTAGGCACTGGCTAGTGATAATTTCGTAGGATAATAGCCCCTCATACATGCAGTCTATTCCTTAGTTGGAACACACAGTTCTGATAGGCATTGGCTAGTGATAATTTCGTAGGATAATAGCCCCTTATACATGCAGTCTGTTCCTTAGTTGGAACACACAGTTCTGATAGTCATATGGACATTCGGGTCGGCTGTTAGATAATTGCTGATAGATCTTGGACTTTTATGTGGGCAAGAATGTACTTCTGCTTATGCAATTGATGAGTTGCATCATAAAACAGGCACCCTTGACTTAGATTTAGGTGGGGATTATTATAGCTAAACTTTAAGGCACCTTTCGTTGACATTGGAAGGAACATAGGGTACGTAGGGAGCCGCCCTCGTCGTGGTAACTAATTATACATTCTTAACAGTATAATAAGGACACATGTATATAAATCCTAACCACGTGAAGTGACTATATTTTCGGTGTATCTACTATCTGATAACAAGCACCTGTTTTCATAGACTAAACAAGTACTTCTTTGTCATCTGAAATCTTGTCATTATTGACTGTATCAACATTATTTATGGATAATTAAGGCTTTGGTGTTTAATATTTTGCACGTGTCGCATGCAAATGCAAATATTGCCCATGCAAACTGTCGGCAAACTGGATCAATCCATGCAAACAAATTGACTTTTATGTCATTTAGGTTAACACCCTTCCTTTTTTCAATTTAATTGCAATGGTTTTCTTGGATGATGCAGGTTGGTGATCTTGGACTTTCGAAAGTGAAGTGTCAGACACTCATCTCCGGTGGTGTGAGGGGAACGCTTCCATGGATGGCACCAGAACTTTTGAATGGAAGTAGCAGCTTGGTCTCTGAAAAGGTGTGCTAATCTACTTGTATATTTCTGCTGTCTCTCTTTCATATAGAGCTCTATATCCAGGTTCACGTATAACTCACACATTAATGTTGACATGTTCCCCTCAGGTTGACGTCTTCTCCTTTGGGATTGTTCTGTGGGAACTCCTCACAGGAGAAGAACCATATGCAGATTTACACTACGGTGTTATTATTGGTGGGTACAAATCATCCATGATGCAATGCCCTCATAGAAGAAACTACATGTGCACTATAGATAGTCAAAGTCTGACATGAACTGTTCTCTCGTTGGCAGGAGGCATCGTGAGCAACACTCTTCGACCACAGGTGCCCGACTCGTGCGACCCAGAGTGGAGATCACTGATGGAGCAATGCTGGGCAACAGAACCATCAGAACGGCCAAGCTTTACCCAGGTTGCTGTCAGGCTGCGCTCCATGGCCGCATCCCAGAAGGTGCAATCCTAGTAGGGGGCATCCGTCGACAAGCTGCTCTTCCCATACCGCGTATCTAGGAAAAAAAATCCGGTGCTGATATACATGGCTTTTTCATCGTGTCCCTCTAGGATCTATCTGTTCATACCCCTTCATTGTTTCATACCTTGTAATCATAACCACCAGCCCGTGTCCGTTTGTCTAGAAGCACCGCGATGGATGGATGGACCGTCGTCCCGGATCATCCGTATTCTTTCATTTATACCCTTGGCTTTAGAGGCGTGCTCCAATAAGCTTAGGTCTGCTGTCAGTTATAGAGTCCGATATTTATATTTTTTTTCTTCTTTGCTTCTTTGTCCCCCGCCCCCCCTTCTCTGGGTAATAATCGAGTTGTTTGGAAGTGTCCGTGGGTCGGTTGGTCGGTCAGTTGTGAACTGGTTGTATCTGTCTGGGTGGTAATACAAGTTTTGGGAAAGTAAAGAGTGTTGCTTGAGTGTGTAAGCAACGCTGCTTGTTTCATTTTTGTGTGTTCGTGGTGATGTATACTGAATGGTTCAGTTGTCCTTGTAAAAAAGATACTACTGGTTGTTTGATTCCTTTGTTAGGCTATTTTGTTGTTCAGTGTCTGCCATGATTCAGTTACTTGTATAGGGAACTGGAACTGGACTCATGGGTGTTGATTCTGAGCGTTACTCTGAAGGAATCTGTGTGCACCGGTCAGTCTTGAGCCTGCGATCCATTGTTCAGAAACGCTGCATTGTTCCTCGGGATCAAGTCGGACATGGGATGGAGATGGGAGGCGACGGCGACGGCGACGTGAAGTCCGTCGGCCCATGCCGGGAGCACGTCGACGATGCGTTACGGTTGGAACGGGATGCGCATGTGGTGTGCCTACCGACGGCGACCCGTGATGGCCGGCTCGTCCAACGTGAGCTGACACGGTGCGCGCCTCGGGGCACGCGTACGTAGTACGTATGTGCACGCCTACCCAGTAGTCCGGATCCCCCGCTTCCAATGGAGCGGCCACCCAGATCTAGCCTCGCGAGTCGGAGCAGATCGTGGTGGTAGTTGTACTAGTACTACTAGTATCGTACAGTAGTTCGATCGTGATCCCCAGGAAACGGGCGTCTCGTCCGCGGAGCTAATAGCACGGTTGGGTGGACCTCCTCCGTGAAGATCAGGGGACTGATCTCGTTCGTAAGGGCGTCTGCCTAAACAGACGTGCTAGTTTTAGTCCATCGGCCCGCGGACAGTTTTTCAGCCGCTGTCCGGCCTGGACGAGGGATAGCCTCAGCGGCCTGACTATTTTTTTCTTCCATATACCATCTCAATTTTGTTTCATATACAGTACTCCCTCCCGTCCATAATAAGTGTCGCTCCTTTAGTACAAAGTTTGTACTAGCTTAGTATAAAATGAGCGACACTTATTATGGATCGGAGGGAGTAGTATAGTTCATTTCAAACAAAATTAATTTACACATAGAAATAAAAATAAAAGCAACATAAAACCTAGAAATCCTAGCTATGGCTAGGGCACCCGGAGGCACTGCTGCATACTTGTCGCCGACGAGGTCGATGTACCGCGATGGCGTCCACAACATTGGCTGCATCGACTGGTGCTGGTGCGACGGTACACTGGCATGTGGCATGGTCTGCCACACCGTGTGCCCCCACTCCAGTGCTGGCGGTGGCTGCTGGTGGTGTTGGTGCTGTCTAGGCCATGTCGATGTTGGTGCTGGTCAGGCCAGGCAGGCCAAGCCTGTTCGGGCTGATACTATGGTGGCGACGGTGGAAGCGCAGCCAACTGTTGGGCATGTTGCCACTGCTGTGCTATCATCGCCGACTCGTGCAACACCGTCGTCGTCCCTCCCAAGAGCGCCTTCTCCTCGAACGCAGACACCTCTGTGGCGATACGGAGCGCCTCGTTCGGGTCCATGTCAGGTGGCTGCAGCGGCATCACCTCCTCCTGTTTGCCTCCAACAGCAACTGCTCCTAGTCCGAGTTGTCGTCATCCAAGTTCGGCAACTGGCGGCCACCGTCCACAGGGAAGTCACCCATGAAAGAGGGCTGCCATCGCGCCTCGTGTTCCCAATCGAGGAACATGATCCAGAAGTCGGTGCAGAGGTAGGCGGGGTCATTTCGAAGATGCGATGGTAGTTGGCGGCATTGGCTGGCGATCTCATCGTCCAGCGTTGACCCATTCGATGGCACGAGCATCACCAACACCTGCACCCTGTTTAGGTGCCAGCCGCCAGGAAGGCTCACATCACGGTGCTCGTAGGGATATTTGGCCGGCCACCGCTTCCGACACTCATCCATCGGCAGGTACATCTGATATCGGTGCAGACGCAACGTGTGTGGAACATGTGCAACCCGAGCGGCAACTACGTGTGGCACAAGAAAGTCGTGTGCCATGGCACTGGAGGGAACGACGCCCGTGGGCCACGGCGAGGCGATGGAGGTGGCGTCGGTGGTCGATTATACCCATGACAGCCAGAGGATGAGTCGGCCTTGTGGTCATTCTTTGTGGTCTTCTTCCACCGAGATAACATCTTGGCTAGGCGCGGGCGACGCTTTCGAGGGATTGGTGATGACAATGCCCATGCGAAGAGGCCTCTCTTAATAGATGATACGTCCAAAACGTATCTACTTTCCCAAACACTTTTGCTATTGTTTCTTCTTTAATTTGTGTGATTTGGATACAACTAATGCGGACTAACGCTGTTTTCAGCAGAATTGCTTTGGTGTCTCGTTTTTGTGCAGGAAATCAACTTTCATAAAAAATCCCGGAAAATATCGCAAAACTCCTATTTTACCAGAAGACTCACGGAGCCAGAAGACGAGACGAAGAGGGGCCACGAGGGGCCCACACCACCTGGCCGCGTGGGCCAGGCCAGGCCACGCCAGGAGGTGGTGTGGCCGCCTCCGACTCCGCCTCGACCTCTCCTTTCGCCTATATAAGCCCTCTGACCTAAAAACAGAGGAGGGTTCGACATTTTTCCAGATAGAGTTCTGCTGCGCCGCCACCACCAGAAACCGTGATTTGGAACCAGAAACTCCGTTCTGGCACCCTGTCAAGATGGGGAATTGGAGGAGATCATCACCATATCACCACCAACGCTTCTCCATCAACCATCCATGATTCCCCCATCCATGAGTGAGTAATCCCCCATAGTAGGCTATGGGGAATGGTAGGGATTGGATGAGATCGTTCATATAATTGCATAAGATCGTTAGGGCATGGTGCCTAGTATCTATTGTTAGTGCTTTTTGACATTGTTGCAACTTGTTATGCTTAATGCTTGTCACTAGGGCCCGAGTGCCATGATTGATCTGAACATGTTATTGATTCAGGATGATAGTATTGTTTATGATCTTATCTGCAAGTTATTTACACATATTGTTGTCTGTTACCCGAGGCCCCGAAGTGACAAGAATCGGGATAACCGGAGGGGATGGCTATGATATGAGGATGTGTTTACGGAGTATTAATGCTTTGCTCCGGTGCTCTATTAAAAGGAGACCTTAATTGCCAGCAGATTCCCTTGAGGCCCCGCTGCAACGGGCTGGAAGGACAAAAGATGTTGTGCAAGTCCTCATTGCGAGCATGTATGATTATATATGGAACACATGCCTATGATTATTTAGTACTTGGATACTTTATCTTATTTATCTGCAAATTCCCTATGTCTTGATTGTTACATGAATTGTCTTGTCCATGCAACGCCCGTCTATCCATCCCTATGCCTACCGCGCTTTAATCCTACTGTTTACTGCAATTGTCACTACTGTCTTTATTTTTACTACTGCTTTTACTTTGCTATTGCTATTACAAAACTATTGCTACTGATAAACTACCGCGAGCAAGACTGTTTCCAGGTGCAGCTAAATTGACAACTCGGTCGTTAAGGCTTATAAATATTCTTTGACTCCCCTTGTGTCGAATCAATAAATTGGGTTATACTTCCCTCGAAGACTATTGCGATCCCTATACTTGTGGGTCATCAAGACTATTTTCTAGCACCGTTGCTGGGGAGCATAGCTCTATTTATTAAGTTCACTTGGAATCATTATTGTTCGCTGCTATCCATTCATCATGGGTAAAACTCGTGATGGAAAAGTTCCTATATTACCATCCACTACAAGGAGAGGTATAGTTCTGAACACCTCTATTGCTCTTGATTCACCATCTATGATGAGTAAGCTCCTTACACCACCACCACATACACATGCTACACATACTGCTACTTCTGCTGAATCTGAAATTGCTTCTGATACTTATGATGTTACTTCTACTGTGCTTGATAAAAGTGGTTCATTAGGTCCTTTCCTAGATGCTACGATTGCTAGAACTAAAGCTGGAAATACTGAAACTCCTAATGAAGATACCACTACACCTGTCAGTTCACCTGAGTCTGGAGAGAGCTATGATATTGAAGACAGTTATATAGAAATGACTGATGAATTTATTGAAGAATGTCGAAACACTCATGATACAAGTGCTATTAAGAGTCTTATTGATAGAAGTACTATTAAACCTAAATTATCTCCTAATGCTAAATTTGCTACATCTCCCATAAACATTAAAGATAAGGATTATGATTTCTCTCTAGATTTACCTTACATAACCATTGTTGAGAAAGAACCTTTTCGTGGGACTAAAAATGAAAGTGTTGTAGCACATATGACTGAGCTTTCTACCATGAGTGGCCTATTTTCTGATGATATTAAGATGCAGACCTACTTTGTTGCTAAAATTTCCCCTTTTTCACTAAAAGGAGAAGCTAAAGCTTGGTTTAATAATTTACCTCCTGGATCTATTAATAGCCCTGATTGCTTGACTGATACTTTCTTTCAGAAATATTTCCCTCCTAGTGCTCGACATGCCATTTTGCAGGAACTTTTTGATTTTAAACAGGGAGAAGAGGAGAAATTGCCTGAATCATGGGCAAGGTTTTGTGCTTTAATTCACACACAACCTGTATGTCCAATACCTAAAAACGAGCTTCTTGATATATATCATAATGGACTAACTGAAGAATCTAGGACATACCTGGATAGTTGTGCTGATTGTGTTTTTAGGAAGAGAACTCCCAAAGAAGCTGAGGAATTAATGGCTAAAATAAGCAAGAATTATGATGACTGGACTTCACCTGAGTCAACTACACCTGAGTCCACTGTGCCTGAGCCAACACCAACACCAAAGAAGAGGGGAGTTATTGAACTAAATGATGAAGTGATGAAGGAAGCTAAGAAATGTCTCAAAGAGAAGGGTATTAAATTTGAAGATGTGAAGATTCTACCTCCTATAGAAGAGTTATGTAAGCCAATCTCACACTCATCCACTATTGAGGTACACTCTCTCCAACATTTTTATGGAGGTGATATTCCTTATTCTAAACCTCCTGATCAATGCTTAGAAGAATTTGATATCTTTGTTGTTAAGCAAGATAATTTTAATAAGAGAGTGCAGAATCATTTAATGGAAAACTCTAGAGCTATTATTGAGTTGAGGGATATTGTGGAAAGAACCTCCAATGATGTTAAAATGCTTGTTAAACATTTCCAAATGGTTCAAACTCAAATTGATCAGCTTATTAAAGTACAAAAAGATTTGCTAGTTAATGCTTCTAAAGAAAAACATGCTTATGAAATTAGAACTAGAAGTGGTGCTACCACTCAGGATCCTCTATATCCTGAAGGGCATCTTAAAAGAATTGAGCAGGATTCCCAACGAACTAAAAATAGTAGTACTTCCTCTAAGAGAAAGAAAAATAAACATAAAACAATCGTGGAATCTTCTGAAACTGCTAAAGATCCTAATGGTATATCTGCTTCTGATGTTGAAACTGAGATGGTAACGTGAAAAGTGATGCTCCTGATAAAAGAGAAATTGAAGAACCTAAAAGGCACACTAAGAATACTAAGTACACTAAGGAAGATTTTGTTGCTAATAAACATGGTAGTGAAAGAGAGCCCTGGGTTAAAAAACTAATGCCTTTTCCTGATAAGAAATAGAAGTCAAAGGAAGAAAAACACAATAGTAAGTTTTGTGAGTGGATGAAACCTTTATTTCTGCAAATTCCTTTGATTGATGTTATTAAGTTACCTACTTATTCAAAGTATATGAAGGATATTGTCTCTAATAAAAGGAAGATCCCTAATGAGGAAATTTCTACTTTACTTGCTAATTATTCCTTTAATGGTAAGGTTCCAAAGAAACTTGGAGACCTAGGGATTCCAACTATTCCATGTTCTATTAAAAATAATTATGTTAGAACTTCCTTGTGTGATTTGGGAGCAGGAGTTAGTGTTATGCCTTTTTCTCTCTATAAGAGACTTCAATTGGAAAAATTAATACCAACTGATGTATCTTTGCAAATGGCTGATAAATCTACTACTATTCCTGTTGGTATATGTGAGGATATCCCTGTTCAAGTGGCTCATAATTGCTTGATATTAACTGACTTTGTTGTGCTTGAAATGCCTGAAGATGATAATATGTCTATTATTCTTGGGAGACCTTTTCTTAATACTGCAGGAGCTATCATTAATTGCAATCAAGGAAAGGTAACTTTTAATGTTAATGACAAGGAGCATAGTGTCTATTTCCCCAAGAAGATTGATAGGACTTATGGCTTAAATTCAATTGAAAATATTGAGAGCATCAAAGTTGGAGAAATATATTGTCCCATACCACGAGAAAAATATGAAATTATTATGATTGGGACTATTACTATCAAAGTTGAGGTAACACAATAATTTAAGTGAAATGCAAAGTTTTGTTTCATATAAAATTGTTTTGGTAACAAGACCTAATCAACCTTGTTAACAAAGGGATTTTAATGAACAAAATAATGTTTTCACCATGATTATCCTTGCTTACTTTTATTTTATCCTTTTTAATTTTTTGCTTTCACTTAGCTTACTTTTCTATTTTGCTAGTTGCTTGCATATTAGAGTGTCTTAGAACTTCTGAAGTTTTAGTTTTGTTTTGTAATTGCATCATTCCAAAGTCATCTTTCTGCCAGAAATCATTCATCAATACCTAAAAATTGCTCAAAAAGAAAGTTTCTCAAAAAATTCCAGAAAACTCATATTAATTTTTTACGTGAAAAAAGGCAGAGAAGTACCTAGAGTGACCCAGGGGGTACCAAGCACGCACACCACCTGGTGGCGCAGGCACACCAGGGGAGCGCCTGGCCATGGTGTGGCCCACCCTAGCCCTCCACTTATTCTCCTACCTGCCACTCGTTTCTCTCTCCCGAGAAAACACCAGTTCATTGCTCAAACTTGAGTTCCTGTTGTTCTTGCTCGCGATTTTCGATCTCCTTGCTTAGTCCACCTTTGCTGCTGAGATTTGGAGCATTTGTTCTCTGGTATGTGACTCCTCCGCTTGTCCAAGTAGATTTGTGTTTGGTAGATTATATCTTGAGTATTTTGCTACTATAGGTGACAGGTTATGTGAGCTTGCATGCTTGTTCTTTGCTTAGAGAAATTGTTTTGATGCATGTTTAGCCCTCTTGCAAGTCCTTATAAGTAGTTCCTTTCATTATGTAATCATTTTGCAATTATTATTTGTGATGGTTGTCTAAAATTTCAGAAAAGGGAGAGATGGACAACCATACTTTTGGAGAAGTATTTGAGAGAGACACACCCAGGAGGGAAAGGCCTTCTAGATCGGCTTCTCAATTTAGGCCATCATATAATGAAGTTCTTATTGCACCACGCTTTGGCCCACGATACGGCAGAAGCCCACGACGTTGCTAAGGCCCAATACAGAATCCGGGTGACCCACGGAGACTCCAATTGCTTGCAATACAAGAAGAAGCTTAAGATAGAAAGTTCAAAGGGATGAACCCTAATCTATAACCGACTCGACCTGCTACCCGAGACCTAGCCTATCTATATAAAGGCTAGGAGGGGGCGGCAAGGAGGACAATCACAACCGTAGTTTCCACAACCATCGCCAGATTGCATCTGCGCACCCCTGTAACTTTCGACTCCCTCGATAATTCCAAGTGAAGACAAGCAGGAGTAGGGACCTCTATGAGGCCTGAACCTGGGTAAACCTTGCGTCCCTATGTGCTTGTTTGCTAGTCGATTGATGCCTCCAGCGCTCCCTCCTTCTCCAAAACCCAAGTCCATAACAATGGGCATTGACAAGTTAAACCATCGTCAATTGGTGCCGTCTGTGGGAACTGGGAGTGCTGATGTCGCGGCTTCTTCGGCCCCATCAACCGCGATCTACAACTCTGAAACAGCGGAGATTCGCTAGATCTTCGGCGCTTTTGACTTCACCGTCCACACGCCAGCCACTCACCCGGCTTTCGAGTGTGTGGGCGATGGAATCAGCCTGGCAATCGGGAGCTTCTGCTTCCAGGTCAGTCAACTGGGCATGCTTCGCATGCCCGACCAGCCGACGACACCCGTGATTGCTCCAGCATCGTGGTTCCCGCCACCAATCGACACCCTCAGCGAGCTCAACTCCCCGGCAATAGCTGGGAGAACGGACAGCGACAGTAGTCACAGATCCGATCTGGGTGACCTGGCCACAGAAGATGGAGCCTACGACTCCGGATCTGAAAGTTGTGGGAGCAACAACTTCCCCAATCACTTCATGTGCGCCGTCATCAACGCGGGTGACACCGGCATCAATTGCGAAAATACCGGTACTGGCACTAGACCGACCAATAGCGGTATACCAGTCGCAAATGATGGCCCCACCAATGGCACGCCCAGCAACAACGGGACAGGAGGAGCACCGCACCTCACAACGAATGAGAACACCAACGAGCGCGTGCAGATCCACCTCAACGACAACGAGTGGGCCCGCTGTCGAGAAGCTCTATGGGGCAACTCTCTACCCTCTAACTCATCACAGGACATGTTGATGGGCTACCATTGGCTGCTGAAGGAAGAATTCAAACGCCAGCAGCAGGTGATCGTGCAACTCGAGGCACGCAGAAAGGCGGCGGATGAGTCGAGCCTTCGACGAGCTCAGCTCTCTGATACATTGCAAATGTATCTATAATTTTTGATGTTCCATGCTTGGTTTTATCCACTTTCTTGTGTTTTGTTCCAACTTTGGAGTACTTTTCATATGATTTCTTGGACTAACCTATTAACAAGAGCCATAGTGCCAGCTGCCTGTTTTCTGCTATTTTTGGTTCCAGGAAAGTCAGAAAATGAATATTCTCGGAATTGGATGGGACAAAAGCCAAAGTGCCTATTTTTCCAGAAGGGATCAAGTGCCAGAATACGAGACGGAGAGGGGCCAGGGGCCGGCCACACCACCTGGCCGCGCGGCCAGGCCTGGCCCACGCCAGGGGGTGGTCTGGCCGACCCCAGCACCCCCTCGGCCTCACCTTCCGCCTATAAGATGCCCTCGGGACGAAAACCCTAAGGACCCGATCAAAAATCTGCGAAAGAGTCTGTAGCCGCCGTCATCTCCATCCCTAGATTGGGAGGGATCTGAAGCTCTTCCCGGCACCCTGCCGGAGAGGGGAATTCACCCTGGAGGCCTTCTTCATCACCATGCAAGCCTCCGGTGTGATGCGTGAGTAGTTCATCCTTGGACTACGGATCGATGTAGTAGCTAGATGGCTGGTTTCTCCTCCTTTGTGCTTTCATGTTTAGATCTTGTGAGCTCCGTTCATGATCAAGATCATCTATTTGTAATTCATACATGTTGTGTTTGCGGGGATCCGATGGATATTGAGATGCTATTTCAGATTGATTATTGATTCTATCATGTCTTTGTTATTTGAGATCTTGCATGCTTTCTGTTGTTAGTAGCTATCTTGGCCAAGTAGATGCTAGCAACTCCAAGAGTTAGTATTTATGCTCGATAGTGGGTTCATGCCTCTGGTAATCTGGGGAAGTGACAGAAATCTCTAAGGTACTAGATGTGTTGTTTCTACTAGGGACAAAACAACGATCCTTTGTTCATAGAACAATTATATTCTTTACCTTACACGCAGTTCGTAAAGCAATAATCTGTTGCTTGCAACTTAATACTGGAGGGGGTTCGGATGATAACCTGAAGGTGGATTATTAGTCATAGATGCAGTTGGATGGCGGTCTATGTATTATGTTGTATTGCCCAATCAAGTCTCAAAGGAGTCAAGATGATTAGTATATGCATGTATTGCTTTCTCGGTGTTTGTCAATTGCCCCGCTGTAATTTATTCACCCATCATGTTTTCTATCTAAGGAGAGCCACCTCTAGTGAACTATGGATCCCGGTCCTTTTCTTTACATACAATCTACAATCTTTTACTGCTTTGTGTTTACTTTCTGCAAATTTTTGCTTCTTTCCATTCGATACGTTTAATCCTTTCTTTTCCGCAAAACACGGTGAGATTGACAACCTCATCGCAAGTTGGGGACAAAGTTCTGTGGTTGTGTTGTGCAGGTCTCCATGTTGCTACTAGCACCGGTAGTGCGCCCTGCCAAAGCTCAGCTAGTAACAACTTTGGGGTGTTTCGTTGCTCCTACTGGTTCGATTAAACCTTGGTTTCATAACTGAGGGAAACTTGCTGCTGTGCTCATCATACCTTCCTCTTGGGGTTCCCAACGAGCTCTACATCAACCACGAGCCATCAACACTTTTCTGGGTGCCGTGCATTGAGCCATCAAGCATTTTTCTAGCGCCGTTGGCGGGGAGTCAAGGACATCTTCACAAGGGGAGTCCCTCATAACCAATCTCTTTACTTTGTTGTTTTTGTTTTGCTTAGTTTCTTTTTGCTTTGTTTGCTTGTTTTGTTCTTCAAAAACACAAAAAAAATTAGTTTTACTTGTTTTGCTTTCTTATTTGAAAACCCAAAAAAATGACTACTCTTGAAAACACTAAGTTGTGTGACTTCACTAGCACCAACAACAATGATTTTATGAGCACTCCTATTGCTCCACCTGTGGCTGAAAATACTTTCTTTGAGATAAAACCTGCTTTGCTCAATCTTGTTATGAGAGAACAATTTTCTGGTATTGGTAATGAAGATGCTGCTTCCCATCTAAATAACTTTGTTGAACTTTGTGAGATGCAAAAGCATAGGGATATAGATGGTGATATTATTAAACTGAAATTGTTTCCTTTCTCTTTGAGAGGAAAAGCTAAAGAATGGTTGAATTCCTTAACTAGGAATAGTATTGATTCTTGGACTAAGTGCAAAGATGCTTTTATTGGAAAATACTATCCTCCTGCTAAGATTATATCCATGAGAAGTGAAATAATGAAGTTTAAACAACTTGATAATGAGCATGTTGCTCAAGCTTGGGAAAGAATGAAATCTTTGGTAAAGAATTGTCCCACTCATGGACTGACTGCTTGGATGATCATCCAAACTTTTTATGCAGGATTGAACTATTCTTCAAGGAACCTATTGGATTCAGCTGCTGGAGGTACCTTTATGACCATCACTTTGGGTGCTGCAACAAAACTATTGGATAATATGATGGTTAATTATTCTGAATGGCATATTGAGAGAGCTCCACAAGGTAAGAAGGTAAATTCTGTTGAAGAAACCTCCTCCTTGAGTGATAAGATTGATATTATTATGTCTATGCTTGTTAATGGGAAATCCCATATTGATCCAAATAATGTTCCTTTAGCCTCTTTGGTTGCTCAAGAAGAGCAAGTTGATGTGAACTTCATAAGAAATAACAACTTTGGCAACAATGCTTATGGTAATAATGCTTATAGGAACAATTTTGATAACAACAATTATAAACCTTATCCTCCCAACAATGGTAATGCTTATGGAAATTCTTACAACAATAATAAGAGTGCTCCCTCTTAACTTGAAGTTATGCTTAAAGAGTTTATTAGTAAACAAACTGCTTTCAATAAAACTATTGAGGAAAAACTCTCTAATGCTGAAAGAAATATAGCATGTTTGGCTGAATCTCAATCTTCTTTGAATAAAATGACTGCTAAACCTGAAACTAATGAGAATCCCTTTGCAGCTACTAATGCCATACAAGTAAGAATTGATGAAAATGTTAGACTATTAGCTGAATTACATGCTAAGTGGGAAAGAGAAGATGAAATTGTTAGAAACATTAGTGTTTCTACTATTACCACCACTAGTGTTGAGGCTAGTAATAGTTCTACTACTTTATATGATAAAGTTGATTTTGATCTTGATGGTTGCAATATCTTTGAAGTTATTAAGTTCCTACAAAAGCTTGCTAAAAGTCCTAATGCTAGTGCTATGAACATGGCCTTTACAAAACACATTACCGATGCTCTCATAAAGATTAAGGAAGAAAAGATGAAACACAAAGCTTCTATTCCTATAAAACAAGAGGATGGTTGGGAACCCATCATTAATATGAAAGTGAATGACTTTGATTTCAAAGCTTTGTGTGATCTTGATAGTAGTGTTTCTATTATGCCTAGAAGGATTTATGATATGCTTGATTTGCCTCCTCTTGAAGATTGCTATTTGAATGTCCCACTTGATGATAATGCTAAAAAGAAACTCATGGGGAGTCTTAATGATGTTCTTATTATGGTTAATGATTCCTATGTCCCCGTTGATTTCTATGTTTTGGATGTTGAATACAATGTTTCTTGTCCTATTACTTTGGGAAGACCTTTTCTTAGAACTGTTGGTGCCATCATTGATATGAAAGAAGGCACCATTAAATATCAACTCCCACTCAAGAAAGTTATAGAACACTTTCCTAAAAAGATAGAAAATATTTCTTTTGCTTCTCCTATGAAAACAAAATTTGGTTTTAATGCTTCTTCATTTTAGAACACTTGATTCTTTCTTTGGTTCTTATGCCTAACTTAAAGGCGTTAAAGAAAAGTACTTGTTGGGAGATAACCCAAGAGTTTTAGTTGAGTCTTGGAAGTTATTACCTCTGTAATAACCTATCCTTATCCTTTTTATTTGCTTTTTGTGCCAAGAGTAACCTCTAATGAGAGTGAAGAAATGATTCGGAAAGTTGCTGTCCCGAAACAGATTTCTGTGCTTCACCGTAAAAATTCCTGAGAGAGCTGTGTATGTCGGATTGAGATGTAATTTTTTGTGGTTCTGACCCAGGTTGTTATATAACTTTCGTTAGTTCAACACATTTTGATTTGAGAAACAGAAGGTCTTCGAAAAAATTCGTCTTTACCTGCTGGTCTGTTTTGACAGATTTCTGCCATTTTCTGCATTTGCTTCTTGTGGGTTCCTTTTTGAGTTCTTTTGGGGAATTGAGCTTTTTGAGGGAAGTGCTACAGTAGCTAGTGTTCTAATGGAAGTTTATTTGGTGTTACAACTGAACCTTGAGACTTATTTATCTTAAGTGCACTAATGTTGCTAATGAGATTGTGTTAAGATTTGTATGAAGGAAAATTTTCAGGTGTATGGAAGAAATGAGTAATGAGATGAAGGATGGACTAAAGCTCAAGCTTGGGGATGCCACGCGTGTCAGCCCAAGAAATATCCAAGAAGTGCAAGCGTCAAAGCTTGGGGATGCCCAAGGCATCCCCTTCTTCATCAATAAAAATCCCAGGTTTCTTCCAAACGCTTCATTTTTATTGTTTCATGCATAGTTGTGTTTTTCTTGGAGCGTCTTCTTTTTTGTTTTCGTTTTGGTTTTTAGTTTTCTTGGTTTGCTTAGTTTTCTGAATAAGTTGGTTGGACCCCCTCTTTCATACTTTGGTTTGCAAATAGTTTGGTTTGGTTTGAAAAAGAGTAGGAAAGTTCATGCTTATGTGGTAAAAAGAGCTCGTTTTTTACTGTGGCCTATGCTTTGTCATGCCATGCTTGATATTGTTTTGGCTTTATGCTTAGTATTATTTGCTGTAGCATGACTTGTTATAAACAATTGAGATTGCTTAATGTGCATTGGATGAATCATGCGTTGTTTTAGCATATTAAAACATAGTATAGTGGTATTATCCTTTGATGCTTTATTTGGGTTGACTTGGCACATGCTCACACCATGTTTTGACTTTCACAAGTCACCATAGCCTTTATGATCCTTTAGTTTTCAACTTGTAGTATCACTTTATGCTTTGATCAATGATGTTTTGTCGCTCTGCATGATTATGGCTATTATTGCTCTCTTACTTTGTCGCTCCCAGTCTTTTGCTAGCCTCCACAACAAAGTATGAGTTCCACTCATGCATCCAACTCCCTAAACCAAGTTATTCCAAAGAGTCCACCATACCTACCTACTAGCTTATGCTATTCCAAGTATATTCATGCTTTTGTCTACCTTTCACTTGTTATGAGAAAACTAGTGATTAAAGCTCTCACGAACTTGATGGCACACTTTACTTTTTTGCCTCTAATAAACTTGAACCATTGGGTCCTTCTTTGTTACGTATATGCTTGCGCTTTATAAGTTGAGATTAGCAGAACCATGTTTCATGGGGAACGCTTTCAACATTGCACTTGTACTTTGTACCTCGCTGATATCATGTTCTTTTGCTTACGGATCCCAGCGGTGTGAAATAAAAGTGTAACTTGTAAGATCATGGAGTTTGTATGTGTGTTAGAGAAACGCCTGGGTCGCTAGCCTAAGCCATGCCTAATCATGGTGGAAACTTGTAGCATCACCATAATGAGCACTCTATGAAGCATCCTCAATAAAAACCTATGCAAATAGCAAATAAAAAGATCGCTGAGATGCTCATTGTCTGCTTGCCTTGTCATTTTTGATTATGGGAAAGATCCCGTATCATATGCAAGGGGTACCCCATTGGCGGTTCTTAATGATACACATATACTTACAATGACAAGAGCTTACTCGTGACTGAAGTTGAGTAGCATGAGGACCGGTCTTTGTAAGTAAGGGGCATGAGATTTCGGTTTATAACTTGTCAAGCATATCCTCTTAGTTGTGTCACTTTAAGCTTAACCACCTTCAAGATGCTTATGATAGGGGCAATGAGAGATGAAAGCTATAAGTACCATAATTTTTGAAAGCTATTTATGAGACTTGAATCCCTACTGCCTTCTACAAAAGGCCTTTCTTCCACCATTATATTGAGTCTCCACCTTCTATCTTTATGCACTACTTTGAGAGGATAGTGGCCATTCTTAGTTCTATGTGCATTGTCCCAAGACTAGTTGATTGATGCATAACTTGTTATTGCTTGTTTGAAACTATTGTATCTAGTCACTCTTATGAATTTGAAGGTGTCCCATGCATTTATATTTGCTACTCTATTGAGGGACAAGCTGAATACTTTTATGCTATGTTTTCTTTATGTGAAACAAAAAACGTCTTGCAAAGCATGTTATTCATGAATCTTTTGTTTGTGCCTTTTCATGTTGCATCATAGTTTCTTTGCTTATTGCTAGAACTTTGTCTTTCATGTTATGATTGAAGTACTATGATCCCAGCCTTGAATGTTTTGCGAATACTTTGATCAAGTCTTTGATGGTGCATGTCACCTCAAAAATTATTTCTTTTTTATCACTTACCTACTCGAGGACGAGTAGGAATTAATCTTGGGGATGTTGATACATTGCAAATGTATCTATAATTTTTGATGTTCCATGCTTGGTTTTATCCACTTTCTTGTGTTTTGTTCCAACTTTGGAGTACTTTTCATATGATTTCTTGGACTAACCTATTAACAAGAGCCACAGTGCTAGCTGCCTATTTTCTGCTGTTTTTGGTTCCAGGAAAGTCAGAAAATGAATATTCTCGGAATTGGACGGGACAAAAGCCAAATTGCCTATTTTTCCGGAAGGGATCAAGTGCCAGAATACGAGACGGAGAGGGGCCAGGGGCCAGCCACACCACCTGGTCGCGCTGCCAGGCCTGGCCCGCGCCAGGGGGTGGTCTGGCCGACCCCAACACCCCCTCGGCCTCTCCTTCCGCCTATAAGTTGCCCTCAGGACGAAAGCCCTAAGTACCCGATCAAAAATCCACGAAAGAGTCTATAGCCGCCGTCATCTCCATCCCTAGATCGGGAGGGATCTGAAGCTCTTCCCGGCACCCTGTCGGAGAGGGGAATTCACCCTGTAGGCCTTCTTCATCACCATGCAAGCCTCCGGTGTGATGCGTGAGTAGTTCATCCTTGTACTACGGATCCATGTAGTAGCTAGATGTCTGGTTTGTCCTCCGTTGTGCTTTCATGTTTAGATCTTGTGAGCTCCGTTCATGATCAAGATCATCTATTTGTAATTCATACATGTTGTGTTTGCGGGGATCCGATGGATATTGAGATGCTATTTCATATTGATTATTGATTCTATCATGTCTTTGTTATTTGAGATCTTGCATGCTTTCCGTTGTTAGTAGCTATCTTGGCCAAGTAGATGCTAGCAACTCCAAGAGTTAGTATTTATGCTCGATAGTGGGTTCATGCCTCTGGTAATCTGGGGAAGTGACAGAAATCTCTAAGGTACTAGATGTGTTGTTGCTACTAGGGAGAAAACAACGATCCTTTGTTCATAGAACAATTGTATTGTTTACCTTACACGCAGTTCGTAAAGCAATAATCTGTTGCTTGCAACTTAATACTGGAGGGGGTTCGGATGATAACCTGAAGGTGGATTATTAGTCATAGATGCAGTTGGATGGCGGTCTATGTATTATGTTGTATTTCCCAATCAAGTCTCAAAGGAGTCAAGATGATTAGTATATGCATGTATTGCTTTCTTGGTGTTTGTCAATTGCCCCGCTGTAATTTGTTCACCCAGCATGTTTTCTATCTAAGGAGAGCCACCTCTAGTGAACTATGGATCCCGGTCCTTTTCTTTACATACAATCTATAATCTTTTAATGCTTTATGTTTACTTTCTGCAAACTTTTACTTCTTTCCATTCGATACGTTTAATCCTTTGTTTTCCGCAAAACACGGTGAGATTGACAACCTCATCGCAAGTTGGGGACAAAGTTCTGTGGTTGTGTTGTGCAGGCCTCCACGTTGCTACTAGCACCGGTAGTGCGCCCTGCCAAAGCTCAGCTAGTAACACCTTTGGGGTGTTTCCTTGCTCCTACTGGTTCGATTAAACCTTGGTTTCATAATCGAGGGAAACTTGCTGATGTGCTCATCATACCTTCCTCTTGGGGTTCCCAACGAGCTCTACATCAACCACGATACATCAACACTTTTCTGGGCGCCGTGCATTGAGCCATCACCTCCGCCAAAGGCAACGAGTACCTGGCCAACAAAAGGCGATCTCGACTGGCCCACCTCACCGACCAGGAGCGCATAGAAGCCGCGAAAATCCCGACTTCGGCTCTATGACGGTGGATACGCGGGGCAAGATGCTCCCGAAGACGCCGCAAGCTGCGGTGACAACAGCCACCATGTACCTCCTCAACAACCATCCACCGGCTGGAGATCCACGAGCTCCCATGCATCGGTCTACGATCGTGGGCCTAGGGCTAATCGAGGTCGCCCTCGACAAAGAGCCAACACCAGAGCCGAAGAAAAGCAAGGCTCTAGCCAAATACTACTACTCGTACTCCTCCAGCGATGATAGCCACGATCTATCACGGTGTAGCACCCCAACATTAGAGCTTAGAAATAAGCTGAACACACGTGTGTGCATTGCATTCATGCATAGAAAATCTGGATAATTTTCGCGCTTTTAAAATAAAACTTTTCAAAGTGATTTAAGCGTCTCTTAACTTGGTGGAACAGAAGTAGATCATCAAGTTGACTGCGATAAGTTTCAATATGACCTTTGCTAAAACCTTATCTTTGGGTAATATAATTTGATCTAAGGGTAGATCAAATGTAATAAAATTAAGTCACAACACACTACTTAAAAAGGAGTACTAGATCTTCTAGAGATCATTACATGGTATTCCATATCACAACTCAAGGATGAATACTTAATGTTCCAAAAATGATATCAAGGTATTACCTACAACAAACCCTGAATACCAAGTTAAGTATATAACTTAAGTAAAGAAAACCCCATAACTAAACCTTGATATACTTGCTTGATATAGTTATTCCTACCGTGATCACCATGGTAGTTCTTAAACATTAACTCTTACCACAAATAAAGTAGAATAAAAGTCAGGCCAAGACCATTCAGAACATATCCTTAATATGATATTAAGAGGTGACATTCCTATTTAACCAAGTCCTAGTGTCAGTTGATCATCACTGTTGAGTAACCATTTCTTGACCTAGCACTTATTGACTCTTAGCTTTGACCTATTATATTGCCCTTCCAAATGCCAAAGTAAATTAGTAAGAATAAGGAACTAGTTATGATAGAGTGTGCCATCATCAATGGAATGAGATCCTTAGTGGTGATCAAACCATTTGGTGTTGGAGGAGTTAACTCACTCACGAGTTAACTAGAAGAGGTGTCTAAACCCAAGATTTAAGTTAATGATCATGAAGCTATGAGGAAGCTAGTAGTATTAGAGTGTCTAATAATAATTTTGTTAAGCCAAGTAGATATAGATATGAAGTAAGTTTCTTTGACAAGATAAGCTTTATAGAGAGACTAGCACAAGTCTACTACTTAGTGGATAGATGATAGATCTTGATCAGACAATTAGAGGCCTAAGCTTTGCTTGATCAAGGGTTGGTGGTCATTATTCTCAAGTCCCTTGAGAATAGATGACTAGCTGATGAAGAAGAGTTGTGAGTATACCAAATTATGAAAAACTCTAATAAGCTGAATCATCTAGCTTGATCTTGAGAAGTCTAGCTAGAGTATGATGAAGTATGTAATATAAGTTGTATGGAGTAGTTGGAGGCATAGTAGCTTAGCCAAGCTGATACAAGAACAAACTTGTATTTAGGAGAGTAGTACCATACCTGTTCCAGCAGATTGTTATCACATGTGATATAGAGAGAGTTATAATCTTGCAAGCCTTGGAAGTAGTTGCAAGATGGATTTACAGGAGTTAATGGATGGAGTTAGAAGTAGCTACATTGATCGATTCGTTAGAGGTAGTTAAGAAATGAAAGTTATATACTAGAGTAATAATGGAGAGTGAGTATTGTTAAAATGGCATGACCATGTCATCATATGATGATGGATATGGTGGAATCAGATGATTGAGTTAGTCAGGAAGATGTGATCTTTGTGAATAAGATAACAGAGATTTATAAAGTGTATTTAGGAAATGAATTCCTTATCTAAAGATAAACTTAGTGAGGTATTAAGGTAGGAGTACTTGAGAAACCTTAACTAGCTATACATATAGCCATGACAATACCCATGTCTACTTCTTTATTCAAAACCCTAGAATCAAATGGATAATGAAACCATTTCCTATTCCTAGGTAACCATTGAACAATACCTCTTGGACAAGTAAAGCTTCCAAGAGATAATTAGAGAACCAAATGAGTGTTTATGGATAGAAGCCTTATCCACCTTATTGTCTTAAACCCTAATAGAAACCTAGAATGATAGAACTATCAGGATCACATTAATAAGTAATTCCAATATCTCACTCTATGTTGAGATATCAAACCTACTCATAGATTTAGAAGTAGTATCCCTAAACCTTGATCCTTATCCATATTCATAATAGAATATGAGTCTATTAAACCTTCCCAAAACTCCTGGCAATTATTTGGAAATGAACATTTTCATTTTCTCATTAATAATTGGTATCCGTGCATAATGACTTAACCAAGATTGTTCTATGGCAGTATTAAACTCCACAAACTAAGTAGAGTTGAATAGGAGATATCACCAAATATAGAGAACCATGAAATTCAAATCACCATAATATGAATCACAAGGTTTAAAACATTAATAGGGATATATATTAATCCCTATATCAGAGTAAGCTTGAATAGAATTCTATATACCTCCTTAGCCATCTTAAACCATTACAATTATAGTCATTAAGTGAAAATGAAAATCATTTCTCTAAGGTTTTCCTATAGGAAGTAAATCTCTAAAACCCTAAATCCTATTAATCACTTTTCTCTAAAAATAACTGTTCATATACTCATTAATTTTGAAGATATAAAAAAATGAATGAGAGAGGTTTAATAAAATGAATCTCTAACCCTTCTGAATATGCCACAAAGTTTCTAGATATTTAAACCCATGAAGAAATCAAATTTGAAATAGAAAAGAAAACAGATAATAGAAACTGAATAAAGAAAAAAAGTAGAGCAGTCATCAGACTCGGCCCACGACCCATTTCCGCATCGCTACCCGTCGCTCGCGTGCGCCAGCCGCCACATTTCGCTCGCCTCACCACGGCCCAGTAGCAGCCCGACCCAGATACCATTTCACCGTCGTCACTTCCACGCACACGCACTGCTCGCTGAAGGACCTCACCGCCGCTCGATGCTGTCTGCCGTCGTCAGCAGAATTGGACCGCCGTGATGATCGCCGATGCCCTAGACCTTGTTGATAAGATCGGACATGTCAATTTCTATCCTCCAGTACCAGTCTTATCCTCTCTCTCGCCCTCTAGAGAAAATCCCTTCTTCCACCGAAACCCTAGCCACCGCTCGTCGTTGTTCCAGCCATCTCCGACCGCCCTTCGCCTATCCATAGCCACCGCTGAAAATGTTGTCATGTCCTTGCTCGTCTCCAACAAGTCCTGTAAGCAAGCGCGCCACAAGCGGCACGGAATCGAGCTTGGAGTATCGTCGGCAACCGCAGCCATTGCCGGTGATTCACCATCACTGTTCTTCCCCATGCTTCGCCGTCCTCACCATCATCACCGGGGTGAGCTTCTGCGTCTCCCTGTGCTCTCCACTTGCTTCCTCCCACTCTGTAGCGTCTTATCATCGTTCTCCGCCGTCGGCCGCCGTATATGGTTGTCGCCCGAGTATCTCCGGTGACCAAAATAGGGCGGCGACACCACCCCTAGGTTCGCCTTGCTCCTCTCCATCGAACGCGCCCTTCCATTTTGCCCTGCATGCTCTCTAGCGACATGTCCTTGCTCGACAGTGAGCTACGACCGTCGCTGATGTCACCGTGTCGTCACGCTTGCGTCACGCCGGTCCCGCCAACTCTGTTTGATTGGGTCCTTGCCTAGGTGGCAAGTGACGTGGCCCTGACCCCACGGGTCAGTGGCTGGGACTAGGTTTGTCTGAGTATAAAAATGTATTGTCTACTTAGTAAATAGGTAAATTAATTTAAATTCAAGTATAAATGATTTCCAGGAATTTAATAAAATGATTAAATCTTATAAATTTCATATCTTTTGTTTTATAATTCAGAAAAATGTATATAATATATCAAAATGCTCAGAAAAATAAAATCTATAATTTAAACTTTATTAACAAACATTATTGTGTTAACTATTTAAATAATTATTATTTAATAATGATTTTATAAGTAATAATACTTTGAAATTCCATATTTTAATATTGGTAAATGAGAAAAATATAAATAATATACCAAATTCTTAGAAAAACAAAATCTACATTTATAAAATTGTTTCATAGATTTTTGGTATAATTTAGAGAAATATTACTATTTATTAAGTATTTATAAAGTGATTAAACTTATAAAAATCATATCTTATTATTTAAAAATCACAAAAATACATATAATATTCCAAAATGATCACAAGAATAAATGATACACATTAAAAATCTCCTCATTCATAATTGAAGTCAAATAAAAGGTAAAGGTCTAATAAATATTATTTAAACTCTTTTCTTCTATTTTAATTCATTAAAAATATATAAACCTTTACTATTGTCTTTACCATTATTTGTTTAGAGTCTAAAAATGTAATAACAAGTTCAATTAATGTTTAAGTGAGCTAAGATAAGTCTAATAATTTTAAGTTGTACTTACTAAACTACCTTTTAGAATTAAGTAAATTTTACTCTCCAAAAATATTTTATCAATTATAAAATCATCAAGATTTGAGTACTAATTATTTTACAAGGCTAGGAATCCATTTTAAAGCTAAAAAAAGTTTTTAAGTATTTAACATGATGTCATTGCCATGTTTATAGAAATAAGTATTAATTCTATAATTGGTAAATGATTCTATTCACTTATAAAATCAAGAGAACACCATTTCCATAAAGACATAATACTTTTGTTTCACCTTCATAAAGTGTTAAAAGTCTCCACTTGCTAGTGGAATAGTTATTCAAAAATACCAATCGTTTTCTACTTTAATACTTGTAATTAATAAGAAAACCTTAAAGTGTTAGATTTAAGTTTAAATGCTTTTTACTTGGTAAAGTAATATTTTCCTCAAAAGTTATTCTTTTAAGAAGTATTAAAAGTAATCCTTAAGCATTTCTTTGAAGACTGTAATGAGTTGACAATCCTAATCAAGGAGTTTTTATGTGCCATTACATACTTAAATGCTTTAGTATTGCATACTACTTATTGTATTTACATATTGTTTCACACACTCTCATAAGCCTTAATAAGAAGCAGAAGTGTGAAACTGAGATAAAAGTGAAACACATTCTAAAGAAACCATTCCGAATTTTCGAACCCTAGATCAGATACGATTAGTCCGGGGATTCATGTTTATCAAACTGCATTACATTACTTATGCACAATTGCATCTTGCTTCTTTAAACATTAGTCCTTACTGGACCAATGGCGCTATTTCCAGATTTTGGATCTTATATTGTCTTGAAGACCGTGAGTGCATAATCTTGCAATCACAAAAGGAAAGTTGACAACTTGCTCATGTCCTTTGGTTATTTTCTTTCAAATGCTTGTAACTCAAATGTTGTCATCACCTGCATTTCAAAAAGGTCAGAAAACACTATTTTCATAATAATTTGATTATGGATTATTTACCAAATGGTAATAATCTATTGATATAGTTCCAGTGGTGAAGGAACATAATATCTAGGACTTAACAACCAATGTTGCCAGTGATTCTAGCACCATATGTTAGGCGTTAACCATGAGATCTAGAATGGGACGGGAAAGTCAGCTGTATCTTCTCCCTTTCGCACGGACGGATGACCTTATCGTGAGGCTGTTGATTCTCGTGGGTTAGAATCCAGCACATGGGTGGGACCCCTTAGTTCCCCACGAGCTAGGTGTCTATATTATCTGTGCATAGCTCTCTTGGTGTAAGCTCACCATACCTGATGGTGGCTCCTAGATAGAGCTGCTTACAGAGTCCTCGAGAGGCTACCCAAAGAGTAACCATCGTAGTCCTTCTTGGGGGATCGTGTCTTCATGCGGGGTCACGGAGAGGGCAGTACTGGCTTGGATCATCTACTGGGCCCCACACCAAAGGAAGTGTTGATGGGTAAGCTGCCCGATTGTGCAACAAGGATTTGGTCTCTCATGGGTAAAGTAATGCACCTCTGTAGAGTGTAAGAATTATGGCACGTTACTCCCTGTTTTGGGAAGGAGCTATGAACGCGGCAGGAAAGGAACCCCATAAAGGTTTTGGTCAACCTGTGAAGGCTGTCAGACATAGTTTTCAGAATAAAAGCAACCTTTGAAGAAATGTTTACGAAAACCTGCATTGCCTACGACCTATGGTCTATGGCTGTAGAGATAGTGCATCATACACTCCTTTTTAGTGAACTTGCTGAGTACGCTCGTACTCAACCGTACCTTCTTAACCCTTGCTAGGTTCTAAGCCGTTGAAGACGATGTCAACATCAATTTCTGCTCAAGAAACCATCATCGGCAATTCACGTCCTTCAATAAAGTCAACAACGTCAGTATACACATCAATCGAAGTGAAGACGAAGCTCCTGAGTAGATAGGAGTAGATAATTTAGCCATAAAACCTACTTCTGTAGAGCATTGCAATAGCAGAAATGGCAAGCCAAATAGTTTAGATACTAATCTTAGTTACTAGATAGTTCCGAGTTATTAATTCTAGTTCTTCTTTGTAAGAAGTTATTTTCCTCCTCTTTAACCTAGAGTGTTCTCTGGATCTTTTGTAAAGAGTCGAGTTGTAATCTATATTCATGTCTTGGACCTATTGTGTTTCTGTTATACCACTCTGAGGGATGTAATACTAGTGAACGGTGTTTCATTGGTGTTATGTGAATGACTATAGTGTACTACATCATGCAGTGGTATGCTGGGTCACCGCACACGGTGACGTCGCTCACAGCGGCATGACCACGACTACGATGCGCGTGATGACATCACACAACGCAAGGTTGACAAGATGTGGGCAAGGCGCGCTCGTTTGACTGACTTAGAAGAAGATGAGACGGAGCTCTGCGGCGCCAGATGCTTCAGTAGGGCCATCAGGTAGAAGTGAATGCCTAAGGGGTTCAAACTCCCATCGGAGAACCCAAAATTTGATGGCCTGCAGGAACCGAAAATCTGGCTGGAGGATCACATCTCCTCCGTCAGGCTACACGGCGGAAGCTCAAGCACGACAATGCAATGCCTGTAGCTACAGCTGCAAGGTTCCCCTCGCGCATGGCTCAACAATCTCCCGCGCGGATCAATTCGCAGTTGGGAAGAGCTGGTCTATAGCTTCATGCGAACTTCAAGGGCACTTACAAAAGGCCTGCGTCAATCGAAGAACTAAGAGGCTGCCACCAAAGGTCTGGCGAGTGACTGCGCTCGTACATCCAGAGATGGTCCATCATCAAGACCACCACAAAAAACATCTCGGAGGACCACGCAATCGACGCGTTCAATGGCCGTGTTCGCCGTACAGAGCTCAGGGAGGAGCTGGGCCGCTCGAAGCCCAAAACGATCGACCACCTGATGGAGATCGCGAATCGGTTGGCGGACGGAGAAGATTCGGTAAAAAACCGCACCTACTCCAACGATGACGATGACCTTGGGCGCATACGCGATCGCCGAGGGAAACGTCGAATGCGCGTCTACGAGGACCGCGATGAAGTCAACATGGTCGCGGCTGGCTACACTGACAAACGCGACGACAACCGCAACAGCAGATATCACAGCGGGGGATACCGCGACGCTGGGAAAACCATGCAAGTGTGGCAACACCGCATTCGCGAAGAGGCACCCGCAACATCCATCTAGGACAAACTGTCCGGACCATGCAACGTGCACTTCTACATCGACAAGCACGACAGCAAGAAAAAATCCATCCACCTTCTAAAGGATTTCCGTGAGTTCCTCAAACTCCACGAGGGCCTGGCCAAGATGAATCGCGACGCGATCAACCAAGGCTATGGAGCTTCCCCAGGCACTGTGGCACATGGTGCTCCACCACCACCGCCTGGGCCACCACCACCTGCGGCTGCGCCAGTCCAGCATCATGGAGGTGAGCCATACCCGCGAGCCATGGGCAACATGGGGATGATCCAAAAAGGGCGCCCCTCCAATCGAATGCAGAAGACAATCACTCGCCAAGTCAATTTGGCGATAAACTCTCCACCTTCCACCACCGAGTACCTCAGTGGAAGCGAGTCCCGCATCACCTTTGACAAGCGTGACCACCCGTGCCAAGTTCCTCGTCCAGGCCACTGTCCCATCGTACTCGGGGCGCAGATCGGGGGCTTCGATATGAGTCGCGTATTCATGGACGACGGGAGCGGCATCAACCTCATGTTCGCAAGTACCTTGTGCGCGATGAGGATCCCTCCTGACATGCCTAGAAGTTTCAGACACGATATTCCACGACATCGTCCCAGAGAAGGGCGTATACCCCCTGGGCAAAATCAACCTCGACGTCATCTTCGGCATGTCGCAAAATTTTCGGTGAGAGCGCATCGACTTTGAAGTCGTCGACTGGCCCTCATAATACCAGTGCATCCTCGGACGTGTCGCGTTCGCGAGGTTCATGGCAGTACCACACTATGCCTATCTGCAGATGAAGATGCTAGGCCCAAACGGCGTCATCACAATCAACCGAAGCTTCGAGAGGTCTGACAGCTACAACAGGGAATTTCAACAGAATCTCCCAGTCCTTTGGCATGCATGAGGAACTCGCAAAACTGAAGGAGTCGACAGACAACAGTCTGCCTCCCCTGAGCAAGCCAAGTTCACCCAACTTGTCCTTTGACTCGTCGGTGCACACAAAGAAAGTCCAGGTCCACCCAACGGACCCAACCAAGACGGCCTCATCGCCAACAACTTGAGTTCCGCATAGGAACTCGCGCTCGTCGAATTCCTTCGTGAGCACAGGGAAATCTTTGCCTGGTGCCAGTGGACATGCCAGGGGTTCCCAGGGAATTCGCCGAGCACTCACTCAACATGAATCTAGACGCAAGGCCAGTCAAGCAGACAATACATCGACTGTCTGAACCAAGAGCAAAAGCAGTCGGTATGGAGACCAACAAACTCCTCAATGCAAATTTCATACGCGAGATCAAGGAAAGCACCTGGCTCGCCAACACAGTGCTTTTGCCCAAAAGACACGAATATCCTGTGGATGTGCGTGGACTTCACCTCCTTGAATAAGCACTGCCCAAAGGATCACTTCCCGTTGCCACGGATCGATCAAATATTTGACTCCACTACAGGATGTGAGCGCCTCTGCTTCCTTGACGCCTACTCAGGCTACAACCAGATTCGAATGGAGGAGGAAGACCAGGAGAAAACAGCATTCACAACACCCTTTGGTGTGTTCTGCTAGAACACGATGCCTTTCAGGCTAAAAAACACAGGAGCCACCTATCAGCAGTGCATGCAGGCTTGCCTCAAGAACCAACTTGGTCGCAATATCCAAGTCTATGTTGACGACATCGTCATCAAAACCAAAGAGGAAGCCACGTTAATCGACGATCTCCGCGAGACCTTCGCTAACCTCGACCGCTATCGGATCAAGCTCAATCCGGACAAATGCGCCTTCGGCGTACCATCTGGGCAACAACTCGGGTATCTCATCTCTGCGAGGGGGATCGAAGCAAACCCGAAGAAAATAAAGGCCATACTGGCCATGGAGAACCCGAAGAACGTAAAAGGCGTCCAGCAGCTGGCTGGGAAAATCGCGGCACTCAGTCGATTCATCAGTCGAATGGGCGAAAAGGCGCTGCCCTTCTACCAACTCCTCCGCAAAGCCGACAAGTTCGAGTGGAGAGATGAGGCACAAGAAGCATTCGAAGACCTCAAGCGTCTACTATCCACCTCGCCAGTACTGGTGACACCTCGCGAAAAGGAGCCTATATTGCTCTATATCTCCGCCACCAACCAGGTGGTCAGCACTTGCTCGTGGTGGAGCGAGCCGAAGAAAATAAAGTCCACAGGGTCTAGCGCCCAGTATACTACCTCAGCATGGTGCTCACGCCAATAAAGCAGCGGTACCCGCACTACCAGAAGCTGCCGTACGACGTCTTCATGACAGCCAGGCGACTGCGTCACTACTTCCAGGAAGCACTCAATCGTGGTGGTAAACGACGCCCCGCTCGGGCATATACTCAATAATCCTAACACCATCGGACGAGTCACGCTCTGGGGAATCGAACTGTCTCCACGAGTAATCACATATGAGAAGCGCGACGCGATCAAGTCGCAATTTCTCCTGGACTTTCTCGTGCACTGGATGGAGAACCAGCTCCCTGACAAGCCAGATATGTCCTACATCTGGACAATGCACTTCGATGGGTCCAAGCGAAAGGACGGAGCTGGCGCAAGTGTCATACTGACATCGCCCCAAGGAGATAAGATGAAGTATGTTCTGCGAATGCAGTTCACGACCTCCAATAACGAAGCCGAGTATGAAGCCTTAATTCATGGAATGCGGATGGTGAAAGCCTACGGCACCAAGAGGCTCATCATCTATGGTGACTCCAAGCTGGTGGTCAACCAAACGATGCACGAGTGCGACGCACTGATCGACAACATGATCGCCTATCGCAACCTCTACGACACACTCGAGGGAGACTTTGACGGCTACGAGCTGCGACACGTAGGCCGCTAAAGCAACGAAGAGGCGGATCTACTCTCCAACATCGGCTCCACCTGTGCCCCCATACCACCTGGAGTATTCCTCGACCGCATCTGCGAGCGCTCCATCAAGCCCAAGGCCCCAAAGAAGAAAGCAAGCACTTCAACGGACTCGGGGGCTACGCCACCCAATGAGCCAATGTCACTCGATGACATGGAGCTTGGTACATGAATCAAAGGCCCAATGGAGGTCATGATGATCTCCATCTTGGACACAGCCGTATATCACATATCTACTCAGCAAGAGGCTACCAGATGACCCGACTGATGCGCGACACATCACACGATGATCCAAGGCATTCTCCCTCATCAACGGCGAACTGTACAAGCGCAGCATGACAGGGGTACTTCAACGGTGCGTCTCCAACGGGGACGGAAGGGCTGTCCTCCTCGACATACATGAAGGCACTTGCGGACACCATGCTGGCAGTCACGCCCTCGTCGCCAAAGCTCTGTGAGGTGGATTCTACTGGCCCACGGCCATGCACGATGCCAAGGACATCGTCCAGTGCTGCAATGCTTGCCAGCGATTCGCGGACAAACCACACGCAACTGGTGCGGAACTCAGGCCAATACCATTGGCCTGGCCCTTCACACTGTGGGGACTCAACATGGTTGATAAGCTCCCAAAGTCCTCGTGAGGAGGTTATGTCTACCTCTTAGTCGCGGTTGACAAATTCACCAAGTGGATCGAGGCCATACCGGTGACGAATCAATCAGGAGCCAGCGCCATCAAGTTCTTCGAGTCCATTGTCTACCGTTTTGGAGTGCCACATAGCATCATCACGGACAATGGGACGAACTTCACCTCCAAGGAGTTCTAGGAATTCTGCGAAAACCTGGGAATCAACATTAGCTAAGCCTCGATGGCTCACCCTTAGACCAACGGTCAAGTCGAAAAGGCCAACGACCTCGTATATGGTAGAATCAAGAAGCGACTCCTTCGGCCACTCGAACAAGTCGTTGGATGCTGGACAGACGAACTGCAATCCGTACTTTGGAGCTTACGCACAACTCCAAACAGCGCCACGGGCTACACCCCGTTCTTCATGGTGCACGGTGCTACCGACAGAAGTGCGCTACAAAGCTCCACGAGTGGTTTCTTACAGCAAGCAGGAGTCAACTCTCGCACTCGAAGACTCCGTCGACCTCCTCGATGAGGCACGCGAGATCGCAGCGGAGAGATCAACGATCTATCAACAGAACCTCTGCAACAACCACAGCAGAAGGCTACACCCCAGATCCTTCATCAAAGGAGATCTGGTCCTGCGACTGAAGCAGCAAGGGTACCTCAAACTCGAGTCCCCTTGGGAAGGACCTTATGTGATTACTGAAGTAATCCAAGGTGGCGCCTATCGCCTCAAAGACCTAGCAAGCGGAGTCTCATACTCCAACCCCTGGAACGTCGCGCACCTGTGTCACTTCTACCCCTAGTCGTTTTTACATTAAAATAAGGCTATTCAGCTAGGCTACTTAGCCACACATTGTACCTCGTACTATTCTGCGAATAAATAAAGCTAAGTGCCCCAAAACTCTGTGCCTTTTTCTATTTTCTTGCAATTTCATCACTCGAGGGCTGCGCTACCCTTTACACCTTCGTTCAACGAACAAATTGTAGTATCCTAAGTAGCTGACAAACTACCAATCGAACCCTTGATAAACTCCAACCCAGGTGCAAGGTGCTGAGATAAATGCACATCAGGCTAACGAAAAGGAACTACATAGTACAATACACTCGAAAATTATACAAGCTAGCAAGCTCTTCACGTATCAATAGGTATCAAATACACCCAACACAATCATACGAACTTTACAACACTTATACATATATGTGCAGGATACAAATTACGCTACTGCTGCAAAAGATGAACATTTGTTTGCTCTTTAAAGAATTCGACGATGTCCTCCGCTGGCCGATCAACTGCCTGGTAGTTCGGCACCATGTTCTAGGTCATCCCTTGTGGTGGCGGCGGCAGTCTAGCAGGAATAGACGCTATGTCCACATCTGGCCAATGCAGTCGCACCAGCGATAGGGCAACCTTCGCACCCACGACCAGTTACTGTCGCACACATTCGTGGACTGCGCTTATATCTTGAAACTTCGCCAGAAGAGCCAACATGCTTGAAGGGACGGCGTCTAGTCGAAACATCGTTTGATAAATGTGCCTAAGACACGACTGCGCCTTCTTCAAGCATTGAAGCACTCGAGAAGAACGATCCCGCAGGGTCGCCAACGTGACTGCACGGTCATGGTCCACCCAAAAATACCCACTAGCCTGCAACTGCTCCTGGGTCAGGTTATTCATTCGAATGGCCACCCGGTCCTTCTCATCCTGCGGATGACGAGCGCTAACAACTACACCAAGCAAGCAGAAAAGTGTAAGGACAAGGCATCGCCACGACTGACTAAAAGACAAGATGAGAAGATAGAGAGCTAACATTTAAACTGCTCGTTCAATTGTGCCACTTCCTCCAAGAGATACTTCTCGCAGGCGGTGGCCTTCTTAGCTTTTGACTTCCACACATCCGTGTTACCGCGGACGATGGGTAACTCATGCTCCAACTGCTTAATGTGGTCACGCAGTCACGAAAGCAACGACAATTCCTGCTGACCTCTGGCGTCGACAGGCATCGCCTCGGAGATCGCGGCGGGATCCAAATCCACGCCATGGGCTTGCGCCATCGCGAGTGCCATGGTGGCGCTGACAGATCGCTGGGAGTTCTTGAAGTCCATGGGAATACCTCCAGCAAAGGATTCCACCAGGTCATCAAGATTGTCGATTAGGCTGGCCTTGGGAGTCAGGTCCTCACGAAGGCGACTCAGCACACCTTTGGCCTTCCCCAACGTCTCTTGGGGGAGACACCGTGGTCCTCGACTACAACCCCAATGCCAGCAAGAGCATCCTCGCAACGCAAGGCTTGTGCGTCGAAGCTGAGACCAGCGGCATCTGAAGAGTACAAGGTGTCAGCACAAGAACAAGAAAACCAAGATAAGAAAAAACACAACGGAAAGCAAATCAAGTACCTGAGAGCGCCTTCACAGTCGATAAAAGTTGTTCCGTGAACAACTTCTCCCTCTCAGCAGCGGAAGCGCGTAGGTCTTCATCACGCTTCTACGACTCCTCCAAGGCCGCGAGTGCCTCGTCGTGCTTCTTCTCTACCGCCGCAAGCCCCTTCTCGAGGGAAGTAATGCAATAGAGAATTTCATTATGTTGACCTGCAAAAGGAAGAGCACAGCAAAGTATATGAGCCCACAAATCCAGTGCAAAAGGAGAGTAAAGAGACAAAGTCAAGAACAAACCTTCGACTGCGCGGTGGAGATTGTCTAGCAGGGCGTGATGTCGACCCAAAGTAAGGATTTGCTCCGCAAGGCAAGCAGATTCCTTCACAATGAGCTACACCAAGAGAAACGAAGACTCAAAGTCAGCCAAAAGCAATAATTCGACTGCTAAACGGCAAAAAAGACACCCACATGTTCCTCCAGGGACTCTGAAGATGTCTGTCGGGCAGTCGTCTGTGCAACCATTTGGTGCTCCCTAGCATGTGGGGAACTTGAAGAATTGGCGCTGGAGTAGGCCGCCACAGGAGGAGAAGGAGACCGTGCGGCCACCTCCTTGGTCTTGGAGTCTGCGACTCCAGACTCTTTCACAAATTGGACGTCGTCAGAAGACGACGACGCTGTTTAACTGCAAAACATGCCCCGCACACTTCAGAAAAGCAACTCCAAAGAAAATAAGACGAACTCGTGGATATTAAATCTCACCAGTTGAATTTGTCGAGGTCAAAGGAGTCATCTGACGACTCCTTCGGCAACCGCAGCTTCTTCTGAGCGGGAGGAGCCATGGCGTGCACAGGCATGGCGGGAATCGGCTCCTCTGAAGCAGCAGAGGGACCCTCGGTGTCGTCAGAATCCTCGATGCGGGAACACTTACGAGTGCCGTGGCCACTGGACTCAGGGGCTTCCTCCTCTTCTTCAATTGGGACGGTCGAATCCGACTCGTCCTCTTCCACTACTTCACGCGGGATAACCCCTTCAAGCAGAGGAGGGAAGTTGGAGGCCACTTTCTAGTCCTGCAATCAGAAGAAACATCAGCACATATTATGCACTTGGCCACCAATCAAAAAAAAATAGAAGACTACTTCACAGGAAAGCTCTACCTCAGGTGGAGGGTTGTTGGCATCGAAAGGGGGCCCGAATGATTCGCCTGGGAGATCCTCCTTGGCGGTGTACTTGGTCACTAGTCACAACCTCCTATCTAGCTCACCCGCAGAAATGCCCTCCGCCGATATGCGAGTGACATCGCCAGCACCGACCCAGTGGTACATCGGATGGACTCTAGCCTACAGAGGCTGGATGCGGAGGCGCAACCACGTGCGAATGAGAGCGGCGCCACTCTCTTCTTTGCCTATGTAGCCTTCGAGGTCACAGACACACTGATACAGCATCTCCGTCTCCTCAGACTCGCCAGGCATCACGACGTTCTTCCAGGAACGCCTCCTCTTGCAAGCCGCCATGGAATCAAAGGGCACGAGTCCATAGTGCTCTCTGTCGGCCTTCTAGTCGCGGATGTAGAACCACTTATCTCTTGGACAGACGCGGTGAGCATGATATCAAAGTAAGTGGAGGAAGAGTCGACGTGGATCCCGCAGCCTCCTACATCGTAGACTACCGAGCCTGACCACGAATGACGCTTGAGCTTAAAAAGCTTCTTGAAGAGACCAAAGTGTGGCTCGATTCTGAGCAAGCACTCGCACAAGCTGATGAAAGATGCAATGAGGAGAATCGAATTTGGGGACAACTGGTGCAGCTGGAGCCCGTAGAAACAGAGACGACCCCTGACAAAGGTATGCATGGGAAGAGAGAGACCACGGATGATGAACGCAAGGAACATCACCCAGAAACTAGCTGGAGGAACAGGAATTACCTCCTCGCTAGGTACGCGGGAGTCACCTTCCACAGGAGGAAGTGCTCCATCTTGATGGAGATTGAACAACTCCGTGGGCTTGATGGTGGATGCGCGCCAGGACCCATTGGTGATGCGAGTCCCCACACCCTTCTTCTTCCCAGCACCGGCAGCGCTGGTGCCCACGGTGGCGGCGCCTCCCTTCTTCTTGGTGGCGATAATGGCGGCCACAGATCCCGCAACAGAACCTCCTTTCTTCTTGCCCATCTTGCGATGGCGATGCGAGCGTAGGAAGTAACTAGGGAAAATGTGGAGCTAGTCCAGTGCCACGAAGAGGAAGTGCGCAAAGAAGTAGAAAGAGCAACAATGGAGAAGGAGACACGAGGAAGAAGAGAGATGAGGAAAAATTACCGCAGCTGCGCTACTACTTAACCTCCTCGCAGGTGTCATCCAACGGCCAGCAGAAACCCTATTCGACGCATGGCGCACATCACCATCGACGCGTGGTGAAGGTGAATCACGAACCGTCCCCCACTACTCCCATTACGTGCGGAAATCGAGGAGACGCGGTTAAAACAGAAGATTACGCATGCCCAGTCAAATCAAAGTCAGAAAGTGGGACCCACTGCTCGTCACGTCCCGTCAAAGCCGCTCATGCGGGCAACTAAGGTCATCACATCGTCAGCACTGACGTCATAGTTTCCAGCAGAAGAACAGTTTGACTACTTTAGTCCTTGCTCGAGTCTTCGACTCAACCAAGCACTCGGGGGCTACTCCTAACAGGAGCGCTGGCCGTGCACCCGAAAGAATTTTTATGCAGGTGTATAAGCTTCACGAAAACCCATTACTCGAATCAACGATTTGATTGTGAACTACAGGTTACTCCCATAGGGAGCACTGGAAGTACATTCGACTGAAACAAGCACCAAAAGACGACAGGAGTCACAAATGTTTTTAGTCCCCACTCGAATCTATGACTCGAATAGGCACTCGGGGCTACTCCCATAGGGAGCACTGGTCGCGCACCCTATGATTATTTGTACGTCGTACTTTGTGTCGATAACATCCACACTCAAACGCTATGGCGCCTTCGCCTCATATTTTCCCTACAAAGAGATTACGTCTCCTGGGCCACCTGAATCATCTCCGCGATGACAAAAATTCGGATGTTGCGCTTACAGCATGAAGATAAGACCTGGATAAGGCCTAGCAACGCATCTGCTGCGCACTACCAGAAATATATCCGTGCCTACAGATACGATGAACATGCCTTGACGGACGTGTCAAGTGCTCACATTTATACACTAGAATTCGACTCCTATAAGACCTCTGTGGTCTGAGTCGAATTACACCAGCACTTTTCCGAATTCGAGTCCGAGGACTCGAGTTTGAGTAGATTACATTGTTTTGCCCTAAGACAGTTAACTGATACCGATACATTGGATAAATCAGGCACGTATATCAACAATCCCTATGACACAAACAGAACACTCGGAAAATGCTCAGTCATGCACTCGAAAGACTTCATAAAGTCTCCAGTCGAATCTATGGTTCCACTGGACACTCGGGGGCTACTGACATGGGTATACCCTACAGGTACTCTATTTTGGTATATACGGTCCAGATACGGCAGAAGCCCACGGCGTTTCCAAGGCCCAATACAGAATTCGGGTGACCCACGGAGACTCCAATTGCTTGCAATACAAGAAGCTTAAGATAGAAAGTTCAAAGGGACGAACCCTAATCTGTAACCGACTTGACCTGCTACCCGATACCTAGCATATCTATATAAAGGCTAGGAGGGGGTGGCAAGGAGGACAATCACAACCCTAGTTTCCACAACCATCGCCAGCTTACATCTGCGCACCCCTATAACTTCTGACTCCCTCGATAATTCCAAGAGCAGACAAGCAGGAGTAGGGACCTCTACGAGGCCTGAACCTGGGTAAACCTTGCGTCCCTGTGTGCTTGTTTGCTAGCCGATTGATGCCTTCAGTGCTCACTCCTTCTCCAAAACCCAAGTCCATAACAATGGGCATTGACGAGTTAAACCCTCGTCAGCAGGGATCCTTGATGATTTCTTACTTCTTGTTTAGAGGGTTGGTTTAACCACCTACATGCAGGATGAGAGTGAGCAATATGCCGTTCTCACCAAAACTTTCGTTGAAAGTTTCACTTTCACTAACACCCCTTATCGGTCAACTGTTTCGTTTAAAATTTATAATATGCCTATTACCATGTCATTGGAAAGATTTTGCAGCATTATAGGCATAGGCATGGCTAGGACTGTGAAGAAGATCCAAGGTCGACCCGCTGATTTGCTGGAGCTCTACCGAAGTGTGACAAATGACGATGACCGCATAGCGTAGCGCGGGAAGATAAGGAACATTCAACTCCCAGCTCTTAGATACTTTGCTTATTATCTTGCCACTAGCATTCTTGGTAGGGAGAACACTAGTAATATTTCTAATTATCATTTAGCTTTTCTTGCTGCTGCACTTAATAATACAGCCAAATATAATCTTGGCTCTCTCATTGCTCGCCCTTAGCTACTAGAGGACCCATTTATGGGGGCGTTATTGCTACACACATGGTTGCTGCCTTGGAACATTCTGTTGATCCTAATGATACTGTGTTGACACCACAAAGGCTTGATCTTGCTGCTATGAAAACACATCACTTTGTTACTGCTAACTCTAGTATGGAGAGTTTAGTTTACATGATGTTCTTCACTGACGGAGATGAGAGGGAAATTCCCTTGCCACAACCCACTTTGTTCGGTATTTGTAGGATGCCATGGTCGCGCTCCAAGGAGGAGGTAGACGAGCAACTCCGCCTGCTTGGTTTCCATGGGCAGCACCAGGGGGATGCACCCTCTTACGACTACTTTGCGCAGTACGCTAGGGCATCTCGAGTTCGTATCAGGATGAAGGCACTTCTTCGCCATATTTTGGAGGCGCTCATTCCGGCCAACTTGGGATTGATACCCACTTAGGACAAAAGCCTAAGCTTGGGGGGAGGTATGCCAACATCACACTCATCTACATATCATTTTCTGTTGGTACTTTGCATATCCATGTTTCGTTTTCTCTATAGTTTTGTTCTCGCTTTATTTCTTCCTTCCAAAACACAAAAGACTAAAAATATTTTCGTTATTTCTCTTTGTTTACTTCTTTATCTTTTAGCCCTGGTTTGCTTCATCCTTTTTAGATTTGTTTTGATTATTCAAAAAACCCAAAAAGATTTTGCTTTGTTTACTCTTTCTTCGGTTCTTGCCTTTAAAAATCGAAAACCCAAAAATATGTGTTGTTCTTCTCTGGTTTTGTAAAGTTCGTTGCAGGGTTTAGCGGTCCTTAGTGACTCCTTGGAGTTTGGTTTTATATTATTATTCAAGTCACACAAGTGAAAGGCAATGACGATTTATGACAACTCGAGGTGTGGTAAGAGGTTGCTATGAACTCTATTTGTTTTCATTTTTGTACATATACTTATCATTGTGGGCATGCTTAGTCTGTTCATCTAAGGTGTATGTTATTTAATGGATGCTTAGTAGTTCTCGCTCTCTGATACGTCCATTTTGAATCACTATTTTATGTCATAATTCACTGTTATTCATTGATATATTTCGTATTGAGAGATGATACTTATGTTATTTCATTTGTTTTTGCATGGTTGATGACTTTTGGAGCATGGACCGCTACAGTCAGGATTCTGATGGAAAAGGTGCTGATTGGAGGAAAAATTCGTGAAGATCAGAAAATCTGGGAAAATATACGGAAAATCCTATTTTTTCAGAAGACGAACGAAGCCAGAAGGTGGGCTGGAGATGGGCCACAGGGGGCTCATACCACCCCCTAGCGCGGTCAGCCCTAGGGCGCGCCAGCACGTGGTGTGGCCGCCCTGGCCCACTCCAGGCTCTCCCCTCTGGCGTATATTATCCTCCCGAAACCCTAAGACTCGGGGAGCAACCACAGAAAGATTCCGCCGCCTTTGCGGGGCAGAAAACACCGAGAGAGAAAGATCTCTCCGGCAAACAGATTTCTGTCGGGGGAATTCCTTCCCGGAGAGGGGAGATCGTCGCCATCAACACCATCATCAAGCTAGACTTCATCGGGATCATCATCATCACCACATCATCATCATTAGCACCCTCATCACCATCTCCATATTGCTGTAACAATTGCGTTGAATCTTGCATAGTTCATAGGGGAAACTTTCCCGGTGTTGATTACTCTTTGTAGTTGATGCTATTGAGTGAACCATTGAATTATTGTTTATGTTCAGATTTTTATACATCATTATTCCATCTCTGATCATGATCCATATGATGTCTTGTGAGTAGTTCGTTTTGTTCTTGAGGACATGGGAGAAGTCATGTTGTTAGTAGTGGAATTGTGTTGAGAAAGATTCAATAGTTTGATATTTAAGTTGTGGTGTACTTCTTCTAGTGGTGTCATGTGAACATCGACTACATGCCACTTCACCTATATGGGCCTAGGGGAATGCATTGTGTATTTGGCTACTAATCGTAGGGGTTGCCGGAGTGACAGAAACCTGAACCCCCATTAGGAAACCATTGCACAAGGGACGTAAGGGTCTTAGAGTTTAAAGCTATGGTTAGGTTTCTACCTTAATTACTTTCTTGTACTTATGGATGTTTGCAAGGGGTATAATCACAAGTATGTATTAGTCCTAGGAAGGTTGGTACATTAGCACAGGTTCACCCACACAACACTTAGCAAGCTAAACAATATTAATCAACTATATGAAGCGAAAGCACTTGACAGTCTTCCCATGTGTCCTCAAGAACGTTTGGTCATCTTAAGTAATACAACCGGCTTGTCCTTTGCTGCATAAAGGATTGGGCCACTTGCTGCATTTATTCTTACTGTCTTTTATTTACTCGTATTCTGTTTACTTGTTTTATCAAAAACCCCTAAAAATCCGTTTGCTAAGTATTTGCAGAGAATTCCTGATCCATACCACTAGCCAGCACATTCTGCTCCTCGTTGGGTTCGACACTCTTACTTATTGAAAATACTGCGATACACCCCCTATACTTGTGGGTCATCAAGACTATTTTCTGGCGTCGTTGCCGGGGAGTGAAGCGCTATTGGAGAGTGGAACTGGTAAAGGAAACTTCTAGTGTGAGTATTGTTTACTTCTGTTAGTTGCGTTATTTTCGTTATGGATAATTCACTGAGTTTCTTATTTGGTAATGCTACTACCATTGCTAAGGTAGTAGATAAGCCACCACCTGCTGAGAATGATGTTTTTAAAATACCTACAAGAATTATTTATCGTGTTATGGATAACTACTATGTTGGGGATGGAACTGTCCATCCCGGTGATCATTTACTCTTTATACACGAATTATGCGGGTTGTTCAAGTGTGCAGGTATCACTAGAAATCAATTTAAGAAGAAGTTATTCTCATTATCACTGAAAGGAAGAGCTGAGGAATGGTATAAGCTGCTGAAGAATGGTCAAGCTCTTGAATGGGAGGAAATATTACCTCTCTTTTATTCGAAGTTTTATCCTCCTAGTGAGATTCATAAAGATCAGAATCAAATATACAACTTTTGGCCTCTTGATGGAGAGAGTACAGCTCAAGCTTGGGGGAGATTGAAGTTACTAATGCTCAAATGTCCCATTCATGAGCTCCCCAACAATATTATTATCAATAACTTTTATGCAAGACTCCCTCTACATGACAAGGATTTATTGGATGCTTCTTGTGCTAGATCATTCACTCGCATGGAAGAAGAAGCTAAATGGGATCTTCTGGACCGCATTCAAGATAATGCTAAAGCTTGGGAGAATGACAAAGGTAGAAAGTCAGGTATAAATTATGATTATGAATGCATTGAATCTTTTATGGGAAGTGATGACTTTCAAAATATTAAAAATGCTTATGGTTTAGACTCTCAAGCTATTGCTTCTTATTTTAAGGCTTTTGCTTCCTACATTAAAGTGCCTAAAAAGAAGTGGAATAAGTATCATGAACCTTATAAAGATATTTCTAAGAGTGTTCCTGCAATAAATACTGAAGTTTATACTGCTAATCATGTTTTACCTATACCTTACATTGAGAAAATACCTTTCCCAGTTAAGATAAGGGAACATTCTATGATGGCTAGTATGGTAGATGAAAGTATGAATAAAGATGTTGAACCTGATAAACAGATGGTTGATGAACCTATAATAGCAAATGTGAAAGACTTTGTTACTAAATATGAGAAAGAGGGACACCATATCCTTTGTAAGGATACCTCTAATATTGTCTCACAAAGTAGTGTTATGAGAGCTAGTATTCCTGTGTTTTCTGTTAGAATAAGTGATCATTGCTACGATGGTCCTTGTGATAGTTATATTGTTAAGTTTATGCATGATACTGAAAGTTATTATGAGAGAGGGAAAAGTGTTCTTATGCATATCAATAATATCAAGTTTCCTCGTTTTATGCTGAAAGTTTTTATGTTGCACTTGTTTTGCCTTCTTATGCAAGTAGCCTTTGGTTTCAACAACTTGTTTGTTTACAAAATCCCCTTGCATAGGAAGTGGGTTAGACTTAAATGTGTGTGTGTTTTTGCTTCTTAATGCTCTTTTTCACTTCAATTCATATTCCTATGCGAGCATTGTCAAAATTATCATGCCCATTTTAATGGCTAAAAAGAAAGAGCTTTTTGGAAGACAACCCAATTTGTTTTTGCTTTCAGTTTGTTTTTGTTTCTTTGAGTCTTGGAAGTTATTGCTTTGGTAATAACCGCTCCTTATCCTTTTTGTTTGGTTTTTATGTCAAGATCAACCTCTAATGAGAGAGAAGTAATATTTGGGGAAGTTGCTGTCCCGAGACAGATTTTTGTGCTTCACCGTAAAAATTCGTGAGAGATCTCTGTATGTCCGTTTGAGCTGTAATTGTTTGTGCTTATGCCCCAGGTTGTTATTTAACTTTTGTTAGTTTTGCACTTTTTGATTTGAGCAATATAAGATTTTCGAAAAAATTGATCTTTACCTGCTGGTCTGTTTTGACAGATTTAGCCACTCTTGCATTTGCTTCTTTATTCGATCTCCTTTTTGAATTCTTTTTGGGTTTTCGGAAGGAGTTGCTACAGTAGCTTATGTTTTGATGGTTTTCAGTTGAAGTTGGACTCAAAAGGTTTTATCACTTCACTTATATTAATGTTGCTAATGAGAACTATGTGAAGTTTTGTGTGAAAGAAATTTTCAGGAAGTGGAGATAATGGTGTAATAAGGAAGAGAAGGGTTTTATGACTCAAGTAATAAGTGTATGAAGATGAAGATATCAATGTTATTAAAGTGATGACTCCAGAAGAATCTACTAGATATAAAATTCAGAGACCTGCAGAGTCTGTTTTCAAATAGGTAACAGTTCTGGTAAGGAAAGCTCCGCAAAAATACTATCCAACTATATTTTTGCAGTTTTCAGTCAATAAGGGAAGCTACGAAGTGAAAAAGGGACGAAAACGGAGCTAGGGTGGCTCACACCACCCCGTGGCATGGTCCCACCCCTGGCCGCGCCACCAGGTGGTGAGTCCACCCCGGACTCCGCCTCCGACTCGTTTTCTCCCAGTACCTTCCTTTTGTTGTGAAACTTCGTAATATATAATCCCTCGGATCCCCCGAAGTTTGCATATTGTATTTTCGTTGTATTTTTGTTTCGATTTGTTTCTGCCAGGAACTATCTTTGAAGCTTAGAAGCACAATGGTGTCCGCCAAGGATAAATGGAAGGAGCCTATAGAGGAAGATCTCCAAGACCCCAAGCAGGGGCTGGTACCTTTAGTCACTTTCCCTGCATCAACGGAAGCCCTACGAGTCAGTAAGGAGTTCTGCGATAAGTACTGAGACTTGAGGAGTAAGGTGGACATGCTTCAATGGGAGAATAATAGGCTTCGCAAGATGCTGGAAGATTTCCTCACGTCAGCTAAGAAAATATTACCACCACCACCAAAGGAGTAATTCGTCATCAGGTTTGGCATCCCCTTGGTTTGTTCCAAGCTTGGGGGAGTGTCGCGGTATCACATCACTATCTTCTATCTTTTTACCTTTTTAGTAGAGTCATATCATGAATAGAGGAGTTATTATGTAGGATGGTTTGCATTATGGAAGTGTCCCCTCTCTCGTTAGATGTGTATCCCTTGGTGTGAGTTGCTGTTATGGATTATTAATGAGAAGTTCCATCATTCACTCTTTTTCATAGCTTATATTAGTTTTCAATTCGTGGTTATATGATTGATCTTGTTGTTAGTATTGGTATCACTTTGGGATCATTGAGTTAATTTAGTTGGTTTTGGCAAACCTAGCTCGGTCAGTAGCAACACTATTTTTGAGAGTTGAAAGAAAAGATAAAAGTACCTTTAAAGAAAAATAATTTCATCATCTTTATTTCTTGATTTGCTCATAAGTTTAGTATTCTCTAGTTAAGATCTTTTGTGCTTCCAAGGAAGATTGCATGTTTGTTTTTATCACTTGAATGTTTGGTTGTTTCCTTCAACTCTTATACTTGCTACCCAGCTTTGCTAGCCAAAAACCTGTACTGAGAGGGAACTCTTCTCGTGCATCCACTCCTTTAAACCAAAACCTTTGCCATTTGTGTCCACCATACCTACCTATTAGCATTATTGCTATTCCAAGTAAATTCTTGTTTTATCTACCTCCCAAATTAAACTTGTTATGTGAAAATTAGTGATTAAAGCTCTCACGAACTTGATGGCACACTTTACTTTCTTGCATTTAATAAACTTGAACCATTGTGCTCACCTATGTTGCGTATATGCTTGCGCTTTGTAAGTTGTGAATTAGCAGAACCATGTTATCATGGGGAACGCTTTCAACATTGCACTGGTACTTTGTACCTAGTTGATATCATGTTCTTTTGTCTATGGATGTCATCGGTGTGACATGAAAGGGGAGCTTGTAAGTCCATGGAGTTATGCATGTGTGTTAGAGAAACGCCTGGGCCGTTGGTCTAATCCATGCTGACATGGTGGAAACCTGCAGCGTAACCATAACGAGTATCTATGAAGCATTCTTCTTATGAAAAAAGAGGTAGAGTTTGAGAAAAAGAGATATTATGAAAAGAGGAAAGAGAGAAAAAAGCACCATATTCCCATGGTAAATAAGAAGATTGCTAAGATACTTGTTGTCTGCTTGCCTTGTCATTTTGATATGGGGATTCTTCCGTATCATCGGGCAAGGGTACCCCGTTGGCGGTTCTCTATGATACACATATGCTTATGATGACAAGAACTTACCGGTGACTAAACTTGAGTAGCATGAGGAGCGGCCCTCGTATTCAAGGGACATGAGATTCTCAATTTACAACTTGTCAATGCATATCCTCATAATTGATCACTTTAACCTTAATCACCTAAAGATGCCTATGATAGGGGCAATGAGAGCTGAAAGCTAGTAAGTATCATAATGTTTGCGAGCTCTTTATGAGACTTGCAATCCCTGCTTCCCTCTGCGAAAGGCCTTTCTTTTACTTTTTAGTTGAGTCAGTAAACCTATTCCCTTCTATCTCAGCAAGTATTTTGAGTTGTTGTGTTTCATTCATTCATATGATGATTTATTCATCCATGTGTCTTATGTTCCTTGTTTTGCAAAATGCTCTCATCTTGATGTTTACTAATTTGAAAGCTATCATTGAAAACCAGTTATTTGTGAACTCCAGCAAATTATCAACTATTCTTCAACCAAGAGCTAAGTTTGCCATTACCAATTATTATTCACTTTATGTATCTTTATTGTGTTTCCTTTACCTATTACAAGTTGAGTTATATAATAGTGAGTTGTCTTCTACTATGATCTATGTATTTGATGAATGTGATGCTTCTTGTCCGTATTCTTTTATCGACTCTTCACTCCATAAACCTGAGGCCATGTTTATTGAGCTCAGTTTCGCTTGGGGACAAGCAAAGTCTAAGCTTGGGGGAGTTGATACATCCATTTTGCATCACTATTCTATGTCATAATTCACTGTTATTCATTGATATATTTCGTATTGAGAGATGATACTTATGTTATTTCATTTGTTTTTGCATGGTTGATGACTTTTGGAGCATGGACCGCTGCAGTCAGGATTCTGATGGAAAAGGTGCTAATTGGAGGCAAAATTCGCGAAGATCAGAAAATCCGGGAAAATATACGGAAAATCCTATTTTTCCAGAAGACGAAGGAAGCCAGAAGGGGGGGTGGAGATGGGCCACAGGGGGCCCACACCACCCCCTGGCGCGGGCAGCCCTAGGCCGCGCCAGCAGGTGGTGTGGTTGCCCTGGCCCACTCTAGGCTCTCCCCTCTAACGTATATTATCCTCCCGAAACCCTAAGACTCAGGGAGCGACCACAGAAAGATTCCGCCGCCTCTGCAGGGCGGAAAACACCGAGAGAGAAAGATCTCTCCGGCAGACAGATTTCTGCCGGGGGAATTCCTTCCCGGAGAGGGGAGATCGTCGCCATCAACACCATCATCAAGCTGGACTTCATCGGGATCATCATCATCATCACCACCATCATCATCAGCAGCACCCTCATCACCATCTCCATATTGCTGTAACAATTGTGTTGAATCTTGCATAGTTCATAGGGGAAACTTTCCCGGTGTTGATTACTCTTTGTAGTTGATGCTATTGAGTGAATCATTGAATTATTGTTTATGTTCAGATTGTTATACATCATTATTCCATCTCTGATCATGATCCATATGACGTCTTGTGAGTAGTTTGTTTTGTTCTTGAGGACATGGGAGAAGTCATGTTGTTAGTAGTGGAATTGTGTTGAGAAAGATTCAATAGTTTGATATTTAAGTTGTGGTGTACTTCTTCTAGTGGTGTCATGTGAACGTCGACTACATGACACTTCACCTATATGGTCCTAGGGGAATGCATTGTGTATTTGGCTACTAATCGTAGGGGTTGCCGGAGTGACAGAAACCTGAACCCCCGTTAGGAAACCATTGCACGAGGGACGTAAGGGTCTTAGAGTTTAAAGCTGTGGCTAGGTTTCTACCTTAATTACTTTCTTTTACTTACGGATGTTTGCAAGGGGTATAATCACAAGTATGTATTAGTCCTAGGAAGGTCGGTACATTAGCACAGGTTCACCCACACAACACTTAGCAAGCTAAAGAAGATTAATCAACTATACGAAGCGAAAGCACTTGACAGTCTTCCCATGTGTCCTCGAGAACGTTTGGTCATGTTAAGTAATACAACTGACTTGTCCTTTGCTGCATAAAGGATTGGGCCACTTGCTGCATTTATTCTTACTGTCTTTTATTTACTCGTATTCCGTTTACTTGCTTTATCAAAAACCCCTAAAAATCTGTTTGCTAAGTATTTGCAGAGAATTCCTGATCCATACCACTAGCCAACACCTTCTGCTCCTCGTTGGGTTCGACACTCTTACTTATCGAAAATACTGCAATACACCCCCTATACTTGTGGGTCATCACTCTCTTCTGATCAGTTCCAATCCATTAATAGTTCGTAACATGTGATATAAATGTTTGCTTGCATTTTATATTCATAACTTGGTATGACATTGTGGTGTCCTCCTCTGAATGTTCTATTTGAATCGACTTGGCACATTCTCACGCATGCATATGACTAAAAAAAGTCAGTTAAGCCTCGATGATTTATTTTGCCTCAGAGTTCTTGTGTCACTTTTATGCCAATATTAATTTTGGTTTCTCGCAAGCATGATTATGATAGTTACCGCTCTCTCGATTGTTACTCCCTTTCCATTGCTAGCCTTCACTTGTGCTGAGTATAAGCTTTACTCGTGCATCCAAATCCCCAGAACCAAATTTTCAAAAAGAGTCCACCATATGTACCTATTAGCATCATTGCTATTCCTTGCATATTTATTATGTTTCGTTTTCTTCCAATAAATTAGTTAGTAAAGCTCTCACAAACTTGATGGCACACTTTACTTTCTTGCACTTCATAAACTCAAACCATTGTGTCCATCTATGTTGCGTATATGCTTGCGCTTTATAAGTTGTGAATTAGCAGAACCATGTTACCATGGGGAACGCTTTCAACATTGCACATTATTTAGTTGATATCATGTTCTTTTGTCTATGGATCCCGGCGGTGTGAAATAAAAGGGGAGCTTGTAAGCTCACGGAGTTTTTATATGTGTTAGAGAAACGCCTGGGCGGCTAGCCTAAGCCATGCCTAATCATGGTGGAAACTTGCAGCATAACCATAGTGAGCAATCTGTGAAGCATCCTCAATAAAAACCTATGCAAATAGCAAATAAAAAGATCACTAAGATGCTCATTGTCTGTTGCCTTGTCATTTTGGTATGGGATAGATCATGTATCATGGGGCAAGGGGTACCCCGTTGGCGGTTCTCTATGATACACATGTACTTACAATGACAAGAACTTACCCATGACTAAAGTGGAGTAGCATGAGGTCGATACTCGTAAGCAAGGGGCATGAGATTTTCAGCTTATAACTTGTCAAGCATATCCTCGTATTTGTGTCGCATTAACCTTAATCACCTCAAGATGCTTATGATAGGGGCAATGAGAGCTCAAAGCTAATGAGTACCATACTTTCAACATTTGGAAGCCTTTCAAACTTTTCAAATCTTTTCTTTCACTTTTATGTTGAGTCGCCATTTATTCTTTGAGCACCTTCCCGAGAGCATAGCTGTCATTCTTAGTATAATGTGCTTGTCCCAAAACACGGTTAGTTGTGACATAACTTTGACACTTGTATCTTTGATATTTTTATCTCTAGTCTTCAGTTAAACTTTAGCGGTGCCTTGGCATTTATGTTTTGCTGCAAAGAAAGGCAAGCAAGATACCACTTTACCATATCTTCTTATGAGCACTACAATCCTGTATATGTTTATGTGTCATGTTGCTTATTACTAATGGGTTGGAATCTCTTCATAGCTTGCATGACTACTAGGTGAACTTATTGGCATACTCTTTATTATGAATTGCCTAAGTATTTGATCATATGCTCAGAATATATACATCTTATGAAGCAAATGTGTTCGTGAAAGTTTCTTTTATCGCACTCAGTTTTCAACTGAATTGCTTGAGGACAAGAAATAAGCTAAGCATGGGGGGAGTTGATACGTCCAAAACGAATCTACTTTCCCGAACACTTTTGCTATTGTTTCTTCTCTTATTTGTGTGATTTGGATACAACTAATGCGGACTAACACTGTTTTCAGCAGAATTAATTTGGTGTCTCGTTTTTGTGCAGGAAATCAACTTTCAGGAAAAAATCCCAGAAAATATCGCAAAACTCCTATTTTACCAGAAGACTCATGGAGCCAGAAGACGAGACGAAGAGGGGCCACGAGGGGCCCACACCACCTAGCCGTATGGGCCAGGCCAGGCCGCGCCAGGAGGTGGTGTGGCTGCCCCGGACTCCGCCTCGACCTCTGAAGGGTTCGCAACATAGAAAACAAAAAATTTCCTACTATGTGAACTACTATACGCCAGGATCTATCTACTAGATACAAGCAACGGGTGGATATACATCCATAGAGAACATACCCTTAAAGACAACAAAGCTTTGTTAACGAGATGGAAATCGTGGATGATGTAGTCGTACACTTGCCGATCTCAAGATCGTGATGAAGTCCAGCAGGTCCAGCTCCAACACGTCCATCAGATCCAGCTCCAGCAAGTCCAGCACAACCAAGTCCAGCACCACAAAGCAGTGGTGCATCCGTGATCGCACACACGTCCGGTATCCCGACAACCTCTGTCCCTCGCTCCAGCAAAGCAGCGAAAGCAGCAACTCCTTTCTAGATAAAGCCACCGGGAACATGTATCTCGCTAATCCGAGACCATGGGGAAATAATACTAGAGGGGAAGAGAGATCCTTCACGAGGAGGTGTGAGGAAGAAGGAGTGAGATGGGGGGCCTTTTATAGGAGGAGGGGGGTGCCCCTCCCCATGGCCGGCGCCCCAAGGGGTGACCCTTCACCTCCTCATTCATGTGGTGGTAACTCCCTCCACATAAATTTGCCCCTTCACATTCTCTTCTAAAGTCTCCACTTTAAATGCATTAAATTTCTCCAAATTTAGTGCTCTCTCATTTAATAAAACTCGTTTATTAATTTTATTCAGAATTTTGTTAATTACTTTAATTAAAAAACATTCACATAAAATCCCCTGCAACACTTCAATATTACATGTAGAACCAATTTTAGCAATTTCACCCGAAACAGTTTCTGTGTCTATTGAAATAATTCCAACACTTTCTTAAATCTTTATCTGAAACATATTTGCTCCAAATGGTATCGGTATCCCTTAAGTGTGTCACCCTACGGTTCGCGAATAATGCAGACATGATCGAGACCCCTCTCAGATCAATAATCAGAAGCGGGACCTGGAGATCCATACTGACTCCTACACATTCAACGATGACTTCTGTGATCGTGAGAACCTTTAACGCTAGTAACTAAATCCCTTTGTCTCGCGATATATTACATGTCCGAGATTCGATCATCGGTATCTCCATACCTAGTTTGATCTCGTTACCGACATGTACTCGTTTCTTGTTCCCGTGATATAACATTCTAGTGATCACATCACTTGCTTGCAAGCTAAGAATGTGATATCACCGAGAGGGCCTGGAGTATATCTATCCGTCATCGGGATGGACAAATACCACTCTTGATCCATGAGCCTCTACATAACACTTTCGTAGCATTAAACCCACCTTTATAATCACCCTTTCACGGTGTGACATTTGATGTTGTCAAGATACTCTTCCAGTGTAGGTGATTGACATGATCTCATGGTCTAAGGACTAGGATTACTTCGTATGATGTTATAGCAATATAAACACAATGACTTTGATCGTAATGCTATACTTCAGATGAATGTTCATCACATCATTCAACTAATGTTGTGACCTCGTTATTAACAACATCCAATGTCTATGATCAGGAAACCTTGATCATCTTGTTAATCAACGAGCTAGTTTATAAGAGAGGCATAACTAGGAACTTTCCTTTTGTTTATTAAACACACATGTATTAACGTTCCAAATTAATACAATTATAGCATGCAAAATAAACATTTATCATAAACGAGGAATAAGATAATAATCACTTTATTATTGCCTCTCGAGCATATTCCCTTCAGTCTCCCACTTGCACTAGAGTCAATAATCTAGTTTAAAAAACTTTGCGCATTGAACACCTATGGATTTCTGGTGTTGCATATACGCGATAGCTAGTGGTTAACATAATTTTCGGATCTGACAGTTTCAGGTCCATGTGTATTTGCATGTCTTTGCGTCTCTACGCATCACTCATTCTCAAATGAGAAGGCATTGTATAAATTTGGTCCTTTGGTGAGACCTTTAGTTCGTTCGGGTTAAAATATGTTGATATTATTGTCATACAAAATATCTTCATAGTATTAGCCACCTTTGAACCACACCTAGTTTGATAACAAACTACTTAACACAAATGCCCTCCTTTGCTGCTACTATAGCAGTCATATACTTAGCCTTTTGTTGTAGTATCCGTCACAATGTCTCAACTTTGGAACTCATCCAAATCCATCATGGAACATCCTTTCCATTACATTGTGCCACCCATAGTCTAAATTGAGATACATTTTAATTTGTATCTTGTGACAAAACTAGTATCAATGTAACACTTTATAATGAACTACCTTTAACTACTTGTCACTTATACATGATATATTCTTAGTTCTTCCAAAGCTCATAAGAATATCTTTACTATCATCCAATGATCATCTTATGAATCATTCTGGTATGTGCTCATAACATTTAGAGCATAGGACATATCTGGATATATACATATCACGGTATAATCGATCAAAATCTTCATGTGATTTTACTCATAGAGTGTTGAAACACTTGAATCTTGATACAATCCTTTCCATGCAGCAAGAACCTTTCTTGTTGTTTCCATATTGAACCCTTTCAATATCTCATATATGTACGTCTGGGACAACCATATTAGTTCCTCAATCTATCCATATAGACATTGATGCCAAATATTCCGGTTTTGCCCAAGTATTTCATCGAAATCCTATTTTAATGAAATTCTTAACTTGTGTCAATACAAGATACATCATTTCCAATCAACACCATGTCCTCTACATAATGTATTAGAAATATGTCTCAGCGCTCCCACTTAATTTCTTGCAAATGCAAGCATCTTCATCATCTCCGATGAATTTAAACTCCTTTAACATTTTCATCATGGTGAAGATTCCAACTCTGCTATGCTCACTTCAACTATTGAAGTTTGCATGCCCTTTTAGCACCCTTTGAATTAACAAAACCCTTCGGACCGTGTCTTGTACACATCCTAGGTAACCATTCTATTAGAAGAACCTTGTTTGTTTATTCAACTACCATATACCAAATTATATGTAGTGATTGCTACATTAATCCGTTAAGACTAAATGTCACTATGAAAGATCAAATCTTGTCATAGTCAACTCCTTGAACATTGCCGTAAACTTTTTTTCCAACATGTCGACTATTTCATAGATGTCAAACATCCATGTTTATTTCTTTATAGATCCAAACACGACCGATAGGATTTACGCCTTTTCAGAGGGTCTTCCAAGTTCAGAAACCTGATTTCCCGTGTATGGATACTATCACGGATTCTATGACTTCTAGTAATTTTATGGAGTCAGGGCCCATCATCGCTTATTTGCATGTAGTCGGTTCATCATTGTCAAAACAATAACGACTTGTTTATCAAATCTCACTATTTGATTCTTACTGACCCACACGGTTTAATAGGAACTCTAATCTCTGAGATCACAACCTTTGTAATCACGGGAGCCATGAGCATTGTGGTCGCCACTGGGACACTTTCCGATGTTGCGCTACTCAGCACATGTTTCTTAGGTTCATCAACCTAATCAAAGTTCTATTGTCCTCCCACTTAACTTTTCGCGAAATATTCCTTCTCAAGAAACTTGACATTCCAAGTGACAAACTCTTTTATCCTCGGTGTTATGGAGGAATTCCCAACAAATTCTTTGGGATAACCTACAAAGACGTGCTTATCCGACTTTGGTTGTAAATATTTTACTTATGCATAGCATACCAAAATTTAAGAAAAGACAATTCATGTTTTATCCCAAACCATAACTCATATGGTGTCATTTCAACGGATCACGATGGTGCTCTTTTCAGTGTAAAAGCAGTAGTCTCTAAAGCTTTAATCCTTAAAACATAATGGCAGTTTTATAAATGACACCTTTGATCTTACCATGTCAAACATGGTTTGATTTCATCTCTCGAATATGCCATACTCCTATGGTTTATTGGGAAACACAAATAATGGAACACTTCCTCAAATCTTAGGTGTTTTGCTAAACTTGTAACTCAAATATCTCCTTTATGATCCAATCATAAAATTATTTATTTTCTTGTTACAATGATTTTTCACTTCATCTTGAAAGTCTTTGAACAATTTTCAAATGTTTCATGCTTCTTCCTTATTAAGTAAATATATAAATATATTCACTCAAATTTCTGGACAAAGCATATGAAGAAAAAAGATCCATCGCATATGGCTACACATAATAGACTATGCACATCAGCATGTACAATTTCCAATAAGCTAGTCATCCATTCCTCTTTGGCCTATGAATGGAGTTTCAATTATCTCGAGGAAAGTTTCACAAGCGTCAATTGATCAAAATCAAAGACTCCAAAAATCCATCAACATGGCGTTTCTTCATTTTTTTTCCAATATAATTTAAACAGCTACATCACTTCATAAGTGATCTTTCAATCATTTGTCTTGCGACATTTTAGCAATAGTGTTTATGGATGTGATTTCTCCCACTAGACTTGTAAAAGTCCATCCATCCTTTATGGAATACAGTAATTATTTGAACAACCATTGTTCTCATAATACCGGAACAAAATAACAATTATTAAAACAAATCTTGAAGGCTAGGTTTGATGACAACAAAAAACACAATAACACTTTATTTGTTTTCGATGAACATCATCACTTATTCTCTTGCTAGTTACTTAGGACATTGCAGTTCATGAATTGTGTTGTTCTATATGACACTTCATACCAACCAAATAGGTATCCAATACCGGTATCCAATACCTTAGAACTACATTGTTAAACAAGCAAGGAATACAACCATAACATGTATAGCTTCTATATACCTAAGTTGTACATCTCCAACTTTTTCTTTTCTGCCAAATATTTTATAGATTCTCTTTCAGCAATTCCTTTTCCTTTTAAAAGAATCTATCAACATCAATAGTGGTGTCATTCACATGACACATAGTACAAAGCGTGTATAGTCAAATACTAATACCTTTGGACTTGCACTTTGAAGTGGATCACCATCAACAAATGTTTGGTATTCTTTCAAAAATCCATTCTTTAGTAATCTTTCAGTGTAGTAAACATTTTACTTACATCTTCTATTCATCCTTATCATGACAACTTTCATGATCAAGCTACAATAGCCTATAAGGATGAATCGTGAGTATAATATTAGTTCCCAAAACCTTTTTGGTAGATTAGGATGCCTAGCGTCTCCAACCTTCACAAATTCTCATACAATATGAGAACGTGTATTGTGTTAAATTATACTCTATCATATTGCAACCATAAACATTGTTTCAGATATCACAATATCTTTCACACATGATGGTTTCTGAAACAATTATTTCAGCTCCTACATAACCTCGATATTAAAACAACTTTTGAATATCAAGAATCATGGAGGGAAACATGATACTTTAAATACTAACATTGGAATACTTACTCTTGATTTAATACTACTTATTAAACTTCATGGAGTAAATAGAGTTTGCTGAAAGTTTGCAATAGGACTTCTAAACTTTAAATTGACATTCAAAACAATACGAATCTAGTTCGTAAAGTAAATATCCAGAATTCTATAGTTCTATTATCTCAATTAAAACTAAGCATAAGGTAGTAAACAGATGCCAATGACTACAACAAATTATGCAAATTCACTTTGATTTAGTTTATGACAAATTTGGTCCGACTAATCCAAATTAGAAATGAACTCCCACTCAAAAACGACATCCCTCGTGCCCTTTTGGTGATTACATGAACCAAATCCACTACATCAAGTCCGATCATCACGTGAGTCGGTGTAGCTTCAAAGGCGAGCATCAATATGGGCATCACATCAACTATATGACTCATGCTTAACCTTTCGGTCCGTGTTCCGAGGCTATGTCTGTACATGCTAGGCTCGCCAAGTAAGAACCTTAGTACTCGCGTGTGTAAAACTGTCTTACACCCGTTATATGAAAGCGCAGAGTCGAGTACACCCGATCATCACGTGATGTCTCGAAACACGATCCATAGAACGGTGCATACTTAAGGAAGAACACATTTTATCTTGATATTTAAATGAGGGATCATCTTATAATGCTACTAAAAGCGCCAAACTAACAATATAAGATGCGAACATCATATGTGTAAAGTGGGATGATATGGTCCATGCATTTGATCACCATCATATGCATCGTGGTATGATCTCTATCATTCCTTTGTGTGTAAGGCCAAGGTCTATGGAACTTACACATTAGGTGTGTTGTAAGGGTATCAAATATACATCAACTTACAACATTTCCATATCATGACACTAGCCCAGCAATGATCTAAACTAGACGCCTCTAATTTATCAATTGCAAGTTTTACGTGGCTTAGGGCTTTCGAAGATAGAACCGTTCTTACCTACGAACATGGAACCACAACGATGATAACCAGATTATTAGCAACTCGTTGTAAATCATATATTGACTATAGTAGGAGAGACAGACACCCGCCAGCCACTTATCCAAAACTAGTTGCATGTCAGTTGTGGAACCGGTCTCATGTGCGATGACATGTAAGGTTGGTCCGGGCCGCTTCATCCCACTATGCCACCAATATCCAAAATACATGAAAGAAGTAATAACATGATCATCATCGCCCACATATAAACATATGTGTACTACTCGTGCAAAGCATCTACGCATAGATCAGGCTCTAATACCACTGAAGGGTTCGCAGCATAGAAAACAAAAAAATTCTATGATGTGAACTACTATACGCCAGGATCTATCCACTAGATACAAGCAACGGGTGGATATATATCCATAGAGAACATACCCTCTAAGACAACAAATCTTTGTTAACGAGATGGAACTCATGGATGATGTAGTCGTACACTTGCCGATCTCAAGATCGTGATGAAGTCCAGCACGTCCATCAGATCCAGCTCCAGCAAGTCCAACACCACCAAGTCCAGCACGCAAAGCAGCGGTGCATCCGTGATCGCACACACGTCCGGTACCCCGACAACCTCCGTCCCTCGCTCCAGCAAAGCAGCAGAAGCAGCAACTCCTTTCCAGATAAAGCCATCGGGAACATGTATCTCGCTAATCTGAGGCCATGGGGAAATAATACTAGAGGGGGAGAGAGATCCTTCACGAGGAGGTGTGAGGAAGGAGGAGTGAGATGGGAGGCCTTTTATAGGAGGAGGGGGGTGCCCCTCCCCATGGTCGGCGCCCCAAGGGGTGACCCTTCACCTCCTCATTCATGTGGTGGTAACTCCCTCCACATAAATTTGCCCCTTCACATTCTCTTTTAAAGTCTCCACTTTAAATGCATTAAATTTCTCCAAATTTAATGCTCTCTCATTAAATAAAACTATTTTATTAATTTTATTCAGAATTTTGTTAATTACTTTAATTAACAAAAATTCACATAAAATCCCCTGCAACATTTCAATATTACATGCAGAACCAATTTTAGCAATTTCACCCGAAACAGTTTCGGTGTCTATTGAAATAATTCTAGTGCTTTCTTAAATCTTTATCTGAATCATATTTTCTCCAAATGGTGTCGGTATCCCTTAAGTGTGTCACCCTACGGTTCACGAATAATGCAGACATGATCGAGACCCCTCTCAGATCAATAATCAGAAGCAGGACCTGGATATCCATACTGACTCCTACACATTCAACGATGACTTCTATGATCGTGAGAACCTTTAACGCTAGTAACTAAATCCCTTTGTCTCGCGATATATTACATGTCCGAGATTCGATCATCGGTATCTCCATACCTAGTTTGATCTCGTTACCGACATGTACTCTTTTCTTGTTCCCGTGATATAACATTCTAGTGATCACATCACTTGCTTGCAAGCTAAGCAATGTGATATCACCGAGAGGGCCCAGAGTATATCTATCTGTCATCGGGATGGACAAATCCCACTCTTGATCCATGAGCCTCTACATAACACTTTCGTAGCACTGAACCCACCTTTATAATCACCCTTTCACGGTGTGATGTTTGATGTTATCAAGATACTCTTCCAGTGTTAGTGATTGACATGATCTCATGGTCTAAGGACTAGGATTACTTCATATGATGTTATAGCAATATAAACACAATGACTTTGATCGTAATGCTATACTTCGGATGAATGTTCATCACATCATTCAACTAATGTTGTGACCTTGTTATTAACAACATCCAATGTCCATTATCAGGAAACCTTGATCATCTTGTTAATCAACGAGCAAGTTTATAAGAGAGGCATAACTAGGAACTTTCCTTTTGTTTATTAAACACACATGTATTAACGTTTCCAAATTCATACAATTATAGCATGCAAAATAAACATTTATCATAAACAAGGAATAAGCTAATAATCACTTTATTATTGCCTCTCGGGCATATTCCCTTCAACCTCTCCTTTCGCCTATATAAGCCCTCTGACCTAAAAACAGAGGGAGGGGTCGACGTTTTTCTAGATAGAGTTCCGCTGCGCCGCCACAACCAGAAACCGCGATTCGGAACCAGAAACTCTGTTCTGGCACCCTGTCAGGACGGGGAATTGGAGGAGATCGTCGCTATCATCATCACCAACGCTTCTCCATCAACCATCCATGATTCCCCCATCCATGAGTGAGTAATCCCCCGCAGTAGGCTATGGGGATGGTAGGGATTGGATGAGATCTTTCATGTAATTGCATAAGATTGTTAAGGCATGATGCCTAGTATCTATTGTTAGTGCTTTTTGACATTGTTGCAACTTGTTATTCTTAATGCTTGTCACTAGGGCCCGAGTGCCATGATTTCAGATCTGAACATGTTATTGATTCATGATGATAGTATTGTTTATGATCTTATCTGCAAGTTGTTTACACATATTGTTGTCCGGAACCCGAGGCCCTGAAGTGACAAGAATCGGGATAACCGGAGGGGATGGCTATAATATGAGGATCACGTGTGTTCACGGAGTGTTGATGCTTTGCTCCATTGCTCTATTAAAAGGTGCACCTTAATTGCCAGTAGATTACCTTGAGGCCCTGCTACAACAGGCTAGCAGGACAAAAGATGTTGTGCAAGTTTTCATTGTGAGCACGTATGACTATATATGGAACACATGCCTATGATTATTTAGTACTTGGATACTTTATCTTATTTATCTGCAAATGCCCTATGTCTTGATTGTTACATTAATTGTCTTGTCCATGCAACACCCATCTATCCATCCCTATGCCTACCACGCTTTAATCCTACTGTTTACTGCAATTGTCACTATTGTCTTTACTTTTACTACTGCTTTTACTTTGCTATTGCTATTACAAAACTGTTGCTACTGATAAACTACTGCGAGCAAGACTGTTTCCAGGTGCAACTGAATTGACAACTCAGTTATTAAGGCTTATAAATATTCTTTGGCTCCACTTGTATCGAATCAATAAATTGGATTTTACTTCCCTCGAAGACTGTTGCGATCCCCTATACTTGTGGGTCATCAATAGAGCCTTGCCACTATCATCACGAGTTGTCCATCAACAACAACTACTACTACTACTACTTACAAACTTACAAACTAACGAACCACGACATCGTCATCGTCATGCTCCAGGTCATACTTGTACACTAGCTCCGGCCAGTTCTTACTGAATGAAACCTGGCTAACGAACCAGTCCACCTGCACCCACTCAGCGCACCAGTGGTAGGTTGTGACTGGCATGACGCATGACAGCAGGGCCCTGATCTAGTTCCTCAGGCCAAGCTAGAAAGCCAGTGGGATCACCAGCATGCGGAGGTCAGTAGCGTCCACCTGGATGATGAAGCAGCGAGGGACCTGGTCAATTTGGTGGTGGCCAAGCTTTGGCAGCCAACCCTTCTTGCTTTGTGGCTGCGAAGCCACCTCCACCCTGACGATGGCCACTGGCTTCATTGACCACCGGTTGATAGGGAGCACGTTGGCAAAACCTAATTGGGGGTGCCAGCCCTTCCCCACAGTTTCACAAAGAAGCTTAACCACCTTGGCATGAAGCAAAACAAGGTCAGGAGAAAAGTACAATCTACAACTAGAAGCATTTCCCAATTGGGCAATGGACATGAAAGAAAGATGGGCAAAGTAACAAGGAAAAGAACTACAAGCTTGGGCAATCCACATTAAAGCAAATTGAATATGTAAAAACCACATTGAAATCCCCAATCGGGCTAAGTACCAGGACAATAACCAATTTTAGGATTTGACTAAACTGAATCCCCAAATTTGACAACACATTTTGAAATCTCTAACTACCTAGTGCAAACAAATCCACAAATCGCTCGTTCAAATCTCTAACTACCTAGATTGAGTCCTAGTAGTCGATTTAGTACCAAACCCTAACCGCTAAACACATTACTAGTGAATCGGGAACTTACCGTGGTCGGCGGTGGCTCCATTGATGAAGATGGATCAACATCAGGTGCCACCGGAGAGAAAGAATATGCGCCGGGCGCGGTGGTTGGGGCCACCGCAACGGGCGAAAAAACCCTATCCAAATCGTCGAGGGTGATCCCGACGCTGGTGGGGGCTTTTTCGGTCACCTTCACCGTAGATGTGGCTGCCGCCGCAGATGTAGAAGACACAACCACCGCCACGCCCGCCACCGTTGCCGCCCAAGTTCCGCGCACGTAGAAGGGTGCGGGAGCCTTAAGCGCCCTCATGGAGGATGCCTTGCCGCCGCCGGCGAGCTTCTCTAGTTGAGCGGCCACCCACTTCCCATGGGCACTCACCTCGCCGATGTTGAGAGCGTGAAATGAAGGGGGAGGAGAAGGAGCGCCGGCCATGGAGAGTGAATCGGGGTGAGGGATATAGGGAGTGAAGTGGGCGATGAGAGGAGTGGACTAGGAGTTAAGCCAAAAGTATCCCGACTCCCGCGCTTCCCCACGCGTGCAACCGGTCGGGACGTGGCGCTCGCCAGGTCCTGGCTGCATGGAAATGGCCGATTTTGACATTCCCAACGGGCCAACTTTTGGCCTGCTTTAAAACTCATGCCATGCAGCAAACTCATGCGGGTCGAATCACCAAACGGGCTTATTTCTTCTCGATGGATGCGAGAAACAAAAATCCAGCCTACCAAACATGTTCTTGGTGTTTGATGATAAACATGGGCAGGGAGATGGCAAAAAAACATTTTTGATAGGGAAAGGAAGGGGTAGGGGAAAGGCTCTCAAGAAGAAGCCGACTTAGAAAGGGAGGTGGAACCCAGGGTGACCACCTCTGTAAGTTAATGAAGTAGAAGTTGATGATCAAATGATTTAAGAAAAGTCTGTGGGAGTGGAGGCAGTAAATAAGATGTATGCCAAAGATGTTGCAATGATGGACCTGACATGTTATAGTATGCAGATATCACGATCTTTATGTTTAAGGGTAGTTTAGAGAGTGCTAGGAATTTGAAATTTATTCTTTGCCGGTTTGATCAAATGTCTGGGTTAATTTTTTTTTCATAAAACTGAGTTGTTTTTTTGTGCTGCTAAGGGAAGAAGTCAAGATTATGCTAGTATTTTCACTTGTGTGGAAGGGACCCCTTTTGGATTTTTAGGTGATCCTCTTAGTTGTGTTAGACTCTACAATCTTGATTGAGGTGAAGTTGAAGAGAAAATGAAAAAAAATACATGTATGGAAAGGGAAACATAATTCTTATGGGGGAACGTCGATCCTTGTCAAAACTTGCCTAAGTAATGTTCCTTTTTCTATGATGTCTATGTTTGAGCTTCCTAAAGAACCTAGTAATAAGTTTAAGTTTCTTATGAAGAGACTGTTGTGGCATGAAGAGGATGGGACAAAGAAATACCATTTAGTGAACTGGGAGAAAGTCTGTCAACCAAAAGAGCAAAGGTGGTTAGGGGTTATTGACTCGGAAATTATGAATATTTGTTTGCTTAGTAAATGGCTGTGGAAGTTAGAGAAAAGCGATGGTTTATGGCAAAGACTAATTAGAGGCAAATATATTAAGAATGATCTTTTGTATGTGTAAGCTTAGGTGAGGACAATCCCATTTCTGGAAAGGGGGTTATGGAAGTAATTTTTTTTTTGTTTTTTTGTAGGAAGAAAGTAGGTAATTGTAAAAGGACTAGATTCTGGGAGGATCACTGGCTAGGACATTCTCCACTGATGGTTACTTTTCCTAGACTGCATGTCTTGACTTTTAGTTGTAACATTAGTGTGGCTAAAGTTTTTCAGGAAGGACAGGGTTGCATTCGTTTTAGGAGAGTTTTATGGAGGAGGCTGCTTCTCTTTGGCTCCAGCTTCAGATTCTTTGTGTTGGGGCTAGCCTGACTGATAATAATAGGCTGGTGTGGAAATTGACCTTAGCTGTAAAAGTTTCCCAAATTAAATGGCCTCGCAGAAAACTGTGGTTTGTTTGAGTTCCTCTTAAAGTTAAAGTTTTTCTTTGGCTTGCTGCATATAATAGTATTTTGACCAAGTATAATCCTTTACATACGGGGTGGAAAGGTAAAGAAAAGAAGTGTAGCTTTTGTGAGTGTGTTGGGACAATTGATCGTTTATTTTTCAAGTATACTTTCGCAAAGTATCTGTGGGGTGTGGTGAAGTGTGCTTTTTGTATGTCAAACTCACATGAGAAGTTTAATGAGGTGGGTTTGTGGGTCTCAAACTTCCCAGTAGAGTTAGAACAGTTGTATGTTTTGGAGTAGCAGCTCTCACCTGGATAATTTGGAAACAAGAAATGATGTTTTTTTTGATAAAATTTACCTTTTAAATCCTACAGTACTGTGTGCAGGATTTCATATTGGATCTCTAATTCGTCTCGATTGTAGAAACCAATCGTTCGGCAACATCGCGTCACCATAGCGCAGCTGCTGTCTGGAGTGGCACTTGGAGCTTTCAGTGCTCGCTATAGCCCCAGAGGAAGCGTATTGAAGTTGGGTGAGGAAAATAAAAAAGATGGAGCTGGAGGTGATGAGTTTGGTTGATTCAGAAACTTGGTGATGGAACTATTGCGCTGGCAAAAGTACTCCTTAGTTAAGTTCTGTAATTGTGATGTTAAAAACTTAAGCTTCAAGATGTTTTTTTTGTAATACTTCTTGTCAGAATGAAATCAGGGAGCTGTGGGCTTCTCAATTCGAAAAAAAAGTAGAACAAGAGATGAACTAAGGGCACAGGGAGATGAACAGACAACGTGGCCAATAACGCATCAGGGTCAACAATATACATGTATGTATAGGAGTATGCGAATATACAACACCGGACAGCCACACAGATCACATATCACTTACAATCCCACGGTTCTGTGACATACACTTCCACAAACACATCACGAAGTAGAGAGCTCCAGAAACAAGAAACACATGGCAGAATGGCCGTATACACTCAAGATACCGCACCTCCAAAGACACGGTACAATCACAACAGCTACAAATGCTCACCGAGCAGCACCAAAAGGTGAAAGCTGCTTTCTGGTAAGACACTACCGTATCACACAGTTAAATTACAACATTACATGTTTTTTTGGGGGATGGCGGGAAGGGATGGGGGTACACATGTTGGGTCCAGGAAACACCATGGTCGTCTCTGGAGCAATAAATATATGAGCCATTTCTTCGTGGTGGAAGTGCTAATTTACACATGCGCATCCTTCTCCAACCGTGTCCTACCAAGACTGCTCCGCGTTGCCATCACCTGCATTGCTTCTATTTTCAAGAATTAAAAACATAACGGAAATGGAGACCAGAAGGGTGTCGAGTTTACAAGAGATATTTTCAGGCAAAATTTCCGTGAAACCGTACCTTTTTCTCTTGCTTTTGTCTGACGAGGATGAGGTAGGGTTGCTGTGCCAGTTCCGCTTGCGTTGGTTGATAAACCAGTTGTTGATCTGCTTCAGTTGCAACCCTGTTTCCTGCACCAGGCGGGCCTTGTCCTCCTCCTAACCAAGTCACCGGAGATGATCATCAGTACCGGAACAAATATGCAGGTAAAAAGGGTGATTATGGTGCCTCTGAGCTGTCACGTACAGTTGGGTATGGCCATTTTGCATGAGCTTGCCACCATGCTTTCAGAGTAGACGCTGTGTCTCCTGGGAGCTTTCCAGCTCTTCGCTTCCGAAGTATCTCTTCCCTAATATCCACAAGCTTTTCTCTGTACCCCTGAAAGTTCGTAATTTGGTTTTAGAGCTTAGAACAACAACAACAACAACAACATGGTAACACACTTGACTAAATTGGAAGGCACTCATTTTACCTGTTTAAGCTCATGCTTCAGCTCTTGCCTTACGCGCTCAACTAAGGATCTCTCACCCTCGGTTAGCATTCCAAAGCCCATACCATCTGATACGTCATTTCCATCATACATGTTGCTCTCACTGTCGACCGGATTGTCTTCATCGTCAGACATAGTTGCACCAGTGCCTTCACCAGGAGATGCCCCTGCAGGAAGAACTGACATTAGCACAACTCAAAATTGGCCCAATCCCCAACTTATCTTGGTCACATTAATATTTGTATCATTTTACTTTCTCCCAACACAACACTATTGTCTGCAGACACTTCCTTGTTCAAACATATGCCTCTCCATCGTAAACTAGTGCAAACAGGTTGATGATTGCACTTCCAAATAAATCATGCAAAGTTGTGATGCCCACAATAATGAAATTACCCCCTTCGGTTTTCACAGCACATCAGTTTTCAGTGTGTGAATGGATATTGGCATGGTTTTCTCACAGGTGTGTGCCCCCTGATGTCCATAGGCAGAATGGTGGCAAATATTGGCTAAATAAACGCCTTAGCAAAGTAAAAAGATAATTGTATTTTATGTAAATACAGGTGAGCTCTTATTAACATAAAAAATACAAATCCACTGGAAATATTTTAAGTACTGTCAGTGCCTTTTGTAACCATGCAGCGTCCTTTGATATATAAACTTCTTTGCACTAGGTAAGGGGCTTCTATTCCTATATGGGTGAGTTGTTTTTTCTTTCACTTTTCGTTTTGTAAAATCGATGTAGTACCTCTTACTCTAATGGTACCTCTTATGTGATGGTTCCCTATTATATAGTCCACGACTGTTCTGTGTGGAAGTTAATTGCACTAAATGTAGTAAGAGAAATTTTTTCAGGACAACTTAGTTAAGATTATGATCCCTAGGTACTGTCAGTTCAGTTGCGTGGTTGGTACAACACAAGATTGATGGTCAACTGCTACATATTCTGAACTGAAATCTCAGAAAAGCCAGGCTCAACAACCTAAGTCTAACTCTTGTAGTCTTGTACCTAACAATACATAAGGAACCGATAGTCCGATGGTACTGTAAAGGTAGACCTAATTTGCATCATAGGACTTACAAGGGTGTAAACTATTACCTATATTTTTTTCAGGGAACTGCAACAATAGAGGAAAAAGGGTCAAGTAATTGAGCTTTTTTCTAGTTAAATTTTGTAATAATTAACTATTTTGAGCTGTGTGTGCACTCGCTCTGTTTTTTAGGCCAGGAGTAATAAAATCCTCCTTTTAAAAAGAAGTTGATGTGGCTGAAGACCCCATAAGACGGTTCTCCTCATTCGAGCATGATACTTAATGTGACCATCAGTGAGATCAAATCATCGGTGAATTAACAAGCATGTATGGTACAGATTGTAAAATCCTCATTCTAGAGAACATAAACACATATCTTCCCGTGGAACTCTACTGACTAGAGAAGCTCTGTGGTACCTGTAAGACTCTGCAAAGTTTGCTCGAGCTCCCAGCAAGCCATGACTGCTTCCATGGCGTGAACCCGCACATGCTGCTGGAGTTGTTCCTTGAAGGAACAGAGGAGCAGTACATAGTGTGTCTGCCAGAAAAGCAAAGCATTTTTTAGAACATAGACAAGGCAGGGGAGCAATACGATGCTAACTAAGAAGGATTGTCGTTTCCAAGCCAAACAAGATGAGCTATTGATAAACAAAGGGACGCGTGTATAGTTGGTAAATAAAGAGGAAGCTGCTCATAACCATGTCAATCAGAATTAAAAAATTATTCGCAAGTAGTAAGACGGTAATCAAACGATGAATTATACTAGTATCTTCAATTCAAGAACATATTTAAGACTAGTATAGTAAATCCGATAATCTCGTGTGTATTTAGTTAACACCTTCTGAAATCCAATTTTTTCAATCCTAATAACAAGCAAAATTCAGTAGCAACCCCACCACATACACCCCCCAATTCATCGCACCACACACACACACACACACAGTCTTCCTAAATCGTAGCAGGCGCAAAACAGCCCACACGAGGAGAATTCATCCGGGCCACGGAAGTACGGAAACCTATATCCACGGCGAAATTAACGCGCGGCGTGGCGCTCACCATGAAGAGGTCGAGCTCCTCGCCGCCTGAGGGCGCGCCGGCGGGGTGCGGCATGGGCGGCGGGGCCCGCGCGGCAATCTGCGCGTCGATGCGGGGCAGCTGGTCGACGGGGGTGGCGACGCGGAGGCAGGCGACGTGCGCCTCCAGGAGCCGCTCGTACAGCGGGTGCGCCTCGATGGCCGACTTCTCCCTCTCCCAGCCGCCCCCGGCCACGCCCCCAACAGCCGCGAAGCTTGGGTTCCCCGCCCCCGCCGCCGCCGCCGCGGGGTCCATCCCCAGCGCGGCCGCGGCGTGGTCCTGGTGGTAGTGGTACGCCATGCCCGGCCAATCGATCGATCACCCGGCGCGCGCGCGCAGGTCCGCAGGGTGCGCCGGCGGCTGGGAAGCGTGGAGGTGCCCGAGCGCGCGGCGCGGCTCGGCTTCGAAAAATGGAGTGGTACCGCCTCTGACCTCCTCGGGGGAGAGAGAGGGCGAGAGTTAAGAGGAGGGGGAGTAGACGGATGGGTGCAGCTAGCAGAGCAGTGGGAGGGGACCGCGAGGGTAGAGGAACGACAGCCATATGTATTCGGCGCTCGCACGTGACACATACTGCTTGTGAGAGTGAGTGAATTTCACACTAGGAAACAACTTATTCATATATAAACACAATACTCCACCACCTATATATATTATAAATGTATAAGTGGTGTTTATGATTCGGAAAATCGTATGGTAGGGAGCGAAAGGCTCGGGCGCTGCCGATATTATTGCTTGATGCTTGAGAAGAGAGGGATTGACTCCCGAGTCTCGACGATGTAGAGATGATGTGGAGGAGGCTCACCGGCGTCAGGTGGGCTGGTGGATAGTATCAACATCTCCCGGGCTGACATAGTCACCGTGAAAAGGGTAGGCATGAAGAGGCCGGTGGCGATGTAACGAAGGATAGAGTAGAAGGAACAGGGGCCAGCAACGGGATGATGCGTCATCGACCAGGTTAGTTTGGGAGACGAGACAAGTGGAGGGGGAGTTATGGAAGGAAGGGCGATGTAACATGGTGGATTGAGAGGGCTGGAGAAGAAAGCAAGGGGGTGGGTAGTCGACTACTCTATCGAGTACACTTGTCTTCGGAGCTTGCATTACGTAGAAACACGTATGCTCTTACACTAAAAGCCACATCGATGAAAATGTACGACACCAACGCAACGATCTCTATCTTGTTTTTATGGAGGGGTTCGATTTATGTATCATGTATGTCTGTAAAATGGTCAATGTTTCGAACACCAACATTTATGTGGGTGATCCCTATTTTTTAATTGTACGGGTATAAAGTACTAGCAATCTCATTGAAAACGTGAATTTATGAATTTTCCTAACCTCTAATGTTTTGATACTATAGTTACAGTATAGTTTGAAAGTTATAGAAGTTTGAGTGTGAAACGATATTTGTTTGCTGGAAGGATGGGACTTAACCGTGTTTCGTCGTAGGAAATGAGGTCATGTGTGGTGGTGGTGGTGCTTCTCGATAACAGCCAACGCAGGTGTCAAGTGGTTTCTATGTAGTTTGGTTGACCGAGACAAGATTTTGGCAACTCCCACCGTTTCAAAATCATCTAGGAGGGGAGTAGTATATGCATGAGAAAAATCACGAAAATACTTGTAAAATACTCCTGGCACTACTATCAGGCAGTTAAGCCGGGTGGTAATAACAAGACAACGAATGTAAGCCACACACGTTATGATGACTACATCTTGTTTTCTCTTAAATAAAAATCAATACTAGCATAGTATGATGACAATTTCGCAGTGCCGTGGACCAGCACGTCGTTTTTGCACAAAGCCGAACATTTGGCTAACCCGTCTGCTAATAATTAACTAGTGGTGTTAGGGCCGGCCGATCGATCCATCGATCGAACTTTTCTCTCTGTCGCTTTCTCTCCCGTGATCTGCGAATCAAATCGTTTTTTTTTTTGGGTAGTCTCGTTGATCCAGATTAGAAGAATAGATTGCGATTTACACGTATTTTTCGATGATGAAAGTGATTTATTTATACATATATATGTTGCCAAAGAAAAGAAATCGCTGTCTCCAAAAATTCAAACCGGCTATATGATTTTCTCACAGAAGAAGGAAATAAACCTGTGCCGTGAGCGTGGACGCGTCGTGTCTTTCCCACTCTTTGGCGTCGCTGTTTTCTTTCCCGAACAAGTCGCTGAGGATCGCTCGCCCATTACCCACTTGTGGAGAGGGTTCAAAGCGGAAAGGTCAAGCAGCATGGCGGCCGGCCGATGATGGATGGGACTTTGAAAGGAAGAACCGTGACGATATTTTTTCTAGGCTCCGTCCGGGTTCAGGAAAGCAGGCGCAGGGCGGGACAGCGACAGGAGACGGAGAACGGACCACGGCCGGCGGGGCCGGCCCATGTACGGCCTGCCTGCTGGACTAAGCGGCGACCGGGCGGCCAGTCGGAGGAGGCCGACGCGTCGGCGGCAGCGCCACCAGTTCTCTTTGTTCCTAGTGCCCCGTGACGCCGTCTGACGATGTGCTTTATATATATCACGAGCCAGTACGTATGCCGCTAGCTGTTGTAATTCCAGGAGAGATTTTACCATTAAAAATTCCAGGGGAGGTTGGAAAACCAGGGAGACAAAATTGTTTGTAGGTGATTACAAGTATAGTAATGACTTGTGTCTTTTCTACTATAACGTACTAGCTGCAAATGAAGTGATGCGACGACTGATGTCTGCCAACGACCAACGATGATGACTGTGTGCGCTTCTACAGTTTCGCTACATTCATGGAACACTATGTTTGTGGGAGACTGAGAGTAGCAAGTACTCCCTCCATCTTAAAATATAATATATTTTAGCTTTATAAATGGACTGTATCTAGACCCCTTTAGTGTGTAAGTTCATCTAGATTTGGACTGAACCTACACACTAAAATAGATCTAATTGCACTCTTTTTCATAAAGCTAAAATATCTTATATTTTGAAACGGAGGGAGTACATGTTTTTATTTTTCTGAAATCTTCTACGGTAGATGAGGTGTCTAAAACAACTCCAAGATGGTGCAAGAACGCGGAAGAGACCTGGTCTTTGCAGCAGACAGAAGGGCTTTGACACCCTACGCCGGTCCACCCCATGCATGGAGGCATAGACACGACTCACACGAGCACCTCTAGCGGAGGGTGTACAAAAACAAAAGGGGCACACAAGTAAAAGAAAATTACATCGAGACCCTTCTCTTTAACACAAGACACCCTAACAAAGATTGCAGAAAAGCGATCAAGTCCTTGCTGTCCGCCGGCGACAAACAACATCGAGGCGGCGCCACCCCTGCTCCAACCGGGGACGAAACCACTTGGTTGTGTGGGGGGCTTCAGTGCCACTCCGATGCTGGGGAAGATCCTCACGTAGAGGAGACAACTGCTCAAGCAACTGACGATGCCGAGCACGGCGCGGCCACCCTCCTGGCCAAGGATAGCGGCAGCAACAAGAGGCCACCGCTTGGATGACGCCGCCGTGAGCGAAAACTCCAAAAGCTCCCAGAGGCCCAGACGAAGCCTCCCCGGCCATCTGCAAGCTCCAGACCTCCACGAGCACCACCCGTCCTCCTCCACGCCGCCACGGCCGGCCAGGAGGATAGGAGGCACTTGAAGAGCAGAAGAACACATATGGCCGCGCTTGAACAGGATGGGGCTGACCAGCTTGCCGAGCTCCAACTTCACCTCTCCCTCGCCTCCATGGCCGGCCGAGAGAAGAAGACACAGAGCCGCAGCCGACACAGGCCACCGCTTAACGTCGCGCCCACACACCAGAGCAGTCTAGAGGAGTTGTAACACGCGTTGTATTACTTGTGGTGCGAACCGCACGTATATATAGGTACAATGGGAGGCCCTCCATACCCTCAGACATAAAATAGAGGAGGGGCCTAATCCCTAATGTACTATACACAAATATCTACTCAACAAGCAGAAACCCCATCGCCTCCAGATCCCGCAGCTGCAGAGCTTCCCATCACCTATCCCTCGACACCACGGCCGGCCAAAGGGAGACGGGGAAGCACTGCAAGAACAAGGAAGAGGAGGCGCAGGACGACTTTATTCAAGGTGGAGGTGGCCATCTTCGTGACCACCAGCTCCAGCCAGAGGAGCATGGTCGCAGCAACGACGAACCCTAGATTCCAAATCTGGCCGCATCGATCTGGATCTCCACAAACTATACGCAAGAAGCCCACAACTAGCAAACTGCTAAAAAACCCTAGCCTATCTACTCCGACACCTCCCCCTGCTCAACTCCAGCCAGCTATTCCGACGGAGGGGACGTGGGAGAGGCCCGGACGAGACCTTGGCGAGCGCAAGTACTGTAGAAGAGCGAGAGGGAGGAAGAGGGAGGAAGTGGCTTATGAGTTTACTAGAAATCTTAAAGCTGAGCTCTCCAAATTTAGACAAATTTCACCTCTGGCGTGGCTACAACACACTTATACACGGACCACCATAATTCTTTCAGTTTTGGTGAAGCATGAGACACCGTGTAAACATTAGCTTCTTCTCCCGTTAGCTGGGGTTCATGATATATAGCAATGAGGATCCTACCCCCGTTACCCGTGGGATTTTACCCGGCCAATGACTAGGTACGGTCAAATTGCACACTTACTGCAAGTATACCATTTTACAAAATACTCCTTCTGTTTTATAATATAAGATGTTTTAGCTTTATGAAGATAATGTATCTAGATTTTTTTTAGTATGTAGGTTCGAAGAGGTTCAATCCGAATCTAGACACTAAAAGGTGTCTAGATACACTACCTTTACAAGCCTTAAACATTTTATATTTTAAAACGGAGAGAGTAGAAGGCAATATTTTGTTCTGCAGACCACATAGAATGAAAAAAAGAATGCACTCGTCCGCGACCCGAGGTACAAAATGATATTTGAGACCAAGTCCAAAGCGTGCGTGTGCGCGAGTTGATTGTTGAGCTTGGGAACATGAAAGACATGTTTGGCCATGAGAAAACCAATAAACGATTCGTGGCCAAACCCTAGATTGATATTTATATTCTAGATTTTCCGTTTAGTACATTGATAGCTAACACTTCTATTAAGTTGCGCCTAATCGATGGCCATGCACTCTAGAAACTCCCGCGAGTTTTGCAGCTTCTGACATGATTTTTAAGAAAACTAAAATATTAGACGCAAACACATACTACTTATACTAGATAATTCCCCGCGCGTTGCGGCGGGAATATCTAAATAAAGTTGCTATAGTTTTTATCTAAACATGAAAATCAAATCGTTGATATTAGCAATTTACATATTTGAAGAATGTTTTCATAAACTTAATTCTAAGTATCCACTTTGAACATGAACTTAACCAACATTGGCTGATATAAATATATTGTACTAATCAAAATGGTAAAACGATGGAGAAAAAAAATGGACAAATGATGCAAAAAAAACATAACCAAAGAGTGTTCATATTTGATATTTCCATGTGAAGTAGATTCATTCATACACCATCATTTATACAGCTCTATAATGGAAGGCATTGCGTTGACTCATCAAGAGGTCATAAATTTATCCTTCAGGGAAACATTATCGGAAGGAAGGAAAAGCGAGAGCCATGCTAAATTTTCCAACTCAGCTGGTTTCCAATGCAAACTGTATTCATCTTCCCTCATAGTTCGATTTCATAGAGGCCGGAAATCCTTCTGGCCTTGAAAGCTCGACCAATATGCAACCAACGACATTATGAATGCTCCAATAGTTATAGTGTAGCATCATAAGAAAAGGAATTTAATCTGCACCAAACAAAAGAGTGGAGGTCTGAGCTTATAGGAAGTGTTATACGGTAAATCCCATGCTCCAATAGCATATTATTAACCATCATACGGAAATTATTCTAATCTACACCAAACAAAATGAGTAGAGGACAGAGTTCTATAATAAGTGCTTATTATAAGGTAAATCCCATTTAAATCCTGATAACGAAACTATATTTTAAAAATATGAGCGCTTGCTAGCCTTCAACTATGGAGCGGAAAAGCGAGATAATTGTACCAGTGGTATGAAGAGCAGACCAAATCGACTATTATAAAATTAGTTTTTGATTCCACTTTTCGCTAAAATGAGATCATAGTAAATGAACACGTAACGATTGCATTGACAATTAGATCCATGATTTGAGAAATATAAATTGTTAGTGACTGTAATGCTGGTACAAAATCCCACTATTTGTATGACCGACATTGGTTCAAATAAGCTTAGAATTGCATTGTGAAAGGAATTTTGTTCCAATCATCTGATCAAGATAATTAATTGGTTTTGCCAACAGATAGTACGCAAAGAATAAAACTGCAAGCTTCCACTCAGAAGTTGTACTAAACGTCCTAACTATACAATTCATGGTGTAGTAGTAAACCAAGAAGTTGGGAAACAGTTGTACCTCGCATGATGAACTTCTGAAATGATTAAACTCAACGGGATTGGTGCGTCCGAAATCGGGTTAAACATGTTCAACGTTGCTAGTCCAGACCCTGATAGTAAAACCAAGAATATAAAAGAAAAATTGTACCTCGCATGATGAACCGCTGAAGTGAAAAAAAGACGGCCTGCTGAGCTGTAGATGAGGCAATTCCACACGACAACAATGGTATTTTCGATAGTCAAGTTTGGAGAAGGCCAAAGATAAGAGGGCGCTGCCAGAACAACTTCGAGCAGAGTGCCGGCGTCGAGCAGAGTGGTGGTGGTTCTCCAAGATTAGGAGATTTCAGGAAATACAGAAGGATGTTCCAATACATAAATATATATGTGTTGTATGAAGATAACTCATCACTCATCAGAAAAGATAGGTATACTGATTTCATTGAGAGCTTCCGTGTGTTAGAGTATATTTATATATTGTAGTTTCCCCATATGTTAGGGGGCTTCCTGTATATTTGCACATGTACATGTACTATATATTCTGACCTTTTGGTCCTCTGGTAATACAAAATCTATTACCCTAACATGGTATCAGAGCCGTAAGGCTTTTTTTTTCTCTTTTCTCGCCGCCGCCCGCCTCGGTCGCCGCCGCCGCCGGCCACTCCTCTCTCTCGCCGTCGTCGCCGCCGCCCGCCCCGGCTCCTCGCCGTCGCGTCCGGCCACCGCCGCCGCCATCACGCCGTCGCCGGCCACCCCCGCCGCCACCGCCGCCTCCTCTCCCGCCATCGCCGGCCGCCCCCATCGCCGGCCACTCCCGCCGCCGCCGCCTCCTCCTCGTCTCGCCACCGCAGGCCGCCCCCGCCGCCGCCGGCCGCTCCTGCCGCCAACCCCGCCGCCGCCCGGCCGCCGCCCGTTGCCGGCCGTCACCATCGGCCCCTCTCCCTCGCCCGCTTCCGGCCGCCGCCGCCGCTGCCGACCCACCCCGGCCACCGCCGTCGCCCAGTGTTCTGATCCGGTTCTCGTTCGGATCTAGTTCGGAAAAAAAAACTATGTCTTCCTCGTCGGGCTATGTTGCGATTCCTCGCTGCCCGGTGCTTTTTGATGGCGCGAATTATCCTGATTTCGCTGCCTTCATGCGCGTCCATATGCGCGGACTTCGTCTTTGGGGTGTGCTTTCTGGTGAGGTCTCCTGTCCACCGCGCCCCGTTCTGCCTCCGGCGCCTATTGCACCACCACCCGTTGCCCTTGCCCCCGATGCTACTTAGGCGGTCAAGGATGCAGCCCAGAGTGCTGATGATTCTGCTCGGGCTGATTATGAGCGCCAGGTTCAGGAGTATTCTACTGCTACTGCGACCTACCGGCTGGATCTGGCTGACTACACTCAGTGGATAGATGAGGATGCTCGTGCCGCTGCTGTTCTCACTTCTAGTGTTCTGCCTCAGTATGCTGCTGAGTTCATGGGTCTTCCCACTGTTGCTGCTCAGTGGGCTTTTCTTCGTCAGCGCTATCAGCCGTCTGGAGATGCTCTTTATCTGTCTGTGGTTCGTCAGGAGCATGCTCTTAAGCAGGGTGATTCCACTATTGATGACTTCTATACTCAGACTGCTGCTATTTGGCGTTAGCTTGACTCTCTTCGTACAGCGGTGTGTAACACTTGTCCCTGCTGTCTGATTGTGTGCGCGGATCTGGAGTTTCAGCGCGTCTTTGAGTTCTTGTCGCGGCTCTGCAAGGAGTTTGAGCCGCGTCGTGCCCAGCTGCTTGCCCGTGGTCGTGTTCCGCTCTCTGAGGTACTGGCTGAGCTTCGTGCTGAGGAGACTCGTCTTCGTGGTGCTGGTCTTCTTGAGGTTCCTTCTGTTCTTGCTGCTCGTGGTCCCCCCATGCCGCCGGCGTCGTCGCGGTCTCTAGCTGACATGGTTATACCCTACGGGTACGTAACTTCAGCATACCTGGTCCAGCTCAAGGAAGGCCCACGGCCAATATACGCCAGCCCATGAAGATTTTCGGGTGGCCCAGGCCCATGACGCCTTCGGATCCTTGAAGAACAAGACTAGAGTTTCAATACAACTTGTAACCTACTCGTATCGGTACCCGAGAACTAGCCTCCCCATATATAAAGGCTAGGAGGGTCCAACAACGATTACACCCAACAACGATTACACCCTGCGATTACGACATACACACCTCCACGCCAGATCGAATCTGCGCACCCTGTAACTTTCGGTTTCGCCGCAATAAAAGAGCAGATAAGCAGGAGTAGGGTTTTCCCTCCGGGGGCCTGAACCTGGGTAAATCCCGTGTCCCCTGGTTGCTTGTCTGTTAACCGTGCCACGATCTCCAGCATCCCCATCTTGTCCAAAACCCAAGTCCATAACAATGGGCATTGACGAGTTGAAACCTCGTCAATTGGCGCCGTCTGTGGGAATTGGGGCTGCTGATTGTGCGGTCGTGACGGTTCCGACCCGATCGATCTACAACTCCTCGGCGACGGAGAATCACCTCCTCTTCAGCGCTTTCGACTTCACCGCCCACTCGCCGGCCACCATGAAGGATTTCGAGCCCGTAGGCGACGGACTCAAAATTCTGTTCGGGAGCTTCGGCTTCCAGGTGGGACAAGCTGGCACCCTCCGCCTCCCTGAGCGGATGCCCGTGCCGCCGATCAGGCCCGCTTCGTGGGCTCCACACCCCGTGCTACGCACGTCACCATCAACAGATGAGTTCTACGGCAGCAGCTGCTGCAACTCCGATCTGTGCGATCCACCTTCGGATGAAGGGACCTACGGTTCCGAATCCGAAAGCTGCGGCAGCAGCCAACCAATCTGCAGGCGCTATCTGTGCGCCGCAATCATCCAAACCGACGAAGACACGCCTAACCCGCCGCCCAACCCCAACCCGTAGGGCGGAAACGGAGAAAACGGGGAAAACAGGGGCCACCTCATCCAACTTAGCAAAGAAGGATGGGCCGAAGCACGCCGCGCCGTCGCAGGCGAAATAGTCCTACCTCTGGACTCCCCACGTGACCTGCTGATGGCATACCACTACCTCCTCATCGAGGAGCACAAGAAGCAAGTCAAGATGCAGGAGACGCTCGATAAACGCAAGAAAGCAGCCTCTGAGTCCAGTGCGCGACGAGCTGCACTCTCCGCCATGGGACCCGGCTCCAGCACAAACGGAAATCAGGGAAACAAGCACCACTCTCGGGTGGAAAACATGGACCCGAAGGAGCGGCGTGACGTGACCCGAACCCTCCACACATCGTTCATGGATATGGACGCCGACGGCAACATCACCCTGAAGACGCCACAAGCCGCGATCATGGTAGCCACTGCGTATCTTGCGGCTCACCCACCTCCGGAGGGGGACCCGAAAAGGGCCATGCATAGGTCCGCACTCACCGGACTAGGACTAATCGGAGCTACGCTCCACGAAGATGCTCCTACAGAGCCGAAGAAGAAAGCTCCTAGGACTAACCGGAGCCCCACTCCCTCATCCGAAGATGAAGAAGAACACGACCTTCCTCGAAGGAAGAAGAGCTCGCACCACCACAAACACGACTACGATGCCAGAGACAAGCTTACACAGCGCAAGATCGACAAAGCACGCGCCAAACGCGCATGCTCATCCGAATCTGAGATGGATGAAGACGAAGGAGAACTCTGCGGGGCTCGATGCTTCAGCAGATCCGTCCGGGGAACACAGATGCCACGCAACTTTAAGCTTCCTTCGGATACTCCGAAGTTCAACGGCACGCAAGATCCAAAGTCCTGGCTCAGCGACCATCTGTCATCCGTCAAGCTTCACGGAGGCAACAAAGAAACCGCCATGCAATGCCTTCAGCTGCAGCTGACAGGCGCGGCGCGGGTCTGGCTCAGCAGCCTATCATCAGGATCCATCCGAAGCTGGGAGGAGCTCGCTTATAGCTTCATCCGAAACTTCAAAGGCACCAGCAAAAGGCCCGCCTCAATCGAAGAGCTGCGAGCCTGCACTCAGAGAACGGGTGAATCTATTCGCTCGTACATACTACGCTGGTCTACGACCAAGAACTCCGCAGCACACATCTCCGAAGAGCGGGCCATCGACGCCTTCAGGGACGGCGTCAAACGCCCAGACTTCAAGGAGAAACTTGGACGCGTAAAGCCCAAGACACTCGACCAGCTCATGGAAATCGCCAACAGTTGGGCAGATGGCGAAGATTGCATCCAGCGGGCGCAATCAGATGAATAAGACGACTACGGCCGAAGACGCGAACGCCGCAGCAAGAGGAGACCGCGCGTCTACGAGGACCGCGACGGACCCGACATGGTCGCAGCCGGCTACGCCGACCGCCGTAACGACAACAGCCGCAGCAGCGGAGGATATCGCAGCGGAAACTTCCGCGACAACGGACGACCAACGCAGTCGTGGCAACGCCGCGACCGCGACAACGGACCTTCAGCACTCGACAAACTTTCGGGTCCATGCACCATCCACTTCTACATCGACAAACAAGATGGCAAAAAGAAAGCTAGCCACATGCTCAAGGACTGCCGCGAGTTCCAGAAACTCAGCGAAAGCATGGTACAGATGAGGCAACAAGCTCCAATTCTTGCGTTCGGAAACGCACTTGCGCCAGGCGAAATAGCACACGGAGCTCCTCCACCGCCGTCTATCGGAGGCCCACATCAACCAGTCGCACCAGCGCAAAACAACGCCGGGGTCGCTTACCCCCACCAAAAGGAGCACTCAATATGATACAGAAGGGACGTCCCACAAACAGGGTGCAGAAGAAAATCACCCGACAAATCAACATGGCCGTGACAACTCCGCCTGCAATCCCTGAGTACCTCAGCGGATCGGAGTCCTGCATCACATTCACCCGCGCGGATCAACCTTGCCAGATCCCTCGCCCAGGTCATGCTGCCCTGGTGCTGGAGGCGCAGATCGGAGGCTTCGAGATGAGTCGCGTCTTCATGGACGGCGGCAGCGGCATCAACCTAATATTCGCAAGCACTCTAGCAGCTATGTGGATCCTGCAATGCAGCCTGGAACAATCAGACACAACGTTCCACGGCATTGTCCCAGGGAAGGGCATCTTCCCCCTGGGCAAAATAGGGCTCGACGTCATCTTCGGGACACCGGACAACTTTTGGCAGGAGCGCCTAGAATTCGAAGTGGTGGACTGGCCGTCGCAATACCACGCCATCCTGGGACGTGTAGCATTCGCAAGGTTCCTGGCCGTCCCACACTACGCATACCTACTACTCAAGATGCCAGGACCAAGGGGCGTCATCACAGTCCACGGGAGCTTCACCCGATCGGACCAATGCGACAGGGATTTCAACAAAATCTCCCAGTCCTTCGGCATGCAAGACGAGCTTGTAAGGCTCCGCGAAGCGGCAGACAATGGGCTACCCCCAGTCACCAAGCAGAACGCACCTTATATGTCTTTCGACTCCACCATCAACACCAAAAAAGTACAGGTCCATCCAACGGATGCCTCCAAGACGGCGCTAATCGCCAACGACCTCAACACCGCATAGGAAAGCGCGCTCGTCGAATTCCTCCGTGAGCACTGGGAAATCTTCGCCTGGTGTCCTGCGGACATGCCAGGAGTTCCCAGGGAATTCGCCGAGCACGCACTCAATGTCTTCCCAGACACCAAGTCAGTCAAACAGTCCATCCGAAGACTGTCGGAGCCACGAGCCGAAGCTATCGGCAAAGAGATCAACAGATTACTCGCAGCAGACTTCATCCGGGAAATCAAGGAAAGCGAGTGGCTGGCAAACACAGTGATGGTCCCGAAGAAGGACACGGACATCCTGCGGATGTGCGTAGACTTCACGTCACTGAACAAACACTGCCCTAAGGACCACTTCCCTCTCCCTCGGATCGACCAGATCATCGATTCGACTGCAGGTTGTGAGAAACTCTCCTTCCTCGACGCCTACTCAGGCTATAACCAGATTCGACTCAAGGTCAAAGATCAAGAGAAAACGGCGTTCATCACACCGTTCGGAGTATACTGCTACAACACAATGCCCTTCGGGCTAAAGAACGCGGGTGCCACGTACCAACGATGCATGCAGGCCTGCCTCAAGGACCAGATCGGTCACAACGTCCAAGTCTATGTCGACGACATAGTCATCAAAACCAAGGAGGCAAGAACACTTATCGATGATCTCCGCGAGACGTTCGACAACCTTGATCGCTACAGGATCAAGCTCAATCCAGAAAAGTGCGGCTTCGGCATCCCCTCAGGTCAGCTGCTCGGATACTTCATCTCTCAACGAGGGATCGAAGCGAACCCGAAGAAAATCAAAGCTATCATGACAATGGAGAAGCCGAAAAACCTCAAGGGCGTTCAGCAGCTCGCAGGGCGAGTAGCGGCACTAAGCAGGTTCATCAGCCGCATGGGCGAGAAGGCCCTACCATTTTACCAACTGTTGCGCAAAGCAGACAAGTTCGAGTGGACACCAGAAGCCAACGACGCATTCGAAAACCTCAAGCGGCTCCTCTCCACCTCGCCCGTTTTGGTCACGCCAAAAGAGCGCGAGCCCCTGTTGCTGTACATAGCAGCCACACACCAGGTGGTCAGCACAGTACTCGTGGTCGAACGACCCGAAGAAGGCAAGACCCATGGGGTACAACGCCCAATTTACTACCTCAGCAAGGTTCTCACTCCAACAAAACAGCGGTACCCGCACGAAGCTGGCCTACGGCGTGTTCATGACGGCTCGACGACTGAGCCACTACTTCCAGGAGCATCAGGTGATGGTCGTCAATGAGGCACCCCTAAACAGCATCCTGAACAATCCAGAGGCCACAGGACGCGTGGCCCTGTGGGGCATCGAACTATCACCACTGGACATCATCTACGAGAAGCGACACGCAATCAAATCTCAAGTCCTTCCGGACTTCCTGGTGCACTGGATGGAGCTGCAGCTGCCTGACACCCCAGACATGTCGCAATCCTGGACAATGCATTTTGACGGCTCCAAACGCGAAGCCGGAGCAGGGGCAGGAGCCATACTGACCTCCCCGCAAGGTGACAAGATGAAGTACGTCCTTCGGATGAAATTCAGAGCCTCCAACAACGAGGCCGAATACGAGGCCCTCATCCATGGCATGCGGATGGCAAAAATATGCGGCGCAACGCGCCTGGTCATCTACGGTGACTCCAACCTTGTCGTTCAGCAGACGATGAATGAGTGCGACGCACACGCCGAAAACATGATCGCGTACCGCGCACTATACAACGCACTCGAAGGAGAATTCGACGGCTGCGAACTTCGGCACGTCGGAAGAGAGAGCAACGAGGAGGCCAATAGACTCGCCAACATCGGCTCCACTTGTGCAAAAGTACCACCAGGTGTGTTCCTCGAACAGATCTGCGTGCCATCCATCAAGCGGAAATTCCCCAAGGGATCACCCGAAGAAGCAGAACACTCGGGGGCTACGCTACCCGAAGGTCAAGAAGGACCCGAAAAGTTGGATACCGAAGTCGCCATGGTCAACCTGATGCAGGTCATGGCAGTCGAAGAAACCTGAACACGTCCATACCTCCAGTTCCTGCTAAACGGAAACTTACCAGACAACCTGACAGATGCCCGGCGCATATCTCGTCGGTCAAAAGCCTTCACCATCATCAACGGCGAACTGTACAAACGCAGCATTACAGGCGTCCTACAACGGTGCGTCACCATCAGCGATGGCAAGACCATACTCCAAGATATCCACGAGGGCATCTGCGGCCACCATGCAGGCAGCCGCTCCCTTGTCGCCAAAGCTCTACGAGCAGGATTCTATTGGCCAACGGCCATGAACGACGCAAAGGACATCGTCCGAAGATGCAATGGGTGCCAACGGTTCGCCGACAAACCGCACGCACCTGGGTCCGAACTCCGACCCATACACATAGCTTGGCCTTTTGCTCAATGGGGCCTTGACATGATCGGCAAACTGCCAAAATCCTTGAAGGGAGGACACGTCTTCCTCTTGGTCGCAGTCAACAAATTCACCAAGTGGATCGAGGCCATGCCAGTCACCAACCAGAAGGGCAAAACCGCCGTCAAGTTCTTCGAATCCATAGTCTACAGGTTCGGCGTACCGCACAACATCATCACCGATAACGGATCAAACTTCATCTCCGAAGAATTCCAGGACTTCTGCGAAGGCCTCGGGATCAATATCACGTACGCCTCAGTGGCGCACCGCAAACAAACGGGCAAGTGGAAAAGGCCAACGGCCTAATCGGCGCTGGCATCAAGAAACGCCTCATGAGCTCACTCGAGCACAAAGCTGGCAACTGGACGAAAGAGCTACCGTCTGTCCTGTGGAGCTTACGAACTACGCCAAACAGCTCCACCGGCTACACACCGTTCTTCATGGTACACGGAGCTGAGGCTGTGCTACCAGCCGAAGTACGTCACCAGGCTCCACGAGTCGTCGCTTACAGCGAGGCCGAATCCACGGCTGCACTCGAAGACGCCGTCGACACACTCGACGAAGCACGGGATATAGCAGCAGCTAGATCCGCGGTGTACCAGCAAAGTCTTCGCAACTATCACAGCCGCCGGCTGCGCCCCAGGTCCTTCGTCGAAGGAGACCTCGTCTTGCGACTCAAGCAAAAGCGACCGAACAAACTCGATTCGCCATGGGAAGGACCCTATGTCATCACCGAAGTCATCCCAGGTGGCGCCTATCGCCTCAAGCACGTGGAGTCTGGAGTCGCATACTCCAACCCATGGAACATCTCGCACCTGCGACGATTCTACCCATAGCAATGGGCAATGTACCCCTTTTACTTTCAATAAGGCTTACGGCCAAGGCTACTCAGCCGAACCATGTACCTCCTCCATTACGCTACAAATAAAGCTAACTGTCTCGCTCCCAACCTTCGGTTGACTATTTCTATGCAACTTTGTTACATGCTACTAACGCACTCGGGGGCTCCCCCCACCTCACGATTTCATCGACTGAGGACAAAATGCGCTCGGGGGCTCCCCCCACCTCACGATTTCATCGACTGAGGACAAAACGCGCTCGGGGGCTCCCCCCACCTCACGATTTCATCAACTGAGGACAACACATGTACACCTGAGTAGCTGACCACGTCAGGCTAACGAAAAGGGCACGTACTAAATCAAAGCACTGCGTGCTCGCTAACAAGCAAACCTTTACAACAAAGGGCACATACACGCCCAGCCGCAATATACAAATTTTACATCTATCTGTTTATTTTCAGGTTCTACCTATTCTGCAGAATAGCCTGAGCACGCTGCTCGAACAAATCTACAATCTGTTCGGCATACTGCCTTACAGCCGCGTAATGCGGACGCATATTCCACTCGCCACCATCTGGCCGAGGAGGTGGCCCAGTCGCCACAGCAGCCAAATCTACATCAGGGCGATGCACCCTCACAAGAGACAAGGCAGCCTTCACCCCTGCGACAAGCTGCTGCCGCACCAGCTCCTTGACATTGCTGGCACTCCGAAACTTCGCCACAAGACCTGCAAGGGTCGTCGGCGCGCCATCCAACGGAAACATGACGTGCAACACCGAGGACAGCGATGTCTGCACCTGGCGGAGCACCCGCGAAACCTGGAAGACGCGATCCTGCACCGTCGCCAGAACCATGGCACGATCGCGATCCACCCAAAAGAAGCCACCGGCTTCCATGTCCTATTGAGTCAAACAATCGACTCGAACAGCAATGCGCTCCTTTTCTTCCTTCGGAGCGAGATTCGCACCTGCGACAACAGCACAGAACAAGAGTAAGGCCAGCAGGCTCACCCGAAGAACTAAGCTACGGCCCGAAAGAAGGATCAACTTACACTACAGCTGCTCGGACAGCCGACCCAGCTCCGCCATCAAGTATTCCTCTCTGGCTGCACTACGGTCTGCTTTGGACTTCCAAACGTCAGCACGACCGCGTAGCCCAAGCAAATCCCTCTCCAAGCTGTGCACGCGATCCCGCAGAAAAGCGAGCTGCGAGGAATCATCCAACGATGCTCGCAAGGGCCTTTCGGATGAAGTACCAACTGGGTCAACACCCGAAGGAACCTAAAGCAGAAGAAAAAGAAGGCACACAGACACTCAGCCAAAGATAAAGCCCAACTCGGAGGAATTCATTAAATAAGGCCACTGCGTGGCTCAAGAATGGTGCTACAAAAGATATTTACAGCAAAAGTAAACTACATACTACCCTACATCTCCTATGCCTAAGGCGTAGGACACCGAGTCGCCTCAGAGCCAGACTGCCTAGCTTTGGCCTCGCCCTGCTGCCGCAGCGCGTACTCAGACAACAAGTCAATGAGCTTGGGCCCATATCGTCTGCAGCGAGCGGAGTAAGCAGCGAAGGCTACCTCTGATCCATCCGCAGCCGTCGGCATCCGAGAAGTGATCTGGGGCAAGTCCAGCTCCGCCCCAGCCGCCATGGCCATCGCCAGCCCGACGGACGCGCCGATGCCCTTCTGCTTGCGCTTGTACGCTGCAGGCGCTTCGGCTGACAGAGCCTCTGCCAGAGCACCCACATCTTCAAGGGTTGCGCCCTTCCGGAAGAGCTCCTGGTAGAAGCGACCAAGGACCTCCTTTGCCTTGGCAAGGGAGTTGACGACGGTGCTGCAGCGGTCTTCGACCGCCGCAGTGGCATCATCCAGAGCACTCCCGTGCTCCAGAGCACCACGGTCAAACTCGATGCCTGCGGCATCTAAGACAAAACAGAAGAAAACATGAAGAATAGCAACATAGAAGAGGACCCGAAGAAAAAGAAGCAAGTACAAAAGCTAGCACTCACCCGAAATAGCCTTGGCAGCAGCCATGAGCTTCTCCGCTACTCCTACCTCACGACCTGCGGCTTCCTGCTGCAGACGCTCTATCGCTTCGGCTGCCTTTGACAGCTCCAGCTCAAGGCGCTCTTTCGCCTCAGCGGCAGCTTCGGCCTTCTGCTCCAATTGGCCAAGGCTCTTCTTCAGAGCATCAACCTCACGAAGAGAGTCATTATGCTCCTCTGCATTCACAACAAGCCAGTGTCAACAAACAGGACAAGGATAAACAAAAAAGTACTACAAGGCAGACGAATACCTTGCAGCTGCTGCAGTTTCACCTCCAGCGTCAGGTGCTCCTCCACCAGCCGCTTGGCCTCTCGGACACAAGGCTGCAGGAAAAAGCAATAGCAGTAAGAGCATGACTTGGGGGCTCCGCCCAAAACAAAGAAGCAAACACAACATCAGCACACGAAGACGCCCGGGGGCTCCCCCCGTGACATGAAGCAGAAAAACTTACGTGCTCCGAAGGCGAACCCGCAGGCCCGCCTGCGAAATTCTGAGGCGCAACCACCAGCCTCTCCTGCACAAGAGGAACTGGTGCAGCACCACCCGACGTCGCCACCGTCTGCGGAGGCGGCGACGCAATGTTCGACTCCCCCATCATCTCGCGCGCTCCATCACTAGAGCCGTCGGAGGATTGCCTACATACGAACCAATCAACACAGGCGCAAAAATAACAAGTGAGCAAAAGACAACAGTGGCAACAAGCACACTTAGGAGCCCAACACGCTCAGGTCAAAGATAGGAGAAGCCCTCCGGGCCCTCTTCTCCTCCTTCTTCTCCTCCTTCTTCTCTTCCTTCTCCGCTTTGCTGGCGGGTGCGGAGCAACAGCTCGCACAGGAACGGCAGGAATAGGAGAAGACGAACCCCCCTGAACATCATCATGACGCTCAAGACCCCGAGGATTCCTGGGAGTCGGAGGAGTCGAGGCATCCGAAGACTCGCTCGAGCTCCGTCATCGCTTACTCAAATGGTCTTCACTCGATTCGTCGGCATCCTCCGCCGGAGATCGCGCCGAAGGAAGCTCGGACACGGAATCCACCACTTCATTATCCGGGGCATTCGGATACCTTTCGGGCAATGGTGGCGCCATGCCTGGCACTTTGAAGCTCTACATGATGAGAAGAAACTTTGTTAGCAAACAAAGGACACAAGTACACAACTGACAAAAACATAAGGGAAGCACTACGTGCGCAAATCTACACCTTTGGCACGGCCAACGTCGACGAAAAGGGAGGAGTCAGCGACTTCCCCGGGATTTTTTCGTCAGCCTTGAACTTCAACAGCACGCGAAGATCCTTGTCAAGGTCCACCTCGGAGACCTTCTCACTCGAAACCCTCGTCGGATCACGGCGCCCAGAGTACAGGAACATCGGGTGCGCTCTAGCCTGGAGCGGCTGCACCCGACGCTCAAGAAACACCCGGATAATGTCGACACCGTTCACCTCCTTCTCAGGAATCAATTGGAGCTCCTCCACCCGACGTACTGGACAGATTCGGACATGGAGAAGGAAAAGAATTGGACATCGGGACTAAGAGAGATGATGAAACCCCCAATGGGATACACACCATCCGAACCAGACTGCCTCCTCACGGAATACAGCTTCCGGAAGAGGCCAAAGTGCGGCTCAATGCCAAGCCAACACTCGCAAAGCGTGATAAAACACGCAATGTGGAGAAGGGAGTTGGGAGACAGATGATGGAGTTGAACCCCATAGAAAAAGAGCAGTCCACGAAGGAAGTCATGGACTGGATACGCAAACCCACGCAAAACGAAGGCGACAAACATAACCCGATACCCAGATGGGGGACGGGGGATTACCTCACTACCGGGGAGTCTCACGGCCGTCGTGTCCTGCGGAATCAGGCTCCGCTCGCGCAGCTTGCGGAGATCGCTCTCCCGCGTCTCTGATCGCCGCCAGCCACCATCGGTGACACGAGCAGCAGCGGCGCCCTTCTTGCCTCCGGCGGTGCTGGTTCCCACTGCAGGCGAAGACTTCTTTAGCTTCCCCATGGCGCTACGGCGGTGGTGTCGTTGCCAACGATGAAGACAAAGGAAATGCGAAAGGAACTCTCAGCACGCAGCAAGAATCGCTCGAGCACAAGGAGGCAGTAAAACGCAAGAACTGGTGCGGTGAAAACAAACCACGATTTTCACCATGGATTATAACAGCAAAGACGACGCACGCTGACCGTCCATCAAGAAGACCTAACGCCAACGACAGATCTGGCCGTACACGTGTCAGCACCAAAACAAACCGTCGTTCCCACGACGTCCACTACGCGCGGAAATCGAGGAAACGCCGTAATCATCTCCACGCCGCGCATGACCGGTCAATTCAAAGTCAGGAAGTGGGACCCACGCATCGTCCAGTGAAGTCATATCTGGCGCAGCAGACGCTTGAGGTCATTGATCGTCAGCACTGACGTCATCAACAGCTATACTAGCAATAACTTCGGCTCCACAGCTAAAAGTACTCACTCGAATCTACGATTCGACTAAATACTTGGGGGCTACTCCTATCAGGAGCGCTGGTCGCGCACCCGATGTACTTCCGGGTCAGCGGTACGCCCACGAGATTTTCCTACTACCGTTGCATGATACAAGACTCGAGTCTCTGCCCGAGTCTACGACTCCGCCAGACACTCGGGGGCTACTCCAAACTGGAGCGATGGCCGTTCACACACAAGAGCTTCGAGTCCTACGTCGAGTCCACGACTCCACTACGGACTCGGGGGCTACTCCCATAGGGAGGAAGGATTTCAGCATCCGAAAATTTTCGAGTCCTACGGACTAAACAACTGAGCAATGCTTGCACTAAAAGTCTCCGCTCGAGTCTACGACTCGAACAGACACTCGGGGGCTACTCCCATAGGGAGCGCTGGTCGCGCACCCTATGAAATCTTCGACTGCGATCTTCCGGATCCGCATGCAAAAACTTTTTGGCAACTCTGCCCCAATTAATGCTAAGTGAGTAACATCCTCCTTGGCCACCCGAAACACCTCCGCGGTGATAAAAATTCGGATGCTGCGTCTGCGACGCAAAGATAAGACCTACAGATATCATCTGATGGCCTGGCAACGCACCTGACTGCGCTCTGCTAGTATGAATCCGTACCAGCAGGTACGATGAAAAATCCCGACGGACGCGTTGGGTACATCATTTAAAAACACTGGAATTCCACTCCTGTAAGTCCTCCGCGGCCTGAGTCGAATTACGCCAGCATATGTTCCGGGTTCGAGTCGAGGGACTCGCACCTGAAGAAGATCGTGTTGTTTTGTCCTAAGACGATTAACTGACCCTGATCCGTCGGGTGAGTCAGGCACACGCATCAACAATCCCTACACATTCTCTTGAAAGACAGAGTTACACCCGAAGGATTGAAGAGTCCTCAGCCGAATCTACGATTCGACTAAACACTCGGGGGCTACTGACATGGTTATACCCTACGGGTACGTAACTTCAGCATACCTGGTCTAGCCCAAGGAAGGCCCACGGCCAATATACGCCAGCCCATGAAGATTTTCGGGTGGCCCAGGCCCATGACGCCTTCAGATCCTTGAAGAACAAGACTAGAGTTTCAATACAACTTGTAACCTACTCGTATCGGTACCCGAGACCTAGCCTCCCCATATATAAAGGCTAGGAGGGTCCAACAACGATTACACCCAACAACGATTACACCCTGCGATTACGACATACACACCTCCACGCCAGATCGAATATGCGCACCCTGTAACTTTCGGTTCCGCCGCAATAAAAGAGCAGACAAGCAGGAGTAGGGTTTTCCCTCCGGGGGCCTGAACCTGGGTAAATCCCGTGTCCCCTAGTTGCTTGTCTGTTAACCGTGCCACGATCTCCAGCATCCCCATCTTCTCCAAAACCCAAGTCCATAACAATGGGCATTGACGAGTTGAAACCTCGTCACTAGCGCCGCCGCTACTCTCTGCTCCACCTGACCAGGGTCAGAGTCAGTCTCAGCAGCCTCGTGGTTCTCGTCCTCCCTGCGCCCACTGTGGCAAGCCTGGCCACGATATCTCTGGTTGCTGGACGAGGGATCCACGCTTACGTCAGCAGTATCTTGCTCATCGGCAGTCTGGTTCTTCAGGATCTTCTGCGGTTGCTTCTAGACCTCCTGCTGGTGCTTCTAGACCCCCTGCTGGTGCTCTGTCTGATCAGGATATTATTCGTGGTCTTCGTAGTCTACTCGCTGCTACAGGTTCCTCCTCGTCGGGTACTATTGGTTCTCTGTCTAGTTCTTCTGGCACCGCGCGACCATCACCTTCTACACAGTCAGGTACGTCATCCCCGTGGTATCTGGATTCTAGAGCTTCTTTTCATATGACTTCTGCGTCTTCTATTCTTTCTGCTCTTCGCTCTCTTATTTCTCCTGTCCGTGTTATTACGGCTGATGGTACCTCTCTTCCTGTTTCCAGTCGAGGCACCCTTTCTACTTCCTCCTTCTCTGTTCCTGATGTTTCTCATGTTCCCAGCCTTAAGATGAATCTTTTATCTGCTAGTCAGCTTACTGATTCTGGTTGTCGTGTCATTCTTGATGCTGATTCTTGTGCTGTTCAGGACCGTCGTACACAGGCTCTGGTTGGAGTTGGCCCTCGCAGCATTGAGTCTCCGGGGCTATGGGAGTTAGACTGGCTTCGCGTTCCTTCCGCTAACACTTCTTCTGCCACTTCTACTGTGGTTGCTGCTTCTGTCACTGGCTCGTTTCAGCAGTGGCATCATCGGCTGGGTCATCTCTGTGGCTCCCGTTTATCATCTTTAGTTCGTCGTGATCTTCTGGGGATTGTCTCAGGAGATGTGTCGTCGTTACATTCGTGTCAGGGTTGTAGGTTAGGTAAACAGATTCAGCTTCCCTATCCTACTAGTGTGTCTGTATTTCAGCGACCTTTTGATTTAGTTCATTCAGATGTGTGGGGTCCATCTCCCTTTGCTTCAAAAGGGGGCCACCGATACTATATTTTGTTTATTGATGATTTTTCACGGTACACCTGGTTATTTTTTATGCGCTCTCGCAGCAAGGTGCTTGCTATTTATTAGTGCTTTGTGGCCATGGTTCGTACTCAGTATTCCACGCCTATTCATGTATTTCGTGCTGACTCTGCAGGAGAGTATATCTCCCAGCACCTGCGTGGCATCCTTGCTGAGCAGGGCACCCTTGCTCAGTTCTCGTGTCCCGGCGCCCATGCTCAAAATGGTGTCACCGAGCGTAAGCATCGTCATATTCTTGAAACTACCTGCGCTATGATGATTGCTTCCTCTCTTCCGCCGCATTTCTGGGCTGAGGCTGTCGCTACGTCGACTTACCTCATTAATATCCAGCCTTCAGCTGCTCTTCAGGGTGGCATTTCTCCCGAGCGTCTCTCTGGCTCCTGTCCAGACTACTCGACTCTTCGTTTATTTGGTTGCGTTTGCTATGTCCTTCTTCCTCCTCGTGAACGCACCAAACTAACCGCTCAGTCTGTTGAGTGTGTTTTTCTTGGCTATAGTGATGAGCATAAGGGCTATCGCTGTTGGGACCCCGTTGGTCGTCGTATGCGCATCTCTCGTGATGCCACGTTCGATGAGACGCGTCCTTTCTATCCTCGCCCCGCCTCTGGAACTTACCCAACGGATGATCTCTCTTTTCTTCTTTTTCCTGATACACCTTCCGCTGTCACTTCTCCTCCACCTCCTCCTTCTGCTGCGCCTCCTCCTTCTGCTGCGTCATCCTCTCCTTCGTCTAGTTCCCCTAGTTCTCCTCGGTCTCCGGCTTCGGATCCTTCCTCCGTGACTCCTTCTTCCTCCTCTTCTGATGAGTCATCTTCCGCGGATGAGCTTCCTTCCTCACGGCCTGTTCGTCAGCGTCGTGCTCCAGACCGTTACTCCCCTAGTCAGTATGGTCTCTCTGTTGTCTCCGAGCCAACTTCTTATCGGGATGTCGCGTGTCATCCTGAATGGCATTTTGCCATGGCTGAGAAGATCGCTGCGCTTGAGCGCACTGGCACATGGGATCTTGTCTCTCCCCCTTCCGGTGTTCGTCCTATCACGTGTAAGTGGGTCTATAAAATTAAGACCCGCTCTGATGGATCTCTTGAACGCTATAAAGCGCGTCTTGTGGCTCGTGGTTTTCAGCAGGAACACGGTCGTGACTATGATGAGACATTTGTTCCTGTGGCCCATATGACTACTGTGCGTACTGTTCTTGCTGTTGCTTCTGTTCGACGCTGGTCTGTGTCCCAGCTTGATGTTCAGAATGCTTTTCTTAATGGCAAGTTGAGTGAGGAGGTTTATATGCAGCCTCCTCCTGGGTATTCTGTTCCCGATGGGATGGTTTGTCGTCTTCGACGTTCCCTTTATGGCCTGAAACAGGCCCCTCGTGCCTGGTTTGAGCATTTTGCCTCTGTGGTGACTGCTGCTGGTTTCTCTTCTAGTTCTCATGATCCAGCGCTTTTTGTTCACACTTCTCCTCGTGGACGCACTCTTCTCCTTCTCTATGTTGATGATATGATCATTACTGGTGATGATCCTGAGTATATTGCCTTTGTCAAGGCTCGTCTTCGTGATCAGTTTCTTATGACTGATCTTGGTCCTCTTCACTACTTTCTTGGGATTGAGGTTTTCTCCACTTCTGATGGGTTTTCTATCTCTCAGGAAAAGTATATTCAGGATCTTCTTGCTCAGGCTGCTCTTACGAATGAGCGCACCGTTGAGACTCCTATGGAGCTTCATGTTAAGCTTCGTCCTACGGATGGTGATCCTCTTCCCGATCCCACTCGTTATCGTCATCTTGTTGGGAGTCTCGTTTATCTTGCTGTCACCCGTCCTGATATCTCTTATCCTGTTCATATTCTGAGCCAGTTTGTCTCAGCTCCTACCACTGTTCACTACAGTCATCTCCTTCGTGTTCTTCGTTATCTTCGTGGCACGATTACTCGTCGCCTTTTCTTCCCTCGTTCTAGCTCTCTCTAGCTCTAGTGCTACTCGGATGCTACGTGGGCGAATGATCCTACGGATCGTCGTTCACTTTCTGCTTACTATGTGTTTCTTGGTGGTTCGCTTGTTGCTTGGAAGACGAAGAAACAGGTAGCGGTTTCCCGTTCGAGTGTTGAGGCTGAGTTGCGGGCTATGGCTTCGGTGACTGCTGAGCTGACCTGGTTACGGTGGTTGCTTGCAGATTTTGGGGTCTCTGTTACGACACCCACTCCACTTTTGTCAGACAGTACAGGTGCTATCAGTATTGCACGTGATCCGGTCAAGCATGAGCTGACCAAGCATATTGGTGTTGATGCTTTTTATACACGTGCTCAGGTGTAGGATCAGGTTGTTGCGCTCCATTATGTGCCTTCAGACTTGCAGTTGGCAGATTTCTTTACAAAGGCACAAACCCGCGGTCAGCATGATTTCTTACTCTCCAAACTCAGTGTTGTGGATCCACCATGAGTTTGAGGGGGGGTGTTAGAGTATATTTGTATATTGTAGTTTTCCCATATGTTAGGGGCTTCCTGTATATTTGCACCTGTACATGTACTATATATTCTGGCCGTTTGGCCCTCTGGTAATACAAGATTTATTACCCTAACACCGTGAAATAAGATATAGAGGCAAATGTAGATCCATCGTTTATCCTGCAAGTTACGCATAAGTCTGGAGATGAGTTAAAATCAATGAGACTACATAAAACGTTTGTATTAACAGAAACTGAAATAAAATAGAACAGATCGAGACACAACATCACTGAGGAGGTAACACATATCCATAAAAAATAAGAGAGGGGAATGAATTAAGAAACATAAGGATAGTCTCGAGCGGATCTTAGAGGCAGAATCTGATCTTTTTTGTTGTCATGGTGGATCAGATGGTTCCTGCAAGGAGAAATAGCGGATGGAAAACATGGTCAAATCCACCCAGCACCACCAAAACGAAGACCAATGGCGCACATGAACTGGAAGTAAAAAACGGCTGCACATGCAACTATCAGCGAGGGAACCAAATCGTCCGGTATATGCTCCTCCGGAGCTCAGCGGCCAGGTCGGCAGGAGTGCTGGCTGATGGCGGCTCCTTCTGATTAGGGCAGGAAGATCACAAATGAGGTGGGGTTGGTGGACACTGGAGAATAAAAAGTCAACCAATCAGCGGCCGCTCGTTTGCCTGACCGGTGACATGCTCCGACGATTTGTTTCCATCATTACTGCAGGGGGGGATTCAATGGGTGCTGCACAGATCTGCGGGAGGAAGAGGGCGTCTCGTCCCTTGGAGGAGATGAATATTTTGTCCCACTTGATTTGCATGATTAGTGTTAATTGTTGCTGACGTGGATGATAGAAAATGCATTGGACCGGCCTGCTGAGGTGGATAGGCTGTATGTCAAGAGAAATAATTTAGTGGTGATGAACTATTTAGTTATATAGGATTTGCAATTCACACCGAGTGGCTTCAATTATTCTGTGAAGACATATGATTCCGATATTTTGATTTCCCTTTGGTCTAGAGTACTCTGGTTTAATAAAATTGTTTTAAGAGGCAATGCCTTGAAAAAGAAAATAACTAACGTCGATTTTTCTTCAAATATATGCTCTCAATTTGGCACAGTTGTATCCTTAATAGTCTAACTAAATATATAAATAAATAATTGTAACTTTGTATCTATGTATATATAATTTTACTTGGTAAACTAGTTAATTTTGTCTGTGTTAAAATAAATTTCAAAAGATAAAAAGGTAAAAAACATAAGTATAAATAAATAATAGCAATATATTGAGTTTAGCTTCTCGTCTGCGCCATCCGCTAACCTCTCAAACATGTATCATTTACTATCTCTAGACATGTTGCCTTGCACGAGATTATGAGAATACAGCACATCGTTTGCTCGATATCCTCAACACTGGAGTTTGGGTGAGCCAAGTGTGGAACATGTTCTCCAGAGCTGCGTAGTCTCCACATGGAATGATGTGTTAGGGCTATCTTTATACACAACTATGCGAATGTGGAAATCTTTGATTTTTCTTTTGATTGAGAACATCGTGCAAACCCGTCCAGTCCTTCATCAACACCAGACTCTATCACATGAACATTCCGCACTACATTAGTGCATACATATATATTTTGAAAAAAACAAGGTAGATAACTTCGTACAATTGTACATTTCAAAAAAAGAAGAAGATTGATGGCAACGCCGAGTCAGGCAATACTATTTCACAGAAAACATATAATTTCAGAATACTTTCAACTCAGCCCTCGTGAATGGATTCACATAGGGAAACAAAAAAAACGGCCTACGGAAATCACCAAGATCAAACTATGGACAAAACACATATAGATTAGATCTAGTTCATACATAGTTAGTTGGTGTAGCTCATGACCTAGAATCAGAAGTATGATTCCTCTATAAGTATTTTTTTTGAGGGGTAAGTATTTTTTCTATGGTCCGGGTTTTGGAAAGCGGGGCGGGACAGCGACGAGAGACGGAGAATGGACCACGACCAGCGAGGGTGGGGGCAGGGCGGCCCACGTACGGCCTGCCTGGTGGACTAAGGGACGACAGTGTGTCCAGTCGGAGGGGGCCGACGCGTTGGGGGCAACGCCACCGTTTTTTTTGTTCCTAGTGACCCGTGATGTATGATGATGATGCTTTATATCACGATTTTTTTCTCAAATTTAGTACGGTGGATGAGGGTGTCTAAACAGCTGCAAGATGGTGCAAGGACGTTGAAGAGACTTTGCCGTCTCTGACATAATGGTTTGGCACCCTCCACCATATGGAGGCATGGACACAAGCACCTCTGCCCTCTGGCCTGGCTGCAACACAATCACGCATGGACCACCATAGTTCTTTCAGTTTTGGTGAAGCATGAGACACCGCTTAAACATTAGCCCCCTTCTCCCATTAGCTGGGGTTCATGATAGCAATAGGGGTCCAATCCCCCATTAGGCCTTATTTATTTCTCTCGTATTTTTATCCCTTATAGGTTTGGGGATATTCACCCAGTACTTTTCAGTCCCCTCAAATACTCTTTCAAAAAATACTCTACCATCGAGGAGAGTTTTTAATCTAGCAAAAACAATAGAATTTATGAGGATATCCCGAGATCATCTCGGCCAAACCCGGTGTGGTAAACATACTGCAGAGATTTTGCGGGAATTAAAATAATCCCCTTTGATCCCGCGAATACACTAGCGAATACGAGAGAAATAAACAAGACCTTACATGTGGGGATTACCCGACCAATGGCTAGGGACGGTAAAATTACACACTTACTGCAAGTATAACATTTTATCAAATAGAAGGCAATATTCTGTGTGCAAACTACATAGAATGGAAAAAAATGCACTCGTTATGCGACTTGACCTATAAGATGATATTTCAAGACCAAGTTCTAAGTGTGCTTTGTTCGAGTTGATTGCTGAGCCTAGGAACATGAATGACATGTTTGACCATGCAATAAACGAGCAATGCAACGAATCGAGGAGAAACCCTAGATTGATATTTCATATATTCTAGATGTTCCTTTTGTACATTGACAGCTAACACTTCTATTTGCTTGCACCTAAAATCGATGACCATGCACTCTAGAAACTTCCCTGAGTTTAGCAGCTCTCCAACATGGTATTTAAGAAACTAAAATGTTTAGCAGCTCTCCAACATGGTATTTAAGAAACTAAAATAGGCCCTAACGCATACTTATATTTTCAATTCACCAAGTGGCTTAAATTATTCCGTGAAGACATATGATTTTGATATTTTGATTTCCCTCTGGTCTAGAGTAATTTGGTTTAATAAAATTGCTTTACTAGGCAATGTCTTGAAAAAGAAATAACTAACGTCATTTTTTTCTTGAAATATATGCTCTCAATTTGGCGCAGTTGTATCTTTCATAGTCTAATTAAATATATAGATAAAAGTATCGTATCTTGTATCAATATATATTATTATGTGTATATTTTTTACTAGGTATAATAGTAAATTTGTTAACGTTAAGATAAAAAAGGTAAAAATTAGTATAAATAAATAAATATAGCCATGTATTGATTACAGCCTCAGATCCACGCCATAATCCGCTAACCTCTCAAACATTCATCATTTACTATCTCTAGCCATGTCACCTTGTATAAGCCTATGGCAACACAACACATCGCTTCCTCGATATCCTCAACACTGGAGTTTGGGTTAACCAAAAAGTTGGCATTTCTCCTACTTGATCCTTGAAATGATACTACAGGCTCCATCATTTTCCTAGAACAAACCGATGGTAGGCCAAAAATTACATGTTACGGTCACAAATCAGCAGCTCTACGATGATCGAGCTGCTCATACGTTTATTGGTACTCATAAACCTCACTACGTGGTAGTTTCGGTTTCTCGTCGTCAGGTTGGCTGATGGTTGTCATAGGGTCGCTGACCAGGGGTAATCTCGGCAATGCCCATTGTTATAAACTTGGATTTTAGGGAAACAAGAGTGTTGATGATTTTGTTGGCTTATATTAATAGAAAAACAAGGGAGACGATTTACCCAGGTTCAGACCCTCGTAGAGGAAACCCTATTTCCTACTTGTCTGCTCGTATTATCAATAGAGAGTACAAACTCGTTGAGTCGACTAGATGCGATCTCGCCAAGAGTGAGTGAGAGAGAGAGAGGTATCTGATATCTATTGTCGGGTATCCGGTTTATCGTCTCCTCCTTGTTAGACCCTCCTTACATTTATATATGAGGAGCCTAAGTCTCGGGTATCAATACGAGTAGGTTACAAGTTAGAGTTTGTATGTAGTCTAGTCTTGGACTTTCCTTGTCATGTATGCTTGGAGTTGTATCCTTTAGGCTTCATATCAGCCAAACCATTATTGTCTTCATGGATCTTGATATATCTTCGAGTGAGCATTTCGTTAAACCGCACCATATATGCCAACAGTGGGCACTCGAAGGGTTATGCCCATATTAGTATCCCCCGTGGCTATGTTCGGATGCTTGCATCCGAGCATAGGTTCAAAGTCCATTTAAATATGCCCGGAAGGTGAACTCGAAGATTTCTTCGGATGCATGAATTTCTCGACTATCTTGTTTGGCTGATGCAATGGATGAAGTTATCTTGTTCTTCAACTGATGTCGGTATTTTCATCAGGTGCTCTCGATGGGAGTAATCGTTGAGGCTTGAAGGGGTTCTGTGGCAGAAAACAAAATTTCTCCTACGGTGGAACACACCTAGACATGATCTGTCTAGTAGTAAAGTTGTAACAAAGGAGGTTTCAGTAACATACCCTTGAAGAACGAAAGCGTTTGACGTTCCGAGGGGAACGTTGTTGATGTAGACGTTGCCGTAGCCGACCTCAAGGTCGCGAATCTCCTCGCAAGTCACTCCAGATCCGAATATGGCAGCCTAGGTTCTACTAATGGTAGTCCCTCCGAGGTTTCGCACACATAGGGTGTACGATGAGGAGTTCCAGCCCCTGATCCCTGTCGGGGTTGCGAAAATAGATCTCCAGCTTGGAATCCTTTTAGCACCTCCTTGTGCTACGACGAAGTCCCCCCTTTGCGCGCACAGCCCCAACTGGGAGCCACGGTTGCAAGAGCGAAAGAGATAGAGAGTACTTCTCTAAGGAATTTTCCTTAGAGAAATATTGGTGTTGGTCTGTTTATTTCCACCCCTATGCCCCTCTTTATATAGGGAAAAAGGGAAAACATCCTTCCCTAAAGTCTCGGGGTGGGACTAATAATCATAAGGAAAAAGTGGAGAAGGGGTGCCACCAAGAAGGCTGCCATGGGCCGGATGGGACAGGCGAGCCGGCCGAGCGGCCAGCGCTGCGCCAACCCGGTAGGAATAGCCCCGGCTGGGCCTGCCTTTTCCCGTGCGGCCCAGCTACGATGGTACAGCGGCCAGGTGAGCCTGCTGGCGGCCCGTGCAGCATCGCGCCCCGGCGCCCACACACTCGACTGGGTGGGCAGGCAGGCAGCAGCCTGCTAGGTGGCGCCTAGCTGCTGCCCGCCCGCCCTGTCACCCTCTGCCACACGCTCGCCTGGTGGGCCAATCAGGGCCCACTAGCAGCTGCGGCTTGCTTCTCTCGGGGTGGCTTCCCTCTGGGTCGTTTCCCTCCGGGGATTCGGCCTAGTAGAGGAAGTTGCCCCCTAATAAAACATTTATTTAATATATTAATTCATAATTAATATATAAATGCATAATATAAATCCTTTTATTAATCTGAAAACACCTTTTTTGGTATTTCCTTTCTTCCGAACCATTTCGGATCCTTTTCGAAACCTTTCCGATATTCTCTGTTCGGAACAATTCTGAAGTTCTTTCTCTTTCATACTTCATTGATTCCATTCCGCCGAAGACCTACATTGGTCATTGTACCCTTAAGTGTGTTACCCCTACGGTTCGAGAACATCACATACATGATTAATATCTCTCTCAGACTAATGCGGGGCCAGGATGCCCATAATGAACCTTGTGCATTCCACGAGACTTTGTTGTTTGAACCTTTAAACGTTGAGTCCAATTCCCTTTGTCACTTCGATACATGATTTATCCGAGATTTGATCACCGGTATCCAATACCTTGTTCAATCTCGTTTCCGACAAATACAGTTTTATCAATTCCATGATATCCCATCCCCATGACCTAGTCACATGTTGCGCAACATTAATGGATGTAATTTCATTGAGTGGGCCTAGTGTATCTTCTTGTCACACAGGTGAACACATCCCGCTCTTGATGCATATGCCTCAACTATTCCTCTGAAATACCCAACTAACACCTTTATGGGCACCCAGTTACGGACATGACATTGATGTAGTCAAAGCATCCTCGGGAGATAGTGATTAATATGCTCTCACGGTCTAAGGAGAAGGATACTACACTTCTAGTATTGCAACAATGAACATGTAACTTGATCCTGTTGCAATACATGTCAATTAGGTTAATGTCCACCATATCATTCTCCAATTATGTTACTCCATTGTCAGTTGACATAAATGCACCATGATAAGGAAACCTTGATCATCAACTGCCTAATGAACTAGTATAACTAAAGGCTACTAGGGACCCTTGTTGTTTTATATCACACGTGTATCAATGTTTGCGCTTGATACAGTTATAACATGATATAGAACTATTATAAAATAATGAGATATGATAAACCACACTTTATTATTTGCCTCTAGGGCATATCACCTTCAGTCTCCACTTGCACTAGAGTACAAATAATCTAGTTGCATTGTTACAATCATGAAACCACATCACATGTGTGTTTCTTTGATCATGCTTGCTTATGGAGGACCCTTTTGTCTATGATCTATTTTACCAGACCCTTATGTTCTTTGCAAATAAAAATGTCACCTAATTTGGCATTTACATCATTATCACATGATGTGCCGAAGTTTGTTTTGGTGACATAGTGAGACTTTTGTTTTCAAGTACTTTCATGATGCTTGATCAGCCACATTGAACTTTCACAGTTGTCATGTATGTTCTAGAAAACACACCCAGCTGAAGTTGAACTCCATTTAAGCCACAAGAATTCCACGGCTATTTCTAAAATAGTCGTCTACTTCTATATCTATGTAGATTCTAACTTTATCTTCATATTTCAGGCGCAAACTTAACTCCTATCTAGTGATTTACTTGAAACAAGAACTCTTTCTTTTCAACCACACATTATGGGTCTCATCATATCAATTATATCATATGGTTTATATGAAATACCCTATGACCAGGGCATAGTTGATGTCGTATATCATTTTCCATTTGACCACTACTCTCTACACCAAGTTCTAACTCAATGTTTCTCTCTAGTCTCACAATTAAGAACTCTCTGTACCTTGTGCTATTCTGAACCTTTTTAGAATTTAAACCAGACATTCTGAACTTTTTCAGAATCTATTTCCTGAAACATTTTGATAATAATTCATCAAACTCATCTATATTAGTAGATTTCCAGTGTTTAATGTTTTATTCAAATTTAATTCATCGAATATCCACATATACGATCGTTGCTACGCTCCCACTCGAAATGACATCTCATATGAGATCAAGATTTCCTCTCAATTCCTACTTATAACATGTCACACATATTATGACTAGCAAATTACTTAGATCCCAATCAGTTTTATCAAAATACAGGAATTTTCAATATTTTGGCGCATTCCAAAATATTTGATCATGTATCAACTCAAAAATTCCCACTACGAGACATCAAGCATCTGCCTGATCTACGAAAGCTACATGTTGTACTAATTATAACATTCTTTTCAATCCTAGATTAAATATCTTGTCGTTTTGATAATCATGATAGTGTTGGTCCAATAGTTTAGACAACTGGATTTTATGATTTCTAATCATAACTCGTACTTAGGTCCATCACGCTTATTGGTAGTTCGTAGGTATGTCTTATTAGAGGACAAGTGAATCAATATAACTCTATAGCAGTAGAATACACTATTGAATCCTACATTTCTAAATAAAAGTATCTATTGAAACTATATGATCTTTATCATTAGTTTCTCCTTTAATTTATAGAGTTTGGTTTCTGGAACATATTCTGTTGTGCCACTCTAATAATCAAGGGTAAGGTCTAATGCCTTATTTTTAGACTTTTACTCCTTTGTACTAACATTTCTATGAGAAAACTTTCTCTAGAAACACCACACCAGGCAATACAAGCTTTTCCTTTCTTTGGTTTTAGTAAGAAAGTTCTATTCGCAATTTCTTGAAAATACTCTACAAATCCTATTTATTCGCCACCATTTTGATTCTATCGAAATCTCCAGAAACTCGAACTTGCCATAACACGTATGGTGTTGTGTCCAGGAATCGTTGGACGTTCCTTATGAGTATTTGCTAATTTCTAATGCTAATTCTAAATGATACTTAAGTTTTAGTAAGAGATCATATTCAGACCATAAGTATCTAATACCGTTTGATTACGAGGTATAGACATATCAAAATGTTTTTGATGCGTGCTTAACTTCATAATTTACGAAATAATTTAAGCCTTAATGTCGTAAATCCAACTGTGAATACTTAGTCATTTTGATCAAATCTTCATGATTGTTGTATTCAACATCCAACTTTATTCTTAAATAGTTTTGATTCTGTGGTTTTATTTGTAAATCCTTTAAATTTGATTCACCACAATATCAACCATCTTTGTTGAATCTTGATCATCACATGATTTTCAACAATATATGCACAACTGCTTTACTAGTGTGCAAAGTTTTAGTCACTTTCTCCAAATGAAAAAGAAGTATTTCTTATGAGTCCAAGATCAAATATCTAAGGATCCCTTTTCATTTCATTATGAAAATCACAATTAATACTTGACTTAAACTATAGTACTATTCGACAATAAGTTTAACATTTAAACTTGGACATCTTTATTGGCATTATAAATGCTTATTCCTCAAGACCAATAACCAGGAATAATCCATTCATAATCAAGAAGTGACCATAAAATATTTTATTTATAAGATCATCACAACTGTCTTGTTACAAACTTATTGAATAACTGTCCTGCTTAAAGTAAGACCTACTAATAAGGTCCTCACACTTGCTATGATTACAAACTTTATTTAAAACTATTAATCTAAACCATAAATATAGAGGGAGCGTGTTCATCGAACATTGATGACTGCAGGTGCATAGATTGATTGTTGCTAGTTTCGAAATAAGAGTATCGATCTCATAGAGAGCTATTTGGTTAAGATATTTATGCCCCTCGTCACTGTCTACCAAAGGATATTTGTAAGACGCCTTTGATTTCAAGTAAAGGGTGTTTGAAAGGTTTTTTGTTGAATGCAGAAAAGGTAATTAAAACAAGTAACAAAAGCATTTGAAATGGTGGTTGAACTCAATAAGGCTAAAGCATTGTTGGGGATATAAGATACACCACTAGCATGTTGTAATTAATTATAATTAGGATAACCTATTTCTTATGTCATTACATGTGTGGAGAGAGCTTCATAATAAGATGTTCACTATAAGGCTCGTAGGGAGTCACTTTGTTGAGCCAAGAATGAGGTCATCTCTAAATAACCACCATGATGTCTGAGAGCAGTCACCCATACAGACCACTGCAATTAAGGGTCTCCCCGTGGATATCGTAATTAGCTTAGTGAATCTCTCTTTATTCCTCCTTTGACCGTGCAGGTTGCTAGCCGATGCTTATATAGAGGCATCGGTCCTCTCCCCCTTCTTAGGCGGGAAGGGTAACCATATTCCCACCCAAATGGCTTTGCCCTGGGCCGTCTTCACATGGCCACAAGCCAGCTGTATTGTGGAGGTCGCTGACAATGGTCCTCCTGCCCCGATGCGTCACCCCGGTCTCCTTGCATGAAAGTGGCAATGTCATGCTCTGCGGCTCCCCGGCGTCACCGTCTCGCCTTTAGCACTAAGGCGGGCATGCATCATCTTGCTTTCCCGAGGGAAACTGGTCGTCGCTTGGGCTGACCGTTGGAGTGTCGTCTTGTGGGATGCGCTTGGAATTATCGACGCGCCCCCAGTGCAGGGTTCCGGTCCTTGGCAGGATCACACTACTAGGAAATAGCCCATCTGTGGCGCATGGAAATTGGACTTCTATGGCGCATATCCTAGTCGCCACTGTTACCTCGCCACTGATAACTACTTCCTGTGGCGCATATGGATATGCGCCACAGAAGTCACTTCTGTGGCGCATTTCTTCATATGCACCACAGAAAGAACTTTTGTGGCGTATTTACGTATATGCGCCACAGAAAGCCCATGCGCCACTGACTATATAATTATATGCGCCACTGATTGCGTAACACGTATTCGAAGTAAAATACTTTCCTGGTGTATAATCAAGTATTTATACAGGATTTATACAGTATTCATCCATATGAGTATAAAATACATTGCACAAGTAGTAGATGCATAAAAACCGACATATATATAATACAAACACTTAGAGCCCGATCGAGATTCATATATAGTGTCAAGTGCCAAATTTTTACACAGGCGCCGAATACAAAGTTCATATCATCTCACATTACAAATATGAAGTGGCCACCGCCGCCTACACTAGGATCAAATAGAATACAGTTGTGATAATGGTGAGAAAGAGCATTAGCCCGACCAATATCTTCATCCGGTTCTTCTTCCACAAGTGGTTCCTCCACTTGGCTATCGCCTCCTCTCTAGTCGCGTATCTTTTGTAGATGTTGCCGCTGAACTTGTTCACTTGTTTGTGACAATCCTCCCACTCCTCGTAGACTCCTGGAACCCTACCCATGTACACCACATACCACCTCGTCGCCATCTCTATAGACGACAAGGCATATTAGTAAAAATACAATGAAAAGAATGAATAAAGGGTTCACATGCATATATATATGCTCACATAATATAAAACAAAGGATCCATAAACCTAAAGGATAGATCATCATAGAAGAAATAAGTTCAACGGCAACACGACCACAAGGTAGTTTAAGTCTAACAACAATGACCATTTCGACCACGAGATAGTAAAGTTTATGACACACACACACTAATACAGCAGGCGTCCGTCAAGAATATACACACACTGGATCATGCTAGAGGCACACATCGATCATGATGAAGACTTCCTCTTCTCGCTCGGCTTCAAGAATGGTAGATAGCCCTCTTTCGTCATCCACATCCTTGTGTCACCCTTCTTACGAAGGCGTTCTTCGATCTCCCTCTTACTCAACCCTCTGCCTTGCTGTAGGGCACCCTCCCTTGTGTTGACATCTTCAATGATGATTTGTGACAACTTCATCTGAATGCGATGGAAGTCTTCTCTAAGATCAGCATCGTCGATTTTCGCCAAAGTTTCGGCCCATCCTCGGAGACTAGATGGCAGCGTTAGGTTCTGGCAATCCCGAACATAGCCTTTAAGGTGATGGAGGACGTAGAAGGCCTCCTTGGCACCAGCAGTCGACTGCTTGACGTAGGGGAACTCGAGCACGTGCTTGAACACGTGTTTGCCATCCTTGATACAATCCCCCTATCTACAAAGGTGCATCCCTTCTTGGTGTAGCCCTCGAGAGCCTCATTGACAACACCCCTTATTCTGGTGTAGTCTTTCTTCTTCGTCAAACTCCCTGAGTCGAAATACATGGCTAGCGAATACCTCGAGGCAAGGACGATGAGTGTGCAGTATTTGTCTCTGCGCAACACAATTGGAATGGAATGTTGGGAAAAGAGCAAAGGAAGAAATCTATAAGAAATGCATAAGTTACGGTGGCGATGAGCGAGTGTGTGTACTTACTCAGGAAAGAAAGGCAAAAGAAGTGTGCCCTTCCTCTTGTTGTCCACCATGAACTTCTCGAGGTACGCCGTCGCCTTGGTCAGTGTCTCTGATCCTTCGACCAACTGGTTGTCCCGCATGTAGTAGGGATCCACTATCACGATTTCCGGGGTCCTCTCTCTCTTGATCGTGATCGCCAGATTGAGCGCGTATAGGCGGACCAAGTAAAAGTCCAACCGTTTTGTGAGAAACAGCTTGAATATGTCCTCGAACGCTATGAAGAATATATCCGCGGGGGGGTTCATCAACGAGCCCACGTCCAATGGCACCTTGGCCGTGAAAACCGGGTAATTTGGATCTTCGTCTTTAAGAAGGAGGCCCTCTAGTGTCTTGACACCCTCATGCAAAGTTAACATGGCTCCAACCGCAATGTGGATCATATCCGGAGTCAATATCGGATCACCAGCTACATGCACTTGGGGCAAGCCATATTGTGTGGATGGTACGACGACGGCGTCCTGACCCCGGATCCTCTTCGGAAGAGGCTGGCTCGCACCCTTCTTATTATTATTACCTATCTTCCTGTAGTGCTTCTTCTTCACAACAGTGTCAGCCACTGCCATCTGCTCATCAGTCGCCTTTTGGAGTGTGTTTGGGCTGAAAACCAATACCGGTTTCTCTTGTGGTGGATCGGCGGCCAGAGGCGTCTCTTGAGAAAGACCATGGAAGACCAGGCATTGCATGCATGTATTGGGCTGACCAGCTTGATGGTCGTCGCGAGCTGTGAAGGGTTCTTCATCCACATAAGGCATATACAATCCTTTGGTGGCGCCGGTGTTGATGAAGTCGTCAATGTTGACCAATTCATCATCATCTTCATGGGTGCCATCATGTGGTGGTGGTAGCGGGGGCGACGGCGGTTGCGGCACAACGTCTTTGCCATGTGGCGGTGCACACGCTGCCAAGAGTTGATGGTGACGGCTGGTGGTGGCGACGATGGCGGATACTGGCTTCCGAGGTGGTGGCCGGGCAATCGGTCGAGAGGTGGCGCCAGTGCTCCCCCCGCAAGACGAATCTGGGTCTTCGGCCATGTCAAGGGCCAGTTGTAGCATTCCCCAAGGGTCTTGTGTTCGTCGGCTCCCTGAGGTTGAAAGGAGGGGTCCATGTCGTCGCACCCTGGCAACACCCGAGCCAACCTGACCCTCATCATGTCATCATCCATTGGATTGTTGTGCATCGTGCGGCTCGCCGGTTGTATAAGAGTGCCCTTGGCAACATCCTTCAACTCACCGCCGACATCTTTAAGCAGGAGTACACAAGAAGTGTCCTGAGGCAAAAACATGTTGTTGGGCGTCATGAGATGGCAGCAGTCATGCATCAAAGGCATAAAGGAGATGACGTGCACTAACTAATTAGTTACCTTGGTGATGGCGTGGATCTCGGCTAATGTAGAGACACGGCCGATGTTGGCGGACGGCCTATCATCATCTGCAATCTCCCGCTCGGGTGCCTCACGAAGCACCACCGCCGTCGGCTGCGCCTTATTGGTATCTTTGGCGGGAGGGGGCGTCGGTGTGACCAAAACGAGCGGCTGCGTCCCGACGTTGACGGCCGGCGGGGTCACCAGGTCCGGCGACACGGTAACATTGATGCCCGAGTTGTTGCCGCTTAAGCTAGGCAGATGTATCGGCCCCTGTCGACCTCCCGCATTCCAAGCAGTAAGCCCCTCGAAAAACTCAGGGGGGGTCATCGAGTGGAGCTTCTCTTCCACTAACTTGTCCATCGTTTTCTCGTCCACCGCCTTCTCCTCCACTGTCTGCACCTTCATGGCTTTATCCTGGTTCTTCCTCTCCCTTCTTTTCTTGGCGTCCTCTTTGTAGTACTCCTTGAACTTCATGCTCGTACCAAAGCCGGACACACGGCCAGCTGAGGACGGCGGCAACCCCTTGTCCCTCTTCTTGTAAGCATTGGTCGCCCTATTGAAAACCGTGTCCCACGGCTCCGTCGAATCCTGGGACGACTCTGTGGCAGTATCGTTCAGTTCATCCTCCTGCAGAGACAAGGAAAGGTGAACCCATTTAGATTCTTGGCTTCATTATTTTAATTAGAATGCAATAGACTTGAGATCGGCAATAAATTCCTTACCAGCTTCTTCTCAAATTCCTTCACCTCCGGATCGTCGGTGATGAACTCCCTTGTTTCCTTGTCCAGGTAGTAGCGGGCCCGAACAAATTGCCTAAGCTGCAAGTCCATGATTTTAAGCCAAGGGTTGTCTTTACCAAGGCGTTCAAGCTCGGCGTCCTCCTTGTCCCAAATGGCCTGTGTCCCCTGTAACCGCCGCTTCCAAGGCGGTGGTTACCTATGTTCTGTTCCCGCCTACTCCTTCCCCATTTAGTCCATTTTATAGCGTCAGCGGTAGCTATACCCGCCTTGAATATCTTAAACTCCTCTTCGTCGAGCATCGGATTTTTCTTACTAATAACCTCCCAGCTTTCACCTTTGTCAATGCTATTCTTCACCGGTTTTTCTAGCTGCTCAAGGCGTTGCTCATCTTCGTGAGGGCTAGTTTGTTCATCGGGTTCTTTCTCTCGAGGTTTCTAAACCGCTCTGGGAATCTGTATCGCTTGTGAAGCTTCTTAAGGAGGTTATCGACCAAAGCTGCATTGTCAGCATGTTTGATGTACTTCGTGTTGATTGACATGCTTTCCCGAACGATGCACCCGAGTTGCATGCCGTACCCTTTAGCAATCGCCTCTTGCGCAATGTTAGAACTACAAGTAACCCAGGCTGCGTCGCACTAAACTAAGCTCTGATGCAAGCCCTAGATCATTCTTGCAACTTCCTAGTATTAAACTAAAATTCATAGAAGTATTCTTGTAATCTGAAAATTGAGTAGAGCATTCCTGCAGAGAGGGGGAAAAGAAGAGAGCGGGAAGTGTACCTGCGGATGGGGAGGTGGTCGTCGATGAGGGTGGCGGCAGTGCCCCTGCTGCGGACGTTGCAGGCCACCTCCTCCTAGGTCGTAAGCGAGGTGGGGCGGGCCTCCTCCTCCACGGGCTCCGGAGCAGCGGTGGCGGGCCTCCTCCTCCTAGGTCGCAGGCGGGGCGGGGCGGGGCGGGTCTCCTCCTCCATGGGCTCCGGCACGGCGGTGATGGGGCTCTCCTCCATGGGCTCTCCTCCACGGCGGCTTCGGCGGCGAGGGCGATTGGCTAGGGTTTGCGCGCGGGCGATATGAGGGAAAGAAATGGAGAAGGTAGCAGGGGAGGCCGAACCGTTTATTTGGCTAAGTGTGAAAGTTTTGTGGCGCATTCCTCTAAAATGCGCCACTAAATTTACAACTTCTATGGCGCATTACTATGATATGCGCCACAAAACTTTTGGGCATAGTCCAAAACAAAGCGGCATCGTAGTTTGACAAGATCGGCTACATGTCCTAGTGGTCTTGCTCGCCAGCTTTCAACCTGGGGCAGCCAGGTTCGAATCCTGGCTGTCTCAGACTTTTTTCCTTTTTTTAAAAAATATTTTATTTATTCAAAAAAAGCAAGAACCTATACACACATATGCATATTTATTCAAAAAAGCAAGAACATATACACATACATACTTATCAAAAAAACCTCCTGAATCATATATATATATATATATATATATGTGCTTGTCACACACAAATGTGAATTTGTATACCCACACGAATATCACGTATATGTTTTAGTCTCTAACTAATATATATTTGCGAGCACACATGTGAATTAATAGACAAAAAAGTCACACTAATATCACATTATACCCACACGAATTAATACACCAAAAGGTCACATAATTGCTAGTGTCTCTTCACAATCTTCTTGCCCTTTTTCGTCGTGGTTGAATACTTTAGCCCGTGCACTTTGAGATTTCTTCTTATGAATGGACAACCTTTAGTAGGCGGTGTGGTCTTCCTTCTTACTTTAGTAGTAGTAGGCATGTCAAGTACTTGTCGAATTCCTCTTCGATCTTCGGGTCACCGTTTTTGTCGAAGTTTTGCTTGTTGGCGGCTCCTTCCATTCCGATGATGCTCCTCTTGCCCCTCCTAACTACAACACGGTTGGGCTTTGACGAGTCGGTAATAAAAAAGCATTGATCAACTTGGATAGCGAGTACCCAAGGCTCATTTTTTGCGGAGGCGTTCTTCGTTGATTTGGTATCTGGTATAACCATTATGGTGAAATAGCGGCCTTCTTTTTCCATGTTCTTGGCTCATCTAACACGGAACATCGGTACGATCTCTCCACAGTAGTCGAGCTCCCATATCTCCTCGATCCTTCCGTAGAATCTTTCCATCACAGTAGTCTCGTCATCAGCAAAGGATAACATAGTTACTCCTGAGTTTTGATATTCACTATTCTTGTCCTTTTCCTCGGTGTAGAATCTATAACCGTTTATGTAATATGACTGTTAGGTCCTTAGGTTGTGCCCTAGGCCCCGCGACAAGGAGAATATGAGTTTTTGATCTTCCGTAGAAGGCGTCTGTGGGGGATTGTCCAGTTGCCTTTTCTTGAACCAACCCGTGAAGCTGGGGTTGTGCTCTCTAGTTACGTCTCCCTTCTTCCTCGGTCGGCCCTGGTCGACGTACTCCTGCTCGATTAAGCTTTTGTGCTCTTCGACCCAAGGGCCGACCACTTCAATGTGTTGTAGCGCGACTCAGTGTGCCCTTTCAAAATCAGTACGCCGACCATCAATGTCGACATGCAGTGAGTGGCAGCCCTCGCGGTGACCATATCCACCGAGCCTGCCGAGGTGCTTCTTTGTGGGTATTCCAACATCCTCGTTCTTGGTGGTTAGATAATTCTGGTAGAAGGAGATGCACTCGTAGATCAGAAAGCCCTTGGCTATGCTTCCATCTAGACGATACCTGTTGCGAACAAATCCTTTGATGACACCGTTTAGCCTTTCAAACGGCATCATGTTGTGCAGGAATGTCGGCCCGAGCTGGATGATGTCGTCCACGACATGTACAAGTAGATGCACCATGATGTTGAAGAATGCGGGCGGGAAGTAAATCTCAAGCTCGCATAGTATCATCACGATCTCTTCCTGTAGCCTGTCGAGTTGCTTCACACTGATCGACTTCCTAGATATGACGTCGAAAAAGTTATAGAGGCCAAACAACGTCTCACGGACATGCTCGTCCATTATCCCACGGATCGCAACGAGGAGTATCTGCGTCATCAGCACGTGACAGTCGTGAGACTTCATACCGCTGAACCTCTTCTTCGCCACGTCCAGATATCTGCTTATCTTCCCCGAGTAACCGTGAGGAACTTTCACTCCTAAGAGGCACCTGAAAAACTGCTCAAGCTCCTCCAGACTCAGAGTGAAGCAGGCAGCACGAAGCACCACCTCATTCTTCTTAACTCTTTTGCGACGACCTTGAGTCCCTTCCGTCTGATCATCATCATCATCATCACTATCAGGGTACTGGAGATCTTTCTTTATGCCAAGCAATTTAAGGTCCTTTCTTGCTTTCGGCCCATCCTTGGTCCTCTCCGGCATGTTCAGTAGAGTGCCAAGCAGACTCTCGGTAACGTTCTTCGTGATGTGCATTACATAGAGGCTATGGGGAGTGTGAAGGACCTTCCAATACGGCAGGTCCCAGAAAACAGACCTTGCTTTCCATACACCCAGCAGCGGCTTTGTCCTCGGTCGTTTTTTTCAGGTGCAGGGCAATCTACCCAATTATTCAAAAGCTCCTCGATTTCTTCGCCACTCCTCGGACGCGGGGCTCTTTCGAGCTCGTCCTTACCATTGAACATGTCACCACGTTTTCTCCACGGGTGATCCATGCGGAGCCACTTTCGAGTACCTTGGAACATGGTTTTCGAAGACCCGGGATCCCTTGGTAGCTGGAGATGCGGTGTCTCATCCATGCACTTGACGCATGCATTGTCTTCGTGGTTCACCTGGGCCGATACATATGCATAACCAGGATAGTCCTGCACGGTCGTGAGCAACGCGACTCTCAGATGGAAATATTCTTTAGTGTAGGCGTCCCACGTACGGGCCGGCGTCTCCCACAAGCTGGCTAACTCCTCTCTCAATAGCCCGAGATACAGATGCATATCGATACCTGGTTGTTTCGGCCCCTGAATAAGAATGCTCATGTGTACATACCTTTGCTTCATGCATAGCCACGGGGGAGGTTGTACGGCCATACAAACACGGGCCAGGTGTTATGCGTGCTACTCTGGTTTCCAAAAGGATTGAGTCCATCGGTGCTCATACCCAGCCTGACGTTCCTTGCATCGCCCCCGAACTCTTCGAACTCGATGTCTAATGCATTCCACTGGCTAGCGTCTGAAGGGTGTGTCAGGATCTTGCCCTTCTCTGGATCATCTTCGGGTTTCTCTCTTTCCGCGTGCCATTGCATGAGCTTTGCTTCCTTAGGATCTACGAAATATCGCTGCAGACGGGGGGTGATAGGAAAGTACCATACAACTTTTCGAGGAACTTTCTTGTTCCCTCTCTTGTACCGTCCTTGGCCACACACCGGACATGTGGTATCCGCGTACTCGTTCCGATAAAGTGCGCAATCATTGATGCATGCGTGGTATTTAATGTGTGGTAGGTCGAGAGGGCACACGATTTTCTTGGCCTCCTCGATACTTGTTGGCAATGTGTTCCCTTTAGGAAGTCGGTCGTGCCAGTATTCCATGTTCGCGTTGAAGCTCACATCGGTCCATTTGTGTTCGGCCTTCATCTCCAGAGCCTTGAGCGTTACACTCAAACGTGTATCCTCGGGGCGACACCCAGGATACAATGGAGTCATCCCATCTACCTCCATTTGGGCCAGCTTGGCTTTCTCTCTGGCTGCAGCTTTGTCGTTGCTTGTATCCTTGAGGAGCAGTTCTTGAACATGAGGGTCCTGCAAGACCGAAGTTAGCAGCGTCTGTGTGTTCGCGTCTTCTCCTTCTTCATGATCATGATCATGCCCGTCGCCATCTCCTTCTCCATGCTGATCATGCCCGCCGGCATCTCCTTCGTCATGATGATCATGCCCGCTGGCATCTCCTTCGTCATGATGATCATGCCCGGTAGACTCTTCGTGTTCTCGCCCGCCCACGTCTTCGTGACCACCACCATGTCCTGTCGGCGCCTCATTGAGGTTGCGCATGAAACCGCGCCTGAGCAGGTGACCCTCCAATTGTCCAGATTCAGGGTCGATCCAGCGCTGCAGTTTGCATGTTCGACATGGACATCTTATCATGGTCTTGTTGTTCAGAATCATGTCCTCCTTCGCGCCTTTCTTGTACCTAGCAATTTGACCTTCGCTCATCGTGAGGACCATGGTTGCCTGAGCGGTCAAAACAGAGAGTATAGGTGAGAACCACACCATATGAACACACACATGCATGAATGCTAGCCGGAAAAAAATCGGCATGACCTTTCCTAAAATTAGGACATATGGGTAGTGCAAAAATTTGCCGAAATGGAAATGAATCAACATTTTGGCAAACATCCATGCAACCACACCGGTCGGGCCCGACAACAACAAGCAAGCAACAAAAAACTTCCTCCCATTGCAAACATTCATGCACCACACAAGCATCGTCTCGCCATGGACCGCACACACACATCGTCCGCGCGACAATTAGCTTCACCTACATGTTCATGGCCAAGTACTCACCTAGTAGACACAATAATAGCGAGACGAGATCGCGCGATGAGAGAGTGTGGACAAATAGATCTACAAGTTGGTGGAGAGGAAATTAGTAAACAAATAGAGATGTGGGAGAGAAAAGTAAGGAACTTTTAGATCTAGAAGTTGGAGCGAAGCTTCCACTTACCAATCTATGGATTAAAGTAGGTTTAGTTACAAGAAAATGGAGAAACTATGGGCAAGATGGGGTGTGAGCGAGGAGGAAGACGAGTTGGGAGGAGGTAGAGATGTGAAATGGGTGGTGGTGGATAGATAAGAGCTAGATTTTGTCACCTTTTTAACATGGACCTGGACGCCCTCATCTGTGGCGCATATGGAGGAAATGCGCCACATATGCTGAATCTTCTGTGGCGCATAAGTCCATATGCGCCACAGAAGTGGGTGAATTAGATTCCCTCTGTGGGGCCCACCTCCAAGTTCTATGGCGCATGTTGGGATATGCGCCACAGAAGTGAAATACATCTGTGGCGCATATCAGAACATGCGCCACAGAACTTGGGTGAATTAGATTCCGTGGTGGGGCCCCCCTCCATGTTCTGTGGCGCATAAGAAAATATGCGCCACAGAAGAGGCAACTTTTGTGGCGCATATCTCAGAATATGCCACAGAACTTGGATGAACCCACCCTGGCTGGCGGGTCCCACCAATCTTCTGTGGCGCATACTCTGGAGAATGCGCCACAGAACTTCCAATCTTCTGTGGCACATGTTTTCTGGTGAGCCACTGATGTTTTCCTGTGGCGCATGGTTTCGCATATGCGCTACTGGATATCTTGTCTATCTATAGGTTGTTTCCTAGTAGTTTCATTCTCGACGTCTGCATGTGCTTCGTGCTCCCTCTTGCCTCCTGAGGGTGATGTTCCTCATGAGGCCCAAGGAGGGCGCAGCCTGTGGGTCCGGAAACTCGGCAGGACGGGGTACCCCTAGTGCCAATAGTCCGACAATGACTTAAAGTATTAGAAGGGATGATAACCGAGCGTAGGTCTCGTGACCGAAACTCATTACAATGGGTGGACTAATTTGTGGGAAAGTAGTACCCGTCTCGAGAGTGTATGAAACGTGGCATGTTACTCTCTATCCTGGGAATGGATTGTGAATGCAATGCGAAAGGGGTTCCGTAAAATCCTATACAACCCATGAAGACTGGCGGACATAGATTTTCTAAAACTAAAACTTACATTTTCTAAGAAGCCGTTTTCCAAAACAACGCATAAGTCCAGGATTCTTATCCACGGCTGTAGATAGTGCATCAGACAACTACCGTAGAACTTTCTGAGTACACTCGTACTCAATCTATCCTTCTTAAAACTCTTGCTTAGGTACACTGAAGACTGAAGACTCATCTACTACGGAAGATACAATGGAAAAAGAGGTTTACTACGAAAAATCTGATCTGTTAGGAGGCGTTGAAGGCGTAGATTATGGAATAGAATTTGGAACCGAGAAGGAAGACATAGTAGACTTAGGAGAGTAGTTCTGCATGCTTAGGATAGTTAGGCTGACCTGAGCAACCTAGATTTATACCAAATAATGTTTCGAGGTTCCAATGTTACTTAGGTATAGTTGTCTCTTGAGCTAGTGCTTTTAGATTTGATTGTAGTTGTGAATCCTTAATGGACCGAGGAGGAACTCGGAGCTTGTATTTATCTTATGTTGTTATCAAGATAAATAATTAGTTGGACCCGCAACAGTTCTGTTGTACCACTCTCAGGGTGTAATCTTTGCTGAGAAGGACCTTTATGAATGTTATATTGTTATGCCAATGACTTATACACTACAATTTGTAGGGGTGTACGGCGTCACCACATAGACGTAGAACTCGACCTGTGTCTGAATTTTAATGCCACCCCCCCCCCCCCCCCCCGAGCCACGGCCTTCGAAACGTCTAGATGGACATCACCACTACCTGCGCCGCTGTTGACCAGAACTCACTGCCGCTACGAAAAGGGTGAGGAGGGTGGGAATTTATAGGAGATCCAAACCAGCCCCTTCACACCGAATCAAAAACGCCTCCGAAAATCGTGTGGCTTCTAATACCAATTTGTTAGGTCCCTTACCAATTTGTCAGGTCCAGAAGGGATCGACATGACTGAACAACGAATTCCCAACACAATCACAAATCACAAGAATTAACAGGGAATTAGTAGATCCAGATGGGGAAACACCTCTTCTAGATACGCATATATTAGTTCTAAAGTATATTGTGTATATCCCCTTAGGGTTTGCTTCAACAATAGAATGATTGGGATAAGAGAGAGATGCCAGGCGCAGCTGGACTTTAAGCTGCCAGCGCAGTCAATACACGTTTACTGGTTCACTGAAAACGGTGAACAGTAGATAACCAGAGAAGATAAAAGAAGGGTGGAACGGTATCTTGCATCCCAGCCGAAACTGTAATCCTCCTTTGACCGAGTGTCCAACCTTCCCCTTGTTACTAGTATGTCAGTAGTCTGACACCAGTGGACTCAGCCGACTCACCCAAGAAAACTCCAGACATCATTCTTTCCCCGAACTGAATTGGAGAAGATGGTTATCTGTCAGCAACATGCAGCTCCTCTGCTACTCTCCATCTGGTTTCGCTAATGAATACCTGAACCCCCAACAAGAACATTACTACTCTTGTTACAAGTTATAACACCAGCATAACCATACAGGCACTGACTGAACCATCCAAACAAGTTCAGAGATACACACATGAGAAAGCCAAACTGTTCTTCAGCACAGGAACTTTCCAGCCATGAAGAACGTCGTCACTTGCCACCAATCAATCGTGGCATCTTGGCGCCCAGCCCAGTAGATGCAAAAAGTAAAAGCCAAGTTAGTGGCCTAGGATCACCAGAAGTTGTTGCGAACGGAACGGAAAAGACAAGGATTCAGAACTGTAAATATGCAAAATTATTACTCCCTCCGAGCCAAAATAGTTGACTTGGATTTTCCTAAATCCGGATGTATCTAATCCTAAAACATGTCTAGATACATCCGAATCTAGACAAATCCAAGTCAATTAATTTGGGTCGGAGGGAGTATTAGTAACAGATGAGCATTCAAATAAACAGATGAAGCACACCTAGCAAAATAGAGATCGACAATGGCATACAAGAAAAGGACTTTATCAAGCGGGTAAACTAGTTGCAACAAAGGTCCCAAAACTGTGGCTCACATACCAGAAAAACATCTGAACTGTACGTATCACACAAGATATACATAACATCAGTTACAAGAAAAACATAGCAGGGACAGCTGGAAAATAGTAACTTTATGACAGTGCTAGTGAAAATAACAAAACGGTTGCAATGCACCGGCAACTAACTCAAAAATAGAAATTTTAAGCACTGCACATGACACAATGGCCTGATCTTCTTCTTCTTTTTTTTTTTTTTTTTTTTTTGAGAAAAGGAGCTCCATCGGGCTCCCAGTTTCATTTAAGAAAATGAGTGTCTTGAACAATACAGGATCTAGGAACGAACCTAGACACCCCTGTATTTTGTCAAAGAACAAAAACCAGAAGTATCAGGACTGAAAGTATCAGTACAGATCACGATCTACTACAGGTTTTTAGCTAGAGAGACACAACGCAGAACATCAGCAGGCAATGGACTGGGCAACCACGCAGCTATCCTCCTTCTCACGGGATTCCAGCCATGTTTTTTTTCCAAATACCTCCTGCGCCACCTGCGGCATTCTGCTAGCCCCCTGTAGTACAAGATTTCGTAGTCCACCTTTCTGCTATTTTGCCCATAGGTTAATGAAATGGCATGCAAAAAAGAATAACATTTGTAGGATCCCCGGGATGAATTCTTTGAAAGCAAGATTTTTTTTTCCAAACGGCCCAGATGACAGCAACAGATCCTATAATAATTGCTTTTTTATCCCTGCCTGTATGAATATTAAACCCATCCTTATACAAATCTACAAAACATGAAGGTAAAGAATCGATCCCTAAAGATACACTAACTACGCTCCAAATATATTTTGTAAAGGACACAAAAAGAACAGATGCTCCTGAGTCTCGTGATCATCGCAAAACTCGCATAGTTCTACTGTTTTCCATCCTTTCTTCATAAGATTTTCTTTGGTCAAAATCCTATTCTTAATCACCAACCATCAAAAAACATTGATCCTCAAGGGTAGCTTGAGGGTCCACATGGAATGGCCTGATCTCGCACTTTCCTAGTTCCAATATGTGTGTTAAAAAAAACATGGTGTGAGGATGAACAAGTTCATAACCAAGCCATGGATTCGTCTCTGCCGAATGATGGCAGTAACATATGATGATTCAGGAATCGAATTACAAGTTTCATCAACGACTAACCCAGCATCTAACAGACATACAACAGCAGTCAGCCAACACAGAATTACCGATTTCCATTACCCGCCCTCGGTTAATGCAAATCTGAAATTAGTTGGCACTTCCCCTCCGCAAGAGGCGGCATCATAGTCTTCAGCCAGGAGCGGTGCAGCTTCATCGTGAGGAGATACGAACTTCTCCATGAATACCTTCTCGGTCACCTTGATTGCGGCATAATAGTCCCGGTCACGATTTAGTAATCCATTTCTCTTGAGAAACTTCACAGCATAGTACCGGGGCTTGAGCCGTCCCTCCAAGCTATAGCAGAGCAATGCCGGACGATGAGCAATGTAGGCCGGTTCCAACCCCACCTCGGAGATAAGGAATTCTGACCTACTCTGATAGAATGTCCTTAGATCTTGTCAGCATTTTCGGAAACTTAGAAACCGCAATGCGCACCTCGGCATCCGGCCACCTGGACGTGTTCTTCAAGTAGTCCACTTTGGCAGAGACCTTGTCCACGCCAAGGAATTCACAGAGCGTACCTGAACATCCTAGACCCATGGGGCACACCAAAACCTTGGGCGGATGCCACCATCGCCCGGAGGCGCTCCGGGTTGGTGCTGAGCAACCATCGCGCAGAGAGGAAAAGCCCGGGAATGTCGCAAGCACCTAGCCCGCACTCCTGCATGAACACAACATTGGGCTTGATCACCTTCTCAAGGCTGCTTGTGAGGAGATTGCAGCTGTTACCGAGAGACTGGACTCTGGAGGAGCTTCTCGGGGGAGCCTAAGAGAGGCAGGTCGTAGTGCAGCTTGGAAACGATGGATCTAGAGCGGAATTGGATGGGGGCGATCAAGACGAGGCGGGCGAAGCCCATTCCTGTGAGGCCGACGATTTTGTGAGCCAGAGTTGTGTCCCCTGCACGCGTCCACGCTGGCGCAGAGAAACTGTGGGTCCTTGCCGACGAGGGTGGCGACGTCGGCACTGGAGAAGCCGAGGACGGCGTCGGGCTTGGAGGAGAACTTGAGGTGGGTGAGCTTCGCGGAGGCCTTGAGGGCTTGCGCTCGGGTGAGGCCGCAGGTCTCAACGAGGTACTCCTGGACAGCGAAGCTAGGGTTCCAAACTTTCAGAGCTGACTGTACAGAAAGCATCCGTACTCCAGCAGCTGCAGGTTCCAAACTTTCAGAGCTGACTGTACAGAAAGCACCAGACACCTCAGCTTGTTACAGAAGGAAGCTTCAGCCCAGGGCATCATCAACTGGACAAGCAAAATCGATTTGTTGCAGCAGCAAAGCAGTCCGAGAGATGCACTGGGAGAAATTATAACGCAGCTGCCTCTACCCAGCAGCTGCAGGTATCCGCCTGTTCCAAACACGCAGAGAAGGGCTGGCTGATTGGTTATATCCCGCAAACCAGTGCAATTTATCGGGCGCTTCAACTTCTGATCGTCAAGCACCTCAATGAGAAATGGAGAATAAAACAGCTTGAAAAACACAGACTGGCATAGGATCGTTTACAATGCTCATCCTGCATAGGTGAGACAGCTTATCATGAGTTATACACTTCCAAGTTATATTAACTAGTTACTTGTTTTTCCACTCAAATAGAGTTGCTTGGGAGCTGACTTGCCAACTAGTATCACCTATCATAAGCTGCTGCCTCAAAATCGCTGATGCTATTGCTACTACATATGCTGAGCTGGCACGCTGATTAGGAGAAAGTAAGCCTTTTATAGCTGTCAAACCACAAAACCTGTGATTGAAATGTTTGGCAAATAATCTGTAGTTTCATCAAAGAAGAAACATAAAGCAAAATATAATTCAGTTCAGCACATATTCTAAATTTCTAGTTAGTAGTAACAATTGATAGACAACACAGGTGCAGTTGTCATGCAACCATGATCAAATGTCATACATAAATGTCCGTGTCTCCATAAAGTTTGTTCTTTTTTGTGATTCTAACACAGAAAGATCTGAAAACCTCTACAGATAGAATTGGACTATCAAGAGTTTATCGCATACAGCACTACGTGCTCATGGTTTCAAAAGATAAACAGCCATAGCCTGACACTAGCAACAGAAGTGCATAACCTTCAATGTACACCTGGAATTATGCATAAGTAAGAAAACCAGTACGATGCTCAACCTGCATCTTTGTGGGCCACAGGTGAAACAGCTTACCATGATATTACACTTTCCAAGTATTTGTTAGTTTTTTTTCTCCATTCGGATTGAGTTGTCTGGAAGTTGACATGCTAACTAATACCGCCTATCATCAGATGCTGCTTCAAAATCACTGATGGTATTGCTAATATATATCCTGCTACTTTTACTAATTTCTCTGCTACCCTACCAGGGGAACAATTGAGGAAGTAGAACACACAAGGTGCAAAAAGGAAACTAGCCACATAATATTGCCAATCATCAGTATGTTTTCAGGCTTGAGGCGCACTGTGGACATAACAGATTTATCCATGTATTACTTAAATAAGAAGAAAAAGAATTTTCCATTTCAATTCAAGAAACAAAATCGTGTCCCCCTGCTTTGGAGCACTGCAGTTCATTTCTCCCTTCAATGATATCAGCAGGCAGAAGTTCACCGATTTTACTAAACCTGCATCCATGTTGAACAGCAAAGAATTAATAGTACAAAAGATGGGGCAAGTGGAGGCCACAGTTGATGTGCAGAGCAATACGACAAGGATTATAAAGGATATTAGGAACTCCTTTGAGAAATACAAGAAGGATTACATAACCCGCGTAGGGAGATCCATGCTTGTCATTGAAGCTTCAGGGCATCATCTAACAGAGCCTTCAGAATCATGTATGGTACAGCAAAGCCCCAGCCCGCCATGCTTTGTCAATCGCCTAGAAGGAGAAAGCACCGAGCATCTGCATGCATTCTCAACACACATCTTCTCCTGGAAGAAAGGAAGCACCATCTCTACATTCAGTAAATCAGTATGCTTCCAGTTGTTGACCATGGTTTCCTTAATGTTTGATCACGCAAATGTAAATTTCAGGGTTCACCCATCAGGTCTGAAAGATTTAGAGTTATATACATCTCTCTCTTTCAGTGAGCAAGAAATTTGTAGCACACCAAATGCTTAGAAGCAAGAGGATCATGGATCTGAATGTACCAGCTAACTAAAAGCACCAGAAGCTAGTTCATTGAACTTTGTTTCATACAGCCTCTACAAGAATACATACATAGCTTGCAAAATTCAGAAGGAGCTTCTCTGAATGAAACTGTCTCCACCCAGCGCCAGGTCATAAACATTAATTAGTTACTGCAAGAAGAGCTTCAGGGCATCATGAACTTGCCTAGCATCGTCGAGTAGAGTCCGACTCCAGATGGATTGAACTCCGCCATATCTGCTGCAATATGCCCTGAACCGAGGCTAATCCCCCTTCAGAGTCACCTACATGCTTTTTCTCGTCTCCTGGAAGAAGAACAAGAAGAAAACACCATGCATCTACATCCAATGGCAGTGGAATGTTGGCAGAAACTTATCAGTCGAATAGTTAATCTGGCACTAAGGTTTCCATAGCACTTAGTATCCAGCTTATTGTTCCCTATTGTTTAAGATGCTCAACCTGAACCTTTCCATTGTTTACAATCGAGTTGCCTGGGAGCTAACTTGCCAACTAATACCGCCTATCATCAGCTGCTTCTTCAAAAATCACTGAAGTGAAATAAGCACAACATACGAGATGCGAAAAGGCAACTTAGCATGTTCCCAGGCTTGAGGCGCACTTTGAACATAACAGATTTACCCATGGATCACTCGAAAGAAGAAGAAAAATATTGTTTCCATTTGCATACGAATTTGACTCTATTTTGGAGTTGGAGCACTATAGTTGGCTTCTCATATGCATACGAATTTCCCCGAGATGCAAAAAGATTTTATCCATGTGCGTACGAATTTCCCCAAAAGATAATATCATTCCAAGTCAGCAGACAGACCAAACTGCAAACATGGTCTGTATACTAATTAAAGGGAGACTTTCTTTGGACACCAACCCATCATAAAACCAATGATTGAAAGTAACAGGAAATAATAAGCTAGCTACGAAATAATAAGCTCGCCCACCAGCTGTGTAAGACCTTCCAGAAATTAACTCAGAAACATGTCGTAACATAACCAATAAACAAATGGTGAACAAATTACATCTCAGAGCAGAGAACATAGGTCACATCCTCCACACGCTACAATCCATTATCCACCTCAACTTAACTTTAAAAAGAACTAGAAGAAGAAAACAATTAGAGGTAACAGTCAAATAGGGTCAAGAGGGTCCATTTATTTGTGTAGAGTTAAAATCTCAATAACATGAATTGATTGACTGAAGCATGACCTTGCTTATGGAAAATGATTTCATCAAAGCTCTGACATGGTAGTTATCTAATGCTATCAATGGAAGACAAATACTAAAACAGGGAAAATTATCTCCAAACATAACCATAGTAATACTTAAATATCTCAGCAGCTATCAGATTGGTTTACTTAAATATCTATGCCATCCCACAGGGGGAATCTATGACACCAAATGGTGCATTACCAGAACACATGGCAATTGGCATCGTTTATGTGCATATACTCGACAGTTTGGTTGAGGGCATTTGTGCACACGAGAAATCAAACAAATAATACATTGGGTTAATCACTATTTGGAACAAAGTTAACATCAAACACTGTATAGACAACATATAAGAAAATTAGAGACTAACAGCTAGTTACAAAATCAAAATTACCTCATGAGGATAGTAAATCAGAATCTGAAAGCAAAATAACTTCAAGTGATAGCATAACAATGTCCCTAAATACATACTCAAGCCATACGAAGGCAGAGGTGTAACAGCCCTAAGGCACATACACATAACTTGATTTACGACAATATTCACGGTGTATACATCATGGAATAAATTGTGTTTACTTGAACATTGATCCAGATGTCTAGAGAGCGGACTACCGATTTCTAGTTGCTCCTGGAACATCTCAGAATATAAAGGATTTCATATGATCCATATGATGGCCATTAAAAAACACTAAACTTTACTTGCTTAACAATATTTATTGCTTTCAACGTATATTTAATGTGTAACACTGATTCCAAAATTTAATCTACTACAATTCATTTGAACTCTTTGTTCTAGATTTTTTTTCAAAATAATTCCGAGTACTGTATATTCATATGTTTCCGTTTACCTTTCTAGAAAGCAAATCATCATTCTAATATTATTAACTTTGCTTTTGGTACAACCAAAAGTCTATAAGATGTTGGATTTTATTGAAGAATTATGAATGTGCCGATCATACGGTGGACACGTTTATCAAAATAATAGATTTGTTTCGTAATGTAGAACATTTTAGCAAACCCGTAATTTAGTTTGACAAAGCATTCTACATTATGGAACGGATGTAGTAGTCGAGAGCCTTAACACTTGCGAGATGAATCAACAGATTTTGACGGTGTAGAGATATTCGGCGATGCCATAAAAAGAGTTTGCCGAATAATCGGGCCTTGCTAGGAAATAATTTTGCATTGCACAGCCTAGCAAGCACAGTCGCACAAACTCTCATCTCTGCTCTCCATCGCTATGGTACCGTGCTGTCTCCAAGAGGAGTATCAGGCGAGGTATAGTAGCAGCCACGCTAGATCTTCTTTAACTTTAGTCAAACTCTATTGTCAGAATTAGCGGTGTTAGGATGTGTGTAATGTATGTAAGGGTATGGACAGAGATGTAGATGCTGCCTTTTTTTCCCAAGTTGTTTGTTTGTGATGAGATTTGACCTGAACATATAACACGATCGATCTATTCTAAATGCCTAGTTTAGGTACAATCAGTCTCAGGTTTCTACTCTGCGTTGGTTGACTGTCTGTGCTCATGGAATGGCTGAATAGGTCTCGTCTTCTGTACGCCATATGGAGAGGTCGGTCGTTGCCAGATGAGCCACAGCACAAGACCTGTCTCGATCGTTCGTAGAAAATGTGAGCTGAGCAATGTTGTTAGCCAGCTTGTCAGCGTCCACAAAGCATGGCACTTAACCTGAAACACTTCCCAGATTCGACGAAACAATATCAACAGTTCCCCTAACGTACGAACTGTGTTTGTTTACAGCAACCAAGCAACACGGCCTGAAACTTGACCTAACATAATCTTCCCTCTCTGCATCGTTTGTACAGAAGAAGGGCGGGTTAAAAGAAAAAAACATAAAACTAAACAAGAGAAACTTTTTTTATGAGGCAAGGTAATAAAAGTAAAACCACTTCTTTCTTCTAGACGGCTCGTCCCCCCTATACACGGTTAATAAACTTATGAGGTTAGCATTATGCGCCACCGCCGGAAACAGAGCCGTCAGAGCGCCCCAGCTGCAGCTGATGACGCTTCAGCGACGTCCTGCGCCGGAATGTTGAGATCAGGGAGCACGAAGCCATTCGTGGCGCTCCGCTCGGCCACACAAGGCTTCCCTTGCTGCTGCTGCTGCTCCTGCTCTTCAGGCCCGGTCCTCTTCCGTTTGCTCGAAGAAGAATGCTCCAACCTCGTCTGCAAAATTGGTCAAAGGGAAAAGTTTACTACACATATGTTCAGAAATGAACAAAGTTTTTGTTTTTGCGAATTCAGATATGCAGAGACTTTGAACCCAGCTAGCTAGCTAACACAACCCGGTTCGACGACAGCGAGAGACATGACACTCTGAGACCTGAAGGGCAATTCAGATAGATATGGAGTCCCTATCCCAGAATGAACAGCATGGCCGCTCTCACTCTGCCTCTACGGCGTTCTTGAAGACAGAGGCACGGTGAGCTACCACTATGATGAAACGCGTTATATATGTAGTACCAATGCAGCAGGTCCAAGTCCAGGATGTTTGCCATTACAGTGGCCGGACATACTCCCCCTGGCATTGCCATGCCAGGCAACCAGAAAGCACGGCTAAAACAGAACAGGGACCATTCAGTTAGTTGGTTGGCCTAACTATATACTAGCCACTATAACACTACAGTCCGTTCAACCATGCGTGTGCTGACACTGCGTCACGCACAGCACAGTTCAAGCAGTCCCGGACCAGAAAAGACCTGGGTGGCCGTGGCCGCAATCTGCAACAGGAAATAGATAGATGGTAGGTACTACACTACACCGTGAGACTCCGTTTATAATTGTGGCAGGCAGAGTGGCACGCGGGGCATTGAAGACGACCACGGGATCGCCATGCCATGTCCGTCCGGGGTTTGGGTTGGTTGGTGGCGTGCCCAGGTTATGTTTACAGGTCGGATACAGTGGCAACTTGTCAATTCTTTATTTATTGGGAAAGATTCTTGACAGCATACGCACCCACGGTCAGTGAAAACGAAGCGTGCGTACACAGCGCTACTGCACTACTACTACAGTGCGCCCATTTGCACACCAGCAGTGCACTGTCTCTGAACGAACGAATGAATGAATGAACGACCCCCCTAATACCAAATCCCAAAGTGGAGCTTCCATTTTCTACCCCATGTTGGTTCATAACTTCAGACAGAGATCTCGGCCAGCGAGCGAGCAGCTGCCCACTGATACGGAAGTAAAAGCGCATCTCCGTTTTAGGAATCCGGTTAATTACGGCACATGTGCTTCGAGTCTCTGCAAGCGGGTCCGCCTAGGCCCATGCCCAGCGGCAGACACGTCTGTTGAGAGGGATGAAAAAAGAAGAACAAGACGACGAACACGAAAATTGACACCCACACCTGTCTAAAGCTTATCTCAACGGCACCGGTCACTGTCCGATCTACTCGGGGCAGCAGCAATAACAACGACGGTGGCCGATCGAGAGGGACACCTGTGTGCGCGCGCACTGAAACTCGCAGGTCTCGACGAAAACCCAAACAGACAAATACTACTCTCAACTCTCTACGCCCGAGTGCCAATGGATTAAGGCAACCAAGGGACCCACCAGCCACCCACCCACCCACCCGCTGCTTCGTTGGGAGGCTCTGGGCGGTCTAATTTTAGCAAGCCGGCCAGAAAGTTTGCCATCCATCCCTTCGCTTGTGCTCTAAGACAGAAAATACGTGCCAATTGCGCAATCGGCTTCTCTTTCTTCGTCCCCAACTTGGAACCCACATAGTAAAGTGGCCTAGGAAGACTGACTGACTGACCTCTAGCGTGCTGTTCTCCTTGGACAGGGACGTGCAGGCTCGCCGCAACGACTGCATCTCCTGTTTGTTTTCAGACACACAAGACGTGTAAGAAGAGGACCAGATTTAATAAATAAACAAATTCGGGTAAACTTAGCCGCATACAGAGTCTATGCGTGCGAGGTAAAGTATGCAGCAGGCCGTCTACGAAGAATGCGGTGGTGAGCAGTTAATACCTGGCGAAGGCCCTCGTTCTCGGCCGCCAGGGACTGCACCAGCTGCTGGACCTCCGGGAGCCTCTGCAAAATCAAAACACCAGCAAGCAAATTCAGTAAAAAAAAACAGCCAACCAGTCCAAGCCAAAAAGAAAAAAAAAGATAGACATGGGTTTTTCCCTAAAGAAACGCGAAATTTGACGGTATGATTCGTTGGTCTTCAGTGGGACAGGACCGACAGGACGGAGGTGTGACGAGGTGCGGATCTTTTCTGGTTCAGGCGGCTTTTGCTCCTTTGGTCGTCGTCCTTTGGATACCGCATGCATGATGCGCTTTTGTTCGCAATCGCTCCGCTCGACTATGTTTTGCCGCGCGGTGGTTGCACCGGCCGCTTTATTCCAGCCTAAGCTACTACTGTACTACGAAAAACACTTAAAAATGCCAGCCATTCGAGCAGCCTATCTCCAAGGACTGATTCTGTCTCGGTGGACCGTGCTGACACTAAAACTCGGGTAATGAGGAAGCACGCGAGAGCGAGGAACTGGTGGCTTACCATTTTGTTCCGCGACCGCTGTCCGGCGGCGGCAGGCCGGGGTTGCGGCGCCGGCGTTGGTAGGATCAACGCGCGCCGTGCTCCGGTCGATCCCACCTGCTGCAATAGTAGAAATTAAACGGAATTAGTCAGGCAATTCAACAAGAAAGAGATCAGGGGACGAGATCGAGCTCAGCCAGCACGCACACACCGGTGCAAAGCGAGCTAGGTGGAGATGAAAGAAAGCAACAGCCAACAGGGGACGCATGTTCTTTTCTTTTTTTTTTATAAAGAAGGAGATTCCAGGTAGGGGTAAGGAAGGAATGATGACGAGATGCAGCTGCCAAACCAACTCCCAACCAAGAACGCACCGGCCTTCAACTAGGCCGCGTGGATTACTCGCCCCACTACCACTAGGCAGCGATCACGTGAAACGCATTACGAATTTGAATCGGTTTGACAGTAGTACGGTATTTAGTACGCTACCACGAACCGCTCAACTGTCATCGCATTGCCGACACTTTAAAACAAACACGAAATTGTTAATTTTTGAAATACTAACAGAAAAATAATTGTTTTCTAGAGCGGATGTACTAGATCACCTCCACACCTGTTTGAGACATGGACAGGTGCGCCGGTTGCGAGACCTCCTCTCGTAGGCTCGGCGGACGGTCACCGGGCGGTGGGCCAACCAAACCGAAATAAAAGACCTGTGCTGGCAAAGCGGGGTGTCGCGTGGCGGGAGCCAAGTGGCCGGGACACGACCGTGCGTACCGTCACCACGGCCATACGGCGCGGGCGACCCGGACCGCGCGCGCCAGCCAATCACGTGGACCGCTCGCGCGCCTTCCTTCTCCGCTCCGACCACCGAGCGCAGACGCCGACGCGCAGTGCGGTTTGACCTCCAGGTCGCAACCGTATGGCGGGCCCCGCCGCCGCGGTGCCACCAGAAAGGAATGAGGAAAAAATCAAGGAAAACGCACGCACACTCGCCGGAGGATAAGGGCCGCGCGAAAAGACCAGATTACCCGCCGAGACAGCGACCCTGGTGGTGGTTCGTAGTCAGGTTGGCGTGGCGAGGGCGGTTCGGAGGGGCGTGGCACTTGGCTTGGGTGGTGGGGGCCCGGAGCGGAGCCCCACGGACGGCACCAACCAACCGCTGTGAATTGCCGCGGCTGTGCTGTGTTCGGAGGTGAAGGAAAGGAGCAGCAGTCGAGCAGGTCAACCACGCCACGCTCAGCTACCCTATGTGGAACGGTGACGCTAGTGCTATCCGAGAAAGAAATTCGGAAATCGTTTTCACCTACTCTTTGTGCCAGTCAGGAGTCCCGAGCAGACACCCAATCGGGAATTGTAAACTGTTTGAGAGGAGGAGACGAGAGATCTGTGGAGCAGCAAGTTTTACCGAGAAACAGGAAAAATATCCAAATATTACGGATTAACCGTGCGGTCGGCAGGGGGGGAGAGTGGAGAAAATAGGCAGGAGATGATGAGATGTGAGAAAAGGTCGCGCGAACAAAAAAAAAAGCGGGCTCGGTGAGGTTGTGAGGAGGAAAAGCGATGTTTCATCGAGAAGTCATCCGTTTGCCGGTTGGTTGCCCTCTGGGTGGTGACACGCAGGCCAGGAGGAAGGGCAGTTTCGTCAGACCGGTGGGCGGAGCAGAACCGAAAGCAAGCAGGCAGCCAACCAGGAGAGGCTGCGCGGGTGGAGAAGAAGAAGATCAGAGAAGATGTGGACGGCGCACGCGCCTACGTACCTTGGCCGAGGAAGAAGGTGGGGCGGCGGCGGTTGTGGCGGTGGCGGGGCCGGCTTGTCTGCAGGCGGCCGGTGGCGAGCAGAAGGCGCCGTCCTCGCCGCCGCTGGTGGACGCGCCGGAGCCGGACACGCCGCTGAATTCGAGAGGAGACGCCGGGCTGCCACGGGCCCACCGACCCTTGGCCGCGGAGCCGGAGCCCGACGGCGAGCGGCGGCGCGACGACCGCGACCGCTTCCCGCGCGTCACCGCCGGCCACGCCTTCTCTTCGTCCTTCGTGGCCGGGCCTCCGTTGGACGGAGATAAGGTCTCCGGCGTGCTCTTCCATGGCGGCGTCCATCCGGCGAGGTCGCCCGCGCGGAGCGAGCAGATGATGCCCGCCGCCTCTTCCACCGCCACCGCGCCGGCTTCCGCCATGGGCCGGTGGGTGCGTGACCCTGCCGCTGCTGCTGCCGCGCTGTGGTTCGTGGGAGAGGGGAACGGAGGCGTGGAGGAGAGAGAGGAGGTAGGCGAGGAGGAGGGATGGTGGAGTGGAAATGAGGGGGGCGTGCGTGCGTGCGTGGAGGCGAACCAACGCCACGGCGTGGCGCCCCGGGGCCTTTTAAATGCCTCCGAATAAGCTAAGATGACCCCGGCCCCACCCGAGACTCGACTCCACTCTCCCCCGCCCACCTACAGCTACGCGCCGCGCGGCGACCCCTACCCGCCACGTCCTCCCGCGATGACGCCGCGCGCCCGACGCTGACTCCTGGGTCCGGGCATGTCAGTCACCGACCGGGAGCGGCGCGCGGTGCGTCGTGGCTTTGAGTGCTTTGACGCTGACCCGGTACGACGCGGTGGTTCCATTCCATGACCGACCGGCACTGTGCGCGCCCGAGGAAACGACGGGGAGATACCCAAGCCGGACCGATCTGTCAGAGACTCAGAGGACGATATTTGGTAAGCTTCACGAGGAGGAGGAGTACGACGGAAGGCAAGAGAGTGAGTATGCTTGGGGAAGGAGGTGATAGTGGGATCCTCCTCTCTGGCTCTGGGTCATGGATGACAGGATGAGCTTATCCTCCTCTCGCGGCGAGCTTTCAGTTTCAGGCTTGGCCGTGCTCCGTTTAGGTGGACGTCTTGCAAGTTGCGGTGCCGCCCGAGCAAACCCACCCTGGCTGCCACTGTTTTTACCATTAAGAAAAACCATTGACTTATCAACGGTGTATCGTGGCTAGCTAGCACCCGGATGCTAGTTAGTGCGAACCAGCCTCCGTCATAGTAAATAGTAAGCCTCCCACCACCCCAGGTCAGCCCACCACGGCATGATCCTATTTTTGGTAACTCCGTCTTGATCGAGCGAGCTATCGTCCCAACTATCTCGCACTTGCTCGCACACAGGTGCACCGGCACCACAGGGTTCCCCCTCTTACACATACCCATCACGTGCTGACAGCATAAAAGAAACTGATTACCAAATTGATCGCCCTTATAGAATCTATACAAAATACAACAATATTTAAAATAAAAAACACTGATATCTGGAGGACAAATAGCAATACAACCAAGTACTCCCTCCGTTTCAAATTACTCCGCCGGCGCGCTTATTTAGGTGGGTTAGTACTCCCTCATTTTTCATTAAAAAAATCCTGTGATTTTTGAAATAGATAATATGAAATATGTACTACGTATACCAAAAATCCTAGAAATTTTTCGATGAAAAATGAGAGTACTAGTCCACCTAGGTAAGCGTGCGCGCGGAGTATTTTGAAACAGAGGGAGTAACTAAATAGGCACCCAAGTGACTAAATGGGACTTGATGCTTCTGCTTCTTCCGTGTTGGCTTCACGACCAGCTAGATCGGCACCCATGATATAGCCTCGACCGTCGTTGCAGATGCATGTGATCCGGGTTTCAGTGAAAGCCACGACCAACTCAATAGGCGCCGACGCAAGGTGACATGGCCACCCACAAGCATCATGGCAGTGACTAGGTTAGGGCATGATGAAAAGATGATGTGATGGTCAGGGTCGATTCAGTGTGGTGAGCCGGGATGTGAGTTTGATGATAAAAAACTTAGTTAGATGGTAGAAACAACTTAAGCATGTTGATGAAAGCAACTTAATTAACTCACTATACAATTTCAAGACATTGTTTGTAAGAGCAGTTCAACTAAATCACAATACAAACTTGGCATTGCTTGTACAACTTAGTTGGATTTAGAACCAACTTAAGCATGCTGAAGGAACAACTTAACCAGGATGAACAAGCAACTAAAAATGAAAATCAGCATTCAAACTTTAAAAATATTAAAAAATTAACTTAGTTGAATTTAGAACCACCTTAAGCACCTTAAGCATGTTAAAGGAACAACTTAGCCATGACGAACAAGCAACTAGAAATGAAAATCAGCATCAAACTTTAAAATAATTAAAAACAACTTGGTTGAATTTAGAACCAACTTAACCATGCTTAAGTAACAACTTAGCCATGATGAAAACGAAACTAAACAGAAACAGTATCAAACTTAACCATTACAAAGACACAATATTCTCGAGTTGTTGATGGTGGAGCTAGTCAAAAGAAACAAGCTTGAACAACAGCTAAAAGTGGGATTACCTCACCTAGGAAATTCCTTGACAACTCTGATGATACAATTTTTCAGTCCTTGGCATCCCAATCAAAATACCATCTCTAATGAAAGCTCCCTGCTGCTACCATTATAATAGGGGTGTAAAGAAGCAACAAATTATTGTTCCCCGCTATTGTTGTCATCTTTTATCCACATATATGTAGATCAGTTTGGAGGACGCCCTTGACGACTCCTGCTTGGTAAACTAGGGCAGGAACGCTTGTTTATCTATTTTGCCATTTCTTGCTACTATACTCAAAAAACTTGGCTCCCTACAAAACAACTTTTTCTAACAATATTTTACTTATCCGACTCATGGAAAATTTACTTGTACACAACTTAGGTATATTCAGTACACCACTTAAGCCGGTTAAACAGAACAACTTAATTAAATCAGTATACAAACTGGAATGTTAGTGCTTAAATCATCTAGAAAAAATACATGTTGACAAAAGCAACTTAGCTGAATTTAGAACCAACTTAACCATACTGAAGAATCAAATTAACCCTAACAAAAAAACAACTAAGTATCAGACTTAACCGTTAAATGCAATTTAGTTGAATTTAGAAACAACTTAACAATGATGAACACGCAAATTACAACAAATCAGTATCAAACAACTTATTGAAGTTAGTATACAACTTAGCATGTTGGTGCCTAAACATAAGAAGATAAAAATCAACTAAAACATGCCAGAAAGAATCATGCTAGCTAGTTGAATTTCAGAACCCAACTTAAACATGTTAACAAGGCAACTAATTTACTAGTAGCCAACTTATGCATGTTGATAAAAATGAAAACCCCTCGAAAGATTGTAAAATATCCAACAACTTAAGCATGATGGTAGAACAATTTAATTAATTGTAATAGACACAACTACTCCCTGTAAGTACATGTAATATCTCTGATTTGTCTATTACAACCAGACCTACTAGGTAGTGACGAGTAAGATTTTAGGCTAAGAAAGAACAGGGTGAAAATAGAATTGTTCGTTAACGCATCAGATGAGATAATTTTGTGTCATATGGAACCCAACGAAACACCTTGTTTACCTTCACTATGCATATAAAAGCACCATCATCATTTAAAACATGAAAAGGTAAAGTGCATTTGGTAACTGGAAAAAAAATCCCAAAACATTAGGATCTGCAAACACTACCAGGTATGCCCAATGTTCTACTCCATTATCAACTTCAGATCGTTTGCCCTTGTCCTGTCACATGAAATCTGTATAGAAAAAAGAGGAAGGAAAATGTGCATCAGAAAACGAACCGGATATGGGCACCACTAGAAGAAATCAGCCTCGAAGAAAATTGGAACAGCCAGATTTACCGAAGACGTAATGGGCACCATGACGATTTACAGGACATTTACCTCCTATAGTTTTGAATCAGCACGAGCGGAGCCGAGCACAAACACAATCGTGCGGGAAAAATAGTACCGCTAGCTAAAATTCATGCATGCCTAAGTACAAGTTGCTTCTTCAACAAAACAAATCGTGTGTAAATGAGGGGTTTGAGCATGGGGGATTACCTCCATGGACGATGAAGTAACCTCCCGTCGTAGATCCTCGTCACCGAGCATCTCGCCGTCGCGCCCGGCTAGATTTACGCCGCGAAACTCCCCCTCCGACGCCTCTCGGTCTCCGCCACCAAGCTCGCCTCGCTACCTCGCGGGTCTAGCTCCCCGCCGCAAAGATCGTCGCAGTTCTACGCGGCTCGCCTTCTGCTGACGAGCTCGTCGCCCTCCTGCTCAAGCTCGCCTTCTGCTGTCTAAGCTCTCGCGCGCATCCACCAGACCCCTAACGGATGAGCTCGATCCGGAAATGGGGAACGAAGAGAGAGAGAGGGGAACAGTACCGCGGGAGAGATGGAAGAGAGGAATATAAGTCTGTCTCCTTCGGAACCTGCACGGGCCCAAGTGGGTTTCTGTGAGAATCCAACTTCCACCTGCCGGTAATCGCGCTGTCGGAGGAAGATCGTGCGGCCAGGAATAGGCTGCGCAAACTTGACAACCAGCATCCGGATGTTTTTTAGCATTTGTTAAGAAAAAACATTCACTTATCAACGGTGTACTCTAAACTACTTACGGATGGATTACTTTACTGCAAGGTAACCTGTGAGTGGAACAGTACAAAAAAAACTCGTAAGTGGAGCTACCATCCCGATCCTCAAATTACTTCATGTGCGTACCAGGTACCAGAATACTATTGTACTCGTCCCGTATTTATCGGACCAAAAGGACATGGCATGTACAGTACAGTACTCCGTAGTGATAATAAGTTGGCGTATCACGTGTTAGCTGAGCACTGAAACTCCATGAGAGATAATAATCTATAACGTGGCTCGGCGCCGAAGGATATCGTGCCGCTGCGGGTGGGCCCGGAACGCACCTGCTCGAAAAGAGCAAAAGGTACTAGTACGTACAGGATTTTGGATCTGATGCCCAGTCCACCGCTTGGCTTGGCTTGGCCGAGATGGATAGCTAGCTATGGTCGCTTGCACCACTTGCTACTGGTAGTAGTGGTAGCCCGTGCATGCGGCATCGTTTCGTTTGACGGTGCTGTCGCTGTCCCTTGTCTCAGCTTCCCGCGTTTTTTTCTTATTCTTCTGGTTAGATGGTGGATGTGGTGCGGACCATTATACTACTCTGTACGCGTCTCTTCACTTCACTGTGTCCAACTCAACGCCGCATAGGACCTGGTCACTGGCTCAGCATGGTCGATCGATGTACTTAGATATTAGATGTTGACTCATCCATGGTTGGTACTTGGTAATGGTACGTACTCCCTCCGTTTAAAAAAATATAAGATGTTTTAGATCACAGAGGGTGTACTATATAGCTTGCATCTGAACGAGAGACGGAGAGAGTATGCATGCATTTCACGCATGGGCACAAGATGCTAGGAAGAGAGAGAGAGGTTGTTAAGGTTGTTGTAACGTGCCAACCAGGTGTATAAGAATTAGGTCGACCCCCCTCTCTTTCTCTCCACGTTGTAAACCTCCTTGATGTAAATCATGCCGATGTATGGCCTATATAACACGAACCCGGGCCTGAGATAAAGGGCATCGTTAACCAAAAACTTTCACATGGTATCACAGTCACTCTTCCAACAAATCTCATGTATGAGTTTTCCATACTATCCACCTCCGCCGAGAAGATCCAAGCCAGGGCACTACCCAGAAGCTCACTCAGGAGAATTTACTGCTATGGGACACGCAGGCCCTCCCACTGTCCGTGGTGCCCGCGTCATGGGTTTCCTTGATGGAACCAACAAGGTGTCGTGGAGAAAATCACTGTCTAGCAAGGAGAAGGCGAGGACCATGTCGAGGTGGACAACCAAGCGCACGACACAAGGGTTCAGATCGATCATCAGGTATTATCGTATCTCATGAACTCCTTCAAAGGAGATTATGGTCTCTTGTTCCGGGATGACACTACAAGAAAAATGGCTTTTATAACGGAGGATTTTCGTGGTTGAAGGCCCGTTTTTCGTGGCCAAAGAGTCTTCCGCGATGGATACCCTTCGTGGTAAAAGCCCCGTCACAAATGAATTAACCACGGTTTTTTTCCGACTGTGGGGGATCGCACCCTTCAGTCACGCAAACTTGTTCCGTCATAGATCTGTTCGCCAGCCGCATTAACTTCTGACGTCATGCAAACTACCACGTGGCAGCCGCCGTTAGCGGCCGGTTACCGCCGTTAACGGTCATAGAAACCATGGTAGAAGCCAGGCCCAGCTAAGGCCTGCTAAATACTAACTGGGCCGGTCCATCAGTAGAGCCCAATAAGGAGATGGTTTGTTACTGTTTTGTCATGCACTATGTGGAATGGGCCCAAAAATGCAACCAGCAGCGGCCCGCGAACTTTCAGGCCCGATTCTGTTTTGGCCTACAGAAGGCCCATGTTGGTCCAACACTGTACAGTTTATTAGCAGTCTGCGCCAAGTCGCTCTTGTACACTTAAGGCCTGCGGTAAGCCCATCACTATTATCGCAGCCCATCGTGGGCCGCCTAGTGACGACCCTCCTCTAAGATGGTTCGTTACTGTTCTGGCCTTTTACTATTCTGGCATTTAGCTGTTCAGGCCCATAAGCGGCCCCTTACTGTTCTAACCTGGTAAATTTGTCAGCCTGTTACTGCCCTCGCCCGGAAATTTTTCGGCCCGTTACTGTTCAGGCTCGTCACAGTTCTGGCCTTTTACTGTTGCGGCCTTTTACTGTTGAGGCCCGCTACTATTTTGGCCTATTACTATTCTGCGGTTTTACAGTTTCTTGTCTGTTACTGTAATGGGCTGTTTCTGTTCTGGCATGCTACTGTTACGGCCTATTACCACATGTGGGTCGGCCCGTTATGTTTACGGCATTTTACTGTTTCGGTCTTTCTGAAGCTCATGCCAATATCATAAAACGTGTATAAAAATCCAGTATTTCTTTACTCTTCATCATCGGCCGAATACACGATGGGCCAATAACAAAGCACGGTACTATTCCCTGATCGACCTGCCTGGCGTAGTTACCGTAACGACTACCACCATGTGTGGACGACATCAACTAAATGCCCACGGCCTACGCGAGTTATCTAGAAATTACATCAACTGCAAACTTCTTAAAATTATTACATATTATCAACTCAAGGAAAAAACGGTATTTCAGTTGACAATCAAGTTGATAGCAGAGTCCTCAATTTGCTTTCTGGATGGATCACCTGCATTTTCCTTTGAGTGTGACAGCTACATTGGAGGATACATGATCTTGCAGTCCCTCTTTGTTGGCGATAGCAATAATTGTAGTCTAAAACTAAGTAATAACAAGTTAATACATCAAACAAGACAAACTACTCATTTGACTGATATAACATGAGCTATGTACTGGAGTTTACAACTGGTCAATGGTTAAATTATTGACCAACACGTCAAACAAACAGGACAAGCAAGCACGCATTAAACAAGTGTGCCTACTATGAAACAAGCAATCAAAAAAATGTGTGTGTGGCTTAGAATTTTAGCAAATATAAACTAGCCAAGTCAATTCAACAAATATATATGGAAGCAGTTCTATACCCTAAAATGCAAGAGACGTTGGGTGACTCGGAATTTGCGCTGAGCCACAAAATGGCATGCAGTTACTGTCATAGCGAAGAATGAACCAGATAGAAAATATAACTGCATCATACGATAACTTGTAGAGCAGGAATGCAAACCACGAATGAACTATATATTATAGAGGATAGTTATGCCGTGACTTAGGACGAACCAGACCCAGAACCAGATGCGAGATATAATGGTGTTGCTCGTGAACTGTAGAACAGGACAAACAAGCATTAGACAAGTGTGCCTAAAATAAAATGAGCAATCAAACAAAGTATTTCTTAGAATTTTAGCAAATATAAACTAACAAGATCATTTCAGCAAATATATATGGAAGCAATGGCATCTCCTAGAATTCATAGAATCGTTGGGTGACTCAGAATTTGCGGTGAGCTACACAATGACATGTAGTTACTGTCAGAGCTAAGAATCAACCAAATAAAAATTATAATGGCATCATAAGAGAAATTCTAGAGCAGGAACGCAAACCACGAGTGAACTACATAGTAGAGGACAGTTATGTCGTTGCTCAGGACGAACCAGCACCAGATAAGGAAGTAATGACATCCATTCTGAATCCGTAGAATAGGCTATGCAAATCAACATGTCCATTGTTCCATTTTGAGCTCTATGCAAGAAAAAGGAAATAGTTAGTGATGCAGCTTTTGAAGAACCAGATGGAAACAACAAAATTATAATCGAATTAGTACGAAGAATTTAAACGGCTACTATATGATAGCAGAACAATGTCAAGAAGGAAATAATAGCAGGAACTAATCTCAGGATGAACCAGATAGATTCAGCAACTGTAGACACTACAAGAAAAATGTCCTCCCGCAACGAATTGGCCCGACGGTCGTTGTAGAAGGTAATGTTTTTAGGGACAGGACCATTGATGAAGCCACGAAATTATTGAATACCATTTCTCAAAACTATGAAGATTGGAATATTGAAGAGATGAATGAGGAAGAATTATTTCCCAGCAAGAGAGGTATTCTTAAATTAACTGAAGAAACAATGAAGGAAGCCTCAAACTCTATTAAAGAGAAGGGAATTAAAATCTCACATCTCAAGGAATTATCAAAAATGGGTGTTAAACTTCCTATTGACCAACCATGCTTTCTTATTCAAGTTAATTATGTATGTTATATGGAAGGTAAAGAAAAGGTACCACCCACTGCTGAAGTATCATATGTTAATGACTTTGCTTATCATAATAATTCTGAAGAATATGATATTAGAATGAATCTTATGGAGAACTCTCATAAAATAAATTTTCTTCGTGAAGAGCTAAATGCTAGTATAGATTCTATTAAAATGATTGTTAAGCATTGTGAAATGATGAATAATCAAGTTTAACAAATGGTTTCTCTTCAAAACCAATTATATGAAAAGCTTTATTGTTGAGAAGAAACAAGTTTGTGGAGTTAATACTAGGGGACGTGCAAGTACTCAGGATCCGGATTTTCCTGACGATCATCCAAGAAGGAGAGAGCAAGATGCTCTCAAAAAGAAATATTATGTAGGTAAATCTCCCAATGAAAGTGAAGTCAATGGGAATCCTGAAGAACAAGAGAAGGATATTTCTATTTCTAATGCTGAGACTGAGGATGATAATAATAATGAAGATGAGGAATTATCTCCACCTGATGAAGAATGACAACAAGTTGAAAATAATGAAGAATCTGAACCTACTTCAAGAGAGGATCCTCAACCATCCACTGAGAAGAGTAAAAACAAGAAACCTCCAAGCCAACAAAAGGTAAAGATAGGGATCCATGGGTGCAAAGACCCATACCATATCCCCAAGAGGTAATGGAATCTTTGGATGATGCTAGATTTGAGAAGTTTCTTGAGTTGATTAAGAATTTATGTTTACAAATTCCTCTTGTTGATGCTATTAAAATTCCTCCATACTCTAAATACATGAAAGATATTGTTACTAATAAAACAAAGATAACTAATGAAGCTATAACTGCTATGCTTGCTGAATATTCTTTCAAAGGGAAATATCCTGAGAAGCATGGAGACCCTGGTATTCCAACTATTCCTTATATTAAATAAACTTATGTGAAATATGCTTTACGTGACTTGGGAGCTGGTGTTAGTGTTATGCCTTTCTCTACATATAAGAAACTTAACCTAAACAAATTGGTTCCAACTGAAGTTTCACTACAAATGGCTGACAAATCCACTGATATTCCTATAGGCATTTGTGAGGATGTTCCTATTTCTATTGCTAATGTACTAATCCCTACAGACTTTGTTATATTAGAAATGCCTGAAGATGATAATTGATACATTGCAAATGTATCTATAATTTTTGATGTTCCATGCTTGGTTTTATCCACTTTCTTGTGTTTTGTTCCAACTTTGGAGTACTTTTAATATGATTTCTTGGACTAACCTATTAACAAGAGCCACAGTGCCAGCTGCCTGTTTTCTGCTATTTTTGGTTCCAGGAAAGTCAGAAAATGAATATTCTCGGAATTGGACGGGACAAAAGCCAAACTGCCTATTTTTCTGGAAGTCATCAAGTGCTAGAATACGAGACGGAGAGGGGCCAGGGGGCCACCACACCACCTGGCCGCGCGGCCAGGCCTGGCCCGCGCCAGGGGTTGGTGTGGCCGCTCCCGACACCCCCTCGGTCTCCCCTTCCGACTATAAGATGCCCTCGGGACGTAAACCCTAAGTACCCGATCAAAAATCCACGAAAGAGTCTGTAGCCGCCGTCATCTCCATCCCTAGATCGGGAGGGATCTGAAGCTCTTCCCGGCACTCTGCCGGAGAGGGTAATTCACCCTGGAGGCCTTCTTCATCACCATGCAAGCCTCCGGTGTGATGCGTGAGTAGTTCATCCTTGGACTACGGATCCATGTAGTAGCTAGATGGCTGGTTCTCCTCTTTTGTGCTTTGATGTCTAGATCTTGTGAGCTCCGTTCATGATCAAGATCATCTATTTGTAATTCTGCATGTTGTGTTTGCGGGGATCCGATGGATATTGAGATATTATTTCTGATTGATTATTGATTTTATCATGTCTTTGTTATTTGTGATATTGCATGCTTTCTGTTGTTAGTAGCTATCTTGGCCAAGTAGATGCTAGCAACTCCAAGAGTTAGTATTTATGCTCGATAGTGGGTTCATGCCTCTGGTAATCTGGGGAAGTGACAGAAATCTCTAAGGTACTAGATGTGTTGTTGCTACTAGGGAGAAAACAACAATCCTTTGTTCATAGAACAATCGTATTGTTTACTTTACACGCAGTTCGTAAAGCAATAATCTGTTGCTTGCAACTTAATACTGGAGGGGGTTCGGATGATAGCCTGAAGGTGGATTATTAGTCATAGATGCAGTTGGATGACGGTCTATGTATAATGTTGTAATGCCCAATCAAGTCTCAAAGGAGTCAAGATGATTAGTATATGCATGTATTGCTTTCTCGATGTTTGTCAATTGCCCCGCTGTAATTTGTTCACCCAGCATGTTATCTATCTAAGGACAGCCACCTCTAGTGAACTATGGATCCTGATCCTTTTCTTTAGATACAATCTATAAACTGTTTCTGCTTTGTGTTTACTTTCTGCAGACTTTTACTTCTTTCCATTCCATAGGTTTAATCCTTTGTTTTCCGCAAAACACGGTGAGATTGACAACCTCATCGCAAGTTGGGGACAAAGTTTTGTGGTTGTGTTGTGCAGGTCTCCACGTTGCTACTAGCACCGGTAGTGCGCCCTGCCAAAGCTCAGCTAGTAACACCTTTGGGGTGTTTCCTTGCTCCTACTGGTTCGATTAAACCTTGGTTTCATAACTGAGGGAAACTTGTTGCTATGCTCATCATACCTTCCTCTTGGGGTTCCCAACGAGCTCTACATCAACACCGCACCAGCACTTTTCTGGGCGCCGTGCATTGAGCCATCAAGCATTTTTCTGGCGCCGTTGCCGGGGAGTCAAGGACATCTTCACAAGGGGAGTCCCTCATAACCAATCTCTTTACTTTGTTATTTTTGTTTTGCTTAGTTTCTTTTTGCTTTGTTTGCTTGCTTTGTTATCAAAAACACAAAAAAATTAGTTTTACAAGTTTGCTTTCTTATTTGAAAACCCAAAAAATTGACTACTCTTGAAAACACTAAGTTGTGTGACTTCACTAGCACCAACAACAATGATTTTATGAGCACACCTATTGCTCCACCTGTGCCTGAAAATACTTTCTTTGAGATAAAACCGGCTTTACTCAATCTTGTTATGAGAGAACAATTTTCTGGTATTGGTAATGAAGATGCTGCTTCCCATCTAAATAACTTTGTTAAACTTTGTGAGATGCAAAAGTACAGGGATGTAGATGGTGATATTGTTAAGCTGAAATTGTTTCCTTTCTCTTTGAGAGGAAAAGCTAAAGAATGGTTGAATTCCTTAACTAGGAATAGTATTGATTCTTGGACTAAGTGCAAAGATGCTTTTATTGGAAAATACTATCCACCTGCTAAGATTATATCTATGAGAAGTGAAATAATGAAGTTTAAACAACTTGATAATGAGCATGTTGCTCAAGCTTGGGAAAGAATGAAATCTTTGGTAAAGAATTGTCCCACTCATGGACTGACTGCTTGGATGATCATCCAAACTTTTTATGCAGGATTGAACTATTCTTCAAGGAACCTATTGGATTCTGCTGCTGGAGGTACCTTTATGACCATCACTTTGGGTGCTGCAACAAAACTTCTGGACAATATGATGGTTAATTATTCTGAATGGCATACTGAGAGAGCTCCACAAGGTAAGAAGGTAAATTCTGTTGAGGAAACCTCCTCCTTGAGTGATAAGACTGATATTATTATGTCTATGCTTGTTAATGGGAAAGCCCATATTGATCCAAACAATGTTCCTTTAGCCTCTTTGGTTGCTCAAGAAGAGCAAGTTGATGTGAACTTCATAAGAAATAACAATTTTGGCAATAATGCTTATAGGAGTAATTTTGGTAACAACAATTATAAGCCATATCCTCCCAACAATGGTAATTCTTATGGAAATTCTTACAACAATAATAAGAATGCCCCCTCTAAACTTGAAGTTATGCTTAAAGAGTTTATTACTAAACAAACTGCCTTCAATAAAACTATTGAGGAAAAACTCTCTAATGCTGAAACAAATATAGCATCTTTGGCCGAAGCTCAATCTTCTTTGAATAAAATAGCTGCTAAACCTGAAACTAATGATAATCCCTTTGCAGCTACTAATGCTATACAAGTAAGAATTGATGAAAATATTAGACTATTAGCTGAATTACATGCTAAGTGGGAAAGAGAAGATGAAATTGCTAGAAACATTAGTGTTTCTACTATCACCACCACTAGTGTTGAGGCTAGTAATAGTTCTACCACCTTAGATGATAATTATGATTTTGATCTTGATGGTTGCAATATCTCTGAAGTTATTAAGTTCCTACAAAAGCTTGCTAAAAGTCCTAATGCTAGTGCTATGAACATGGCCTTTACAAAACACATTACTAATGCTCTCATAAATATTAAAGAAGAAAAGATGAAACATAAAGCTTCTATTCCTATAAAAAAAGATGGTTGGGAACCCATCATTAATATGAAAGTGAATGACTTTGATTTCAAAGCTGTATGTGATCTTGATAGTAGTGTTCCGATTATGCCTAGAAGGATTTATGATATGCTTGATTTGCCTCCTCTTGAAGATTGTTATTTGAATGTCCCACTTGATGCTAATGCTAAAAAGAAACTCATGGGGAGTCTTAATGATGTTCTTATTATGGTTAACGATTCCTATGTCCCCGTTGATTTCTATGTTTTGGATGTTGAATACAATGCTTCTTGTCCTATTACTTTGGGAAGACCCTTTCTTAGAACTGTTGGTGCCATCATTGATATGAAAGAAGGCACCATTAAATATCAACTCCCACTCAAGAAAGGTATAGAAAACTTCCCTAAAAAGAGAGAAAAGGTTTCTTTTGATTCTCCTATGAAAACAAAATTTGGTCTTAATGCTTCTTCATTTGAGAACACTTGATTCTTTCTATGCTTCTTATGCCTAACTTAAAGGCGTTAAAGAAAAGTACTTGTTGGGAGATAACCCAGGAGTTTTAGTTGAGTCTTGGAAGTTATTACTTCAGTAATAACCTCTCCTTATCCTTTTTATTTGCTTTTTGTGCCAAGAGTAACCTCTAATGAGAGTGAAGAAACAGATTTTTGTGCTTCATCGTAAAAATTCCAGAGAGAGCTCTGTATGTCGGATTGAGCTGTAATTGTTTTTGCTTCTGCCCCAGGTTGTTATCTAACTTTTGTTAGTTCAACACTTTTTGATTTGAGCAACAAAAGGTCTTCGAAAAAATTCGTCTTTGCTGGTCTGTTTTGACAGATTTCTGCCATTTTCTGCATTTGCTTCTTGTTAGTTCCTTCTTGAGTTCCTTTGGGTAATTGAGCTTTTTGAGGGAAGTGCTATAGTAGCTAGTGTTCTAATGGAAGTTTATTTGGTGTTAGAACTGAACCTTGAGACTTATTTATCTTAAGTGCACTAATGTTGCTAATGAGATTGTGTGAAGTTTTGTATGAAGGAAAATTTTCAGGTGTATGGAAGGAATGAGCAATGAGATGAATGATGGACTAAAGCTCAAGCTGGGGGATTCCACGCGTGTCACCCTAATAAATATCCAAGAAGTACAAGTGTCAAAGCTTGGGGATGCCCAAGGCATCCCCTTCTTCATCAATAAAAATTCCAGGTTTCTTCCAAACGCTTTATTTTTATTGTTTCATGCACAGTTGTGTTTTTCTTGGAGCGTCTTCCTTTTTGTTTTTGTTTTGGTTTTTAGTTTGCTTGGTTTGATTAGTTTTCTGAATAAGTTGGTTGGACCCCCTCTTTCATACATTGGTTTGCAATTAGTTTGGTTTGGTTTGGAAAAGAGTAGGAAAGCTCATGCTTATGTGGTAAAAAGAGCTCGTTTTTTACTGTGGCTATGCTTTGTCATGCCATGCTTGATATTGTTTTGGTTTTATGCTTAGTATTCTTTGCTGTAGCATGACTTGTTATAAACAATTGAGATTGCTTAATATGCCTTGGATGAATCATGCGTTGTTTTAGCATATTAAAGCATAGTATAGGGGTATTCTCCTTTGATGCTTTATTTGGGTTGACTTGGCACATGCTCACACCATGTTATGACTGTCACAAGTCACTATAGACTTTATGATCCTTTAGTTTTCAACTTATAGTATCACTTTATACTTTGATCAATGATGTTTTGTCGCTCTGCATGATTATGGCTATTATTGCTCTCTTAATTTGTCGCTCCCAGTCTTTTGCTAGCCTCCACAACCAAGTATGAGTTCCACTCATGCATCCAACTCCCTAAACCAAGTTATTCCAAAGAGTCCATCATACATACCTACTAGCTTATGATATTCCAAGTATATTCATGCTTTTGTTTACCTTCCACTTGTTATGAGAAAACTAGTGATTAAAGCTCTCACGAACTTGATGGCACACTTTACTTTTTGCCTCTAATAAACTTGAACCATTGAGTCCTTCTTTGTTGCGTATATGCTTACGCTTTATAAGTTGAAATTAGCAAAACCATGTTTCATGGGGAACGCTTTCAACATTGCACTTGTACTTTGTACCCCGTTGATATCATGCTTGCGCTTTATAAAGCTTCTATTCCTATAAAAAAAGATGGTTGGGAACTCATCATTAATATGAAAGTGAATGACTTTGATTTCAAAGCTTTATGTGATCTTGATAGTAGTGTTTCGATTATGCCTAGAAGGATTTATGATATGCTTGATTTGCCTCCTCTTGAAGATTGTTATTTGAATGTCCCACTTGATGATAATGCTAAAAAGAAACTCATGGGGAGTCTTAATGATGTTCTTATTATGGTTAATGATGCCTATGTCCCCGTTGATTTCTATGTTTTGGATGTTGAATACAATGCTTCTTGTCCTATTACCTTGGGAAGACCTTTTCTTAGAACTGTTGGTGCCATCATTGATATGAAAGAAGGCACCATTAAATATAAACTCCCACTCAAGAAAGGTATAGAACACTTCCCTAAAAAGAGAGAAATGATTTCTTTTGCTTCTCCTATGAAAACAAAATTTGGTCTTAATGCTTCTTCATTTGAGAACACTTGATTCTTTCTTGCTTCTTATGCCTAACTTAAAGGCGTTAAAGAAAAGTACTTATTGGGAGATAACCCAAAAGTTTTAGATGAGTCTTGGAAGTTATTAATTCAGTAATAACCGCTCCTTATCCTTTTTTATTTGCTTTTTGTGCCAAGAGTAACCTCTAATGAGAGAGAAGTAATGATTGGAAAAGTTGCTGTCCCGAAACAGATTACTGTGCTTCACCGTAAAAATTTGTGTAAAATCTCTGAACGTCTTTTTGAGGCGTGAATTTTTTGCTTCTGGCCCAGGTTGTTATCTAACTTTCGTTAGTTCAACACTTTTTGATTTGAGCAACAGAAGGTCTTCGAAAAAATTCGTCTTTATATGTTGGTCTGTTTTAACGGATTTCTGCCATTTTCTGCATTTGCTTCTTGTTGATTCCTTTTTGAGTTCTTTTGGGGAATTGAGCTTTTTGAGGGAAGTGCTACAGTAGCTAGTGTTCTAATGGAAGTTTATTTTGTGTTAGAACTAAACCTTAAGACCTATTATCTTGAGTGCACTAATGTTGCTAATAAAGATTGTCTGAAGTTTTGCATGAAGGAAAATTTTCAGGTGTATGGAAGGAATGAGTAATGAGATGAAGGATGGACTAAAGCTCAAGCTTGGGGATTCCACGCGTGTCACCCCTAATAAATATCCAAGAAGTACAAGCGTCAAAGCTTGGGGATGCCCAAGGCATCCCCTTCTTCATCAATAAAAATCCCAGGTTTCTTCCAAACGCTTCATTTTTATTGTTTCATGCATAATTGTGATTTCTTGGAGCGTCCTATTTTTCGTTTTCGTTTGATTTTGTTTGCTTAGTTTGCTGAATAAATTGGTGGGACCCCTCTTTCATACATTGGTTTGCAAATGGTTTGGTTTGGAAAAGAGTAGGAAAGTTCATGCTTATGTGGTAAAAAGAGCTCGTTTTTGAATGTGGCATATGCTTTGTCATGCCATGCTTGATATTGTTTTGGATTTATGCTTAGTATTCTTTGCTGTAGCATGACTTGTTATAAACAATTGAGATTGCTTAATGTGCCTTGGATGAATCATGCGTTGTTTTAGCATATTAAATCATAGTATAGTGGTATTCTCCTTTGATGCTTTATTTGGGTTGACTTGGCGCATGCTCACACCATGTTATGACTATCTCAAGTCACCATAGCCTTTATGATCCTTTAGTTTTCAACTTGTAGTATCACTTTATGCTTTGATCAATGATGTTTTGTCGCTCTGCATGATTATGGCCATTATTGCTCTCTTAGTTTGTCGCTCCCAGTTTTTTGCTAGCCTCCACAACCAAGTATGAGTTCCACTCATGCATACAACTCCCTAAACCAAGTTATTCCAAAGAGTCCGCCATACCTACCTATTAGCTTATGCTATTCCAAGTATATTCATGCTTTTGTTTACCTTCCGAATTAAACTTGTTATGAGAAAACTATTGATTAAAGCTCTCACGAACTTGATGGCACACTTTACTTTTTTGCATCTAATAAACTTGAACCATTGGGTCCTTCTTTATTGCGTATATGCTTGCACTTTATAAGCTGAAATTAGCAGAACCATGTTTCATGGGGAACGCTTTCAACATTGCACTTATACTTTGTACCCCGTTGATATCATGTTCTTTTGCTTACGGATCCCGGCGGTGTAAAATAAAAATGGAACTTGTAAGATCATGGAGTTTGTATGTGTGTTAGAGAAACGCCTGGGCCGCTAGCCTAAGCCATGCCTAATCATGGTGGAAACTTGCAGCATCACCATAATGAGCATTCTATGAAGCATCCTCAATAAAAACCTATGCAAATAGCAAATAAAAAGATCGTTGAGATGCTCATTGTCTGCTTGCCTTGTCATTTTGATTATGGGAAAGCTCTCGTATCATGTGTAAGGGGTACCCCGTTGGCGGTTCTTAATGATACACATGTACTTACAATGACAAGAGTTTACTCGTGACTGAAGTTGAGTAGCATGAGGATCGGTCTTCGTAAGTAAGGGGCATGAGATTTCGGTTTATAACTTGTCAAGCATATCCTCTTAGTTGTGTCACTTTAACCTTAATCACCTTAAAGATGCTTATGATAGGGGCAATGAGAGCTGAAAGCTATAAGTACCATAATTTTTGAAAGCTCTTTATGAGACTTGATTCCCTACTTCCTTTTACAAAGGCCTTTCTTTCACCATTATATTGAGTCTCCACCTTTTGTCTTTATGCACCTACTTTGAGAGCATAGTGGCCATTCTTAGTTCTATGTGCATTGTCCCAAGACTAGTTGATTGATGCATACTTTGATATTGCTTGTTTTAAACTATTTGTATCTAGTCACTCTTATGAACTTTGAAGGTGTCCTATGCATTTATATTTGCTACTCTATTGAGGGACAAGCTGAATACTATTATGCCATGTTTTCTTTATGTGAAACAAACAAACATCTTGCAAAGCATTGTTATTCATGAATCTTTTGTTTGTGCCTTTTCATGTTGCATCATAGTTTCTTTGTCTTATTGCTAGAACTTTGTCTTTCATGTTATGATTGAAGTACTATGATCCCAGCTTTGAATGTTTTACAAATACTTTGATCAAGTCTTTGATGGTGCATGTCACCTCAAAAATTATTCTTTCTTTTTATCACTTACCTACTCGAGGACGACCAGGAGTTAAGCTTGAGGATGTTGATACATTGCAAATGTATCTATAATTTTTGATGTTCCATGCTTGGTTTTATCCACTTTCTTGTGTTTTGTTCCAACTTTGGAGTACTTTTCATATGATTTTTTGGACTAACCTATTAACAAGAGCCACAGTGCCAGCTGCCTGTTTTCTGTTGTTTTTGGTTCCAGCAAAGTCAGAAAATGAATATTCTCGGAATTGGACGGGACAAAAGCCAAAGTGCCTATTTTTCCAGAAGTCATCAAGTGCCAGAATACGAGACAGAGAGGGGCCAGAGACCACCACACCACCTGGCCGCGCGGCCAGGCCTGGCCCGCGCCAGGGGATGGTGTGGCCGCTCCCGGCACCCCCTCGGTCTCCCCTTCCGACTATAAGATGCCCTCGGGACGTAAATCCTAAGTACCCGATCAAAAATCCACGGAAGAGTCTGTAGCCGCCGTCATCTCCATCCCTAGATCGGGAGGGATCTGAAGCTCTTCCCGGCACCCTGCCAGAGAGGGGAATTCACCCTGGAGGCCTTCTTCATCACCATGCAAGCCTCCGGTGTGATGCGTGAGTAGTTCATCCTTGGACTACGGATCCATGTAGTAGCTAGATGGCTGGTTTCTCCTCCTTTGTGCTTTCATGTTTAGATCTTGTGAGCTCCGTTCATGATCAAGATCATCTATTTGTAATCCGTACATGTTGTGTTTGCGGGGATCTGATGTATATTGGGATGCTATTTCAGATTGATTATTGATTCTTTCATGTCTTTGTTATTTGTGATCTTGCATGCTTTCCGTTGTTAGTAGCTATCTTGGCCAAGTAGATGCTAGCAACTCCAAGAGTTAGTATTTATGCTCGATAGTGGGTTCATGCCTCTGGTAATCTGGGGAAGTGACAGAAATCTCTAAGGTACTAGATGTGTTGTTCCTATTAAGGAGAAAACAACAATCCTTTGTTCATAGAACAATTGTATTGTTTACTTTACATGCAGTTCGTAAAGCAATAATCTGTTGCTTGCAACTTAATACTGGAGGGGGTTCGGATGATAACCTGAAGGTGGATTATTAGTCATAGATGTAGTTGGATGGCGGTCTATGTATTATGTTATAATGCCCAATCAAGTCTCAAAGGAGTCAAGATGATTAGTATATGCATGTATTGCTTTCTCGATGTTTGTCAATTGCCCCACTGTAACTTGCTTACCCAGCATGTTATCTATCTTAAAGAGAGCCACGTCTAGTAAACTATGGATCCCGGTCCTTTTTCTTTACATACAATCTACAATCTTTTACTGCTTTGTGTTTACTTTCTGCAAACTTTTACTTCTTTCCATTCGATACGTTTAATCCTTTGTTTTTCACAAAAGACGGTAAGATTGACAACCTCATCGCAAGTTGGGGACAAAGTTCTGTGGTTGTGTTGTGCAGGTCTCCACATTGCTACTAGCACCGGTAGTGCGCCCTGCCAAAGCTCAGCTAGTAACACCTTTGGGGCGTTTCCTTGCTCCTACTGGTTCGATTAAACCTTGGTTTCATAACTGAGGGAAAACTTACTGCTGTGCTCATCGTACCTTCCTCTTGGGGTTTCCAACGAGCTCTACGTTGAAAGTCGAGCGCATCAAGCCACCTCTAGTGAACTATGGATCCCGATCCTTTTCTTTACATACAATCTATAAACTGTTTCTGCTTTGTGTTTACTTTCTGCAAACTTTTACTTCTTTCCATTCGAACCGTTTAATCCTTTGTTTTCCGCAAAACACGGTGAGATTGACAACCTCATCGCAAGTTGGGGACAAAGTTCTGTAGTTGTGTTGTGCAGGTCTCCACGTTGCTACTAGCACCGGTAGTGCACCCTGCCAAAGCTCAGCTAGTAACACCTTTGGGGTGTTTCCTTGCTCCTACTGGTTCGATTAAACCTTGGTTTCATAACTGAGGGAAACTTACTGCTGTGCTCATCATACCTTCCTCTTGGGGTTCCCAACGAGCTCTACATCAACACCGCACCAGCACTTTTCTGGGCGCCGTGCATTGAGCAATCAATAATTTATCTATTATTCTTGGGAGACCCTTTTTGAATACTACAGGGGCTGTGATAAATTGCACTGAGAGCAAAGTGACATTTAATGTCAAAGGAAATGAGCATACCATTTATTTTCCCAAGAAGAATCCTATAACATCTATGAAGAAAAGTGTGAATTATATTCAAATGAATACACTTATGATTGGGAGCTTTGAATATGCACTACCACCTCCTGAACCAAAATATGCTACTTGATGATTGGAGCTATTCCAATCAAATATGAGGTATCCTGAACTTTTCCTTTTTATATTGAAAATTGAATCATGTATTTTATCTTTACCATGTTATTAATAAGACCTGATCAACCTTATTACTAATGTGGAAAAGATGGAGACTTGATTCCCATAAAAATTGTAGTTATATTTTAATTTTATTTACATTGGACTTTACTTTATTTTGAATAACCATAATTATTTTAGAGGATAGAATTAATAGAAAATGAAGTTTGAAAATTTCCTGCAGTGCTGAACCAAATAGTATTTTGGAAGAAGGCCGATATTTCGAGTTGATAAGCTGCTGAATAGCTAGCACTTCTGTTTGTTGCTCTAATACGATATTTTCTTAAGCCTACTTTCAGGCTGCAATGATGAAAGAAAGCTAAACCATCTCTGTTCTTATTGGAGAGTTTTTCTGTGCATGCCATGCTTTGAGCATTTTCACGGGATCCCCAACATGTCTCCTTAAATGCAGATTTTGGTAGAGGAGAGAGAACAAAACTCTCCAATATATAGACATGTCACTCCCAATGATCATGTCCTACTATCATTGTCGATATTTAGGAAAAAGCAGCTAGGACTCGCAAGTTTTAGTATGCTTATGGTGGATTAACTTCAGCATAGTTACTTCAATTGAGATTAGTTTTTCTATATATTAAGGTCTCGGAAATCTTTTGGAGAAGGGTAAGTTTCACATATGGGCTGTATGAACCAATGCTCTACCAGTACATTCTCTAATATATTTTGCTCTGTTGACTAGCAGTACATTTTCTGTTTTTCCCTTTATCTGCTCATATCATTTCTCACAGTAGGGAGTAACCATGACCACATCTGTTGTCAAATGTGATGAACTTTAGCAAATAGCAGTACCATAGCAAGTTTTTAGCAAATTTTGTTATATTATGGAAGTGTTAATTTTACCTTTGCACTCCAAACATGTCTTTCACGACACCAGCTTATTAATTGTTTGTGTGATTGTTCCAGTCTGAATATTGAGTTTACATTTTTATTACCTGAAGTTCTGCTTATTCATTTGGAGGTCGATACGTATTTTGGTCTGAGATAATCAGCCACCCAATATATATGAACCTATGCTAGATAAGTAGCATTCTCTAAATTAATGCTTTGCTCCATTGACTAGTGGTACATTTACCTTCTCTTTCCTTTATGTGGTCATTTCATTTCTCAAAGCAGCGAGTAACATTGCTACTATGACCACGTCAAATGTGAAATGTGATGATACTTTAGCAAAATATAGTAGTATTATAGCATGTTGTTTAGCAGAATAATTCGTCAGTGCTGTTTTTTATATTATGTAAGTGCTAATTCTATCTAGCTTATGCTCCAATTATGCCTGTTACGGTACCTATATATTCTAGTTGTTCGCATCATTGTTTCAGCCTAATTATTTAGTTTGCATTTTTGTTACCAGATGATCTTTGTTTTTATTTAGATGCCGATAAAACTACTTTGAAACCTTAATTTACAGTTTGTGAGAATATGAGATTTTGGAACGAAACTTGTACAGATCCCAATTCTCAAAACCGTTTTTTGTCTAGTGAGACTTACGGTTGCTGACCGAGTAGTACAATCCCGCAGCTCTAAACCAAAGAGTTTTATTTTTTTTGGAAAAGGAAGATACTTCAAGTTGATAAGTTGCTGAATAGCTATCACTTCTGTTTGTTGCTGTCCTGTAGTCTTTTCTGCAGCCTACCTTGAGGCTGCAATGGCGACAAGAAAGCTAGACTAGTTCTGTTTCTATTGGAGATCTTTTCTTTGAATATATTGGTCTTTTCTGCAGCCTACCTTCAGGCTCAGGCAGCGCTGGAGCAGCAGGAGGCGGAGAGGACGGGCAGCGACGCGAGCGAGCGACTGATCGCTCCGATGCAGAATGTTTCCCTTCTCCAAATCTCCAATTTGCTTTTATTAATTCCGTTTCTTTCTGTCTGAAACTCTTATCACTCTATCGATAACACAGCAGATACAATCAGCTCGGTGGAAGGAGCTCCAAGAAAAGCAAAAGAAACGAGTCTCATGTACATCGCATCGTCCCGTGCTGCGAAAACTGTAGGATCGATATCCAACTCTCTAGATTGCTTGTCTGAATGTCGCCAAACATCACAAATGTGAGTGACAGATTATGACAATCGAACTAGAAACCCGAAGAGAAATAAAAAATCACAGACAGCATGTCCAGGGCACTAGTTCATGATGAATATTAGATGTTCAGAACAAGCCATGATCAGATTTTGCACGAAAGCTCAAGAGAGGTTTTGCACTGTACTTCATATGGCAACAACCTTGGTGAGCAACCACTAGGAAGCTACACAACCCCAACCCGAGACTGATGAAATCTTGGGCATAGAACAAACACATCAGTTAAGCAACTCGTGTTACATCCAGGTAAAATCTCCTAAAACACAATCAGCGACTTGGAACAAAGCTAGCGTCTAGATCTCTCAACCACCCCTTGCAAAAAAACACTACGGCATTGGAGCAAAAAAACATGGCGTATACTCGCAGATGCAGTTCTGCATGGACATCCTGAACATGTCAAAGTGGGGGGGTGAAGTAACTCCCAGATACAAATCCTTGCATAATTTGAGTAAACTAAACCAAGTTTGTTGTCAAGTAACAACATACCCTCTCTTTCACTCATTATTCAGATTGGAACGAACCGCTAAGATATTGGTACCATGAAAAACATGTTTGCTTTTTTTTTTTACCTGACAGACATGTTTGCTATGTAAAGGTACAATTAGCAATTTCATAATGATCGAGTAAGTAAGTAGAGTACGGTACACCAAAGTTATCTACAGTGACCGTACTAATTTCTGCGCGTCTTGACCGCTCTCTCCCATAAATCAACAAAGATGGTAGGAATGATCTCTTAAGGTGCTCATAACCTTCACTTGTCACCACATCATCCAGTCTATTCGAAGAGGTGATGAACTCAATGCAGGCATCTTTGAGCTTGCTGCAATGGTGCTGGTCGGCTAGAGCTAATGTGGTGGCCACACTGTCGACATTAAAACTGATGCAAAGTTTTTGCTCACACATGAGCTTCATCCTTTCCATGGCATATATATCTGCGGCCACGAGTAAGTGCCTAATCATTTCTTCGTACTCATCAACATCGAGGTCATCCATGGGAGGCAACGAATCTCTACTACTTCTTAAAGGAGAGGACGACCTGATGGTGGTACGTCGGTCTTCTGCCTCCACGCGGCTTCTCCCACCCACGTCAGGAAAACCGGAAAAGAAAACGCTAAAAACCCGGCTGGGTATTTGAGGAACCTCCCGCACTGTCTCGACCTTTTCTCTCGCACGAGCCAACAGCTCCTCTCGCACGAGTCAACAAGGGGAAAAAATCCCCAATCAATCGCCGATACCTTGCCGCGCCACCGACGCTCCGCACCGGCTCCCGTTCACCGCCTTGCTATCTCCACCGTCCTGCGCGCTGCGCCGCCGATGCTGCCCTTCCCTGTTCCCCATGCCTCCTGGATCATCCCCATCTGCGCTGTCCCCACATCTGCCAGGATTCGCTCGAAACCGCCGGTCATCTCGATCCATGGCAACTGCCGTTGCCGAACGTGGAGCTCGCTGATCGTGGACATCGTGCTGGTTACCTCCTCTTCCAATAAAAATCGTCCGAGCCCTCCTATTCTCCTATACTGCATGTCAGACGCCCGCCGACAACAGGTGGCCGTGGACGCTCCTGGTCGCGCCTCCGATGCTCCGCCCGGTTCCCGTCCCCCGCCTCGCTGTCTCCACCGTCCCATGTGCCGCGCGGCGCCCGTGGACTGGACCATCGCGTGATATCTCCTCGATGTGGCTGTGCTCCGCGACGGCGGCGGCACCCACGCTTACAAGTCCAACTCTTCACGCTCATGGACGCAAGAGAGTTCTGGCTGGAGCCGCTGGAGGAGACGACCGAGGGCGAGCACGTCTTCACCGCTGCCAACTCCCTCAACGGCATCAGGTATACGAGCTCTCTATTATATTTTTGTCGGGTAGCTTCTAGGTTTGATCTACTATGCTCTAACAAAACCCAATTAGTCATCGGACAACAATTTAGTACTTTCTCTATTTCCTAATGGTGAGTCGTACTTATGCCAAGAATTTAGCTAATAGTATTGAGTTTGAACATTGAGAGTGATGACTAAGCTAAAGGACGTTGTTGAAGAGGCTACCAAACTCTAGGAAGGTTGTTCTGGCCATCTTGGTTGTACATGTGAAATCTCACTTGTAGTTGTTCTCGCCAAATTCTTTGTTGTATTGATATGACTATCAAATATATTGGATTTATCTATCCATGTGCAAATTCTGAGGTCTTGCCATTGTTGCTCTCTAGCATATTTGGTGTTCTCTGGCGGCTTCTCGTGGAGACCCTAGAAAAGCTTGGATTGGTTTTATCTGATTAGTAGTTTGTGGAAAATAAAGAACTGAAGTTATACATTTTATGGTAAATGTCTACATTAGGAAATCGAGTAGAGCATTGTTGTCAATTGCAAAGTAATTTTTTATGGATATAGGTTCGAAAGTTGATTGGTGTCTAAACTAGCAAGCTCAATTTCTCTGCCTCCACCTATTTTTCTTAGTAAACCTAGAAACTTTAACAATGCCTTCAATTCCTAGAATTATGATTTGCATGTAAAGTTCAATATGTATCTATACAAATATTAGTTGGGGTCCTTTGAAATTTTGATTTATCTTTGTTATTTTATCCCCTGCACGGTAATTGGAGTGGGACGCAGAAAATGCGTTGCAAAATTTTCTCCTGCACAAGGATGGATTATTAGTTAGAATCTATCCTAAATTATTGTTCATCAGCGATGATTAGATTTGAACCATAGTCTAAATAAAAGTGACTCATTTGAATCTTAGTCTAAAGAAAGTATATCACTCTATTGTCGACCTGATCTAGGATGCCGTGAAGAGAAAATTAGGCTATTTGGACAATGGAACACTATAACGATACTGTTTAGGTTCAAAGGTGTACTATTTTTCAACGAAACGGTCCATATTTCATCGTGGATGTGAGAGAATAAACGATCTTCTTCTAGATTATGAAAGATTGGATATATATGTGTATTGGTGGTTTTGGTTTTCATTATCTCTTCTATCCTCTCCTATCCAATTGTACTAAATCAGCAACACTTATTATGGATTGGAGGGAGTAACATTTTTCAGATCTTGTCTACCTTGGTTGTAGCATGTTTGCTAAACGTTAGCAAATTTAAATTATTCTTCTATACAGAGCTGCTCCTTTGAGCATGCATGAGAGCTCAATGTATTATTTTTTGATCATATAGATTGAAGTGTTATTTTTCTCTTCAGGGACGCTGCAGATCCTAGGAACAAAACTTTGTGTATGTGCATTTGATATGGTACGTTTGCATCTCCAGGATACTGGTTAGTATGTCTTTGTACTTCAAGTTTCTTATAAGATATTTTCAATGGTATGAAGTCAATCTAGATGAACTTAAGCTGCCGTTATGGTAATTTTAGATGCATCTCCATGATACCTCATCAGTTTCTTAAGTAGTAGTGCTTGTGAGTTTTTTTAGTTGGAGAGTCTTGTTAGATAATTCCAATGGCATGAAATCAAAATCTGGATGAACGTAAGTTGTTTGTAATGGTGACTTGTATACAAGAGATAATTGATGGTATTCTTGGATCAGGACACAATGTTTCATTTATTTTTGGGATACCAATGCTTTAATGTTTTGTATCTCTGTGAGCATATGTATTCCAATAATGCGGATCTGTTGCATACCTGCATCATGCTGACACAGTCTTTATGAATTCAAAACTGAAAATAATATTTTTGTTCTGTTCATATTCAAGAAAAACACCCATAATTTCACAGTATGCACTTATGTGTACTCATCCGGTCATAATGCGTAAATGCTAACTCAAGTATATTGTGCTCTTTTGTCAGTTAATCTTCTAAAAAATTATTTCCTCTTATGTCACATTATCTTGCTGCATCATCATTTCATACAGCTAATTATGTTCATACTATTTTTTTGTTTAGTGCAATTGGGGCTGGCAAGTGCGATTCCACACATGTAGCATATGATCTAAATATTAGATGGTGATCTGTGTTGTTCAGACTTGTGAGGTTGGTATCGCCTGTTTGGACACATAGGTTTAGGAAGGTTGGAAACTTGGGATCCCAACTGATTACAGAACATATACCATCCAGGATATGCTAGAGTGTCCAGGTGCATGTCCCATATATGCGTATGTGCCTCGAGTCCAACAAGTCCAGCAATTGCATGCACTGTTGCAAGCACAAGTGCACGTAGTGTTTAGACTTAAGAGAGTGGCAGTGCAGGTTCTGCCACACGGCTTAGGGAGCTACCTTGGACAGCAATGAACGATACACTTAGGTCAGGTTTGGCAAGGTTAGGATCCGGACTGATTAAGTAACATATACACATCTCAGATGTGCTACAGTGGCCGCTTGCCGGATATGCTACAAGGATATTAGCTTCACAACCTCAACATGCCGATGTGCATCGAGTTGAACAAGTCCGACGAGTGCATGTGCTACTGCAAGCACATCGTCTGTATCATTGGCCACCACTGTCTCCTCAACTACATGGACTGCTACTATTGTGCCGATGACACCAATCCGGCCACCAGCCGGCGCCGAAACCAGCAGAATACTAGGAAGGGGCCCACATCCTAGCCGTGTCCTAACTTATTATTAGATCACTTATGATTGGGAAGGACTGATATGAGAATATTTATTGATCAGACATGTATCAAAGCAGGGTGGGGCAGGGCCACTTAAAACGTCAAAGATAGATGTCGCCTCTTCCTTTAAAAAAACCTAGGCTCGCCTCAGCCTATTGATGTTTGACATTTTCTTTCTACCAAATAGACAATATGTTGATAAGCTTAACAAAATAGACAATATGTTGATAAGCTTATAAATTAGTGTTTACTATTTTACTTCTAGCTTCTGGATCGAAACTTCTTGATAATAATACATGACCACTTATGTTTGTATTTTTTGATTTTTCAGTTGCAGTCATGCTCGACTGATTGTGTTAGTCATTTTCTTTATTTGTGATATTTTATTGTTTTCTGCAAAGTCTGGGCTCAAGAGTTTTGGGAAGCTCAATTCTAGAAATCTGTGATTAATAGGCGGTTCTTCTATTGATTGGTTCCCTAAGAAAAATGCTGAAACATATTTGAAGATAAATACAAACCGTCTTCAGGTACTTAATGCCTCCTGATCTTCTCATTTTTTTGTAATAAAGAATTAGGGTATTTTTTTTGTATAGTTTATTTATCGTGTTCAACCTGTGGATAGTGACTATAGTTTCCAGTTAACTCAAGGTTAAAATTTCAATTTTTCCTGCTTTTTAAGATAACATGTGTATATTTTCTACATTTGCATTTGGTTTAGACTATTCTGTGTAGCACCACTTCCTTTGATATTTACTATTGCTACAGGTGGAAAATTTGGTTCAGACTATTTTGTTTTCCATTTAATTTAGTGTTACGCACACTTGCTTATTATTATGCCTAAGTGAAACTATTTTAGGAAATAAATTATCATCTTTCATGCATTTCATGGTATGGGTATGATGGTGGTACGTCGCGCTAAATCTACCCCACGTTTTCTGAGTATTTACCTTAATGTGCGACCGCCAAGTGAATCAACCGGCTCGACTCTCCTATGTCTGGTCTGTTTTCTCCCCTCCCCGTCCATGCCACCTCCAGTTCTTTGAAATGCCACCAAACTCACCACGACTCATCAAAAAAAAAAGGAAAATGGTACTGTTCCCCTCGGGGATCTATTTGTTCGATCCCCTGGGTCGCTCCCTAGCTTGCGTCCTGCCAACGACCTCCCACACTGAGCAAATGGCTGCAGATCGCGCCCGGTGCATCTCGTGGCTGCCTGCGCACGTGGCCACCTGCATTCGCACGCATTGCGCCGTCGCACCACCGGATCGTCGTCGCAGCTCGCGCCGCACCGCCGTAGAGTCTCTGCACGCTGCGCCAGCATAGCTCGCACCGCGCTGCTGCAACCACTCGCCGTCGTGCCGCCAGGCCACCATCATGCTACTCCACTGGCTCCGTCGAGCCAGACACCTCTGTGCACCACGCCGCCTGTAGCTCGTGCCGCCACGCTCCTCTCATTGGCTCAACTTATATCGAACTGGGGGAGATGTCCCTGCAAGGGGAAGCCATTTTATTAAATCGTCTCTGATGTTCGTATTTCTGTCTAGATTTGTCTCTATTAGCTGTTTCTTCAAGAGTCATCGACTTCGCGCATATCCTAGATCGAAGGTAGGTAATCTATTATTATTTTTCTTTATGTTCACTTCAAATATAGTAATAGTGTTTAGTTTAGTTTTGTGGATCAGCTAGAATTTATTACAAGGTATATTCTTGATGGTGCATCTCAAGCACATGATAACATTCTATAAGCACCCTTTCTTCCCGGGACCCTGATGTTCATGCACTGTAATAATGTAATGGGCAAGAGAAGCAATACCATTTAGTATTTAGGAAATTGGTTGTCTTTCTTTTGCAAGGTGATAATGCTCTTTGTTTAGTGTTGTTTGTGTGAGATAATATAATCAAGAGAAGAGGCAGAGTCACTCAAAGCTATGTTATTTGATACCTATAATCTGAAGTTTGAAGCATGATTCGGTCTTATGTGTCTTCTTAGCTATGCATCGGATAAAATTATTCATCCTTTTTTTTCTCTAATCCCGATTGCTGGTAAATGGTATTTAAGTCACGTTCCATGCTCCGGTGAAAAACAGTTTGCCCAGAATTAGTTTGTGATAATGAAAAACTAGAAAATATACCAACCTTGACTTTGTTTCTAAAGATGAGCTAATAGAGTTGTGATTATGTATAAAATGATGTAAACCTGAACATTTTAACTCATCTAAACTTGAATGTTCCCAGTTAAACGTTATGCATATTTTTTAGGTACCAGTTCAAAATGTATTGTGTCTGAAGATCATCATATTAGTGGTCTGACTTACAGCCCCGCAAAACGTGAACCTAAACATATGGACTAGGATTTATCCTCACAAGTGCACTTTATAGTGAGGATTCAGAATCCATAATTTGCACGACGTTCACACAAAGTTAAAATATGGTTGAATGTTTCTTAACCATGTACTGTAGCTTCAAAATCCCTTAAATTCTTTTACAGATGAAGAGCATTTTCTTACTAGCTACCATTTTCAATCGATATCATGGTTCGAATGAATGATGGTGTGTTATTTATCATGTTCAACAACATAGCTGTAGTACTTCTTGTAGATAGAGATGATAGGAATAGCTTCATATATTGTTTCACCAAGAGAAAACATTTTGATGAGAAGTGCATTCAAACATCAATCCAAGGTACAGTATTAATTTCGGTTGCAATTTGGAACCAACAAAGTGTTCCCATTGTTTTATTTCATAATTATTGTTTCTTTATTTCATTGAAATCTTTGTCCATGTTCTCACATTTAAATGGTTGCACGATCATTGTGGTCACTACCCTGGTAATGGATGCCTAGGTGTGCTTTGTTCTAATTTCAGTTTGGAAGGCCTAAGTCAACCATCTGACTTGCTTATGAAATCTGGTTTCCCTCACAATCAGAAAACAGATCATACATTTCGGAGATGAGGTGGAAATAGTCAGGGCAGAAGGGTGGGAAGATGTCGAGCCAACAACCGGGGCTTATTTTGTCGTGCAAGTCGGTAGCACAAAAAGAGACATGTAGAGAAATATGTACACTCTACACCATGGGATAATATGTGACTGTGGTGCGTATAAGGAGAAAGCTACCTAGGATATTGCCAACCACTATGGAGCATAAGGAGTTTGGGGAGAAAGAGGAGCGAGGAAGAAAGAGGCCAATATCACCCACCGGACAACATGCTGAAAGAGGAGTAGAGCAAGAAAGGTGTCAGAAGCTCAAACGGAGCAAAAGTAGTCAGGTTATACCCTTGCACCGAATATGTGTGTTCCTGAAATTGATTTGTTTGGTTGTGTCTTGATCGAATTTATGAATATGAAAAGATAAAATTAGAAGGAAATGAGAGAACCTTGTTTTTAATTATTTTCTTGTACTCCGGTTAGAAATATTTGAGCTACCAGTTACTGTTTTTTCTTTCTATGCATGTATCTAAATTTATTTCAGTATACATCTCACTTTTATATCATAGAGGGACATGGATAGGTTATATTGATGTTACAAAAAGAAATTTAACCGAGATAGACTTAGGTTATATTGATGTTCCAAAGGCAACCATGTTGAAAGATAAGTAAGTTCTATACATGCATCTAGGGAATTGTCTTATTTTTCATACACATGTCATATAGGATGTTTAAAAATGATTTATGCTCCAGACCATCAGCCGGGATGGTGACCAATATTATTGATGTTAAATAGACTCTGACGAGGTTTAATCTCGTCAATGCTCATTGTTATGGACTTGGGTTTTGGAGAAGATGAGGATGCTGGAGATCGTGGCACGGTTAACAGACAAGCAACCAGGGGACACGAGATTTACCCAGGTTCAGGCCCCCGGAGGGAAAACCCTACTCCTGCTTGTCTGCTCTTTGATTACGGCGGAACCGAAAGTTACAGGGTGCGCAGATTCAATCTGGCGTGGAGGCGTGTACGAAAGTATGGATTTGTCCTGCTCGTTGGCCCCTCCTAGCCTTTATATATGAGGAGGCTAGGTCTCAGGTACCGATACGAGTAGGTTACAAGTTGTATTCGAACTCTAGTCTTGCTCTCTAAGGATCCGAAGGCGTCATGGGCCTTGGCCACCCGAAAATCTTCATGGGCCAGCGTATGTCTGCTGTGGGCCTTCCTTGGGCTGGACCAGGTATGCTGAAGTTATGTACCCGTCGGGTATAACCATGTCAGTAGTCCCCGAGTGTTCAGTCGAATCGTAGATTCGGCTGAGGACTCTTCAATCCTTCGGGTGTAACTCTGTCTTTCAAGAGAATGTGTAAGGATTGTTGATGCGTGTGCCTGACTCACCCGACGGATCAGGGTCAGTTAATCGTCTTAGGACAAAACAACACGATCTTCTTCAGGTGCGAGTCCCTCGACTCGAACCCGGAACATATGCTGGCGTAATTCGACTCAGGCCGCGGAGGACTTACAGGAGTGGAATTCCAGTGATTTTAAATGGTGTACCCAACGCGTCCGTCGGGATTTTTCATCGTACCTGCTGGTACGGATTCATACTAGCAGAGCGCAATCAGGTGCGTTGCCAGGCCATCAGATGATATCTGTAGGTCTTATCTTTGCGTCGCAGACGCAACATCCGAATGTTTATCACCGCGGAGGTGTTTCGGGTGGCCAAGGAGGATGTTACTCACTTAGCATTAATTGGGGAAGAGTTGCCGAAAAGTTTTTGTATGCGGATCCGGAAGATCGCAGTCGAAGATTTCATAGGGTGCGCGACCAGCGCTCCCTATGGGAGTAGCCCCCGAGTGTCTGTTCGAGTCATAGACTCGAGCGGAGACTTTTAGTGCAAGCATTGCTCAGCTGTTTAGTCCGTAGGACTCGAAAATTTTCGGATGCTTGAATCCATCCTCCCTATGGGAGTAGCCCCCGAGTCCGTAGTGGAGTCGTAGACTCGACGTGGGACTCGAAGATCTTTGTGTGTGAACGACCATTGCTCCAGTTTGGAGTAGCTCCCGAGTGTCTGGCGGAGTCGTAGACTCGGGCAGAGACTCGAGTTTTGTATTATGTAACTGTAGTAGAAAAAATCTTGTGGGCGTACCGCTAACCCGGAAGTACATCGGGTGCGCGACCCGAGTGAGTACTCTTGGCTTTGTAGCCGAAGTTGGTGCTAGTATAGCTTTTGATGACGTCAGTGCTGACGATCGATGACCTCAAGCGTCTGCTGCGCCAGAGATGACTTGACTGGACGAAGCGTGGGTCCCACTTCCTGACTTTGAATTGACCGGTCACGCGCGGCGTGGAGATGATTACGGCGTTTCCTCGATTTCCGCGCGTAGTGGACGTCGTGGGAATGACGGTTCGTTATGGTGCTGACACGTGTACGGCCAGATCTACCGTTGGCGTTAGGTCTTCTCGTTGGACGGCCAGCGTGCGTCGTCTTCGCTGTTATAATCCGTGGTGAAATCGTGGTTTGTTTTTCACCGCAGCAGTTCTTGTGTTCACTGCTTCCTTGTTCTTGAGCTTATTCTCGCTGTGCGCTGAGAGTTCCTTCCGCATTTCCTTTGTCTTCGTCGTTGGCAGCGCCACCACCGCCGTAGCGCCATGGGGAAGAAGAAGTCCTCATCTACAGTTGGGACCAGCGCTGCCGGAGGCAAGAAGGGCGCCGCCGCTGCTCGTGTCACCGATGGTGGCTGGCGGCGATCAGAGACGCGGGAGAGCGATCTCCGCAAGCTGCGCGAGCGGAGCCTGATTCCGCAGGATACGACGGCCGTGAGACTCCCCGGCAATGAGGTAATCCCCCGTCCCCCATCTGGGTACCGGGTTATGTTCGTCGCCTTTGTTTTGCGTGGGTTTTCGTATCCAGTCCATGACTTCCTTCGTGGACTGCTCTTCTTCTATGGGGTTCAACTCCATCATTTGTCACCCAACTCCCTTCTCCACATTGCGTGTTTTATCACGCTTTGCGAGTGTTGGCTTGGCATTGAGCCGCACTTTGGCCTCTTCCGGAAGCTGTATTCCGTGAGGAGGCAGTCTGGTTCGGATGGTGTGTACCCCATTGGGGGTTTCATCATCTCTCTTAGTCCCGATGTCCAATTCTTTTCCTTCTCCATGTCCGAATCTGTCCAGTACTGGCGGAGGAAATGGTTTTACATCCGTGACTCCGTTCTGCCTGGGCAAGTTTTTGGTCTTGTGCCTTTTGACCCCTCCCAGTTGATTGTGAAAAAAGATCCTGGAAAAACCAGATCTTGGATGGTGAGGTGGCGGAGATAGAGGCCTTGTACCGTCGGGTGGAGGAGCTCCAATTGATTCCTGAGAAGGAGGTGAATGGTGTCGACATCATCCGGGTGTTTCTTGAGCGTCGGGTGCAGCCGCTCCAGGCGAGGGCGCACCCAATGTTCCTGTACTCTGGGCGCCGTGATCCGACGAGGGTTTCGAGTGAGAAGGTCTCCGAGGTGGACCTTGACAAGGATCTTCGCGTGCTGTTGAAGTTCAAGGCCGACGAAAAAATCTCGGGGAAGTCGCTGACTCCTCCCTTTTCGTCGACGTTGGCCGTGCCAAAGGTGTAGATTTGCGCACGTAGTGCTTCCCTTATGTTTTTGTCAGTTGTGTACTTGTGTCCTTTGTTTGCTAACAAAGTTTCTTCTCATCTTGTAGAGCTTCAAAGTGCCAGGCATGGCGCCACCATTGCCCGAAAGGTATCCGAATGCCCCGGATAATGAAGTGGTGGATTCCGTGTCCGAGCTTCCTTCGGCGCGATCTCCGGCGGAGGATGCCGATGATTCGGGTGAGGATCATTCGAGCGAGCGATCATGGAGCTCGAGCGAGTCTTCGGATGCCTCGACTCCTCCGACTCCCAGGAATCCTCGGGGTCTTGAGCGTCATGATGATGTTCAGGGGGGTTCTTCCTCTCCCATTCCTGCCATTCCTGTGCGAGCTGTTGCTCCGCACCCGCCGGCAAAGCGGAAGAAGGAAGAGAAGAAGGAGGAGAAGAAGGAGGAGAAGAGGGCCCGGAGGGCTTCTCCTATCTTTGACCTGAGCGCGTTGGGCTCGTAAGTGTTCTTGTTGCCAATGTTGTCTTTTGCTCACTTGTTATTTTTGCGCCTGTGTTGATTGATTCGTATGTAGGCAATCATCCGACGGCTCTAGCGATGGAGCGCGCGAGATGATGGGGGAGTCGAACATTGCGTCGCCGCCTCCGCAGACGGTGGCGACTTCGGGTGGTGCTGCACCAGTTCCTCTTGTGCAGGAGAGGCTGGTGGTTGCGCCTCAGAATTTCGCAGGCGGGCCTGCGGGTTCGCCTTCGGAGCACGTAAGTTTTTCTGCTTCATGTCACGGGGGGAGCCCCCGGGCGTCTTCGTGTGCTGATGTTGTGTTTGCTTCTTTGTTTTGGGCGGAGCCCCCAAGTCATGCTCTTACTGCTATTGCTTTTTCCTGCAGCCTTGTGTCCGAGAGGCCAAGCGGCTGGTGGAGGAGCACCTGACGCTGGAGGCGAAACTGCAGCAGCTGCAAGGTATTCGTCTGCCTTGTAGGACTTTTTTGTTTATCCTTGTCCTGTTTGTTGACACTGGCTTGTTGTGAATGCAGAGGAGCATAATGACTCTCTCCGTGAGGTTGATGCTCTGAAGAAGAGCCTTGGCCAATTGGAGCAGAAGGCCGAAGCTGCCGCTGAGGCGAAAGAGCGCCTTGAGCTGGAGCTGACGAAGGCAGCCGAAGCGAGAGAGCGTCTGCAGCAGGAAGCCGCAGGTCGTGAGAGGGGGCGGCGGAGAAGCTCATGGCTGCTGCCAAGGCAATTTCGGGTGAGTGCTAGCTTTTGCACTTGCTCCTTTTTATTCGGGTCCTCTTCTATGTTGCTTTTCTTCATGTTTTCTTCTGTTTTGTCTCAGATGCCGTAGGCATCGAGTTTGACCGTGGTGCTCTGGGCACGGGAGTGCTCTGGATGATGCCACTGTGGCGGTCGAAGACCGCTGCAGCACCGTCGTCAACTCCCTTGCCAAGGCAAAGGAGGTCCTTGGTCGCTTCTACCAGGAGCTCTTCCCGAAGGGCGCAACCCTTGAAGATGTGGGTGCTCTGGCAGAGGCTCTGTCAGCCGAAGCGCCTGCAGCGTACAAGCGCAAGCAGAAGGGCATCGGCGCGTCCGTCGGGCTGGCGATGGCCATGGCGGCTGGGGCGGAGCTGGACTTGCCCCAGATCACTTCTCGGATGCCGACGGCTGCGGATGGATCAGAGGTAGCCTTCGCTGCTTACTCCGCTCGCTGCAGACGATATGGGCCCAAGCTCATTGACTTGTTGTCTGAGTACGCGCTGCGGCAGCAGGGCGAGGCCAAAGCTAGACAGTCTGGCTCTGAGGCGACTCGGTGTCCTACGCCTTAGGCATAGGAGATGTAGGGTAGTATGTAGTTTACTTTTGCTGTAAATATCTTTTGTAGCACCATTCTTGAGCCATGCAGTGGCCTTACTTAATGAATTCCTTCGAGTTGGGCTTTATCTTTGGCCGAGTGTCTGTGTGCCTTCTTTTTCTTCTGCTTTAGGTTCCTTCGGGTGTTGACCCAGTTGGTACTTCATCCGAAAGGCCTTTGCGAGCATCGTTGGATGATTCCTCGCAGCTCGCTTTTCTGCGGGATCGCGTGCGTAGCTTGGAGAGGGATTTGCTTGGGCTACGCGGTCGTGCTGATGTTTGGAAATCCAAAGCAGACCGTAGTGTAGCCAGAGAGGAATACTTGATGGCAGAGCTGGGTCGGCTGTCCGAGCAGCTGCAGTGTAAGTTGATCCTTCTTTTCGGGCCGTAGCTTAGTTCTTCGGGTGAGCCTGCTGGCCTTACTCTTGTTCTGTGCTGTTGTCGCATGTGCGAATCTCGCTCCGAAGGAAGAAAAGGAGCGCATTGCTGTTCGAGTCAATTGTTTGACTCAACAGGACATGGAAGCCGGTGGCTTCTTTTGGATGGATCGCGATCGTGCCATGGTTTTGGCGACGGTGCAGGATCGCGTCTTCCAGGTTTCGCGGGTGCTCTACCAGGTGCAGACATCGCTGTCCTCGGTGCTGCACGTCATGTTTCCGTTGGATGGCGTGCCGACGACCCTTGCAGGCCTTCTGGCGAAGTTTCGGAGTGCCAGCAATGTCAAGGAGCTGGTGCGGCAGCAGCTTGTCGCAGGGGTGAAGGCTGCCTTGTCTCTTGTGAGGGTGCATCACCCGGATGTAGATTTGGCTGCTGTGGCGACTGGGCCACCTCCTCGGCCAGATGGTGGCGAGTGGAATATGCGTCCGTATTACGCGGCTGTAAGGCAGTATGCCGAACAGATTGTAGATTTGTTTGAGCAGCGTGCTCAGGTTATTCTTCAGAATAGGTAGTACCTGAAAATAAACAGATAGATGTAAAATTTGTATATTGCGACTGGGCGTGTATGTGCCCTTTGTTGTAAAGGTTTTCTTGTTAGCGAGCACGCAGTGCTTTGATTTAGTATGTGTCCTTTTCGTTAGCCTGACGTGGTCAGCTACTCAGGTGTACACGTGTTGTCCTCAGTCGATGAAGTCGTGAGGTGGGGGGAGCCCCCGAGTGCTTTGATGTGGTACGTGCCCTTTTCGTTAGCCTGACGTGGTCAGCTACTCAGGTGTACACGTGTTGTCCTCAGTCGATGTAATCGTGAGGTGGGGGAGCCCCCGAGTGCGTATGAAGCATGTAGTAAAGTTGCAGAAAAATAGTCAACCGAAGGTTGGAAGCGAGACACTTAGCTTTATTTGTAGCGTAATGGAGGAGGTACATGGTTCGGCTGAGTAGCCTTGGCTGTAAGCCTTATTGAAAGTAAAAGGGGTACCTTGCCCATTGCTATGGGTAGAATCATCGCAGGTGCGAGACGTTCCATGGGTTGGAGTATGCGACTCCAGATTCCACATGCTTGAGGCGATAGGCGCCACCTGGGATGACCTCGGTGATGGCATAGGGTCCTTCCCATGGCGACTCGAGTTTATTTGGTCGCTTTTGCTTGAGTCGCAAGACGAGGTCTCCTTCGACGAAGAACCTTGGGCGCAGCCGGCGGCTGTGATAGTTGCGGAGACTTTGCTGGTACACTGCGGATCTAGCTGCTGCTATATCCCGTGCTTCGTCGAGTGTGTCGACGGCATCTTCGAGTGCGGCCGTGGATTTGGCTTCGCTGTAAGCGACGACTCGTGGAGCCTGGTGACGTACTTCGGCTGGTAGCACAGCCTCAGCTCCGTGTACCATGAAGAACGGTGTGTAGCCGGTGGAGCTGTTTGGCGTAGTTCGTAAGCTCCACAGGACAGGCGGTAGCTCTTTCGTCCAGTTGCCAGCTTTGTGCTCGAGTGAGCTCATAAGGCGTTTTTTGATGCCAGCGCCGATTAGGCCGTTGGCCTTTTCCACTTGCCCGTTTGTTTGCGGGTGCGCCACTGAGGCGTACGTGATATTGATCCCGAGGCCTTCGCAGAAGTCCTGGAATTCTTCGGAGATGAAGTTTGATCCGTTATCGGTGATGATGCTGTGCGGTACGCCGAACCTGTAGACTATGGATTCGAAGAACTTGACGGCGGTTTTGCCCTTCTGGTTGGTGACTGGCATGGCCTCGATCCACTTGGTGAATTTGTCGACTGCGACCAAGAGGAAGACGTGTCCTCCCTTCGAGGATTTTGGCAGTTTGCCGATCATGTCAAGGCCCCATTGAGCAAAAGGCCAAGCTATGGGTATGGGTCGAAGTTCGGACCCAGGTGCGTGCGGTTTGTCGGCGAACCGTTGGCACCCGTTGCATCTTCGGACGATGTCCTTTGCGTCGCTCATGGCCGTTGGCCAATAGAATCCTGCTCGTAGAGCTTTGGCGACAAGGGAGCGGCTGCCTGCATGGTGGCCGCAGATGCCCTCGTGGATATCTTGGAGTATGGTCTTGCCATTGCTGATGGTGACGCACCGTTGTAGGACGCCTGTAATGCTGCGTTTGTACAGTTCGCCGTTGATGATGGTGAAGGCTTTTGACCAACGAGATATGCGCCGTGCATCTGTCGGGTTGTCTGGTAAGTTTCCGTTTAGTAGGAACTGGAGGTATGGACGTGTCCAGGTTTCTTCGACTGCCATGACCTGCATCAGGTTGACCATGGCGACTTCGGTATCCAACTTTTCGGGTCCTTCCTGACCTTCGGGTAGTGTAGCCCCCGAGTGTTCTGCTTCTTCGGGTGATCCCTTGGGGAATTTCCGCTTGATGGATGGCACGCAGATCTGTTCGAGGAACACACCTGGTGGTACTTTTGCACAAGTGGAGCCGATGTTGGCGAGTCTATCGGCCTCCTCGTTGCTCTCTCTTCCGACGTGCCGAAGTTCGCAGTCGTCGAATTCTCCTTCGAGTGCGTTGTATAGTGCGTGGTACGCGATCATGTTTTCGGCGTGTGCGTCGCACTCATTCATCGTCTGCTGGACGACAAGGTTGGAGTCACCGTAGATGACCAGGCGCGTTGCGCCGCATATTTTTGCTATCCGCATGCCATGGATGAGGGCCTCGTATTCGGCCTCGTTGTTGGAGGCTCTGAATTTCATCCGAAGGACGTACTTCATCTTGTCACCTTGCGGGGAGGTCAGTATGACTCCTGCCCCTGCTCCGGCTTCGCGTTTGGAGCCGTCAAAATGCATTGTCCAGGACTGCGACATGTCTGGGGTGTCAGGCAACTGCAGCTCCATCCAGTGCACCAGAAAGTCTGGAAGGACTTGAGATTTGATTGCGTGTCGCTTCTCGTAGATGATGTCCAGTGGTGATAGTTCGATGCCCCACAGGGCCACGCGTCCTGTGGCCTCTGGATTGTTCAGGATGCTGTTTAGGGGTGCCTCGTTGACGACCATCACCTGATGCTCCTGGAAGTAGTGGCTCAGTCGTCGAGCCGTCATGAACACGCCGTAGGCCAGCTTCTGGTAGTGCGGGTACCGCTGTTTTGTTGGAGTGAGAATCTCGCTGAGGTAGTAAATTGGGCGTTGTACCCCATGGGTCTTGCCTTCTTTGGGTCGTTCGACCACAAGTACTGTGCTGACCACCTGGTGTGTGGCTGCTATGTACAGCAACAGGGGCTCGCGCTCTTTTGGCGTGACCAAAACGGGCGAGGTGGAGAGGAGCCGCTTGAGGTTTTCGAATGCGTCGTTGGCTTCTGGTGTCCACTCGAACTTGTCTGCTTTGCGCAGCAGTTGGTAAAATGGTAGGGCCTTCTCGCCCATGCGGCTGATGAACCTGCTTAGTGCCGCTACTCGCCCCGCGAGCTGCTGAACGCCCTTGAGGTTTTTCGGCTTCTCCATTGTCATGATAGCTTTGATTTTCTTCGGGTTCGCTTCGATCCCTCGTTGAGAGATGAAGTATCCGAGCAGCTGACCTGAGGGGACGCCGAAGGCGCACTTTTCTGGATTGAGCTTGATCCTGTAGCGATCAAGGTTGTCGAACGTCTCGCGGAGATCGTCGATAAGTGTTCTTGCCTCCTTGGTTTTGATGACTATGTCGTCGACATAGACTTGGACGTTGCGACCGATCTGGTCCTTGAGGCAGGCCTACATGCATCGCTGGTACGTGGCACCCGCGTTCTTTAGACCGAAGGGCATTGTGTTGTAGCAGTATACTCCGAATGGTGTGATGAACGCCGTTTTCTCTTGATCTTCGACCTTGAGTCGAATCTGGTTATAGCCTGAGTAGGCGTCGAGGAAGGAGAGTTTCTCGCAACCTGCAGTCGAATCGATGATCTGGTCGATCCGAGGGAGAGGGAAGTGGTTCTTAGGGCAGTGTTTGTTCAGTAACGTGAAGTCTACGCACATCCGCAGGATGTCCGTGTCCTTCTTCGGGACCATCACTGTGTTTGCCAGCCACTCGCTTTCCTTTATTTCCCGGATGAAGTCTGCTGCGAGTAATCTATTGATCTCTTTGCCGATAGCTTCGGCTCGTGGCTCCGACAGTCTTCGGATGGACTGTTTGACTGGCTTGGTGTCTGGGAAGACATTGAGTGCGTGCTCGGCGAATTCCCTGGGAACTCCTGGCATGTCCGCAGGACACCAGGCGAAGATTTCCCAGCGCTCACGGAGGAATTCGACGAGCGCTCTTTCCTATGCGGTGTTGAGGTCGTTGGCGATTAGTGCCGTCTTGGAGGCATCCGTTGGATGGACCTGTACTTTTTTGGTGTTGATGGTGGAGTCGAAAGACATATCAGGTGCGTTCTGCTTGGTGACTAGGGGTAGCCCATTGTCTGTCACTTCGTGGAGCCTTACAAGCTCGTCTTGCATGCCGAAGGACTGGGAGATTTTGTTGAAATCCCTGTCGCATTGGTCCGATCGGGTGAAGCTCCCGTGGACTGTGATGACGCCCCTTGGTCCTGGCATCTTGAGTAGTAGGTATGCGTAATGTGGGACGGCCAGGAATCTTGCGAATGCTACGCGTCCCAGGATGGCGTGGTATTGCGACGGCCAGTCCACCACTTCGAATTCTAGGCGCTCCTGCCGAAAGTTGTCCAGTGCCCCGAAGATGACGTCGAGCCCTATTTTGCCTAGGGGGAAGATGCCCTTCCCTGGGACAATGCCGTGGAACGTTGTGTCTGATTGTTCTAGGCTGCATTGCGGGATCCGCATAGCTGCTAGAGTGCTTGCGAATATTAGGTTGATGCCGCTGCCGCCGTCCATGAACACACGACTCATCTCGAAGCCTCCGATCTGCGCCTCCAGCACCAGGGCAGCGTGACCTGGGCGAGGGATCTGGCAAGGGTGGTCCGCGCGGGTGAATGTGATGCAGGACTCCGATCCGCTGAGGTACTCAGGGATTGCAGGCAGAGTTGTCACGGCCATGTTGATTTGTCTGGTGATTTTCTTCTGCACCCTGTTTGTGGGATGTCCCTTCTGTATCATATTGAGTGCTCCTTTTGGTGGGGGGTAAGCGACCCCGGCGTTGTTTTGCGCTGGTGCGACTGGTTGATGTGGGCCTCCAATAGGCGGCGATGGAGGAGCTCCATGTGCTATTTCGCCTGGCGCAAGTGCGTTTCCGAACGCAGGAATTGGAGCTTGTTGCCTCATCTGTACCATGCTTTCGCTGAGTTTCTGGAACTCGCGGCAGTCCTTGAGCATGTGGCTAGCTTTCTTTTTGCCATCTTGTTTGTCGATGTAGAAGTGGATGGTGCATGGACCCGAAAGTTTGTCGAGTGCTGAAGGTCCGTTGTCGCGGTCGCGGCGTTGCCACGACTGCGTTGGTCGTCGGTCGTCGCGGAAGTTTCCGCTGCGGTATCCTCCGCTGCTGCGGTTGATGTCGTTACGGCGGTCGGCGTAGCCGGCTGCGACCATGTCGGGTCCGTCGCGGTACTCGTAGACGCGCGGTCTCCTCTTGCTGCGGCGTTCGCGTCTTCGGCCGTATTCGTCCTCTTCATCTGATTGCGCCCGCTGGATGCAATCTTCGCCGTCTGCCCAACTGTTGGCGATTTCCATGAGTTGGTCGAGTGTCTTGGACTTTACGCGTCCAAGTTTCTCCTTGAAGTCTGGGCGTTTGACGCCGTCCCTGAAGGCGTCGATGGCCCGCTCTTCGGAGATGTGTGCTGCGGAGTTTTTGGTCGTAGACCAGCGTAGTATGTACGAGCGAATAGATTCACCCGTTCTCTGAGTGCAGGCTCGCAACTCTTCGATTGAGGCGGGCCTTTTGCTGGTGCCTTTGAAATTTCGGATGAAGCTATAAGCGAGCTCCTCCCAGCTTCGGATGGATCCTGATGATAGGCTGCTGAGCCAGACCCGTGCCGCGCCTGTCAGCTGCAGCTGAAGGCATTGCATGGCGGTTTCTTTGTTGCCTCCGTGAAGTTTAACGGATGATAGATGGTCACTGAGCCAGGACTTTGGATCTTGCGTGCCGTTGAACTTCGGAGTATCCGAAGGAAGCTTAAAGTTGCGTGGCATCTGTGTTCGCCGGACGAATCTGCTGAAGCATCGAGCCCCGCAGAGTTCTCCTTCGTCTTCATCCATCTCAGATTCGGATGAGCATGCGCGTTTGGCACGTGCTTTGTCGATCTTGCGTTGTGTAAGCTTGTCCCTGGCGTCATAGTCGTGCTTATGGCGGTGCGAGCTCTTCTTTCTTCGAGGAAGATCGTGTTCTTCTTCATCTTCGGATGAGGGGGTGGGGCTCCGGTCGCGCCTGGCCGGAGCTTTCTTCTTCGGCTCCGTAGGAGCGTCTTCGTGGAGCGCAGCTCCGATTAGTCCTAGTCTGGTGAGTGAGGACCTATGCATGGCCCTTTTCGGGTCCCCCTCCGGAGGTGGGTGGGCCGCAAGATACGCAGTGGCTGCCATGATCGCGGCTTGTGGCGTCTTCGGGGTGATGTTGCCGTCGGCGTCCATATCCATGAACGATGTGTGGAGGGTTCAGGTCACGTCACGCCGCTCCTTCGGGTCCATGTTTTCCACCCGAGAGTGGTGCTTGTTTCCCTGATTTCCGTTTGTGCTGGAGCCGGGTCTCATGGCGGAGAGCGCAGCTCGTCGCGCACTGGATTCAGAGGCTGCTTTCTTGCGTTTGTCGAGCGTCTCCTGCATCTTGACTTGCTTCTTGTGCTCCTCGATGAGGAGGTAGTGGTATGCCATCAGCAGATCACGTGGGGAATCCATTGGTAGGACTATTTCGCCTGCGACGGCGCGGCGTGCTTCGGCCCATCCTTCTTTGCTAAGTTGGATGATGTGGCCCCTGTTTTCCCCGTTTTCGCCGTTTCCGCCGTTTCTGTCCTGCGGGTTGGGGTTGGGCGGCGGGTTAGGCGTTTCCTCGTCGGTTTGGATGATTGCGGCGCACAGATAGCGCCTGCAGATTGGTTGGCTGCTGCCGCAGCTTTCGGATCCGGAACCGTAGGTCCCTTCATCCGAAGGTGGATCGCACAGATCGGAGTTGTTGCTGCTGCTGCTGTAGAACTCATCTGTTGATGGTGACGTGCGTAGCACGGGGTGTGGAGCCCACGAAGCGGGCCTGATGGACGGCACGGGCAACCGCTCAGGGAGGCGGAGGGTACCAGCTTGTCCCACCTGGAAGCAGAAGCTCCCGAACAGAATTTCGAGTCCGTCGCCTACGGGCTCGAAATCCTTCATGGTGGCCGGCGAGTGGGCGGTGAAGTCGAAAGCGCCGAAGAGGAGGTGATTCTCCATCGCCGAGGAGTTGTAGATCGATCGGGTCGGAACCGTCACGACCGCACAATCAGCACCCCCGATTCCCACAGACGGCGCCAATTGACGAGGTTTAATCTCGTCAATGCCCATTGTTATGGACTTGGGTTTTGGAGAAGATGGGGATGCTGGAGATCGTGGCACGGTTAACAGACAAGCAACCAGGGGACACGAGATTTACCCAGGTTCAGGCCCCCGGAGGGAAAACCCTACTCCTGCTTGTCTGCTCTTTGATTACGGCGGAACCGAAAGTTACAGGGTGCGCAGATTCAATCTGGCGTGGAGGCGTGTACGAAAGTATGGATCTGTCCTGCTCGTTGGCCCCTCCTAGCCTTTATATATGAGGAGGCTAGGTCTCAGGTACCGATACGAGTAGGTTACAAGTTGTATTCGAACTCTAGTCTTGCTCTCCAAGGATCCGAAGGCGTCATGGGCCTTGGCCACCCGAAAATCTTCATGGGCCAGCGTATGTCTGCTGTGGGCCTTCCTTGGGCTGGACCAGGTATGCTGAAGTTATGTACCCGTCGGGTATAACCATGTCAGACTCATTTTTCATACACGTGTCATATAGGATGTTTAAAAATGATTTCTGCTCCAGACCATCAGCCGGGAGGGTGACCAATATTGTTGATGTTAAATAGACCCATTTTTTATATACATGTCATATAGGATGTTTAAAAATGATTTATGCTCCAGACCATCAGCCGGGAGGGTGACTAATATTGTTGATGTTAAATAGACCCACAGACATATGCGATTAGGCTGTTATTTGGAAGGAAAAGAAAACTCACTTGCAAAATAGATTATGCTATGTGTGCTAGAAGGAAAGAAACAAGCCGTGGCAACGCACGGGCATTTAACTAGTCATTGTAGATGAAGTGAAGCAGGGCTCTGAATACAGCGGGCTGCATGTCTTGAACCGTTATGCTCTGAATCGAATACTCTGGGCTCTATCTTTGGCCATGTAGTAGAAACTGGCTGCGGTTGGACCACTCTCAGTCTCAGATCGTAGAGTGCCCTCACCTGGGCGTTCTTGGTTTTGAGCTTTAGGAAAGCTCCAATCTAGTCTTTGCTGTCTTCCCCGTGACCGTCGGGGTAGATGTGGAGGCACCAGTTGTAGCCGCCGACGGCGAAGGTGGCCGATTTTATGTAGATGCCCACGCCGATGCCTCTACACAGGCTGTAGCCGTCGATTTTGAACAGGTGCGTGCCCCGCGCGGCTTGCATGGTGCTGGTCGAGCCTGAAATTGTTGGCCTCCGAGATGATGCGGCCATCGCTTTGACTGGAGCAGCGGCGATCAGGCGATTCTGGGGCGGCGCGGGAAGGAAACGGCGGTTGGCGGCGAGGCGAGGTACGGTGGTGGGGTGGCAGCGCGAGGCGATTGGAGAGATTTATGTTTCACACGTCCAAACTTATACGCGCCTGGCTGTTTCCGATTCAAATTCACTTATTTTCGGTTTGAATTGAACACGGTCATACTTACCATCCGACGGTGACCACAACAATTGTTTTTGCAGGCCACGTTATTCAAAAATATGTTTTCATCAAATTGTACACATCGACTAAAATCTAACATGTACAGCTTATGATTGTACTTTTGTTTTTTCTTAAATATAAGAAGGGTGTGACTAACCCGACCTCGGTCTACCATACAACAAGGTCACTCTCACATGTTAGGGTTCCTCTCAGCCGCCGCCGCCGCCTCCTCTCCTGACGTAGCCACAACATCTTCACCTCCTCCATAGATCGGTTCCCCCTCCTTCGGCCGGTCTCGCCGGCATCGGAGGGGTGGGGAACCCGATCTATGAGTGGAGTTTTCAGTAAAAGTAATGTTTTTAAGATTAGATTAGTGTTTTGGTTGCCATCTTCTTAACGGAGATGGCATCGTCTACAATAAGTGATCTTCGGCATATCGTTCGACGACGAGATCTCTTTCCCGCCGTCAATGGTGGTGTTGAAAGATTAAGTTTCTATAGGTACAGTCTTTCGGGTCTTCCTTCACCGGATCGATTTTGGACTTTTTCTCATGGTTGTCGCGAGGAGGATTATCCTCGCAATATTTGTCCCGGCTGCTTCGTCCTCGACAATGGTGATTCGTACTCTCGGTTCGCCAGCGACGTCGATCAGGCTGTTCGGTTAATTTTTCCTGAATACTTGTGTTGGATCTTTTGCCGATGTTGATTGATTACCTTAATGGCTGCGCGCGTGCACGTAGCTTTGGCACTGCGGCTCAAAAAATTATAGGAAAACCTTCATTGGTATTTACAGGTTATGGTTCGATATTTATCAGTGTTTGGCTGCCTTTAGAGAAGTGCGAGATTATGTCTTGGAAGAAGAAAGAGATTGAAGACCTCGAAGATTTCCTAGTTTCTTTTAGATTTTATTTTGTAATCGATGGAGTCAGCTTATGTATCTCTACCATGTACTATTTGCTACTTTGAATATAACGTGGTATTGATTGTAAAAAAAAAGGTCACTCTCACATGTTTGAAATTTCTCGAAATAGGCTTTCGCCCAGCTTTATAAATAAAGCAACCATCCACACGAAGTTGATACATAAAAACAAAAAATGGGGGTACAGCACAAACACCCCAAGAAGCGAGCTAAAACACGGAACAGGAAGACGACAGGTAGCGGGGATCCCATGTGCCGGTAGGGCATAGGATCAGGCGGGAGGCGGAGAGATGCGTCTCGCCTCCTCAAGAAGGTGTCGTAGAATGTCGTCTAGCTTCTCCTTGTCCTGGCGTCTACATAGCGGATACCACTGCTGCAAAAAAGCGAGGAATTTGAAGATCGAATCAGGGGCGCGCCGTAAGAACATCTTTTCTATCACCATTTTATTACATATTGTCCATAGGTTCCATGACAGCGCCGCAAAAACAAGCCAGAAGAGGCGGCGCCTCTTGCCAGGTTCGTTCGCACGAGTCTCCAGAAACTGTCCAAGATCCTGGGCGTCCCAGTCGGGGCCCAGGGCTTCTCGGATAAAGTGCCATAGAAACCGAGCCGCGGGACAGGTGAACATTATGTGCGCTCCCGTTTCCGGGATCAAACATAAGGGACATAACCCATCCCCCGGCCCATGCCGTAAGGCCACCTCTACACCCGAAGGAAGACGATCGCGAAGCAGCTGCCACACGAAAATCTTGGTTTTCAGTGGTAGAGGTGCTTTCCACAGGTGCTTGGTCCAAGGCATGATGGGCCCACTAAAGAGGGTCCTATATGCCGAGCTAACAGAGAAGACCCCTGATGGGGTCAAACTCCAAGAAACCGAGTTCGCCCCTCCTATGAGGGACATAGGCAGGCTGGCACGCAAGGCCTGCCACTCCCCTGTCTCAGCTGGGCCAAAGGACCTCCTAAAAGTAACAGGCCAGGATCCTCCCTGGGTCGCGATCGCCACGGAGATCGCGGGATCTGTGCAGATCGCGAAGAGGTGTGGGTAGGTCATGCTAAGGGAGCGTCTGCCAAGCCAGGGGTCCAGCCAGAAAAGAGTTCCTTCACCATTTCCAATGGTGAAGGACACCCCTCGTCGAATCTCCGGCTTGATGTCCTGTATGGACCGCCAAAATTGCGAGCCGTCTCGGCGGTCACATGCCAGGAGTGGACGTCCCCGGAGGTATTTAGCTTCTATAAGTCGGAGCTAAAGACCTCCCTCCCCTCTCAGGATCCGCCATACCCACTTGAGCATCAGCGCCACATTGAACTGGCGTGACGCTACAATGCCTATACCCCCTAGCTCCTTGGGGGTGCAGAGGTCTGCCCAGACCTTTCCCAAAATAGGTAGATGCCTAGGCGTGAGAATCCTTACACACAGGAATCATAAATCGCACAATATTATACACTAGCCCCAGCCGAAAATCTTGCCTTTGTCGTGTAGTTAGGGCATCTCCGCCGGCACGACCAAAACGGGCGGTCCTAACGGTCTGATTCTGTTAGTTTGGATTTTGGGTCGTGGTCCAGCCTGTCTGGCCAGCTGCGTCCAGCGACGTGACCCATCTGTTCGGGCTTGCCAGAATTTTTATCTCTTTGCACACTTTAGCACAAAATACATAGACAAATATACAATTTGACAAAAAATAATAAACTAGATTAGATAATCAAATTAGAATAGTGCTTACATACGAATAGTTCACACTCACATGGTTCGATAAAAACAACCAAACGTCATTCAAATACAAAAAACAAATAAAAGATTAACCGATTTGGTTTTCTATATATGCTCAATCAAATCTAGTTAAAGCCAATCATAAGTGTGCGTGTGACCAAGTTTTAAAAACAGACCGTGGGTAGGTCATGCTAAGGGAGCGTCTGCCAAGCCAGGGGTCCAGCCAGAAAAGAGTTCCTTCACCATTTCAATGGTGAAGGACACCCCTCGTCGAATCTCCGGCTTGATGTCCTGTATGGACCGCCAAAATTGCGAGCCGTCTCGACGGTCACATGCCAGGAGTGGACGTCCCCGGAGGTATTTAGCTTCTATAAGTCGGAGCCAAAGACCTCCCTCCCCTCTCAGGATCCGCCATACCCACTTGAGCATCAGCGCCACATTGAACTGACGTGACGCTACAATGCCTATACCCCCTAGCTCCTTGGGGTGCAGAGGTCTGCCCAGACCTTTCCCAAAATAGGTAGACGCCTAGGCATGAGAATCCTTACACACAGGAATCATAAATTGCACAATATTATACACTAGCCCCGGCCGAAAATCTTGCCTTTGTCGTGTAGTTAGGGCATCTCCGCCGGCACGACCAAAACGGGCGGTCCTAACGGTCTGATTCTGTTAGTTTGGATTTTGGGTCGTGGTCCAGCCTGTCTGGCCAGCTGTGTCCAGCGACGTGACCCATCTGTTCGGGCTTGCCAGAATTTTTATCTCTTTGCACAATTTAGCACAAAATACATAGACAAATGTACAATTTGACAAAAAATAATAACTAGATTAGATAATCAAATTAGAATAGTGCTTACATACGAATGTTCACACTCACATGGTTCAATAAAAACAACCAAACGTCATTCAAATACAAAAAACAAATAAAAGATTAACCGATTTGGTTTTCTATATATGCTCAATCAAATCTAGTTAAAGCCAATCATAAGTGTGCTTGTGACCAAGTTTTAAAAACAGACCGGTTCACTGGTTAAATCAGAAAAACACGGAACCCAGGGCCTCAAAGGTTTTTTAAACGCACTGGACCAGCCAGTTAACAAACCAGGAAAAACCAGCCAAAATGCGGTCGAACCAATGGTTTAGTGGGAAACCCGTGGCCAGTCCGACCAATAGAAAACCACCAACAGAGGTTGGGATTCCATCCCGAAACCTCCCAGCTCACGCCAACGAAGGTTTTCATGGGAAAGCCAACTGGGCTGACCAATGTTTGTGTCAAAATACTTCACATATATTCTGCTGACCAATGTTTGTGTCAAAATACTTCACGTATATTCTAAATAGGTTTCTTTTTCTAACAGAATAGTACTTTTCCCTCCATATTTTTTCCTTAATAAACTAGCACTGAACCGGTTTGAACCGGTGGTCCAACCAATAAACCTGAACCAAGGACCTCACAGATTCGGTCGCCGGTCCGATTTTTTAAACTATGCCTGTGACGCAAATTTTCATGCACTTGCATTAAATCTTTCCAAGACGCTAGATCCGGTTCTGGCTCAACCAACTGACCCTGAAAATCACAGTCTTACCCAAGATGCTATCAACATGCTAGTCCTCGACGATCAAGTTGTGCATGATCACACAAGTAGTCATCATATCCTATATCCTCTCTGTGCTCCAGGTTATAGCAGGGTATTGAACAATAGCCCATCTTGACTGAAACACACCAAATGCTCGCTGCACATTCTTCCTAGTGGCCTCTTGCTCTTTCGCAAACCTCTTGCATTTCTCATCTCTAGGGTTACGGATTATCTTCACAAGGGTGTACCAGGAGGGGTAGATTTTGTCAGCTAGATAGTAACCCATTTCATAAGAATTGCCATTGATATCATAATAATCCTGTGGGGGCATTGCCTTCTGCCAGCCTATCAAACACTGGAAACCGCTGCAGCACATCAATGTCATTGTTCGATCTAGCCATGCCAAAAAAGGAGTGCCAAATCCAGAGTACAATAACAACCTAAGATGGAGGTTAATTGCCAACTGGTAACTATGATGATTAAGTAATGATATGCATTTTATAAGATCCCCGAAGTGAATTCCCCATTTTGTAAGTGAGTTGCACTTAAGTGGTTTCTTTAAGATTTGATTATTCGTTAAGTTTACTACATCGCGATGATCAAAACCTCTCCCGTATGTATGAATCTGGCACCATTTGATGTTTTAAATATGCAGTTCGGTTTTTAGTGAATCTGTTCGGCGCTAACAATTCTCGTACTGCAAACGTGGCTTGATGTGTACTGCAAACCATGTTTGTAGTACGTGGGTTTGTGATATTTGCTGGATATGCTCTTAGGACGAGCTATACTGTGATCCCACAGAACATCCCTTGAGACCAAGTACTCTATTCTTAACCCGTGTGCACGCCAACAATCCCCGCGGATCTAATACATATTATCACTCCTAGTCGCGGGAAAAATAAAAAGAGCTCTACTTCCGGATTTAGGTGTTTTATAAGATTTAATGCAATGGGCCAACTTCTGTTGGGCCAAACAACTCGCAAGTGGCACTTGCATCGACTACTCCATAGGAAAACTCTAGAATTATAATGCAAAACTCACACTTCGAAGGCATTGGATAAACTTTAGTAACGACTTGATCTGTTTTGGGTTTGGTCATGTTTGTATGACCTAAACTAACATATAAAAAGAGTAAAGTCACATTGAATCAACACTTTCCATAGAAAGCTAGGGGTAGACATCCTCCTAGTGGCTGCTTGTAAGCAACCTGCTTACATGCCCCTCCCTGATCAAATGTCTCTCTGCTGAGATATTTCCTTGTGGATATGCACGGCTGGTTGGGTATTATCCTGGATTGATATTTATTTTTGTGTTGCCAAGTGTAACTTGCCCCTGATGCCTATGTTGTATTAAGTATGAGGCAATATTCTGAGATAAGAACATATTCTATGGAGAGACCTGATTATTGGCTCAACACGTCGAGCTCGTTGGGGAACCCCAAGAGGAAGGTATGATGAGCACAACATCAAATTTTCCCTCAATTATGAAACCAAGGTTATCGAACCAATAGGAACAAGGAAACACCTCCAAGGTGTTATTTCCAACTTGGAATCCTGCACAACACAACCACAGAACTTTGTCCCCAACTTACAGTGAGGTTGTCAATCTCACCGGCGGGCGGCAACGGCGGCGGCGGCGAGCCTCTCCACGGGCACGGCGGGCGGCAACGGCGGCGGCGGCGAGCCTCTCCACGGGCGCGGCGAGGGGCAACGGCGCGGGCGACGGCGGCGCGGTACGTCTCTGCTGGGGAAGAAGGTGAATCGCGGGCTCTCCGGGTCGTGGCTCGATCCGGGGTGGGGGTGGGGGTATTTATACCCCCCACCTTTAGCCCCGGTTTGTCCCGGTTTGTATTACAAACCAGGGCTAAAGGTGTTTTCGGCTTGCCACTATTCTCGCTCGCCATACCCCTTTAGCCCCGATTTGAAATACAAATCGGGACTAAAGGGTGACCTTTAGTCCCGGTTTGTATTATAAACCGGGCTTAAAGGGGGTTTTTGGCGCCAAAAAGAAAAATGGTTTATAGTTTTCAGAAAATTATGTATTATATATGAAAATTTTCAGAAAAAGAAGATCTATAATTTAAATCTATTATCATACTCTATTATACAACTTAAATGAAATGATCTATTGTTTAACAAGTATTATATTTAGTATAAATGTTGGAAATATATAGTTTATTATTTAAAAATAGAAAAATACATATAATATACCAAAATATTCACAAAAAATAATATACTCATTAAAAATATAATATTTAATATTAAAACTAGTAACTGGGACTAAAAGATATTTCGGGGGCCTTTAGTCCCGGTTGAAGCCACTAACTGGGACTAGATATTTCCCGCAATTTCCCTCGCTTCCCGCCATTTCGCCCGCTTCCCGCCATTTCCCCCCGCTTCCCGCCATTTCCCTCTATATCTAGGCCAACCGCCATGGCCATCCACACATCCACACCTTCTCTCTCACAAAGAAATGGACACCGCTTACCGGGCCTTTCTGACGGTCGAGGAGACCGAGGCGTTGTGTGCCTCCAGCTACCCATGCCCGCGGGGTACCGGCTGCCCGCCGGCTGGATGCTGACCGCTGGAAGGGTTCCTGTTCCTCCTGTGCCTCAAGCTTCAACCCGCCAGGTGGCCATCACGAACCACTTCTACCTCGAGCTCACGTCGGAGCAGCGGATGGATCCCCATTGGGATCCCGACAACCTCGACACGTGGAATGCCTTCTTCGCAAACCGGCAGGAAAGGGAGCTCTCCAGGTATGAGGGTGACGGCCCGCCCCCAGTGAACCACAACGAGGCCGGTCGCCGCCTATGGTGGGCGAACCGGACTATCGCCAGCGTGATGCACTACATCGTCATGGGAGACCATCCTCGCCTGAGGTACCCGCACTTTCACCAGCCGCATAGCAACAAGAATGGTGGTGGTGGTGAAGACCGAGGGCGTACCGGGGTCGTCATCCGGGAGCCCCCTCTCCCGCGCGTCGTGAATCTGAGGCTAGAGTGGCAGGTGCCCCCTCCCCCGTCCCCCCGTGCACAAGCCGGGGAAGGGTTGAGGATCCAGCCGCGTGCTACGAGCGGCGACAATGATGATGACGATTCTGAAGACGGTCCTGAAGCTATGTACTACAGGGCTAGATATGATTATGACTAATTTTTACGCTTTAATATTAATAAATATCTTTGTTGTTGGCCACATCAAATTGCAATACTATCTATTGAGATCGAGACAGTTAATATCCATATATATAAGCAGATCATTAACAATAAAGGTTTAATAATATTGTACATCACCAACATCCACACATCTCTATTGTTAGGGTTTTCTTCTAATCCGTAACCATGGAGCATCTTCCTTACTTAACGGGATGCTTGGGTCATCCTTCACAGTGAAGGGCGGAATTTCATGAAACTTATCATAATCTTCTAACATGACTATCTTATCCTCCACCCCCACGATGTTTCTTTTTCCTGAAAGAACTATGTGGCGCTTTGACTCATTGATGCGCTCGACGATCGACGTAGAGCTTGTTGGGAACCCCAAGAGGAAGGTATGATGAGCACATCAGCAAGTTTTCCCTCAGTTATGAAACCAAGGTTTAATCGAACCAGTAGGAGCAAGGAAACACCCCAAAGGTGTTACTAGCTGAGCTTTGGCAGGGCGCACTACCGGTGCTAGTAGCAACGTGGAGACCTGCACAACACAACCACAGAAATTTGTCCCCAACTTGCGATGAGGTTGTCAATCTCACAGTATTTTGAGGAAAACAAAGGATTAAACGTATCGAATGGAAAGAAGTAAAAGTTTACAGAAAGTAAACACAAAGCAGTAAAAGATTGTAGATTGTATGTAAAGAAGAAGGACCGGGATCCATAATTCACTAGAGGTGGCTCTCCTTAGATAGATAACATGCTGGGTGAACAAATTACAGCGGGGCAATTGACAAACACCGAGAAAGCAATACATGCATATACTAATCATCTTGACTCCTTTGAGACTTGATTGGGCATTACAACATAATACATAGACCGCCATCCAACTGCATCTATGACTAATAATCCACCTTCAGGTTATCATCCGAACCCCCTCCAGTATTAAGTTGCAAGCAACAGATTATTGCTTTACGAACTGCGTGTAAAGTAAACAATACGATTGTTCTATGAACAAAAGATCGTTGTTTTCTCCCTAGTAGCAACAGCACATCTAGTACCTTAGAGATTTCTGTCACTTTCCCAGATTACCAGAGGCATGAACCCACTATCGAGCATAAATACCAACTCTTGGAGTTGCTAGCATCTACTTGGCCAAGATAGCTAATAACAACGGAAAGCATGCAAGATCTCAAATAACAAAGACATGATAGAATCAATAATCAATCTGAAATAGCATCTCAATATCCATCGGATCCCCGCAAACACAACATGTATGGATTACAAATAGATGATCTTGATCATGAACGGAGCTCACAAGATCTAAACATGAAAGCACAAAGGAGGAGAAACCAGCCATCTAGCTACTACATGGATCCGTAGTCCAAGGATGAACTACTCACGCATCACACCGGAGGCTTGCATGGTGATGAAGAAGGCCTCCAGGGTGAATTCCCCTCTCCGGAAGGGTGCCGGGAAGAGCTTCAGATCCCTCCCGATCTAGGGATGGAGATGACGGCAGCTACAGACTCTTTCGTGGATTTTTGATCGGGTACCTAGGGTTTTCGTCCTGAGGGCAACTTATAGGCGGAAGGAGAGGCCGAGCGGGTGCTGGGGTCGGCCAGACCACCCCGTGGCGCGGGTCAGGCCTGGCCACGCGGCCAGGTGGTGTGGCCGGCCCCCAGCCCTTCTCTGTCTCGTATTATGGCACTTGATCCCTTCCGGAAAAATAGGCACTTTGGCTTTTGTCCCGTCCAATTCCGAGAATATTCATTTTCTGACTTTCCTGGAACCAAAAACAACAGAAAACAGGCAGCTGGCACTGTGGCTCTTGTTAATAGGTTAGTCCAAGAAATCATAATAAAAGTACTCCAAAGTTGGAACAAAACACAAGAAAGTGGATAAAACCAAGCATGGAACATCAAAAATTATAGATACATTTGCAATGTATCAACATCCCCAAGCTTAACTCCTGCTCGTCCTCGAGTAGGTAAGTGATAAAAAGAATAATTTTTGAGGTGACATGCACCATCAAAGACTTGATCAAAGTATTTGCAAAACATTCAAAGCTGGGATCATAGTACTTCAATCATAACATGAAAGACAAAGTTCTAGCAATTAGCAAAGAAACTATGATGCAACATGAAAAGGCACAAACAAAAGATTCATGAATAACATGCTTTGCAAGACGTTTGTTTGTTTCACATAAAGAAAACATAGCATAATAGTATCCAGCTTGTCCCTCAATAGAGTAGCAAATATAAATGCATGGGACACCTTCAAAGTTCATAAGAGTGACTAGATACAATAGTTTCAAAAAAAGCAATAACAAGTTATGCATCAATCAACTAGTCTTGGGACAATGCACATAGAACTAAGAATGGCCACTATGCTCTCAAAGTAGTGCATAAAGATAGAAGGTGGAGACTCAATATAAAGGTGGAAGAAAGGCCTTTGTAAAAGGAAGTAGGGATTCAAGTCTCATAAAGAGCTTCCAAAAATTATGGTACTTATAGCTTTCAGCTCTCATTGCCCCTATCATAAGCATCTTGAAGGTGATTAAGGTTAAAGTGACACAACTAAGAGGATATGCTTGACAAGTTATAAACTGAAATCTCATGCCCCTTACTTACGAAGACCGATCCTCATGCTACTCAACTTCAGTCACGAGTAAGCTCTTATCATTGTAAATATATGTGTATCATTAAGAACCGCCAACGGGGTACCCCTTGCACATGATACGGGAGCTTTCCCATAATCAAAATGACAAGGCAAGCAGACAATGAGCATCTCAGCGATCTTTTTATTTGCTATTTGCATAGGTTTTATTGAGGATGCTTCATAGAGTGCTCATTATGGTGATGCTGCAAGTTTCCACCATGATTAGGCATGGCTTAGGCTAGCGGCCCAGGCGTTTCTCTAACACACATACAAACTCCATGATCATACAAGTTCCACATTTATTTCACACCGCCGGGATCCGTAAGCAAAAGAACATAATATCAACGGGATACAAAGTACAAGTGCAATGTTGAAAGCGTTCCCCATGAAACATGGTTCTGCTAATTTCAACTTATAAAGCGCAAGCATATACGCAACAAAGAAGGACCCAATGGTTCAAGTTTATTAGAGGCAAAAAGGTAAAGTGTGCCATCAAGTTCGTGAGAGCTTTAATCACTAGTTTTCTCATAACAAGTGAAAGGTACACAAAAGCATGAATATACTTGGAATAGCATAAGCTAGTAGGTAGGTATGGTGGACTCTTTGAAATAACTTGGTTTAGGGAGTTGGATGCATGAGTGGAACTCATACTTTGTGGTGGAGGCTAGCAAAAGACTAGGAGCGACAAACTAAGAGAGCAATAATGGCCATAATCATGCAGAGCGACAAAACATCATTGATCAAAGCATAAACTGATACTACAAGTTGAAAACTAAAGGATCATAAAGGCTATGGTGACTTGAGATAGTCATAACATGGTGTGAGCATGCGCCAAGTCAACCCAAATAAAGCATCAAAGGAGAATACCACTATACTATGCTTTAATATGCTAAAACAACGCATGATTCATCCAAGGCACATTAAGCAATCTCAATTGTTTATAACAAGTCATGCTACAACAAAGAATACTAAGCATAAGGCCAAAACAATATCAAGCATGGCATGACAAAGCATAGGCTACAGTCAAAAACGAGCTCTTTTTACCACAGAAGTATGAACTTTCCTACTCTTTTCCAAACCAAACCAAACTATTTACAAACCAAAGTATGAAAGAGGGGGTCCAACCAATTTATTCAGAAAACTAAGCAAACCAAGCAAACTAAAAACAAAATGAAAACGAAAAAGAAGACGCTCCAAGAAAAACACAATTGTGCATGAAACAATAAAAATGAAGCGTTTGGAAGAAACCTCGGATTTTTATTGATGAAGAAGGGGATGCCTTGGGCATCCCCAAGATTTGACGCTTGTACTTCTTGGATATTTCTTGGGGTGACACGCGTGGCATCCCCAAGCTTGAGCTTTAGTCCATCCTTCATCTCGTTACTTATTTCTTCCATACACTTGAAATTTTTTCCTTCATACAAAACTTCACACAATCTCATTAGCAACATTAGTGCACTTAAGATAAATAAGTCTCAAGGTTTAGTTGTAACACAAAATAAACTTCCATTAGAACACTAGCTACTGTAGAACTTCCCTCAAAAAGCTCAATTCCCCAAAAGAACTCAAGAAGGAACCAACAAGAGGCAAATGCAGAAAATGGCAGAAATCTGTCAAAACAGACCAGCAGGTAAAGACGAATTTTTTCGAAGACCTTCTGTTGCTCAAATCAAAAAGTGTTGAACTAACAAAAGTTAGATAACAACCTTTAGCAGAAGCAAAAAAAATTACATCTCAATCCTACGTACATAACTCTCTCAAGAATTTTTACGGTGAAGCACAAAAATCTGTCTCGGGACAGCAACTTTCTCAATCATTACTTCACTCTCATTAGAGGTTACTCTTGGCACAAAAAGCAAATAAAAAGGATAAGGAGAGGTTATTACTGAGGTAATAACTTCCAAGACTCATCTAAAACTCTTGGGTTATGTCCCAACAAGTACTTTTCTTTAACGCCTTTAAGTTAGGCATAAGAAGCAAAGAAAGAATCAAGTGTTCTCAAATGAAGAAGCATTAAGACCAAATTTTGTTTTCATAGGAGAAGCAAAAGAAATCTTTTCTCTCTTTTTAGGTAAGTGTTCTATACCTTTCTTGAGTGGGAGTTGATATTTAATGGTGCCTTCCTTCATATCAATGATGGCACCAACAGTTCTAAGAAAAGGTCTTCCCAAAGTAATAGGACAAGAAGCATTGTATTCAACATCCAAAACATAGAAGTCAACGGGGACATAGGAATCATTAACCATAATAAGAACATCATTAAGACTCCCCATGAGTTTCTTTTTAGCATTAGCATCAAGTGGGACATTCAAATAGCAATCTTCAAGCGGAGGCAAATCAAGCATATCATAAATCCTCCTAGGCATAATAGAAACACTACTATCAAGATCACACAAAGCTTTGAAATCAAAGTCATTCACTTTCATATTAATTATGGGTTCCCAACCATCTTCTTGCTTAATAGGAATAGAAGCTTTATGTTTCATCTTTTCTTCCTTAATATTTATGAGACCATCAGTAATATGTTTTGTAAAAGCCATGTTCATAGCACTAGCATTAGGACTTTTAGCAAGCTTTTGTAGGAACTTAATAACTTCAGAGATATTGCAACCATCAAGATCAAAATCAACTTTATCATCTAAAGTAGTAGAACTATTACTAGCCTCAACACTAGTGGTGGTGATAGTAGAAACACTAATGTTTCTAGCAATTTCATCTTCTCTTTCCCACTTAGCATGTAATTCAGCTAATAGTCTAACATTTTCATCAATTCTTACTTGTATGGCATTAGTAGCTACAAAGGGATTGTCATTAGTTTCAGGTTTAGCAGCCATTTTATTCAAAGAAGATTGACCTTCAGCCAAAGGTGCTATATTTCTTTCAGCATTAGAGACTTTTTCCTTAATAGTTTTATTGAAAGCAGTTTGTTTACTAATAAACTCTTTAAGCATAACTTCAAGTTCAGAGGGAGCACTCTTATTATTGTTGTAAGAATTTCCATAAGCATTACCATTGTTGGGAGGGTACGGTTTATAATTGTTGTTACCAAAATTGTTCCTATAAGCATTGTTGCCAAAGTTGTTATTTCTTATGAAGTTCACATCAACTTGCTCTTCTTGAGCAACCAAAGAGGCTAAAGGAACATTATTTGGATCAATATGGGCTTTCCCATTAACAAGCATAGACATAATAATATCGATCTTATCACTCAAGGAGGAGGTTTCCTCAACAGAATTTACCTTCTTACCTTGTGGAGCTCTCTCAGTATGCCATTCAGAATAATTAACCATCATATTATCCAATAGTTTTGTTGCAGCACCCAAAGTGATGGTCATAAAGGTACCTCCAGCAGCTGAATCCAATAGGTTCCTTGAAGAATAGTTCAATCCTGCATAAAAAGTTTGGATGATCATCCAAGCAGTCAGTCCATGAGTGGGACAATTCTTTACCAAAGATTTCATTCTTTCCCAAGCTTGAGCAACATGCTCATTATCAAGTTGTTTAAACTTCATTATTTCACTTCTCATGGATATAATCTTAGCAGGAGGATAGTATTTTCCAATAAAAGCATCTTTGCAGTTAGTCCAAGAATCAATACTATTCCTAGTTAAGGAATTCAACCATTCTTTAGCTTTTCCTCTCAAAGAGAAAGGAAACAATTTCAGCTTAATAATATCACCATCTATATCCCTATGCTTTTGCATCTCACAAAGTTCAACAAAGTTATTTAGATGGGAAGCAGCATCTTCATTACCAATACCAGAAAAATTGTTCTCTCATAACAAGATTGAGCAAAGCAGGTTTTATCTCAAAGAAAGTATTTTCAGCCACAGGTGGAGCAATAGGTGTGCTCATAAAATCATTGTTGTTGGTGCTAGTGAAGTCACACAACTTAGTGTTTTCAAGAGTAGTCATTTTTTTGGGTTTTCAAATAAGAAAGCAAACACGTAAAACTAATTTTTTTTGTGTTTTCGAAGAACCAAACAAGCAAACAAAGCAAAAAGAAAACTAAGCAAAACAAAAACAATAAAGTAAAGAGACTGGTTATGAGGGACTACCCTTGTGAAGATGTCCTTGACTCCCCGGCAACAGCGCCAGAAAATAGCTTGATGCGCTCGACGATCTACGTAGAGCTCGTTGGGAACCCCAAGAGGAAGGTATGATGAGCACATCAGCAAGTTTTCCCTCAGTTATGAAACCAAGGTTTAATCGAACCAGTAGGATCAAGGAAACACCCCGAAGGTGATGAAGAAGGCCTCTAGGGTGAATTCCCCTCTCCGGCAGGGTGCCGGGAAGAGCTTCAGATCCCTCCCGATCTAGGGATGGAGATGACGGCGGCTACAGACTCTTTCGTGGATTTTTGATCGGGTCCTTAGGGTTTTCGTCCCGAGGGTAATAAATAGGCGGAAGGAGAGGCCGAGGGGGTGCCGGGAGCGGCCACACCACCCCCTGGCGCGGGCCAGGCCTGGCCGCGTGGCCAGGTGGTGTGGTGGCTCCCTGGCCCTTCTCCGTCTCGTATTCTGGCACTTGATCCCTTCCGGAAAAATAGGCACTTTGGCTTTTGTCCCGTCCAATTCCAAGAATATTCATTTTCTGACTTTCTGGAACCAAAAACAGCAGAAAACAGGCAGCTGGCACTGTGGCTCTTGTTAATAGGTTAGTCCAAGAAATCATATGAAAAGTACTCCAAAGTTGGAACAAAACACAAGAAAGTGGATAAAACCAAGCATGGAACATCAAAAATTATAGATACATTTGCAATGTATCACTCATCGTATGCTGTATTCTTTTGCTTATCTTTCCTTTTTCTCAGTTTGGTAGACATGTTCTTCACATAAAAAACCTGAGCCACATCATTGGCTAGGACAAATAGTTCATCTCTATACGCAAGGTTGTTGAGATCCACTATTGTCATTCCGTATTTCTTGTCTACCTCAACCCCGCCTCCTGTCAGCTTGACCCATTTGCACTGAAACAAAGGGACCTTAAAATAAGGTCTGATGCGCTCGACGATCTACATAGAGCTTGTTGGGAACCCCAAGAGGAAGCTATGATGAGCACATTAGCAAGTTTTCCCTCGGTTATGAAACCAAGGTTTAATCGAACCAATAGGAGCAAGAAAACACCCCAAAGGTGTTACTAGCTGAGCTTTGGCAGGGCGCACTACCGGTGCTAGTAGCAACGTGGAGACCTGCACAACACAACCACAGAACTTTGTCCCCAACTTGCGATGAGGTTGTCAATCTCACCGTGTCTTGCGGAAAACAAAGGATTAAACGTATCGAATGGAAAGAAGTAAAAGTTTGCAGAAAGTAAACACAAAGCAGTAAAAGATTGTAGATTGTATGTAAAGAAGAAGGACCGGGATCCATAGTTCACTAGAGGTGGCTCTCCTTAGATAGATAACATGCTGGGTGAACAAATTACAGCGGGGCAATTGACAAACACCGAGAAAGCAATACATGCATATACTAATCATCTTGACTCCTTTGAGACTTGATTGGGCATTACAACATAATACATAGACCGCCATCCAACTGCATCTATGACTAATAATCCACCTTTAGGTTATCATCCGAACCCCCTCCAGTATTAAGTTGCAAGCAACAGATTATTGCTTTACGAACTGCGTGTAAAGTAAACAATACGATTGTTCTATGAACAAAAGATCGTTGTTTTCTCCCTAGTAGCAACAGCACATCTAGTACCTTAGAGATTTCTGTCACTTCCCCAGATTACCAGAGGCATGAATCCACTATCGAGCATAAATACCAACTCTTGGAGTTGCTAGCATCTACTTGGCCAAGATAGCTACTAACAACAGAAAGCATGCAAGATCTCAAATAACAAAGACATGATAGAATCAATAATCAATCTGAAATAGCATCTCAATATCCATCGGATCCCCGCAAACACAACATGTATGGATTACAAATAGATGATCTTGATCATGAACGGAGCTCACAAGATCTAAACATGAAAGCACAAAGGAGGAGAAACCAGCCATCTAGCTACTACATGGATCCGTAGTCTAAGGATGAACTACTCACGCATCACACCGGAGGCTTGCATGGTGATGAAGAAGGCCTCCAGGGTGAATTCCCCTCTCCGGCAGGGTGCCGGGAAGAGCTTCAGATCCCTCCCAATCTAGGGATGGAGATGACGGCGGCTACAGACTCTTTCGTGGATTTTTGATTGAGTACCTAGGGTTTTCGTCTCGAGGGCAACTTATAGGCGGAAGGAGAGGCTGAGGGGGTGCTAGGGTCGGCCAGACCACCCCCTGGCGCCGGCCAGGCCTGGCCGTGTGGCCAGGTGGTGTGGCCGGCCCCCAGCCCTTCTCCGTCTCGTATTCTGGCACTTGATCCCTTCCGGAAAAATAGGCACTTTGGCTTTTGTCCCGTCCAATTCCGAAAATATTCATTTTCTGACTTTCCTGGAACCAAAAACAGTAGAAAACAGGCAGCTGGCACTGTGGCTCTTGTTAATAGGTTAGTCCAAGAAATCATAATAAAAGTACTCCAAAGTTGGAACAAAACACAAGAAAGTGGATAAAACCAAGCATGGAACATCAAAAATTATAGATACATTAGCAATGTATCAAGGTCCATAGTCAAGTTCCCATATCTCCTCTATGTAACCAAAATATGTATCCTTTTGCCCATTCTCGTCAGTTGCATCAAATCAGACACCACTGTTTTGGTTGGTGCTCTTTTTATCTTGGGCGATCGTGTAAAATGTATTCCCATTTATCTCGTACCCTTGGAAAGTCAATATAGTCGAAGATGGTGACCTAGCCAACAAGTACAACTGCTCTCCAACATTTATGTCATTCATGAGATGTGTCTGCAACTAACCGCCGAAAGTCCCCATATGTTCATCTCTAATCCAGGAGCCAGGCTTCCCCGGGTTGTTGGAGTGTACAATATTCTTGTGTTCCTCGATATACGGAGCCACCAAGGTGGAACTTTGAAGAACTGTGTAGTGTGCTTTAGTGAGAGAATGTTCGTACATACATATCCTTGCTTTCTTTCCTAGCGTGCCTTTTCCACTAAGTCTACCCTCATGCCGTGATTCAGGAACATCGATGGGCTTAAGGTCAGGAATAGAGTCAACACAAAACTTAGTGACCTCCTCTATTCCATATCCCTTTGAGATGCTTACTTCTGGCCTAGCACGGTTATGAACATATTTCTTTAAGACTCCCATGAACCTCTCAAAGGGGAACATATTGTGTAGAAATATAGGACCAAGAATGTTAATCTCTTCGACTAGGTGAACTAGGAGGTGCATCATAATATTGAAGAAGGATGGTGGGAACACCAATTCGAAGATGACAAGACATTGGACCACATCTTTCTGTAACCTTGGTAGACTATCTAGACTGATTACCTTCTAAGAAATTGCATTGAGAAACGCATAGAGCTTCACAATGGGTACTCGAACATTTTCCGTCAGGAGTCCCCTCAATGCAATCAGAAGCAGGTGTGTCATAAGCATGTGGCAGTCATGAGACTTTAGGTTTTGAAATTTTTCTCTACCATATTTATTATTCCCTTTATGTTCGACAAGAAACCAGACGGGACCTTGATACTGTAAAGGACTTCAAAAAAGATTTCCTTCTCTTCTTTGCTAAGAGCGTAGCTAGCAGTACCTTCAAACAGCTCTGGATGCATGCCGTCTCGATCTTTCATACGTTGTTGGTCCTGCCGTGCTTCCAGTGTATCTTTATTCTTCCCATACATGCCCAAGAAGCCTAGCAGCGTCACGCAAAGATTCTTCGTCAGGTGCATCACGTCAATTGCAGAGCGGACCTCTAGGACTTTCCAATAGGGTAGCTCCCAAAATATAGATTTCTTTTTCCACATGGGTGCGTGTCCGACATCGTCCTTCGGAACAGATTGTCTACCAGGACCCTTTCCAAAGATTACTTTTAAATCCTTCACCATATCAAATACGTCATCACAAGTACGGCGGATAGGCTTACACCGGCTGTCTGCTTCACCATTGAAATGCTTACCTTTCTTTCTTAGGGGGTGTGTGGGCAGAAGAAAACGACGATTCCCCGGGTACACATTCTTCTTACATTTATCCAAATATATACTTTCAGTCTCATTTAAACAGTGTGTGCATGCATTGTATCCCTTGTTTGTCTGTCCTAAAATGTTACTAAGAGCAGGCCAATCATTGATTGTTATGGACAACAACGCTCGTAGGTCAAATTCCTCCTGCTTGTTCTCATCCCATACACGTACACCTTCTCCGTGCCACAACTGTAAGAGTTCTTCAACTAATGGCCTTAGGTACACATCAATGTCATTGCCGGGTTGCTTCGGGCCTTGGATGAGAACTGGCATCATAATGAACTTCCGCTTCATGCACAACCAAGGAGGAAGGTTATAGATACACAGAGTAACAAGCCAAGTGTTATGATTGCAACTCTGCTCCCCAAAAGGATTCATGCCATCTGTACTTAGACCAAACCATAAGTTCCTCGCGTCACCTGCAAAGTCTGGGAACTCTCTCTCGATTTTTCTCCACTACGACCCATCAACGGGGTGTCTCAACATCTCGTCTTTCTTACGGTCTTCCATGTGCCATCGCAACAACTTGGCATGCTCTTTGTTCCTGAACAAGCGTTTCAACCGTGGTATTATAGGAGCATACCACATCACCTTGGCAGGAACCCTCTTCATGCGGCGCTCGCCCTCAACATCACCAGGGTCATCTCGTCTTATCTTATACCGCAATGCAGTGCATACTGGGCATGCATCCAAATTCTCCTCTCCGCGGTAGAGGATGTAGTCATTAATGCATGCATGTATCTTCTGCACCTCTAATCCTAGAGGGCAGACAACCTTCTTTGCTTCGTAGGTACTAGCGGGCAGTTCGTTATCCTTTGGAAGAAACTTCTTCATTATTTTCAGCAACTTTTCAAATCCTTTGTCAGTCACACTGTTCTCTGCCTTCCATTTTGCAGCAATTCCAGTGTGTTACCCAGTTTTTTGTGCCCATCTTCACAATTTGGGTACAACAATTTGTTGTGATCCTCTAGCATCTTCTTGAACTTCAACCTCTCCCTTTCAGGTACACATTCTTCTTGGGCATCAGCAATGGCCCGACTAAGATCATCATCGGGCAGATCTGATGCCTGTTCTTCATCTTCTTCTTCATCATTGTCTTCCATTGTAGTACCATCGTATTCAGGGGACATAGTAGGGTAGTCGTTATCATTCTCTTCGTCTTCGTTGTCTTCCATCATAACCCCTCTTTCTCCGTGCTTGGTCCAACAATTATAGCCGGTCATGAAACCGAACCGAAACAGTTGGCTGTGAAGGACTCTTGAGGAAGAGTATTCCTTATGATTCCGACAGACACCACATGGACAAGACATAAAACCATTCCGCTTGTTTGCCTCGGCCACAAGGAGAAAAGAATGCACGCCTTTAATGAATTCGCTAGAGAGTCGGTCAGCGTACATCCATTGCCGGCTCATTTGCATTATATAATTAAGTACATCAAACAAAATCATGATGATAAAATTAGTACTGGTCTAAAAAACAAAATTAAAGCCAACAACCGGGACTAAAGATATGATGAACCTTTAGTCTCGGTTGGAGGCACCAACCGGGACTAAATGTGGATGTGGCGACAACATGTCGACACTATATCCTCAGTGGGCAGCACTAAGCCAGTAAATGATGACACTATTTTGGGTGTGTGGCAGCACTATACCAGGGGTGACTGTGTCGATATTATGTCTTTAGTGCCCGACACTATGTTGTGTTGCTTAATCTATAAATAGGTATGCATTCTTGTGAAGAACTCCAAGATGGTGTGCGAGACCAGGGACACCAGTACGGCGGAGCTTCTCGAAGATGTCTTAGGACCTCGTCCTTAGACATCTTCGAGGAGCTTGACGTAGAGGCACTCCCTAATATGTGAAATTAGTTAGCTCCACTAGCATACTGATCTAGCTAGAGAAGATATAAACTGAAAGATGGTGTGCGAGAGCAGGGACACCACTACGGCAGAGCTTCTCGAAGATGTCTTAGGATCCCGTCCTGAGACATCTTTGAGGAGCTCGCCATAGAGGCACTCCCTAATTTAATTTGGTAGCTCCCTGGCGTGTTCATGTTTTTGGTTTGCTTAAACGGTCGATGATTAAAATGCTAGGGCGCCAATATATATATATGTATGTCTTCATAATTTTGGTTCTTATTTTTGTTGCAATGGATTTTGTGACGGCAGGTAGAAGAAGAAGAAGGATATTTTTTTGCTCGATGGTGGCATGATGCACATATTGTGATATTTACCTTGGAGTTCCTTACATTAATACAAGATAGATAGAATCTAAACATCGATCTCATGTTATCATTGCTAAAATTACTACCAAACTAAATCCACAAATCCATCTACAAGATAGAGCATGAAATGAGCTAATATAACAATGAGAGTTCAAAGGATGAAGTTGCTCACCTTTTAGAACCTTTGGATAGATGGGGCACCACAAAATATAGACAAATCTTGAGAAAAAATTGGGCATGAACTCAAGCTTGTTGAAGCAAAGAAAGAGAGAGGAGCCACCAGCTTGAAATGGTGGCTCGAGCAGGTTGGGGAAGAAGATATAGCCAGACCTTTAGTCCCGGTTTGTTTCTAGAACCGAGACTAAAGGTCCACCTTTAGTCCCGGTTCGTATAACAAACCGGGACTAGAGGGTCTGGCGCTGGACCCAGCCTGCCTGACGCCCTTTAGTCCCGGTTTGTTACATGAACCGGGACTAAAGGGTCCGTTCGAACCGGGACTAGTGTCTGCTGCCCCCTGTGGCTAGATAGAGCCGTTGGGACCGGGGCATTAGTCCTGGTTTGTAGCAGAACCGGGACTAATACCCCTGGACCAAAGGTCTGTTTTCTCTAGTGTAACAAAAAACATGTTTGCTTTTTTTTAACCTGACAGACATGTTTGCTATGTAAAGGTACAATTAGCAATTTCATAATGATCGAGTAAGTAAGTACAATACGGTACACAAAAGTTACCTACAGTGAACGTACTAATTTCTGCGTGTCTTGACTGCTGTCTCCCATAAATCAACAAAGATGGTAGGACATGATCTCTTAAGGTGCTCATAACCTTCACTTGCCACCACATCATCCAGTCTATTCAAAGAGGTGATGAACTCAATGCATGCATCTTTGAGCTTGCTGCAATGGTGCTGGTCGGCTAGAGCTAATGTGATGGCCACACTGTCGACATTAAAACTGATGCAAAGTTTTTTTTGAGAATGAGAGCCTTATATTAATTGTGAAAGTCACAGATTAAGTCCTGTGTTACAAGGTCACTAACTGTGTCCGATAGATTGCTAAACCAAACGCAGCTACCAGCAGACGTCGCCATTTTCGCAAGGCAATCTACCACCCTGTTGCCCTCTCTTTTAATTGAGTTCACTCTGAACTCCTGGTACATCTTCATCATACTCTTTGAGTCTTCATACGTTGCCCATTGCATTGATCTATCCACCCCTGGGGATCGCAAAGAAACTGCCACCTCCGAGCAGTCGAGCTCAAGTATGATCCTTTCAGTCTCAGACCCTGGCAACAACCTGATAGCCAGCAGCGCTGCTCTAGCCTCCGCATCAATAGCACTCGTGCATCCTTTCATAGGGGAGCAGGCCGCGAGAATGACTTCACCCAGGTGGTTTCTGGCCACGGCTCCAGCCCCACCAGGCATGTTCTTATGGATAAAGGACGCATCAGAGTTAACCTTCACCCATCCCTCCGGAGGGGGCTGCCACATGGATTTGTTGCAAGTCGAGGAAGTCATTTGGTTCTGCGTCGGCGGAGTCAGCCCTGGGCCTTTCCCTTTGTTGTCACCCTCAACAGGGTTAATCATCTTAGCTTCAGCACCATAGGACTTGAGGAAGATCACAGAGTTGGCAACAGATTCATTGCCCTTTTCATGGACCGCATCATTTCTTAGATGCCAAGCTCGCCATAATACCAGGAGGATTCTCTCCTTAGTTTTGCTGTCGGCCTGGTTCAGGCACACCAGAAGCCAGTCTTTATCTTTGGCTCTGAGTTTTTCTTCCGTTGGCAAATTCCAGTGTTCTCGCATCGCCATCCTCAGGTGCCTTGCCTTTGTGCACATGACAGTGGCATGGTGGCTATCTTCCTCATCAAACCCACAAATGGTGCAGTGGCTGTCCTTTTCAAGTGTCCTTCTGAGCTTGTTTTTCCTCATTGCAAGGGAGTCGGTTGCCAGTCTCCAAGCAAACATACGCACTTTGGGAGGGACATCAGTTTTCCAAATGTTCTTCTAGATTGCTCTCTCTCCATCAGGGTTGGTACTATAGCTCACAATGTCCCTATTGATGTGCTTGAGATTAAGGGTCAGCCTACAGGCGCTTTTTACTGAGAATATCCCATGTTTCTTGAAGTTTTTGCTCACACATGAGCTTCATCCTTTCCATGGCATACATATCTGCGGCCACGAGTAAGTGCCTAAGCATATCTTCGTACTCATCAACATCGAGGTCATCCATAGGAGGCAACGAATAAGTGTAGATGAAGTGAAGCAAGGTTTTGAATACAGCGGGCTACATGTCTTGAACGATTATGCTCTTATGCTCGTCCCTCATCGGGCCGTAGAAATTCGCCCTGAAGACGGGCGACCGCATCGGAAGTATGATCTTGTGAGTCGGGAAAACCTCGTCTTGGACCTTGAAAGATACATCAGCTCCCTCTGTAGCCTTTAGCAATTCGCTAAGATGATCAACCAGGTCGGATGGCGGCACTCGGACGTCACCGGTAATCTTGATATCGGTTTCCTCTGCATCCAGCAAGTTGATAACACCAATGTTGCACTCGATGATGAGAGCGTCGTCCATAATATAATTTTCAATTTCGCTCTTCTTTTCAAATTTGGAATGGCCCCGGGCCACGGAACAATCGTCACCTGAATCGAATACTCTGGGCTCTGTCTTAGGCCATGTAGTAGAAACTGGCTGCGGTTGGACCACTCTCAGTCTCAGATCGTAGAGTGCCCTCACCTGCCTGGCTAGCTGCGTCCAGCGACGCGACCCATCTGTTTGCGAGTTATAAAATTAACATCATTAGCATCAGTAGTGATAGAATTAACTTGGGTATCTTCCTTACCCTTTACTAAGCTAAGCAACTCATCTACCTTAGATGTAAGCTCCTCATTGTTTACCTCGGTAATTAAACTTACTCTCTTCGAGGTTCTTTCCACATGCCATTGGGCATGGTTATTTTGCATGTCATCAAGTAACTTCTTTGCAACACTCACATGCTTTCTCATGATCGTTCCTCCTGCTACAGTATCTAGCATAGACTTAGACATTGGGTTAAGACCATTATATAATAAATGTAATATAAGCCACTATTTCATCCCATGATTAGGATAGTTTATTACGGCATCTTTCATTCTTTCCCACGCAAGCGATAATGGCTCATGGTCTTCTTGTCTAAAGCTTGTAATGTTGGACCTTAGCTGCATAGTCTTAGCTGGGGGGAGAATTAGTCATAAAAAAATTAGTGCATTCCTCCGAAGATTTAATAGTGCCCTATGGTAGAGCTAGCAACCAATCCTTAGCCTTTCCACTAAGAGAGAAAGGAAATGATCTTAGCTTAATAGGATTTGGATCTACATCCTTAATATGCATCATGTCACAAATTTCAATAAAAGTATTTAAGTGCAATCCCGAATCCTCACAAGATGAACGATCAAATTGGTTTTATTGAACTAAACTTAAAAGGTTAGGTTTATCTCATATGTTTCCGTACCAACTGCAGGTTGAGTAATGGGTGAATGAATAAAATCATCAGTGGGAGTAGCATACTCCCCTAATCTTTTGAGCCATGGCTCTTATCATTTTGGTAATTTTTAAGTAATGAAAAACGAATAACAAGTAACTAATTTTTTTTGGGTTTTCAAATAGATAACAAGAAAGTAAACTAATAACAAAAATTAAACTACAACTAATAATAAAACTAAAAACAACGTCTCTAATGACCTCATCAGGATAGCGAAATTGCTTCCTAGCAACGGTGCCAAGAGTGAGGTCACCTCTAAATAACCACTTCGATGTCTTAGAGCAGTCACCTATACAAACCACCGCAATTATGGGTTTCCCCGTGGATATCGTAATTAACTTAGGGAGTCTCTCTTTAATCCTCCTTTGACCGTGTACCTAAGGCCATTAGTTGAAGAAATTTTACAGTTGTGGTACGGACAAGGTGTACGTGTGTGGGATAAGCACAAACAGGAAAATTTTGACCTACGAGCATTGCTTTTCGTAACCATCAATAATTGGCCTGCTCTTAGTAACCTTTCAGGACAGTCAAATAAGTGATACAATGCATGCACACACTGTTTAGATGAGACTAAAGGTACATACTTTCATAAATGTAACAAGGTTGTGTCCCTGGGGAATCATCGATTTTTTCCGACCAAGTATATCGTAAGAAAGAAAGGCAATCATTTCAAAGATGAGGCAGATCATCCAGGGCCGGTCCTGACATTTCGGGGGCCCGGGGCGAAACTAAAATTTTGGGCCCCTTAGTATAATTTTTTATGCATACATGAGATAATGAAAAATAAATATTTTAAGTACACTTCCAACTATAATATTCGTATAAAGAATAACAATGTTTACATGATACCTTAAAATTTCCTCCGAAAATTTCTAGAAGCAAAGTCCGTGACGATAGAATCAATATCAATCTCGTCCACTAACTTCTTCTCGATGCATAGACTTGCCAAACCATTTAACCTCTCCTGAGACATTGAAGATCTCAAATAGTTCTTCAATAATTTCAACTTTGAAAAGCTTCTTTCAGCTGATGCAACAGTCATGGGCATAGTAAATAAGATCCGATAAGCGATGGAAATATTAGGATAACAATCTGCCTCTCTAACAAACTCAAAAAGCTCCATAGCAGACATTGGTGTATTTGGCAAAGTGAACTTCATAATACTTAACTCAGAAATAAGTGCATTCAACTCAACATCACATGTATCAGGTTTACCAGATTTACCCGGCTGAGTAAAAGTTTTTGCAAAGTTAGTGCAATATTCTTTCAGTTGAGGACCATCTCAATGCCTTCAAGGATGTGGAACTCATTAAAAACCCAAATATACCTTTGAATGACTAGAGTTCTTCAAATCTGCGCTTCAAAGATGTAGTCGCCATATCAACCATAACCAAAAAGTAGTTCACTTTAAAATCCTCCTCGGCTTGGAAGATTGCTTCCTCGCATTCACTTTCATCAAATTGCTTTGTCCTAGAAGCCTAACGCTTTACACGAAATGATTGCTCCACACCCAGCTCAGATGCAATATCCTTGGCACTCTTCAAACCAACAGCAAACCCTTCATTTCTATATGTTTGAAAGTAAGTGCGCATACCTTCTATTTGTTGTATTGTAGAATCAATGCACATGGATGCTGATTGCAACTTCTTGCTGACTGTGTTTACTGCAAATAAAATTTCATAATAGATAACCATGCCAAATATAAATTCAAAGCTACCAAGCACTTTAAATAAATGTTTTGCATCACTCCTATCCTTTGGTTCAGTATCAACATCTTCACTTAACTTAAGAAGAGCAGACCTTAGCTGAGGATCTTGAAATCTAATTGCTTTAACACTTTTGATTCAACTCTCCCAACGAGTATTGGACAAAGACTTCACAGTTAAACCTTCCACGTGGTCAAGCAACACTTTCCATCTTTTGGTAGACCCCAAAAATAAAACATAGATCCGTTGCACGATACCAAAGAAAGAAATAGCCTTACCACAAGATTTAGCCATATCACAAAGAGTAAGATTAAGACTGTGGCAAGCACACGGCATATACAAAGCCCTTGGATTTACCTCAATCAACCTGTTGTGCACTCCTTTGTTCTTTCCTTTCATATTAGAGCCATTATCATAACCTTGACCCCTAATGTCATCAATAAGAAGACCATATGACTTGATGGATTCAACCAATACCTTGAAAATCCCTTCACCAGATGTATCATTCACCACCAAGTAACCAAGAAAGTACTCCTCAACTTTTACCTGTGCATCAGAGGTATTAACACTGCGAACCAACAAACTCATTTGCTCTTGGTGACTCACATCTGGGGTACAATCAAGAATAACTGAGAAATATTTAGCCTTCTTAACCACCTTCAGAATAGTGTCTGTAATGCTAGAAGCCATTAGTAAAATCAACTAATTCTGAATTTTGTGACTAAGATAATGATAATGAATCTCATTGCTTTGAATCCGTCTAATGTGGTCTTGCATTACCATGTCAAATTCTGCAATCATCTCAACACAAGCTAAGAAATTACCATTATGATCATTGTAAAGCTGCTCATTGGATCCTCTAAATGCCAAACTACGTTTACCAAGAAATTTCACAACAACAACTATTCTTAGTAAAACTTGTCTCAGGTGCTCCTTCTCTTTTGTGATCTCATGCTGCTCTTCTTATCAATTGTTTCATGTTTGTTTAGTCTATTTCTTAATTCGTTCCAAGAGATCTTGCTTGTGATATGCTCGACACTAACTTCATGTTCTTTGAGCCTATCGGTGATATGTTTCCAATCATTAAACCCATCATGTGCCAAGGAACTCTTGCAATTAATAGGATTGAACAACTTGCATGAAAAACAGAACACTTTGTCAACATGTCTTGACTAAACTAGTCATTTTCGATCACGTACCTCTCCATTGCTCATGTATCTAGAGTAATAAGAATATGAAAAATGTCTTTTACCAGTTAGAGGAAAAGTGATATTGTCTTCTCTTATAGGACCCTTTTCCACTAATATGTCTCTTGTCTTGATATCAAGAGTACCCCAATTTGCTGGATTATAAATATCATACTAACTAGTTTTGGTTCATTATCAACATCAACATTAGTAGATTCATCATCATGATTACTCACATTGTCATCATCTGCGTTGATGTGAACATCGTCCTCTGTACTGACATTATCTTCTGGATCAACACTAGTTTGTTCTCCCACAAGAACTAGCGCCAACTCATCTGGATTCTTTGATGTGCTCGTGTTGCTCTTCAAAAATTTATGAAAAGCTCCTCTCTGTGATGCTATTAATTTTTTCTCTTGTTCTCTCTTTTTTCTTTTCTTAGCACCAGATTCAGACGCCATAATCAGTTAACCTCGGGCGTTACAAACAAGAACAACAATCAGGGTACTAATTAGAATTATAAACTAAAAATTAGGGCAAGTGTTACTAGCATAGGTATTATGAACTAAAAATTAGTGCAAGTGTAACTAGCATAGGCGTGGGCGGAGAACGAACCAGTAGGCAGTCCTTCACAGAATCGCGCCTGGCGGAAGGACTGAAGCAGAAGGAGGCAGCCAGGCAGAGAGTCGCAGACTCGCAGAGTCGCACTCGCCGGGCAGGGAACCAGCCGACCAGGGGAAGCATCGCGTCGCCGTTGAACTATTGAAGCAACGACAGGCTCGTGCGGTCGTGCCTCGTCAGTCGTGAATTCACGATCGCGTGAATCGGGAACCTGCCGACACCGACGCAGGGAGTCCTGGCCTCCTAGGAGTCTAGGACGTGGCATGATCGAAGGAGTCTGGGACGTGACGCGATCCAAGTGGGAACCGAATCGATCGTCTCATTCTCGTCGATCGAGAAGGAGGGGACCTGGCCTTGTCGATCAATGCTGGGAGTTGAGGCGTTGAGGGCTTGAGTCATCCGTTGTTGACAGCCCAATAGATTTTTTTAGATGTATAGTAGAACTACATTTTTTTGGGCCCCTATTTTTTTCTGGTCCGGGGCGGCTGCCCCGCTAGTCCCCCCCCCATGTATTTGGTATGATCAAGGATCTAGAAGTAATCTTTTGAAAGAGTCCTGACGGTCAATCTGTTCTGAATGACGCTACCGGATACGTGCCCATGTGGAAGAAGAAATCTATATTTTGGAAGTTACCCTATTGGGATGTCCTAGAGGTCCGCTCTTCAATCGATGTGATGAACGTGACGAATAATCTTTATGTGAACCTGTTAGGATTCTTGGACGTGTACGGGAAGTCAAAAGGTACATCCGAAGCACGGCATGACCATCAACATATGAACGAACAAAATGATCTGCATCCAGAGAAGTATAAAGGTCCTTCCAGCTACACTCTTACCAAAAAAGATAAGGAAATCTTTTTTAAATGCCTGAGCAGTATAAAGGTCCTTCTAGCTACACGCTTACAGAGAACATAGTCTCTCATGCAATGGCCTTCTTTCATACAGAACTTGTACTTATCATCTTCTGAGTCACAAGTACCCATCTCATTTGTCACTTTCTTCAAAATGAAAGCATGGAGATCGCTTTCCGAAAAATAATCAACAATGGTCAAATCTTTGAGTTCTGTTCTATATCATCGTTGGACAGAAATAGAATAAAACATCATTCTCCCACATTAATTCCATTTCCTCCCAACCTTCATGTGTAACTAATCGTATGGATAACTCAATAATCTTTAAAACATATCATTACTCTTCAAAGTTAAATTCTCCCGTTGGTTCGAATTTAATTTGAAGGTAATCAACATTATTGCAGCGGAAACATGAAAAATAAATTTCTCTATATCAAGAGCATTTCTTGATCTTTATCTTTTCTCTGAAAGATTGGTCACCTTAATGCAAAATTTATCAGAGATTCAAACTTTAAACCATATAAACTCATAAAATTATAATATTGTTATTGTCAATGTTGGTCAGAAAATAACAATACCATAATTAACTTTAAACAAATATCTTTCTACTCCTGTAATTAAATTTTCCCGTTGGTTCCAATTTAATTATAGGGTGAAACATTTACTTTGCATAAGTATTTCTTTTTACTCATCTACTCTCTAAACAAATTATCCCGTTAGGTCAAAATTGTATAGAGATCAAACTTTTGATATAATTCATCAAAGACTGCTTGTGTAAAAGAAAAGATGGCACTGTGCAGCGCTATGCAGAAAATAGTCCATAAAGCCAACTTGGCCTGCATCGGCCCACGGCCCGAGACCTGCCTATACGCACTGCACCACAGTCTGTAACGCGCGCCACGTGCTCCTAGCTCAGCGACGGCCCATCGCCACCCCACGCGCTCACCGTTCCTGGCCGAAAACGGCCTAGTGGCCCATCCCACGCCGTTGTGCGCGCGGCGGCACGCCGTGGCCGTCCGATCTGGCCGACCCCATCGAACGGATGCGCGCTCTCGTTGCGGGAACAAAATGGCCCACCCTCAGCGACCTGTAACCCTAGCCCTCCAGATGCTCTCTCCCTCCCCCGCGCCTGCGATACACCCCCCACTCTCTGGCGGCGGCGCGTCGTCCCGGCCCGACGAGGAGCGGCGCTGCACGAGCCCTCTTACCCCTGCCTTCTTTCCTCTGTCCCCCTGTATCCCTCTCCTGCAACCCCGCGCGAGGCATAAGCTCGAGAGAGAAGCGACGGCTCCTCCCCTGGCCCCCTTGCCGGCGCGCGCATCCACCCGAGAGTGGGTGCGCCGCTGCCAAGCGGCTCAGATGGCGGCGCCCTATGCCAACGATGACCGGTTCTATTTCACTGTTCGGGTGGGGATTTGCCTAGGGTTCTATTTGTTGTTTTCGTTTTGGTTCTAGATGAACAAATTCTGCAAGGGGTTCAGGTATTCCGCGTGGGATGAACCAGGGTTTCTGCGTTTTCCTCTTTCTTTCTAGATGAAATAGGATCTATGACTTTCTTTCTGTTCTTTTCCTACACGAGTAGATCCACCACGCTAGGCATGGCTCTGATACTGTATTTTAGGATCGTCTAGGTGATAGATCCATCGGGTGATAACTTTGAATTTAGGATGAACAACATTGTTGTGATTCAGTGTGTGAAGTAGAGGGGGAGAGAGAGAGATACAGACCAGTGGACTTGATGGAAAGGGGGCACGTCATCGACGGTGTCGGTGTAGGAGTAGAAGTGGTATGCGACGACGACGTGGACTTCACAATCCAGTGGTGTCGTCGCGGGGATGGCGAAGTTGAGCTTCCCGCCGCTTCAGCGCCTCCCTCTCAGATCGGACAAGGTTGGAGGTGGGGCAGTAACGGTGGCAATGAACCTCGTTCCGTGTGCCTGGCCCCCACCTTCCTATTCATGGCGCTGCGTGACAGGGGCCCACCATCCGTGTCTTGGGATAAACGTCCCAGTCAGGGCGTGAGTAAGGGTCAACTGGTGGAGATCAACCTAACACACGAAACACAAACCGGCCAACGATCCCCACGGATCTAGTAAGGCCTTTCACAGTAGGATGTATCTTAGCACCTTATCCTAGGAGAAATAAAGTGTTAAGAGACAACCTCTCCAATGCATTGTTTATTAAGTGGTTAATAATTTAGATGACATGCATTTGATTGGTCTTACCATGCTTTTTGCCTATGGTTTCGTGCAAGAGGTGTTTCTTAGCTAAGATACAACCTCAGTCTCTTTCGTCATTAACTATAATGACACATAAACAAGATGCCTAGGATACACCGCTAAAAACCGTCCATTGTCAAAGGCAAGAAAATCACTCCTAGTCACGTACGGGGAAAACGAAAACGAAAAGGAGCTCAAGAGTTGGTGCAATGGGCCAGTTCCGTTTGGGCCAAATAGTTTCACACAGTCTCTACTAGAGTTTCTGTCCCTTCTCGCCCAGCAGACTTCTAATCACAAAATCCTCGACCATCATTTCCTTTCCTCCATCGCCGCCCCCCATTTCCCCCCTTCGGCGCTGCGCCGCCTCCCGCCGTTCCCTTCCCCGTGCCGCCAACCACCCGTCCCCTACCCCGCGAACCAGCAATGACCGCGTCCGAGAGCCTAGGAACCACGACGGCGTCGACCTGCGCCCCGGAGACCGCGCACGACACGCACTTGTTCAAAATCGACGGCTACAGCCTGTACAGGGGCCTGGGCGTCGGCGAGTGCATCAACTCCGCCACTTTCGCCGTCGGCGGCCACGAATGGTGCCTCTGCCTCCACCCTGACGGCGACAACGAAGAGTTCGAAGAGTGGGTTTCAGTTTTCGTCGAGCTCAAGACCAAGAACGCCGAGGTGAGGGCGCTCTACGATCTGAGGATTGTCGACCGGACGACCAGGCCGCCGCAGCCCGTTTATAGGCCGCCTAACCCTAGCGGGATAGTGCCCAGGGTGTTTGACACACTTGACGGTGAAATGTCGGTATGGGGCCATACCAATTTCTTGAGGAAGAGTGAAATTGAGAAGTATCTTATGGACGACACTCTTCTCATCGAGTGCAGTCTTACAGTGATCAATTTCAAGCAGGCCAACATGAACGCTGTGGTCCAAGTGCCCCCATCAGACCTGTTGGATAATCTTGGTAAATTCCTAGAGGCTACAGAAGGAGCTGATGTGTTTTTCAAGGTCAAAGAGGAGGTTTTCCCAGCTCACAAATTCATCCTTGCAACGCGGTCGCCGGTCTTCAGGGCAGAGCTTTACGGTCCGATGAGGAATCAGCATAGATACAGTACTGTGACCATTGAAGATATGCAGCCCTCTGTTTTCAGACGACTCCTTCACTTCATCTACACGGATTCATTGCCTCCGATGGATGACCTCCATGATGATGAGTATGAAGAAATGCTTAGGAATTTACTTGTTGCTGCGGATAGGTATGCCATCGAAAGGATGAAGCTGATGTGCGAGAGCAAGCTTTGCGAGAGTCTTCGTGTTGAGACGGTGGCGACCACGTTAGGTCTAGCCGACCAGCACCATTGCAGCCAGCTTAAAGATGCTTGCATTGAGTTTATCAACTCTTCGAATAGAATGAATGATGTGGTGGCAAGTAAAGGATACGAGCATCTGAAGAGAGCATGTCCTACTATATTTATTGACATATGGGAGAAAGCAGCTAAGTCGCGCAAAATTTAGTATGCTGATCATGGATTAACTTCAGTGTAGTTACTTCAGTTCAGACCATTTCAGCCTGAGATTAGCTTGTCGATTTTTTTAATTTCTCAAAGATCTTTTGGAGAAGGGTAAGTTTGGAGTGTATGCCTTTAACGTGATAATGAGCCAACTTATATATGTACCTCTGCTAGATGAGTAGCATTCTCTAAATAATTTGCTCTCATAGTCTCATTTGTTCGTTTCAGATTTCCCTATGTGTGCTCATTTCATTTCTCAAAGTAGTGAGCATGACCACATCTCTTGTGAAATGTGAGGAAACAGAAGTGAACAACAGTATTATAGCAACTTATTTATCAAATTAATTAATCCATTCTGAACTTTTATATTATGGAAGTGCTAAATTGCACCTATAACTCCAGATATTTCTGTCACAGTACCAATAGCCTAATACTTCATGTTATTGTTTCAGTCTGAATCTTGACTTTGCATTTTTGATACCAGATGTTCTGTTTCTCTATTTGGAGGCTGGTAATTTTTTTTTTTTGAGATTTTGGAACGAAACCTGTGAATCTATGGGAGAAAGCAGCTAAGAGTCACAATATTTAGTAGGCTGATCATGTATTACGTTCATCTTAGTTACTTCAGTTGAGCCCATAGCAACTTATGTTCTCAGAGATCTTTTAGAGCAGGGTAAGTTTCGCACACCTTTCGTGTGATTATCTGCCACCATATATATGTACCTAGGCTTTATCAGTAGCATTCTCTAAATAATTTGCTTTTTCATTTTTTCCCTTTATGTGCTCATTCACATTTCTCAAAGCAGCGAGCGATTAGGTACCATGACAACATCTATTTTGAAATGTGATGAAAGAGTAGAAAAAAAATCAGTACCATAGCAAGTTTGGGCAAAATAATTGATCTGTACCGAATTTTTATATAATGTGTTGAATTAATAGGCATAATTTTCACAATTGTTTTTCGAAATGGAGAGCATAGCCCCTGCCTATGCATCAAGTGATGCACACAACCTTTTTATTATGGAGTTCAAAAGGTTCAAAGTAATACAATCATGAATTGCATCTCTCGCTAACCCTAACCCTAATTTTACAAAATTCGACCCCAGGAAACCTCACCAGAACCTGCGGGTGCGGCTGCAATGTGGCGGCGCTCAGTCGGAGTCGACCCTTAGCTTACTGCGTCACCACCACCATGATGGCCCCGCGTGATCACGCTTCATCTCCTCCTCGTGGCCGAGCTTGAAGCAACGGATCATGATATCCATGGTGTCCTCAGATGCATTGTCGTCGACAAATTCACCGGCACTCCTCGTCATCGTCCGAGGGCAGGGCTGTGGTAGGCGCGTTGGGGGGGGGGAGGTGTGGTAGCATGTCATCGGCATAGGGACGTCGGCGGAGTCTTGCCGCTGTCGGTCCACCTGCGCGCTTCCTCACCCCCCATCGAGCGCACAAGGCACTTGCGCTCCTGCTTGTCGGAGTCGTGGACGGAGGGGGTTTCGCGGGCGTGAGAGGGTGCAGGGCGACCCACCCATCAGAAGCGGGTAGATGTTCAAATCTGACAGCGTTCAAATCGGAAAAGAAAAAGGAAAATTAGACACGGAGAATATCAGTTGTACTCGAACCGGAAACAGCGTGTCATAAGCCTGAAAACAGGAAAACCCTCACAAATCATCAAAATCTTGGCCTCCGGAATCGCATCGCCGCCACCTGTATTGCCTCGTCTCGTCCTTGTCCTTCTTCCCCGCTGCTCCAATCGAGCCATGGCCTCATCATCGCATAATAGTCCAGAGGTGACTGCCTCGACCTGCAACCCGGTGACTGCTCATGGCGCGCACTTGTTCAAAATCGAGAGGTACAGCCTGTTGCCTGTACAAGGGCATCGGCGTCGGCAAGTGCATCCGGTCCGCCACCTTCGCCGTCGGCGGCTACGACTGGGGCCTCTCTGCTTCTACCCCGACGGCGACAAGGAAGACAGCAAAGACTGGGTGTCTGTCTTCCTCGAGCTACACACTGACCAAGTCGTGGCTAGGGTTGCCTACGATCTGACACTGATCGACCAGGCAACCCTGCTTCTGCTGCCGTGTCCAAATCCAAATCCGGCCAAGATAGACCCAGCTGTGGTGTTTGACACCACTATAGTGGAGCAAGGTGCCTGGGGCATTGCAAAATTCAAGAAGAAGAGCGAGCTCGAGAATTCAGCCTACATATTAGTAGATGACACTATCGTCGTCGCGTGTAACCTTACTGTTATCACCTTCAATGATGCAGTGGCGGTGGAGGCCAAGGAGATATGTGACTTCAAAGTGCCACGGTCCGACCTGTCGGATAATCTGAGTAAATTGCTGGAGGCTACAGAGGGATCCGACGTGTCTTTCAAGGTCAGAGAGGAGGTTTTTCCGGCTCACAAGATCATCCTCGCCAGTCTTCAGGGCAGAGTTCTAGGCCGATGAGGGAACATAGTTTGCAGAGCGTCATCGTTGAAGATATGCAGCCTGCTGTTTTCAAAGGGCTGCTTCACTTCATATACACCGACGCGTTGCCTCCAACAATCGATGGCCTCGGTGCTAATGAGTACGAAGAAATGATGAGGCATTTGCTAGTGGCCGCAGATAGGTATGCCATGGAAAGGATGAAGCTCATGTGCGAGAATAAGCTTGGCAAGAGAATTTCTGATAAGACTGTGGCGACCACATTAGCTCTAGCCGACCAGCATCATTGCAGCAAGCTCAAGGATGCTTGTATCCAGTTTATCAACTCATTGACCACAATGGATGATGTTGTGGCAAGTCAAGGGTACGAGCACCTGAAAAGATCATATCCAACCGTCTTTGTCGATATATGGGAGAAAGCAACCAAGACTCGCAAAATTTAGTATGTTCACTGATTGCCCTGGAGACAGACCATATACAGTCAAGTCAGATTATTCTCTATATAGTACTTCCGGTGCGTTTGTTTTCTGGAGAAGGCTATGTTCAGCATTATGAGCTACACCCCGGTTATGAACCTATGGTAGATCAGTTTGCACTATATTTTCATTTTTTTATGGAGTTTGCACTATATTTTCATTTTTTTATGGAGTTAGCACTATATTATGGAAATGTCAAATTTAGTTAGTCAGTTACAAAAATATATATTATAATTATATTCCCAATGCATCTGTTACAATACTATATAAATTATCCGCATTATTGTTATTCAAATATAATGTTTAGTTATTTACACTTTTGTTGCCATACATTTTATTTATTTATTTCGAGGTCGGTAAAACTTTGAAACCTTAATCTTAGCGTGAGAACATTTGAGCATAAGCTCCAAATGCATTTTGTTTTGTCAGCCTCGCTATTGTTCTTTCCTTTTGCTTACCTTGCTATAGACTCGCAAAATTTAGTATGTTCACTGCCTTTGAAACCATATACAGTGAGATTATTCTCTATATACTTCCGATGCGTTTGTTTGTTGGACAAGTGATTATTATGAGCTACACCCCGGTTATGAACCTATGTTAGATCAGTTTGCACTATATTTTTATTTTTTATGGAGTTAGCACTATCTTATGGAAATGCCAAATTTAGTTAATCGGTTACAAACAATCTATACTATTAAAAATACTAGTAAAATACCCGTGTGTTGTCACGGAAAAACAAAACAATATACATATCACTAGACTAATTGTTCTAATTTCATAAAAGTGTGAAAAACATGTTCTTTCTATTCATATAGTGATGAATACTAATTCTTTGCCGCTTCATCCCTCCTTAGGAGTCATCTTGTATCTTCATAAAATGTTTTCCTCCTCCCCTCCACTTCTATTTTCACCATCCATCATTGTTCTAGTGTAGTCGTCGCTTCAAAGTTTTGTGATCTCTCTTTACCAATTATCGCTTGTGCACCATTTTTAAAATTAGCAAGCATATGAAATGGTCCTCAAGTACCGCTAGAGATGATGGTGTATTGTAATTTGTATGTCACCCATTGCAAGAGATGATGGTATATAAAATGTCTAAAATATGGACAATGTTTGTCCCTCCATATTCTTCTATGGCAACAAAATAACACTTTTTAAACCAAATAAAATTAATAGAAAACTAATATAGTGTATAGATGAGAATAAAAAAAATAAACCTTTCCTCAAACTTCAACAACTTCATTTGCACATTGTTGCGTCATGAGCCTATGACGAACCCACAATCACGAACTCGTGGCAGTACAAAATTAACTATAGCACATGGTTAGTATGAACCCACCATCACATTCCTCACTTGTGTGAACCATGTTCCTTCACGACAAAGCTCACATACTATTTCTATGCACAAATCATGACCACTCGGTGCTAGTGCAACTTTGACCAATATGAGCTCAAACCTCATTGCAGACCCCCCTCACACACTACTATTGCTAGTGAGTCCTTCTATTACATGAAGATGATGGAAAAGCTAAACTCACACTTCCAAAGTCGAAGTCTCTCCCCCCTTCCTTAGTTGCCCCTCGCCAATTCGGTCGAGCGGTGTCGTAGATCTGTAGACGGCGAGCTGGTCCTTATTGTCCTGTCGTCCTCCTACTGGCAAGGAGTTCTCCTCTCCGCCTTGCTTATCAACAATAGGTTGTTGCAGCCCTCTAGCTTGAAGGAATTTTTAGCTGTCACAGTTTTCTGACCCCCTTAACCCTCTTGCTCATTTTCATGAGTGCATGCTCAATTGATCCTATTTGAAATAAATGGACACAAATATTTAGTTTCTTTTTATTCAAATATTACGCAATAGGCAGTTTCGAAAAGTAGTTTGATTTAGGCATAAGCTACTCTAGTCACATGACTTGGGAAAATTAAATTTTTTGATCCGACTATGACATATGTACCAATGGTCTTATTGATTGCACAATTCGTATCTATTGAAAAAATTACATAATTCGCAGTATATCTTGTCTCTTCTTCTAAAAAATTAAGAAAAGCATCTGTTACTTTAAAAATAATAACATGTAGAAAGGTTTTCTGCAAGCAATTTTCTGCATAATATAAATGACCACTAACTCTGAAATATCATGCTTAATAAGTTACATAAATGTTGTCCTCAATGATTCTCTTAACCTATAGTCATGTAACAGAGAGGTCATAGTCATGTAACAAAGATTAATGGCGAGTGTTGAAAGGATTTGTTCATACTTTTAGACTTATTAACACACCCTATACACCATGTCACTAATAATTCAAAAGAGCAGTAAAATGAATGCATGTCCGAATATGGTATTAGTATGAATAAGGATATACCACCATCATGACAATGGCCAAAAGCTCCTAGAGAAATAATTTAGAATCTCCCAAAAAATATTGGAAGAGCGCATTTGTATCTAAAAATATTTCTTACCTAAGAACCATCAGTGCACAATGCTAATAACCAAGACAACATTCACAACAGTATATACCTCAACAGTTGACTTTGTATCAAAAGATATCTTTGCTGATTTTTTTAATAATTAGCTAGCTAAATACCCGTGTGTTGATAGGGAACTATAAGCATATAGGCAAGCAACAAACATTGGTCAATAGAGTCACAAATTACATTGTCCGCTTGATCTATGTCGTCTCTATGTATTTTAAGAGGACAGACCTATTGATGAAACATCATATGATCACTCTCGCTCTAACCTCGACAACCCACAATGCTCTGCCACTTCCTAGGACACTGCTACGACCTAAAAACAAACGGAATAATATAGCTAAGTATGCTAATGCATTGTGAATCCATCATTAATTTACAGAGACATGAAAATTTTAAGTCCGGCGCTATAACATATTTGGAGAGCCCATGCTAAATTAATCAGTGTACAATGTCCCGCTAATAACGCGTTATAGCACGGTATATCACACTAATAGCGTAATTTTAAGTCCGACGCCATTTGCTATATCACATTATTTTAATAATGGAAAGCAGCAGATCCAGAGAGGAATGAAAGCATACGAGATCTAGTTGATAGACCATGCCCGGATTTCATGGGTGATGTAGACGTCGGGTGCCGGCTCACTGGACAACAAAACGGGTGCGTGCATGCGTTAGTGGATGGACTTGATACTGACGGTTTGGCTAGCGTGGGGCGCACGCTTGAGGCAATGTACACGATGAACAAGGTTCGTGCCTAGCCATCACTGGCAATCTAGAGCAAGTAGAACCTCCACCGCCCGTGTACCCCAGTAAATAGGACCTCCTCGCTTGCTCTGGGTGGCCTGCCACCTAGCATGACAACAACGAGTATATACACCATCGTTGGGAACATGCGGTCCGCCTGCGCCCTATGTGTGCACTCATCCCTGCACACAGGGTGCGTGTGTGCATCCAACGGTCCCGTAAATTTCTCTCGCTTTCATGTCTTCCGTTAGAAATAAAAATATTATATACGGCGAATCCCTCGAAACCAACTGGTACAAAAGTCAAAGACTCGTAGCAATTCTCATACTAAGGTGATGCGGCCATAATGTCTGCCACCAGGCTCTCCAGATGACCTCCAGGTTGGACCTGACAGCCCATCACCATCACTAAAAGAGTAGAACGCCGTCGAGGTAAGTAGCGTCACCAGCCCACTGTGGGCGGTCTCCTATAGGTCGGCGCTTCACCGGCAGAGGCATCGCTTCCAAGAACAACAACATGAAAGAGAAGAGGGGCACAACAGGCTCGAGGGCGATGAGCAGGCCGATTCCCGAACCCGTGAAGAGCACAACGCCGAAGAGGGTGTGTTCACGACACGGCAGAGCTGTACATGCAGGATGCGGCCCCTCGATCGGGGTCGGCCTGTCCGCGGAGGAGCTTTGGTCGAGCTGCCCACATCCCCATGCTTTCCTATAGATCGTCCTCCAACCGGCCGCAGGTGAACGGCGGCGGAGAAGTTTCGCGCTGTTGGCCAGCGAACTGGGAGGATCAGGCGAATTCTAAGGGCACATGGGTGCGGGCAGCAGTCGTACTTGTACGGATGGAAGAGGAAAGTCGGACGCTGAAAGTCTGTGGTGTTGGTCGGTAGCCTGGTTCCGTGCTGCCCCGGCGAAGCGACGATAGTTTTTTGCGTACGTCGGGCTGCGATTGACGGCAGTGGAGGAGAAAATGCTATGAAAAGCAGCATGGCGAGTGGGAATTGACTGAGTCCAGAGGCCAGATCAACGGGGATACGACTTAGGACATTGGAGCTATTTTAGAAGTTCATCTCAAGACATTTTGAAAAAGAAAAGCCTTGCGAGATTTTGTAGGTTGAGGACAGATACGACAACGCCTATTATGGCAGCGATTAATTCTATTTATTTATTAGTTGTGATTTTATTTTGCATATGAATATGGACGTGGAGAGGGAAGCGTGGCGCACGGATCGGCCCATACGCGCGCATGCAGAGGCGAATGCCGTAATTCCAGAGATTAAATGGACCGGACATCACTTCCCTAATTTTTTTAGATACGGTTAATGCATTATTAATGTGTAGAGGAATTATTTCCCGATTATGGAGAGCAATGGGAGATTAATGGATAGAGGAATTATGCCAGTAATTGCCGCTAGTAATTGCAACTATTAATTGGTGGACGTGCAAATCAGGGACGCCGCGCAATGTTATTGGAAAGTCCTGGAGCGTTAGAGCTGGTAGATTTAAAGACTAAAATTAATTATTCCTACCTAGTTGGAGAAAACAGAGAGAATTCGTCATTTTTAGATATTAGAGATTTGCGTCGTTCGTCATCCTAAACATTTTCCGTCTGCCGACTTTTGGTCGATTTTGCCCATGGCAGTTCAGAGAAATAACTGTCTCTGCCACCGCCAAGTAAAATATGTCTACGTGTTCCGTGAATCGGGGAAAACGTACCCACACGCCGCCCGCTCCACCCGATCGAACCCGACTCCAATGCCGCCGGAGCTCCTCCCCGCCCGACCTCCTCCACACCGCTGAAGTTTCTCCCGGCTTCATCTCCTCCCCTCTGCTCCTCCTGCCCCCGCCAGACCTCCTCTCTCCGCCGAGTTCCTTCCCCGCCGTCAATTCCTCTTACAACCGCCATCACATCCCCCTGTCCTTCCTCCCGTGCACGCTGCCATGCAGCTGGGCACCGGCGACGGCCCTACGGCCGCCGGATCTAGCCGTGTTGAGAAGCGCCGCCACCGCCGTCATCTCCTTCTCGCGCCCTCATATCCCCTTCTCGTCCCCTGCTGAACGACGGTCGACCTCCTCCGTACAGAAACAACGCCGTCGCCCCTTCGTTCGGTACCAGGAGTCACGAGCGATGGAGGTTAGGAACCTGCCGGGCGGATCACCGACCTTTCCCCGGGCTGCTCCTCTCACGCCGGTGATAGGCCGCCCCTCCGCCCCTGCTCTCCCTCATGATGCGCTCGTCTTTGCACGATTCACCGTCCCGGGCGAGCCGACGCAGCTCGTTACCGGCGGCTTGTCCCGCATCCTCTCCCTCGCTGCATCTTACATGGAGGACGCATAAGGAATTCCTACTCACGCTGGTGGCGGAGGCGTAGTCAGAGGAGGCGGAGGAGCTCGGGAGGAGCTAATCGACGGTGAACGGCATCGAGGAAGAAGAGGGCGGAGGAGACAATTCTAGACATCCCAACTCGATTCCTTAGATTGTGTTGACGAGGACGACAAGGCGAATAAGCTACAGTGAATAGTTGGACGCAGAGAAGGCTACATCGCGGCTGCACGCGATTCCCGCGCATCAGCTCTGTACAGCCCCGGGAGAGCTGCCTGTGTTTGAGGTCTCCGGTCCATGCCCGTCGGGCTGGTGTGGTCATCGAGACAGGCCAAGAGGCCTGCCACGACGCCTCCCATTCACGCTTCTTCGGACGAGCGTTCAAAGCGCACCGGCGGCGAAGAGTCTCATCTGAATTGCCTATTCCTGAACTGTCTGTGTTGTTCTTCTTCTCTGCTGTTCATTTTTTTATACTTTGTGAATTATATACTCCCTCCGTTCATAAATAAGTGACTTGGATTTGTCTAGCTTCGCATGTATCTAGACATGTTTAGTGTATAGGTACATCCGAATCTAAAAAATACAAATCACTTATTTTCGGACGGAGGGAGTAATAAGCATGCTTCCAGCTAGAGCAAAAAATAGTGTCCACGTGATTCACATGCGAAGTTCACTTCCGGTTTCGATTAAAAAGCACATAACAAAATAGAAGAGTTTAAAAAAAACAGTACAATTGTTTATCTGAAGAAAATACTCCAGTCAAAGTTTTTGTATGTAGAGAATAATACTTTCTCGTATCAGTGTCGGTGATTTTGTACAAACTTAGTACAAAGTCTCCGGCACTTATTTTAGATCGGAGGGAGTATCATATTACATGCGAATTTGTTTTATATATGAACTTTGGTCTTTGCATCTATAAAGTACCAAAGTTAGTACCAGATTTACTCGAGACACTCTTAGCCCTTGTTGCCACCTAATTAATCCCACAAGCATGCAGTTCTGCATCGATGTGGTACAAGTGAGCTATGTTGTCTCTTTCTCAAACAATTGTACTACAATCTGCACAAATCAATCATTTGATATTTGAGTGACTTAGAGCGTCAACCATCAAAGTATATTGCTGCTGAAAAGGCTTTGGAGATAAAGATATAATACTGATCCGTACTTTTTATCTACTTTCTCCTATCCAAATTAGTTGACTCAAAATTTTCAAGATACAGATGAATTTAATACTAAATTATGTGTAGATACAATCGAATTTCGATAAATCTAAGTCAACTAATTTGGGTCGAAGGGAGTACTACATTTTCGGCCCAAGTCTTGCACCCAAATATACACAATACCGTACGCTTCTTGCTCACATCAGAATTTTGATATTCCTATTTGTTAGCCAGTGTCATTGTTGGGATATACTTTCCGGGTATCCTCACAGTTCCTCACTGACCATGGTGGCCCACTTTGGGTTAGAGCTTTGCTTCACGGGCGGCCCAGTCAGGGAGAAGAGACGAAGTCCAGTCCGGCTACGGGAAGGCCCAGAAGACTTACCGATATAGGCCCATAGTGTTACTTGTAGTTCAAGATGTACTCTGTAACTGACTCTTAGTCGTAGCCGGATAGGTCTCTCCTGTAAAACCCTAGGCCGGATATCTATATAAACCGTCCTAGGGAGAGCCTTTAGGGCAACACAATAGTCTACAATCTCAACTCACACATGCGAACCCTTGTAACCCATATTCCGGCTCTGCCGTATTACTGGATTGCTAGCAGGAGTAGGATTCGTCTAAAGTCGGCGGATTCGAACCTGGGTAAACTTGTGTGCTCACCGTCCCGGAACACTGTACGTCTCACACCCCTCTCTTTCGCACGCCTCGAGGACCCCCTCATGGCGTATTTGTCATCAATCTGATGATAGTTGGCGCCCACCGTGGGGCAAGTGAGCTTCGGATCTGCGTTCCGAGCGGAATCTGCAAGAATCGGAATCGGCGAGACTATCGCCGTCGGTCGCATCCTCTATGCTAACGACGTCCCTCTCATCGTTCTCGACAAGACCTAGATTCCGGCTAGGGAGGCTGTGACTGCCTACACCATCATGTCTTTTGGCGAGATCGATGTTTACATCGGTTTCGCTGAACCTGCCCCATCCATCCCAGCGGTGATGATAGAGGCAGAAGAAACTTCTGGGTCCCCTTTGTCCGCGGAGGCGGCAGAGTTCCGGATCTGGATAGTGGAGATAGTGGAGAAATCCGCACCTGAAGCAGACCTAGCAGACCTAGCAGTCCAAGTTGAAACTGGAGTGGATCTCCCAGGTGAGGTCAAATCCCAGATCGATCTGTCTGCTGAAGTCGAGATCCAGGAGGAGCACAGTAGCAACCATGGTTTCGGCTCTACTAACGCCGGAACAGATCAACCGTTCCTGAGGCATACGTTGAGGCACATGATACTGCAGGACGCAAGCGTGGATGAGGTTCTCGAAGCCATCAGGATCTTTGAGGAAGCCCACGAGGAAAGCCACAACTACCTCAGGACCCACACGTCACACTTTGTCGGATACGTTGGATCTGGATCCAGATCCGCCGATGCTGGAGACAACACCGACTCAGTGCTGGAGGCGATCGGAACAAACGCCGACGTACTCGCATCCTCGGATGACTCAATGACGTCGGCAGATTTCCGGAAGTTCTCCGCAGAATATGAAGAGGGGCTTAACTCCACAGCTGCTGCAGAAGGAGAAGACATGGACGAAGGATCCAGAGAAAACTCTCCCAAAGCGCAGGACAACATGGAACTCGGAGATGATCCCGAGAACCAAATGGCTGGAAGTACCGACCAGAGCTTGACTCCAGGAAACGGACCCAAAGTCGTCTTTGCTACCGGCGCTTCCAAGAAGGCAAAGAAGAAGAACAAGAAGAACAAGACCCTGGCAAAAGATCTTCCGGCAAAGGAAGTGATTGCCGAGGAATACGAAGAAGACTCGGATGGAGCACTTATCCCAGACAAGCCAAACGAAGAATCGGTGGATGGACACGTGATCACTGAAGGTGCGCGTAAACTCATCGATGCTTCATTAACCACACCTATCCCTACAGCTGCAGAACTTACTGCTGAAGAACTGGATGAAAGGGCACAGGCCCTAGAAGCGCGTCGTCAAGTACTCCTGGATGAAGCCAAAAACATCGAGGAGGAGAAGAAACGCATGGCAACCGCGGAGAAGTACATCTCTCGGCAGCATCAGAAGACCCGAAAACGTCACACACGTGATGATGAATTCACGGAAGTACACAAGGTTCTCTTCGAAGGAGACCCAGGGATGCCTCGTCTCGACAGCAAGGGATATCTGGTGTATCCAACACCGGTACAGAACACTGTCGCAGCTCGAGATATCCTATCGAATAATCCAGGCCCAGAACAGGTTTGATTGGTCATCAAGCTACTCACCAAGGGACTGGAACAGCAAAGGGTTGCGAAATCCAAAAGCGGAAAACTGGTCTCCAAATCCGACTAATTTGCACGGACTCAGCCTGGAATGATATAAGGCCCCAACGGGTTCCGGAACAGCATAACCATTCCGACCAACGGGAAGCAACTACTCAAGAACCGGACCATCAGGACAGCATCACAGAGCTGCACGTGACTGGCGCAATGTCGTTCTAGCTGCCGAGCAAGAAGCAATTGCTGCACTGTATCCGAAAAATCCTCCCCGACGAGAGTCGAACGATCGTAGGGGAGAAGACAAAGAGAAACGTCGGGAGGAGGACCGTCAAAGGATGCCACCTCCTAGACCCACAAACCGTCCGGCTGAGTCCCACCATGGTGGGAGTGACGGACGAAGGAACGACGGAAACCATGCCGAGACAAGCCGGCAGGGGGCTCGTCGCAATGAAGACCCTCCCCGGAACCGGAATAATGATGCTACGGATGGAGGCTGGCGATCGGCCGGAAATAATCCTGCAGCTCCACCCTCTCCGCCAAGTAGCCATCGCAACGGCTCCCAAGGAGGCCAAGCAGGGCGTCGTAATGGAGGAGGTGGTGGCAGAAGCCGAAGTCCGGCTCCAAGGCACCGCAGCCATAGCCGTCACTCGGGATGATCTTTATCCCCAAATGATGCAAGGCATAGGATTAACTGCAACATAGAGGCGCGGCGCTACGAAAATAATGATATATACGTGGGCCCAAAGTGCTTCGGACCACGTATAAGAGCTACAAAATTCCTGGAAGGATTTGCTATCTTAAGACACATTTAAGCCTACGACGGCATAACTCGGCCAAACACTTGGCTACAGGATTTTTTCCAAGCTTACTGCATCGCCAAAGGTGGAAACAGCCTGGTCGCAACCTGATATCTCCCACTCATGTTGCGGAAGACGGAACGATCATGGCTCAATGAACTTTCGGAGAACACCATCCACAACTGGTATGACATGCAAAGTACGTTCTTTCGGAATTTCGAAGGCATATACCGGAGGTCCTGTACGATAGTAGACCTACAGCGTTGCACCCAGAAAGCCGGAAAAACTTGCCGGGATTATCTCGGACGATGGATCGACACCAAGAACTCCTGTGAAGCAGTAAATGACCAAACTGCGATTGAAGCTTTCATTGCAGGACTCCCAATGTGTTTAAGGTAGATATATATTTTCAGAGACATTATTTTAAAGCGAAAACAAGTATTCATGATGTTGATATGAAGCCACTTGAACCTTATGACAAATTAAATACGCGGTAATAATTTTATTTTCCTTATTAATAGTTTTTTCTATCTAACTTACAAAACAATGCATTAGATAAATTCATTGGGCATTTACATTACTTAAGAGAGGCCTCTCTCCTACATTACCAAGTTTTGCTACACATAGCATTTCTTACAATTGTTTATTTCTATCACTACATAAATGCGGGTCAGTTATTTAAAGAATTGTTATCATGTTAGGCATACATTTACTAAAAAATCAATTCGGATGATGCAATGTCCTTTTATAGCCCGTAGCAACTATATTCCCAATGCATCTCTTACAAAAGTATATAAATTACAATCATTCTGAAATAATTACATTATATGAGGCAACACGTGAATGTGTGTCGCTTCGCAGAATGATAAACCACATACAGAAGTCATGTGGAAATGGTTCTATCGAATCACCTACCATTATCTATGAGGATAATGCGGTTGTGTTGCACAGATGCAAACATGATATATTAAGAGCAATATCACTAGGAAGTTGTTTTATCCCCATGAACTCTAAAAGAGTGGGGAAATAAACATCTTGCAAGTTAAATCATGCGATAATCTTGCTGACTTATTGACGAAGTCTCTACCAACCTCAACATTATAGAAATACATTCATAGAATTGGTATGCGATGACTTCAAGATTTACAAGAATCAGGGGGAGTATCTTCCTGAACTATTCCTGTTTAAAGCATCATATTACACTCTTTTTTTCCTTAAATGAGTTTACTTTATAGGTTCTCATTAAGGTTTTTAATGAGATAATATCGGCATAAGCTCATATGACATACTATTTGTTTCCCCCCAACGGGGTTTTTAAGAAAGTATACATGACATATTTATTGACTTCTATATTTATGGATTTACTTCATATTGAGTTAAGAGGTAATAATCATTATATGCGGTATCATTTTCTCCTTATTTTCCCACTGGGTTTTAAAGGAGTTTTAATAGACATCCTACCATACTCCTCACATTTTTCCCACACGGTTTTTGGAGGAGACTATTTTCAGATGATGAAGATTCACAAGGACAATCATAGATTAGGGGAAGTGTTAGGATTTAATATTTTCACTAAATGGGAAATCTTGGAGAATCCCACGATGTAGGAACCGACATAAGAGGTTATCCAGCATTGCCTCCAGGAACGGACATAGTCACGTCGGTTCACCCTCAATATATATGTGAAACTTCATCAATGAATACAATTGTTCAATCATTTGTTCACTATCTCTCGTCGTTGCCTACTTTCAATTGTAACAGTTTCCTAGGGCCGAATTTTGTAAAACTACGGTGAGGGTGAGGGTTAGCGACAGATGCAATTCATCTTTTGATTTAATAGTTCATCTTTTGTAAAATCTGAATGGTCCAATGTATGATCATGATCCGCCGGCTTCTGTTCATGTATGAATTATCCGAGATTAGTTCTGTTTTGCCAGCGCATTTGCAAACTGAATAGTAGTAATTCAGTTCCCTTTATACAAGTTTTAATGACTTGGTTTTACAATATCTGTTAGAGATACTCTTATCATTTTTTCCCCGTGATAGGACCATGAAAGGCAGGGTTACTGACTACTGAGCACTATATGAAGTATATCTCCATTTGTAAGACCTAATCATCTTGTAACCGTGCGGCAGGCATGAGGCCAGCCTGAATCCTTATCATAAATCAACATAGCCAAGTTTGTTATTTACATCACAAAAGAACAAAAGAAGAATCAAAACCAAAGCCAAAATTACAGGATTTATAAAACTACATCACCGCAACGAGAAAAAACCCGGTGAAAAGAGTATAGGATGGAGGGAGAGAGTTAGGTGGAATTAAAACGCCCTTTATCAACCTGGCTTACCGAGTTTAATGCTTAATACTCTTTAAGTAGTAAAACACCCTTTATCAAAAAAACATCCATGGCAATTAAATAGAAAAAACCTCACCAAACGAGATGAAGAATGTTTGGATGGATGCAAAATGTGTTATCTGAAGAAGCTTAGAAAGAAAAAACAACTGGCGCACAACGAAACAAGGAAACATTCTATCAACGCGGTAGATGTACAATCTCACATGATTCTCACTCTTACAAATACCTACATAATCTGAGCATAAATTAAACCAAGTTTGAACTAAAGTAATGTAGCTTCCTCTATCACTATAAAACCACCAAAACCCAGATAAGCATAGATCGCCAAACAATGCAATCATAAAACCAAAGAAAGTAGGAATACATTGCAGCCTGTTGGTAGCCTAGCTGCAGAACAGATCACAGGTTAGGAAGTGCTAGCTGTCAACAGCTTATGAAGACGAAATTGTGTCTAAGTTGTTTAGTTTAACAATTGTAGGATTGGCTAGGTAAAGAAAAGCCAAGAAACACTAAGGCTGACTGGACAAACTAGTTTTGGAATCTGTACAAGTTCTGTTCCACGATCTCAAATTTCCTCAAAGTGGGACCCGAGGTTTCAAAGTTTTACCGGCCTCCAAATAAAAAAAACATCAGGTAGGAAATATGCAAACTAACTATTTAGACCCACAATGTGTGGAAGTTTTCAGCACAAGGTACGCCCTTTTAACTATTTAGACTAGAACAATGACGCGAACAAATAATGATAACAGAGATATTAGGAATTCAGTGCATAATTAGCATCTCCACAATATAAAATTTTGGCACAAATCGACCATTTTTCTGAATAGCTTGCTATAATACTGTTGTTTCCTATAGTACTGTACCGTTGTTTGCTCTGTCATGAAAACCCAGGAGCCAAGCAGCCACAAATGTGGAGGGTCCTTCACAAAAAATGGGATCCCCCAGATAGCATAGATCACTGGAAATGAGACTGAAAAAAAGAAGGAAGTAGGAGCGTAGTAATTTGAATATTTTTAAAAACTCATATATGGATGTTAAAATAAACCACAGATGTAAACATATGGTTTTGTTTGCAAGTTGCATAGAAAGAAAAAAACATGATGAAAATTATAAATACTTCTGCACTTACTAGGGAGTATTATGGATCTCCACATTGAATTATTTGCGTAGGTAAGTAAATCTTATTTCCAAAGAAGCAAGCATCTTGTTAGCATGCAGGCTTAAGACCAATATATTTACATAAAATATTCCAACAAGAACACAATTGTTTTAGCTTTCTTTTTGTCAGCAAAGCATGAAGCTATGCTGCAGAAAAGATCACAAGTCAGAATAATATCTCTATAAGTTGTTTGGTTTAACAATGTAGAATTGTACTAGGTAAGGAAAAGAAAAGAACAGGTTGACTAGACAAATTGATTTTTGAATCTGCACAGGTTGTGTTCTAAAATCTCCAATTTTCTCGAAGTGGAAGCTAAAGTTTGAAAGCTTTATCAGCCTCCGAAACAAAACATCTAATTAAAAAATGCAAACTAAATATTTAGATTGGAACAATGATGCGAGCAACTAATATATGGACATAATAGAGACAGTGTATAATTATCGTCTCCATTATATAAAATTAGCACCGATCTAATATTTCTCCTATAATACGGCTATTTGCTAAAGTTTCATCGCATTTCACAACACTGACGTCATGGTTGTTAGTTACTCACTAGGTTTCTGAATCTGCACATGTTTTATTCCAAAATCTTAGTTTTTCTATAAGTGGAAACCATGGTTTCAAAGTTTTTTAGGCCTCCAAACAAAGAAACAAAACATCTGGAAACAAAAACGCAAACTCAGGATTCAGATTGGATCAAACTTGCTATAGTACTGATTTTTGCTACTGTTTCATCACATTCCACAATAGATGCGGTCATGGTAGCTAATCCCTCGCTGCTTTGGGAAATGTAAATGAGCACATAAAGGGAAAAATGAAACAACAAATGAGAGCGAATTATTTAGAGAATGCTAGTGATAAAGCTCAGGTACATATATATGGTGGAAGATTATCATGCCAAAGGCATACATGTTGTGAAAGTTACCCTGCTCCAAAAGATCTCCGGGAGTTGCTATGGACTGAATTGAAGTAACTAAGCTGAACTTAATACATGATCAGCCTACTAAATTTTGCGACTCTTAGATGCTTTCTCCCATAGATTTACAGGTTTTGTTACAAAATCTAAAAAAAAAAGTTTTACCAGCCTCCAAATAAAGAAACAAAACATCTGGTAACAAAAATGCAAACTCAAGACTCAGACTGGAACAATAACATGAAGTATTAGGATATTGGTTGTACTGTGACAGAAATATCTGGAATTTTAGGTGTAATTTAGCACTTCCATAATATAAAAGTTCAGCACAGATCAATTACTTTGATAAATAAGTTGCTATAATACTGTTGGTTGCTTCTATTTCCACACATTTCACAGGAGATGTGGTCATGCTCACTACTTTGAGAAATGAAATGAGCACACAAAGGGAAAACTGAAACAACAAATGAGACTAAGAGAGCAAATTATTCAGAGAATGTTACCCATTTAGCATAGGTAAGTATATAAGGTGGCTGATTATCACGTTAAAGGCATACACTCCAAACTTACCCTTCTCCAAAAGATCTCTGAAATGTTCTGAACTGAAGTAACTACGCTGAAGTTAATCCATGATCAGCATACCAAATTTTGCGCGACTTAGCTGCTTTCTCCCATATGTCAATAAATATAGTAGGACATGCTCTCTTCAGATGCTCGTATCCTTTACTTGCCACCACATCATTCATTCTATTCGAAGAGTTGATAAACTCAATGCAAGCATCTTTAAGCTGGTCACAATGGTGCTGGTCGGCTAGAGCTAACGTGGTCGCCACCGTCTCAACACGAAAACTCTCGCAAAGCTTGCTCTCGCACATCAGCTTCATCCTTTCGATGGCATACCTATCCGCAGCAACAAGTAAATGCCTAAGCATTTCTTCATACTCATCATCATGGAGGTCATCCATCGGAGGCAATGAATCCGTGTAGGTGAAGTGAAGGAGTCGTCTGAAAACAGAGGGCTGCATATCTTCAATGGTCACAGTACTGCATCTATGCTGATTCCTCATCGGACCATAAAGCTCTGCCCTGAAGACCGGCGACCGCATTGCAAGGATGAATTTGTGAGCTGGGAAAACCTCCTCTTTGACCTTGAAAAACACATCAGCTCCTTCTGAAGCCTCTAGGAATTTACCAAGATTATCCAACAGGTCCGAGGGCGGCACTTGGACACCAGCGTTCATCTTGGCCTTGTTGAAATTGATCACTGTAAGACTGCACTCGATGAGAAGAATGTTGTCCATAAAATACTTTTCAATTTCACTCTTCCTCAAAAATTAGTATGGCCCCATACCGACATTTCACCGTCAAGGGTGTCAAACACCCTGGGCACTATCCCGCTAGGGTTAGGCGGCCTATAAACGGGCTGCGGCGGCCTGGTCGTCCGGTCGACAATCCTCAGATCGTAGAGCGCCCTCACCTCGGCGTTCTTGGTCTTGAGCTCGACGAAAACTGAAACCCACTCTTCGAACTCTTCGCTGTCGCCGTCAGGGTGGAGGCAGAGGCACCATTCGTGGCCGCCGACGGCGAAAGTGGCGGAGTTGATGCACTCGCCGACGCCCAGGCCCCTGTACAGGCTGTAGCCGTCGATTTTGAACAAGTGCGTGCCGTGCGCGGTCTCCGGGGCGCAGGTCGACGCCGTCGTGGTTCCTAGGCTCTCGGACGAGGTCATTGCTGGTTGGCGGGGTAGGGGAACGGTGGTTGGCGGCACGGGGAAGGGAACGGCGGGAGGCGGCGCAGCGCCGAAGGGGGGAAATGTGGGGCGGCGATGGAGGAAAGGAAATGATGGTCGAGGATTTTGTGATTAGAAGTCTGTTGGGCGAGAAGGGACAGAAACTCTAGTAGAGACTGTGTGAAACTATTTGGCCCAAACGGAACTGGCCCATTGCACTAACTCTTGAGCTCCTTTTCTTTTTCCCCGTACGTGACTAGGAGTGATTTTCTTTACTAGATCCGTGGGGATGGTTGGCCGGTTTGTGTTTCGTGTGTTAGGTTGATTTCCACGAGTTGGCCCTTACTCATGCCCTGATTGGGGGCGTTTAGCCAAAGACACGGCTCGTGGCAGCGCCATAAATGGGAGGTGGGGGCCAGGCACACGGAACGAGGTTCACTGCTACAGTTACTGCCCCACATTTAACCCTTGTCACGGGGATGTCGAAGTTGAGCTTCCCGCCGTTTTGTTCCCGCGACGAGAGCGCGCATCTGTTCGATGGGGTCGGCCAGATCGGACGGCCACGGCGTGTCGCCGCACGCATAGCGGCGTGGGATGGGCCGCTAGGCCGTTGTCGACCAGGAATGGTGAGTGCGTGGGGTGGCGATGGGCCGTCGCTGAGCTAGGAGCACCTCGCGCGCGTTACAGATTGTGGTGCAGCGCGTATAGGCAAGTCTCGGGCCGTGGGCTTATGCGGGCCAAGGTGGCTCTATGGGCTATTTTCTACTTAGCGCTGCACGGTGCCATTTTACAGAAGCAGTCTTTGATGAATTATGTCAAAAGTTTGATCTCTATACAATTTTGACCTAACAGGATAATTTGTTTAGAGAGTAGATGAGTAAAAAGAAATACTTATGCAAAGTAAATGTTTCACCCTCTAATTAAATTGGAACCAACGGGAAAATTTAATTACAAGAGTAGAAAGATATTTGTTTAAAGTTAATTATGGTATTGTTATTTTCTGACCAACGTTGACAATAACAATATTATAATTCTATGAGTTTATATGGTTTAAAGTTTGAATCTCTGATAAATTTTGCATTAAAGTGACCAATCTTTCAGAGAAAAGATAAAGATCAAGAAATGCTCTTGATATAGAGAAATGTATTTTTTTCATGTTTTCGCTGTAATAATATTGATCATCTTCTAATTAAATTCGAACCAATGGGAGAATTTAACTTTGAAGAGTAATGATATGTTTTAGAGATTATTGAGTTATCCATACGGTTAGTTCCACATGACGGTTGTGAAGAAATGGAATTAATGTAGGATAATGATGTCTTATTCTATTTCTTCCCAACGGTGATATAGAATATAACTCAAAGATTTGATCATTGTTGATTATTTTTCAGAAAGCGATCTCCATGCTTTCATTTTGAAGAAAGTGAGCAATGAGCTGGGTACTTGTGACTCAGAAGATGATAAGTACAAGTTCTGTATGAAAGAAGGCCATTGCATGAGAGACTGTGAGACACTATGTTCTTTGTAAGAGTGTAGCTAGAAGAACCTTTATACTGCTCAGACATTTAAAAAAGATTTTCTTCTTTTTTTTGGTAAGTGTGTAGTTGGAAGGACCTTTATACTTTTCTAGATGCTGACCATCTCGCTCGTTCATACGTTGATGGTCCTGTCATGCTTCTGGTGTATGTTTTGACTTTCCATACACGCCCAAGAATACTAACAGGTTCACGCAAAGATACTTCGTCACGTGCATCACATCGATTGAAGAGCGGACCTCTAGGACATCCCAATATGGTAGCTCCCAAAATATAGATTTCTTCTCCACATGGGCACGTGTCCGTTAGCGTCATTCAGAACAAATTGACCGTCAGGACTCTTTTTAAAGATTACTTTTAGATCCTTAACCATACCAAATACATCATCGCCAGTACGGGGGACAGCCTTATTCCGATGATCAGCCTCACATTTGAAATGCTTGCCTTTCTTTCTTACGATATACTTGGTCGGAAAAAATCGACGATAACCCAGGTACACAACCTTCTTACATTTATGAAAGTATGTACCTCCAGTCTCATCTAAACAGTGTGTGCATGCATTGTATCCCTTGTTTGTCTGTCCTAAAAGGTTACTAAGAGCAGGCCAATCATTGATGGTTACGAAAAGCAATGCTCGTAGGTCAAATTCCTCCTGTTGTGCTCATCCCACACACGTACACCTTGTCTATACCACAACTGTAAAATTTCTTCAACTAATAGCCCTAAGTACACATCAATATCGTTGCCGGGTTACTTCGGTCCTTGGATGAGCACTGACATTATAATGAACTTATGCTTTATGCACAACAAAGGAGAAAGGTTATATATACATAGAGTTATAGGCCAGGTGCTATGACTGCAGCTTTGCTCCTAAAAGAATTCATGCCATCTGTACTAAGACCAAATCTTAAGTTCTTTGCGTCATCTGCAAAGCCCGGGTACTCTCTCTCGATTTTTCTCCACTGCGACCCATCAGTGGGGTGTGTCAACATCGTGTCTTTCTTGCGGTCATATTTATGTCATCGCAACAACTTGGCATACTCTTTGTTTCTGAACAAACGTTTTAATCATTGTATTATAGGAGCATACCACATAACCTTGCCAGGAACCCTCTTTCTATGGCACTCGCCCTCAATATCACTAGGATCATCTCGTCTGATCTTATACCTCAATGCACCACATACCGGACATTCATTCTTATTCTCGTACTCCTGACCGTGGTAGAGGATGTAGTCATTAATGCATGCATGTATCTTCTGCACCTCTAATCGTAGAGGACATACAACCTTCTTTGCTTCGTATGTACTGGTAGACAATTCATGATCCTTTGAAAGCTTCTTCTTCATTATTTTTAGTAGCTTCTCAAATCCCTTGTCACTGTCTTCCATTGCAGCAATTTTAGTGTGGTACCGAGCTTTCTGTTGCCATCTTCGCAATTTGGGTACAACCTTGTTTTATGATTATCTAACATGCGCTTCAACTTCAACTTCTCTTTGTCACTTTCGCATTCTCTCTGTGCATCCAAAATGGCCTGGTGAAGATCATCAACGAGCTCATCTGGTGTCTCTTCATCTTCAGATTCTCCCGTTGCAGTATCACCATATTCAGGGAACATAGGATAGTCATCATCATCCTCTTCTTCTTCATTGTCTTTTATTATAACCCCTCTTTCTCCGTGCTTGGTCCAACAATTATAGTTGGGCATGAAACCGGACCGAAGTAGGTGGGTGTGAAGGGTTCTCGAGGAAGTAATCCTTCTTATTCCGATAGGCAACACATGGACAACATATAAAACCATTCACACTATTTGCCTCAGCCACACGGATGAAACTATGCAGGCCCGTAATGAACTCGACAATGCGTCGATCACCGTACATCCATTGCCGGCTCATCTGCATTATATAATTAAGTTTATCAAAAACCATTACATAACATCTAGAGAAATGACCACTAGAGAAATGACCACTGTACATTGACAAATGCATTGTATCAATGACATATAAAAGGATAAAGTTGTTAACCTCGACCGAGGAGGAAAGAAAGAGGAGAAAGCTTAAGTGTGGCTCAGGCACTTCATATCATATTTGTTTTGTGTGAATTCAAGTGGCATCGTGCTCTCATGCATTTCATCGAGCACCTCTTATGCATGGAAGTAAAACAAAGCAACTTACACCACTTGTGCATGAGAGGAGAAAAACAAACCAACTCACACATAAGCATGTGGGGCTGGGGTGTATATATACAGGAACATGGATATTTAGTCCCGGTTCGTACCACGAACCAAGACTGAAGGTTAGAGGCAAGCGCGGAACCCCTTTAGACCCAGTTCGTGCCATGAATCAGGACTAAATGTCCCAAACGAACCGGGATTAATCGTGGTCCTGTCCGTGCAGCGTCCTGGCCTCACATTAGTCCCGGTTTGTAAGGAAATTGGGACTGATCGCTCTAGGACAGTCTGATGGAAGCCCTGTTTTCTACTAGTGTCAATCTCGTCGATCTATGTGTCATCGCTCGCTACCGTGCTGGCCGGCATTTTGTTCTGGCCTGCAATGGGTCATGGGCGCAGAACACAACGACGGTTCCTAATACGCCTAGCTACACGCGCCATGAATCTTATTGTGCACATGTTCGGTACTTCCCGTGCTATCAATGCACGAACTAAAAGTATTTGCTATGAAACAGTTCATCTAGTCCGACTACTATCCTTTCTCTGAAGTGGTAAAAAAATTTAGGCATTGGTGACAGAGTAAGCAAAAACAACTACTGTCCTTTCTCTCAAATGGTAAAAAAATGTAGGCTTTGGTGACAGAGTAAGCAAAAACAAAGAATAACAGTTAGACTGGCAGGACAAATTGGTTTTGGAAGATGCACCGATTTCTTTCCAAGAGACCAACCTTTCTAATGTGAAAATTAGGCTTTCAAAATTTTAACCGCCTACGATTAAAGATAGAAGACACATGAAAACATAATGCAAAAATATCATTACCACTTCCAAATAGGCTACCATAATACTGCTAATAATTGCCAAGTTTTTGGTAACAACAGATTTGTTGGTCATGTAAAGAAAAAGGTTGAAACAATAAATGTACTACTAGTGAACAGGGCAAAACATCTTAGAGAATGCTTCTGATCTTGCATAGGTTCATCATATACAGGGCAGCCATATGGTCCCTCCGTTTCATAATATAAGATGTTTTACCATTTGCGAAACAAATGTATCTAGACATTTTAGATTCTGAGTGAACCTACGCACTAGAAGATGTCCAGATACATTCGCTTCATAAAAGATAAAACATCTTAATTATATTTTGAAACGGAATGATAGATTTTACCAAACCTATACCCTTGTTACAGTTGCTGATATTTTGAAACTAAAGTTTGCGAGTCTTGGCTGCTTTCTCCCATATATCGGCAAAGATAGTAGGGCATTCCCTTTTGAGGTGCTTGTACCCTTGGGTTGCCACCACATCATCCAACCTATCTGAGGAGTTGATAAAATCGATGCAATGATCTTTGAGCTGGCTGCAATGGTGCTGGTCGGCTAGAGCCAAGGTGGTGGCCACGGTCTCGACATAAAGATTCTCGCAAAGTTTTCTCTCGCACATGAGCTTCATCCTTTCGATGCCATACCTGTCTGCAGCCACGAGCAAATGCCTAAGCATTTCTTCATAGCCGTCGTCCTCCTCATCGAGGTCATCATCCATGGGAGGAGGCAACGAGTCTGTGTAGATGAAGCGAAGCAGTCCTCTGAAAACAGCCGGCTGCATATCTTGGACGGTGACGCTGCGCCTGCTCATCGGCCCATAGAAGTCCACCCAGAACACGGGCGACCGCATCGCGAGGATGATCTTATGAGCCGGGAAAACCTCGTCTTTGACCTTGAAAGACACGTCGGCTCCCTCCGTGGCTTCGAGCAACCTGCTAAGGTTATCGACCAGTTCCGACGGTGGCACCTCGGCGGTGACGACATTAACTTTGACATCAGACTCCTCGTGTGGGGGCATGAACTTGATAACACTGAGATTGTACTCCACTACAAGCGTGTCATTGAGGATGTACGACGAAGCATAGAGCTCGCTCCTCCTCATGAACTTGGCGTAGCCCCATGCGTTGCAACCTTCTTGACTGGATTTAAACACACGGGGCTCTTCAGGGCTACTTTTTGGCCAGGTGAAAGCCGGGGGCGTCCGTGCCTGGTCGACCATCCTCAGATCGTAGAGCGCCCTAGCCTCGGCGTTCTTGGTTTCGAGATTGAGGAAGAGTGAAACGTAGTCTTTGCTGCCCTCCTTGTCGCCTTCGGGGTACAAGGCAATGCGCCAGTCGTAGCCGCCGACGGCGAAGGTGGTGGACTCCTCAGATCGTACAGGTTGTAGCTGTCGATCTTGAAAAAGTGCGTGCCCCGCGCGATCTCCGGGGTGCAGGTCGACCCCGAAACAACGATTGGGCTCGGGGATGACTCGGCCATTGGAGCAGCCGGCGAGGAAGTGAACGGCGACCAGGAGATTCGGTAGGTGGGGGGGAAGGGAACGGCGGGTAGTGGCGAGGTGATCCGGAAGGCGGCGGGACGCGAGGGGAACGGGGGTGGCGGCGAGGCGATTCTAGAGAGACCAGGATTTCACGATTTGGGAGGGGTTTTTCTTCCGACGTCCTAACTTAATAGGTCTGGCCGTTTCGGTTCGAAATCAAATAAAAAAATTCAGTTAGTTTTCTTTTTAGGGATTTCAACACGGTCAGATCGAACAGACAGCTTGTTTTTATTTTCATCTCCCCTACTGCCATTTTTTTTTCGAAATTCAACCGGTCTATTAAAAATCATCAACAATATTATAAAGAGGCCCAAAAGTAATAAAAATTACAATTAGGTCATTGGACCACCTAGCTAACTAGCGCGAACCGAAGGCGCTCCGCCGTCCTCGCCCCTCCATCACCGGAGCCGGACAAAGCTTGTCGTAGTAGAGCTTGTTGTAATAGACAGACGGGAAGTTGTCGTGCTAAGGTTACAAAGGACCAGCACACCAGAACAACAACTATAGCCAAAGATGACAACAGAAGATTGAAAGAGACCGACCTTGTATCCAGAGGCGGATCTAGGGAGGGGCGAGGGGTGGCCAGCCCCCCCCCCCCTATGGTTCAGCCCCCCTCAAGGGTATGCAACGGGGGCTAGCACTAATTTTGATGCTCAACTGCTACCTGTAATACTCTGTCCATTAACTTAGACCAATGTGTGCAATGTGTTAATTGCTCAAGTTTTATGGAACAACTCCAAAACATTAGTCATCAAGGGATAGTACAAAACTATTGAAGCATATGGGAAATTGCGAAAACATTATCCATCAAGGGATAGTACATACCTATTGAAGCATCGACAAAAGCACATATCGAGAAACTGGTTCATGGGACACATCTGAATTTCTTCTCTACTCAGTTTCCCTTGACGATCTAGTCGGCTTATTTCTCCCTTCTTCGCCATCGCCGTGGCGCCGCTATTGGTATTGGGATTTTGTATTCAGTTGTCATCGTGTTCGTTATTACTGATTAGTGAAGAAACAAAGAACAACTCCCGCGTGTCTGGGAACTATCAACTATGGCATTGCCGCCGCTACACGACAAGTCCAATACGTGAATTGGTCGCCCTAAGGTATATATGCATGTTGGCTACTAGAATTGCTAGTTTGATTACCCCATCTAATAGAAATTGCTTAGTCAAATCAATTACAGGTTACCTACACAAACATTTTTTTAGGAAGTATTTAGTGATTAACTAATTGTTAAATTATTGTGTTATTGAGTTATTTGATAGCTTTGGGCATAGACCTGCACTCAATCTAGTAGAATGTAGTTTGCTCATTTTATTGCAAAACATATAATATTACAGTTTGATATCCATAGTATACACGATAAGACTTGGTATAGTTTCAGTATTTATCTTTTTATGGTGAATTTCTTCTTCTCCTCACATGCTCATATACTGATGTGCCCCTTGATTTATTAGTATTCTTCTACAACCTTATATAGTTATTCATATTTGTAAGAAAAATTTCTGTAAATTTTACCGTTCATGAGATCATAGACTTGTTATTTGACGGGTTTGTAGTAGTAAAGCAAATAAAATAAAGCTTTAATTATAGAAAACGTGTTAGGATAACAAAACTACATATATTTAAGATTCGATATAGTCCTGTTATATACCTATTTTATGGTCGTTGTCGTCTCGGCACCCCTATGGTCAAATCCTGGATCCGATTCGCCCCTGCTCGCACAAAGGAATACGAAGACGGACCGGATCTCAGGAGATCCGTCGGACATACGACTCCACGCACTCTCCGTCAGTGCTAGATACACCACCGGAGCAAGGATAGAGCGGGAAGGACCTTATTCTGACTCCAGGAGGTAGTCGTCGCCTCAACATCCCGAAAAGGATACAAAAAATAGACTAAACAAACAACGAAAAGCCTCATGCCGAGAGGCTATGGTCCGCCACACCTCCAAGGCTCTATGGCCACCGAAAGCGGAGCGGATTGGCGATGTCGCCGACGAAGAGGACGAATCCCTAGTTGAGTTTTAGCTTGTTCTTTCCTGGCGGCGGCTACATACCGCTTTGTTTGCGACGCGCCCGTGAGATTCGTCCTATCTCCCCTACTGCCATTGTTCTCACGTCCATCGATCGTTAATTGGTGGGCAGCCGTGTGTGTGATACTAGTAAACTACTGTAGGATCCACGCTATCCACGAAATTTCACACATGAAAAACGGATATGTTGTGAGTGAGCACCAACTACCACTAAATCACAGCCAAATAGATGGTTCAGTTTTGTGGTTTATTGTATGCCAATCGGCAGCAGCACTGTGAAAACTGTTAAGTCTGAAGCTAGATTATTGTTTGGTTCAGTTTCGGTCAGGATATTTGCCTGGTTTTTCTTTTTTGAGAGAATGGTCTTTATTGATTAAGCAACATCATTACAAAGTTCTTCCCGGATAAACTCCGGGATTACATCAAGGAAAATCTTACAAACTAAAGGCTCAGAGGAACGAGCTAGCTTTATGAGCTACCCCATTTGTCTGCCTACTAGAAAATCTGAATAGACAGGATTGAAAATTCGTCTTCAGAGCTTTTATATCACCAACGACAGTGCCCAGGATGGATCGATCTTGAATTGAGGAGGAGATCCGCTGAATCAAGGACAAGCGATCCGAAACCAGGACTATCCGCTGGAAGCCTCGATCCCTGGATATTGTCAGTGCACGCCGAACAGCAATGGCTTCATCCATCTCAGGAGCCGGAAAAACGGCCAGCCCCTCACTACAAGAAATTAAAGAAGGAAACTGCCATTATGTTCTCTAAGTATTGCTCCCCAGCCCATACGTTTTTCAGCCGGGAACAGAGCCGCGTCAACATTGACGCACACCCAGTTGGTTGGTGGAGGACTCCAACGAGGAACCGACGCCACGACATCGCCGCTGCATGGCGTCTTCGACCTGACCATGAATTTCAGAATCATGTCCACATAAGCCAACACCTTGTAAGCTACACTCCGGGGATGCAGCAATGAAACACCATTTCTAGTGTCATTACGAGCTTCCCACACATGCCAGCAAGTAACAGTCAAAACAACAGCATTTGTACCAGTCTCGCGCTGCAGAAACTCCTGGATCCACTGTTTCATGTTGATTAGCTCCTTCCTATGGAGAGTCAGACTGAACTGCTCCTTCACCACACTCCAAACAGCTCTCGCGAAAGGGCACAGTAAGAACAAATGTTCCACATGCTCGAGCTTGCCACAGAAAAAACATCGATCATCAGCCAGGATACGTCGGTGCGTGAGTTGGTGACCAGTGGGGAGACAGTCATGGATCATACGCCAAATGACAATATTCATTTTACTTGGAGCTTGGATCTTCCACACTGCCTTCCACAGCTTAGCCTCAGACTCACGATCAGAGGAAGCGCCCTTGCCAGCTGACTTAACCGTGTAAATCCCACATTTGTCATACTGCCAGGACACAAAATCTTCACCACCATGTCTGCTTATTGGTACTTGCAGAATCGTGTCTACAAGTTCTACATGAAAGAAGGCACGGACAGTGTCCACCTCCCATTCAGTGCCCTCGTCATTCATAAGAAAATGCACTTTGGCACTAGCCAGGATCGGAGACAACGGTTTGAATGTACCAGCCTGAAACCCTGGTATCCAAGTATCTTTCATGATGCTAACATGCTCGCCATTCCCAATGCCCCACCTGATTCCTCGAAGCAGCAAGTCACAACCCACCAAGATTGATCGCCATGTAAACGAGGATGACCTCGGTTTTACTACTGAAAGAAAATCAGAGTGAGGGAAATAGCGTCCCTTTAGCACCCGAGCGCAGAGAGACGACGGATCCGTGAGCAAACGCCATGCTTGCTTGCCCAACATCGCCTGGTTAAAAAGGCCGAAATCCATGAAACCCATTCCCCCGACAGATTTCGGCGCTGTCAGCAAGTTCCAAGACCTCCAGTGCATCTTCCTACGGCCCTCCTCAAAGCCCCACCAATGGTTCTCTATGCTCGACCTCATCTTGTCATAGGTGGAACTTGAGACCAAACAACAGCTCATCACATGATTCGGTATGGATTGAGCAACAGCCTTGAGCCATGTTTCCTTACCAGCCCGTGATAACGGACGTCCAGAAATGCTCGTAACACAGTGCCTGACTTTTTCCGATAAGAATTTGAAAGATGTTGTAGTAGAACGAGGAATCTCCGTTGGCATGCCTAGGTACATATCCTAAAGGATTTCATGAGAAACCTCCAACTTGTTCTTCACAAAAAATTTAACACTCTCTAGACATTTCTTACCAAAGAAAATAGATGACTTTTGTAAGTTGATTTTGTCTGGTGTTGTGTGGGTTGATCGGCAGAGTATAGATGGATGGAACTTTGTATGGTTGAACCGTATTGCATGTATTGCTGGCACTACTGGAATCGAGCAGCCACGATCGGCCGTCGACAGAGTATGTGTCAAGGGCTGCCGTCGGCGTATCGCCTCGGCGTTGCTGTCTCCCGGCGCACACACGCTGGCCGTCGGCGTAGAAGGACGCCCTCGACGTATGATGTCTACGCACTTCTATTCTTGTAGACAGTTGTTGGGCCTCTAAGTGCAGAGGTTTGTAGAACAGCAGCAAGTTTTCCCTTAAGTGGATCACCCAAGGTTTATTGAACTCAGGGAGGAAGTGGTCAAAGGTATTCCCTCTTAAGCAACCCTGCAATCAAGATACAAGAAGTCTCTTGTGTCCCCAACACACCCAATACACTTGTCAGGTGTATAGGTGCACTAGTTCGGCGAAGAGATAGTGAAATACAAGTGGTATGGATATAAGATAATGGTAACGGTGATAGAAGATAGCTTGATGGTGTGGAAAGACTAAAAGCAAACTAAAATAAAGATGGCAGCAAGCAAACATGTAACAGATCTAGTAGCAAACGGTGTTTCAGTGCTTAGAAACAAGGCCTAGGGATCATACTTTCACTAGTGAACACTCTCATATAAATATATTCTCTTCATGATACTACTCTTAACTACTCTCCGGTTGAACACTCTAATCGATGGTAGGGCTATAACAGCACACCTCAAAGTTCATCTTTCCCATCTAGAAACCCCACACTTTCACCTTGAGTACTAGATGAGTCCAACAAACACCACAATTTCATAAAGACATCCAACTCCAAATATAACTTATAACAAGTATTTGTAATCTCTAGCCTAAGTGCCACCATGATGTGCACGCTGTCACTTTCACACACATGGGGAGAGCAGAGATCTATTAAAGCACTTGAGTAGCAAGGTAGATCTATAGATTACAAGCTCATGATATCAATAAGATCATGCATAGAGAGAGAGAGAGAGATGGACACATAGCTACCGGTAGAACCCTTAGCCTCGAGAGAGAACTACTCCCTCCTCATCATGGGAATCAGCAATGGTGATGGAGATGGCAGTGGAGATCGATGGAGATGGCTCCGGGGGCACTTCCCCGTCCCGGCAGGGTGCCGGAACAGAGACTTTCTGTCCCCCGAATCTCCCCTTCGGTGGCGGCGGCGCTGTGGAACTTTTCGTGGATTTCTGATTGACGACTTAGGGTTTTGGCTTCGGGAGGCTTCTTATAGGCCAGAGGGCAAGGTCGGTGGGTGGCCAGGGGGCCCACACCATGCCCTGGCGTGGCCTAGGTGGACCCGCGCCTAGGGGTGGTGTGGCCACCCTGTGGCCCCCCTCCGGCTCTCCTTCTGGCTCTGTGAATCTTCCGGGAAAATAGTAACTTTGGCTTTTGTCCCGTCCAATTCCGAGAATATTCATTTTCTGACTTCCTGGAACCAAAAACAGCAGAAAACAGGCAACTGGCACTGTGGCATCTTGTTAATAGGTTAGTCCAAGAAATCATATGAAAAGTACTCCAAAGTTGGAACAAAACACAAGAAAGTAGATAAAACCAAGCATGGAACATCAAAAATTATAGATACATTTGCAATGTATCAACATCCCCAAGCTTAACTCCTGCTCGTCCTCGAGTAGGTAAGTGATAAAAAGAAAGAATAATTTTTGAGGTGACATGCACCATCAAAGACTTGATCAAAGTATTTGCAAAACATTCAAAGCTGGGATCACAGTACTTCAATCATAACATGAAAGACAAAGTTCTAGCAATAAGCAAAGAAACTATGTTGCAACATGAAAAGTCACAAACAAAAGATTCATGAATAACAATGTTTTGCAAGACGTTTGTTTGTTTCACATAAAGAAAACATAGCATAATAGTATTCAGCTTATCCCTCAATAGAGTAGCAAATATAAATGCATAGGACACCTTCAAATTTCATAAGAGTGACTAGATACAATAGTTTAAAACAAGCAATAACAAGTTATGCATCAATTAACTTTTCTTGGGACAATGCACATAGAACTAAGAATGGCCACTATGCTCTCAAAGTAGGTGCATAAAGATAGAAGGTGGAGACTCAATATAATGGTGGAAGAAAGGCCTTTTGTAAAAGGAAGTAGGGATTCAAGTCTCATAGAGAGCTTCCAAAAATTATGGTACTTATAGCTTTCAGCTCTCATTGCCCCTATCATAAGCATCTTGAAGGTGATTAAGGTTAAAGTGAACAAACTATGGTGTACATGCTTGACGAAGTATAAGTCAGAAATCTCATGTCCCTTGTATACGAGGGCCGCTCCTCATGCTACTCAAGTTTAGTAACCGGTAAGTTCTTGTCATTGTAAGTATATGTGTATCATAGAGAATCGCCAACGGGGTACCCCTTGCCCGATGATACGGAAAAATCCCCATATCAAAATGACAAGGCAAGCAGACAACGAGCATCTCACCATTCTTCTTATTTACCATGGGAATATGGTGCTTTTTTTCTCACTTTCCTCTTTTCATAGTATCTCTTTTTTTCCTTTCTCTTTTTTCTCAATATAGGACTCTCTTTTTTTTATAAGAAGAATGCTTCATAGACAGCTCATTATGGTTACGCTGCAGGTTTCCACCATGTCAGCATGGATTAGACCAGCGGCTCAGGCGTTTCTCTAACACATATACATAACTCCATGGACTTACAAGCTCCCCTTTCATTTCACACCGACGACATCCATATACAAAAGAGCATGATATCAACTAGGTACAAGTACCAAGTGCAACGTTGAAAGCGTTCCCCATGAAAGCATGGTTCTGCTAATTCCCAACAAATAAGTGCAAGCATATACAACATAGAATACACAATGGTTCAAGTTTATTAGAGGCAATAAAGTAAAGTGTGCCATCAAGTTCGTGAGAGCTTTAATCACTAGTTTTCTCATAACAAGTGGAAGGTAAACAAAAAGCATGAATATACTTGGAATAGCATAAGCTAGTAGGTAGGTATGGTGGACTCTTTGGAATAACTTGGTTTAGGGAGTTGGATGCATGAGTGGAACTCATACTTTGTTGTGGAGGCTAGCAAAAGACTGGGAGCGACAAACTAAGAGAGCAATAATGGCCATAATCATGCAGAGCGACAAAACATCATTGATCAAAGCATAAAGTGATACTACAAGTTGAAAACTAAAGGATCATAAAGGCTATGGTGACTTGAGATAGTCATAACATGGTGTGAGCATGCGCCAAGTCAACCCAAATAAAGCATCAAAGGAGAATACCACTATACTATGCTTTAATATGCTAAAACAACGCATGATTCATCCAAGGCACATTAAGCAATCTCAATTGTTTATAACAAGTCATGCTACAACAAAGAATACTAAGCATAAAGCCAAAACAATATCAAGCATGGCATGACAAAGCATAGGCCACAGTCAAAAACAAGCTCTCTTTACCACTTAAGCATGAACTTTCCTACTCTTTTCCAAACCAAACCAAACTATTTGAAAACCAATGTATGAAAGAGGGGGTCCAACCAATTTATTCAGCACACATGCTTTTCCAAACCAAACTATTGGAAAGATCAAACCAAGCAAACGAAAAACCAAAACGAAAACAAAAAAGAAGATGCTCCAAGAACAACACAACTGTGCATGAAACAATAAAAATGAAGCGTTTGGAAGAAACCTGAGTTTTTTATTGATGAAGAGGGGGATGCCTTGGGCATCCCCAAGCTTTGACGCTTGTACTTCTTAGATATTTCCTGGGGTGACACGCGTGGCATCCCCAAGCTTGAGCTTTGGTCCATCCTTCATCTCATTACTCATTCCTTCCATACACCTGAAATTTTTCCTTCATACAAAACTTCACACAATCTTTATTAGCAACATTAGTGCACTCAAGATAATAAGTCTTTAGGTTCAGTTCTAACACCAATAAAACTTCCATTAAAACACTAGCTACTTAAGCACTTCCCTCTAAAAGCTCAGTTCCCTAAAAGAACTCAAAAAGAAACCAACAAGAAGCAAATGCAGAAAATGGCAGAAATCTGTCAAAATAGACCAGCAGGTAAAGAAGAATTTTTTCGAAGACCTTCTGTTGCCTAAATCAAAAAGTGTTGAACTAACGAAAGTTAGATAACAACCTGGGGCAGAAGCACAAAACTTCACGCCTCAAAAGGACGTATAGAGATTTTACACGGATTTTTACGGCGAAGCACAGAAATCTGTTTCGGGACAGCAACTTTCCCAAGCATTACTTCTCTCTCATTAGAGGTTACTCTTGGCACAAAAAGCAAATAAAAAGGATAAGGAGCGGTTATTACTGAAGTAATAACTTCCAAGACTCATCTAAAACTTTTGGGTTATCTCCCAATAAGTACTTTTCTTTAACGCCTTTAAGTTAGGCATGATAGTTTGAGAAGATGCTCACATAAGAAATATGAATTGAAGTAAAAGAGAGCATCAAGAAGAAAATTCAAAACATATTTAAGTCTAACCCACTTCCTATACATAGGAATCTTGTAAATAAACAAGTCATGAAAGCACAAAGCAATAAGCATAGTAAAGCAAAACAAGTGCAACTTCAAAATTTTCAACATAAAGAGGGGGAACTTAATATTATTGAGACACAAAAAACCATGTTTCCCCCTCGCATAATAACTTTCAGTAGCATCATGAATAAAAGTAACAATATAACTATCACAAGAAACATTCTTATCATGAGCCACACGCATAAAAAGATTATTACTCTCCACATGAGCATAGTCATTCTCATTAATTGTGGTGGGAGCAAATTCAGTAAAATAGCTATCATTATTATTCTCATCACCATAATCATCAAATATAGGAGGCATATTATAATCATTAATTTTCTCCTCAATAGTAGGTGGACTGAAAATATCATATTCATCATTGTAATCATCATATATTGGAGGTTTGGTATCATCATAAGCAATAGAGTAGCTATCTTCCAAAGCTAGGGAACTAAAAAGATCATTTTCATAAAAACTAGCTTCCCCAAGCTTAGACTTTTCCATAGCATTAGCAATAATGGTGTCCAAAGAATTCATACTAACAACATTGCTATTAGCATGCAAATAAACTTCCATAGGTTTTTTAATTTTCTCTTCAAACACTTCATGTCCTAACTCAAGATAAATACTATAAAGCTCTCTATTTTTTTTGTTGTTTTCCATTAAGCCTAACTAGTGAAAACAAGAAAAAAAAACAAAATTGCAGAATCTATAGGAAATAACTTCGAGCACTCACACCGGAGGATGTGAGTACCTTTTACCTTACCTCCCCGGCAACGGCGCCAGAAAATAGCTTGATGTCTACGCACTTCTATTCTTGTAGACAGTTGTTGGGCCTCCAAGTGTAGAGGTTTATAGAACAGCAGCAAGTTTTCCCTTAAGTGGATCTCCCAAGGTTTATCGAACTCAGGGAGGAAGTGGTCAAAGGTATTCCCTCTCAAGCAACCCTGCAATCAAGATACAAGAAGTCTCTTGTGTCCCCAACACACCCAATACACTTGTCAGGTGTATAGGTGCACTAGTCCGGCGAAGAGATAGTGAAATACAAGTGGTATGGATATAAGATAATGGTAACGGTGATAGAAGATTGTAGTGGGAGCAAATTCAACAAAAACATTCTTATCATGAGCCACATGCATAAAAGAATTAATACTCCCCACATAAATATAGTCATTCTTATTAAATTGTAGTGGGAGCAAATTCAACAAAATAGCTATCTTCCAAAGTGTGTTCGTTTGTAAACATATCATCATTGGAAGGAACATGGATAGCACTAATAGTACAACAATTATTAATATCATCATTTTCAGAATTGGTACCAAAGAGATTTTCAATATCAAAAGAAGTGTGCTTTTCCCAATCATGATCACTACTATAGGTAACATGCATAGGAACATCATCGAGTTCAGACTCATCAGAAACTATAATAGGAGCAACATGCTTAGGGGAAAAATACCGTTTCCTCCCTCCTTTTACTCCTCCTTTTCTTCTTAATCTTCTTTTCTTTAGGAGGGAGAGGCTTGAAAGGAAGCTTCTCCATATATCCTGGTTTATTATTAGAGACAATAGAAGAAACTTTGGAGGATTCCTTCTTTTCATTAATAAGATCAAAACACATATTAGTCCTATCATATTTTGGTAAAATCTCATCTTCTATAATATTTTGTATGTAAGTATTTGTCTGGAAATTATCAACACAATAAAGATGACAACCATGCATGACACTATTCATATCAACAACACCCATATCTACCAAAGAGGTTTTTCTTGATAACTCTTCACACCCCAAAAATAATGTAAGTTCATCATGCTGATTAGGAGTGATCATGTCATCACAATACAAACTTGTAGTACTCATTGGATTAGAAGGGCTATTATTATGGTATGAGCATTGAAAATTGAAATGACCCACTTCGAAGCAAAGTTCACAAATAAAAGGATAAAGGGCACAAACTTTTTTACCAAGATCATTTAAAGCCCTATACCACATTCTAGTTTTTTCATTCCTATGGGTGATACAATATTCTTCTTCAATTTGATTATTCTCACAAAGTCTATTTATTCCACAAAAATAAACATGCTTATAAGAAATAGTACTTTCAGAGGTTTGAGCATGTTTATTGTTATCATTAATAACAATTTCATTTTCCATGCAAGTGTCTTTAAAAGGCTCATGATACATGTCCCATTTTTCTTTAGGAGAATTAATACGAGAAGCAAAGCATCTAAAACAATCAACAAGAATTTGAGGATTAAGACCATATTTAGCACTAAGGTCTTGAAAATCAACAGTTTCAGCGAAAGACTTAATGCAGTCATACTCATAGTTTATACCTAGTTCTTTACCTTTGTCGTTATCCCAATCTTCGATATTGCTTTGAATTGTTTCAAGAAGATCCCACTTAGCTTTGACCTCCTTACTTGTGAAGGATCCCTCTAAACATGTATCTAGATAATCCTTGTAATGTCCTGAAAGCCTTGCATAAAAATTATTAATAATAATATTACTGGGGAGCTCATGAATGGGACATTTGAGCATTAGTGACTTCAATCTCCCCCATGCTTGGGCAATACTTTCTCCATCACGTGGATGAAAATTATAAATGTAATTCCTATCTTTATGAATTTCATGAGGAGGATAAAATTTAGAGTAAAAGATAGATTTAAGTTCCTTCCACTCCAAATGATGAGGATCATCTAGTAGATCATACCACTCCCTTGCTTTGCCCTTAAGTGAAAAAGGGAACAACTTCCTCTTAACTTGGTTCATTGAAATACCTGCACACTTGAACAACTCGCATAATTTGTGTATAAAGAGTAAATGATCACCAGGATGGACAGTTCCATCTCCCAAATAACAGTTGTTCATAACACGTTCAACAATTTTTATAGGTATTTTAAAAGAGATGCTTTTAGTATGTGGATTTAAAATATCACAAGTATCATTAAAATTACCACATATGGGAGATAAAGTATCACCAGAGCAAATTTTCTTCTTTAAAGCTAGGGAATTAAAAAGATCATTTTCATAGAAACTAACTTCCCCAAGCTTAGACGTTTCCATAGCATTAGTAACAAAGGCGTTCAAAAGATTCATACTAATAACATTGTTATTAGCATGCAAAGAAAGTTCCATGGGTTTTTTAATTTTCTTTTTAGACAATTCATGTTCTACATTAGGAAAAATACTAAAAATCTCTCTAATTTTTTGTTGTTTTCCATTAAGCCTAACTAGTGAAAACAAGAAATAAAAAGACAAAATTGCATAATCTAAAGGAAATAACTTCGAGCACTCACACCGGAGGATGTGAGTACCTTTTACCTTACCTCCCCGGCAACGGCGCTAGAAAATAGCTTGATGTCTATGCACTTCTATTCTTGTAGACAGTTGTTGGGCCTCCAAGTGCAGAGGTTTGTAGAACAACAACAAGTTTCCCTTAAGTGGATCACCCAAGGTTTATCGAACTCAGGGAGGAAGTGGTCAAAAGTATCCCTCTCAAGCAACCCTGTAATCAAGATACAAGAAGTCTCTTGTGTCCCCAACACACCCAATACACTTATCAGGGGTATAAGTGCACTAGTTCGGCGAAGAGATAGTGAAATAAAAGTGGTATGGATATAAGACAACGGTGCTAGAAAATAGCTTGATGGTGTGGAAGAGACTGAAGGCAAATTGAAATAAAGATGGAAGCAAGAAAACATGTAACAGATCTAGTTGCAAACGGTGTTTCAATGCTTAGAAACAAGGCCTAGGGATCATACTTTCACTAGTGAACACTCTCATATAAATATCTTCTCTTTATGATACTACTCTGAACTACTCTCCGGTTAGACACTCTAATCCATGGTAGGGCTATAACAACACACCTCAAAGTAAGCCTTTCCCATCTAGATAACCCCACACTGTCACCTTGAGCACTAGATGGTTCCAACAAACACCACAATTTCATAGAGACATCCAACTTTAAATATAACTCATAACAAGTATATGTAATCTCCAGCCTAAGTGCCACCATGGTGTGCACGCTGTCACTTTCACACACATGGGGAGAGCAGAGATCTATTAAAGCACTTGAGTAGTAAGGTAGATCTACTTGATTATAAAGCTCATGATCACAATATGATCATGCATAGAGAGAGAGATGAACACATAGCTACCGGTAGATCCCTTAGCCTCGAGAGAGAACTACTCCCTCATCATCATGGGAATCAGCAACAACGATGGAGATGGTGGTGGAGATCGATGGAGATGGCTCCGGGGGCACTTCCCCGTCCCGGCAGGGTGCCGAAACAGAGACTTTCTATCCCCCGAATCTCCCCTTCGGTGGCGGCGGTGCTGCGGAACTTTTCATGGCTGGAGGCTGTTCGATTTAGGGTTTTTGCATCGGGAGGCATCTTATAGGCGAAGAGGCAAGGTCGGTGGGCGGCCAGGGGGCCCACACCACCTGGTGGCGCGTCCAGGGCTAGCCGCGCCACCATATGGTCTGCCCACCCTGGTGCCCTACTCCGTCTCTACTTCGTGTTTCCGTGTTGCTACGAGAAAAATAGGCATATTGACTTTTGTCCCATCCAATTCCGAGAATATTGATTTTCTGCCTTTTTCTGGAACCAAAAGCAGATGAAAACAGGCAACTGGCACTGTGGCATCTTGTTAATAGGTTAGTCCTAGAAAACATATAAAAATACTTCAAAGTGTTGACAAAGCAAAGCAAAGTAGATACTAAACAATCATGGAACATCAAAAATTATAGATATGTTTGCAACGTATCATCGTAGTACCTGCCATATGGCCCAACTGGCCTGTATGCGCACCTGCTGTGCCGACGGCCTTGCCATCGGCGTAGCACCTAATCCGAGGGCTCCACGGGTCTAGCCCCTAGCATTCTCTGTACAAGGGCTTGAAGAAGCAAGATGGCAAGGTAATCCTTGACGAAGGATGGCTAGATTTTGTCAAAGCACATGACTTGAAGGTAGGATACTTTCTGGTATTCAACAAGCTTGCCACCACTTTCTTCAAGGTGATAGTATTTGATCATGATAACTGCAAGAAGGTGATGAGATGTGTAGCACCCATCATTTCATGGACAATTTACTATATCGTAGGTGTATTAATGTAGTGACCGTTCACTTCTAATTATAACTATTCTGTAAAGAGGTGCTTGAACACCTTCCGTTATCATGCATCCTGTTGGAATACCGTGGTACTTGATCGCGGTAGGCTCTAATGTGGAGGTATTTATTGTACTATGTGAAAGTGCATGTGTGCCCCCATGTGTGGTTTTGGTAATTAATTACAACCTTTATGGACTTATGTTTGCATTGAGTTTTACCTGTAGGATTTGTCCATAGGCAATGCTTGAACCATATGTTGACTTCAAGGTTGGGAGAAGAAGAAAGTAAAGAAAATTAAGTGTTGACCAAGGTTTCAATGAGTGATCCGGAGATTGGTCAAGTGAGAGTTGATCCTATAGTAAGTGTGCCTTGAAGACTAAAGTTGGAGTGATATCTCTTATGTACCTTCAAGACACCAACATAATAAAGAAAGAAGAAATGATGTGCAAGTTCAAGATGAGCCATCTCGAAGAGATCATTTGCTTGAAGATTGCCATCCTATGGTGATCATGGATATGAGAAGATGGTATGCCCAAAAGAGAAGCTCTACCATAGTGGAGTGTGGGGAGCAATTTGCAAGTCTTCACCAAGCTAGCACAATCAAGAAAGGTGTTCCATCTTCAGGTGGACAAGATCGCTACCATCAAGATCAAGTAAAATATGTTCAAGGCAAAGGTATGTTCTTGATAGGGTTTCTTTCTTACCGGTCTTGTGGTGTTAGTTGGGGAGACCGGTTTATAGGATAGATAGCCGTACTATCAAGAGGGGCTCTCGAGTGAGTAACTTGATCATATCCTCCGGAGAGAGCTCAAACCTTTGCATACTTGGAATCATCTTTGTTGGTTGTTATTTGGATCTTATCCATGTGAGGTTCTTGAGCTTGTGGTAATATTCATAACAAGCTCTAGTTCATCGAAAACGGATTTCATATGCATTCTCTATTGCGTTTTCGATATTGGAGGTTTTACCGGTTTGTCTTTTAGAGATTGGTAAAACCTTACTTTATTTGGTTCTTACCCATGAGAGGATTTAGAGCTTTTGTTAATCTTCATGACAAGCCCAAGTTCATCGAAAACGGATTTCATATGCATTCTCTATTGCGTTTTCGATGTTGGAGGTTTAACCGATTCTTCTTTTTGAGAGAGGTCAAACCTTTCGTCATTTGGTTCTATCCTCTCTTACTGGACTATGATGGTTCTTTGCATGATCTTGTAGATTTTGTTGTCCTCTTTAAAACGATCCCAAGATCATCAAAATTAGAGTCCGGATGCAAAAGTTATGGTTGGTTTCGTATTGGTCTTTCTGCCAGTTTTTGTAAGACCGGAGATTCCGGACTAAATCTCCGGTCCATCTCTGGACCGCATACTGATTGTCCCCCAGTTTGACCCCGTTTGGCCTGGGTACACCGGAGACTCCGGTCCCAGTCCAGAGACTCCGGACCGGGCGATTCCTGGGCCTAACGGTTGGATTTCTAGGGACCTATTTAAGGGGCCCTTCTTCCCCAATGGTTCCCTAACCTTCCTTGCAAGTTTTCCCCTCCATTGCTGACCTTCTTGAGCTTTCTATCCCTCAATCCCTCCATTGATTCTTGCATATTCTTGAGGGATTTGAAAGAGGAGATCTAGATCCACAACCTCACCAATCAATCTCTCCTCTAAGTGAGGGGAACATCTTGGGATCTAGATCTTGGAGTCTTTTGTGGATTTCCTCCATTGTTCTTCCTCTCTTATTCCCCATAAGCTTTTGTAGCTTTGGTGGAATTTGGGAGAGAAGAACTTGAGAACTTCTTGTGTTCTTGCCATTGCATTTGGTGCATCGATTTGAGTTCTCGGTGAGGATTCGATTGGGTGAAAGGTGAGAAGCTTTTTACTCTTGGGTTCATTGGAACCCTAGACGGTTTGGTGGTTGTGCAGGTTTGTGGATTACTTGGGGCCTCCAATCAAGTTGTGGAGCTTTCCCCAATCTTGTTTGTTGGGAGCCTCCAATTGAGTTGTGGAGAAGTGCCCCAACCTTGTGAGAGGTTTCGGATTGCCACCGACAAGTGCACCGATAGTGGAAGTGTGGATCGATCCTGTTGGGGTGAGATTCACAGGAGAACAAGGGAGGCCTTTTGTGGCGTTGGTGGTTTGATACCACCCCCTCTCCAAACGAGACGTACTCCATGTTGGGGGGAACTCGGTAAAATATCGTCGTTTCCATGTGCCTCGGTTATCTCTATATCCGAGCTCTTACTTATGCACTTTACTTTGTGATAGCCTTCGTGCTTGAAGTATATATATATCTTGCTATCACATAGTTGCTTGTCTTGCTCAGCATAAGTCATTGGTGCAAATAGGTGAACCCTAGTTGTTCTAGGTTTTGTGCTTAACAAAGTAAACTCTAGTTTAATTCCGCCTTTGTTGAGCCACTCTCGGAAAAGTTTTTAACCGCCTATTCACCCCCCCTCTAGGTGGCATCTGTATCCTTTCAATTGGTATCAGAGCCCGGTCTCTCATTTTAGGCTTCACCGCCTTGAGAGTAAAGATGTCGGCTAGGGGATTAGTGCATAATGAAATGTTCATATTCGATGGCACAAATTATGATATATGGAAAACTCATATGCTTATTCATTTTCGGGACATGGACCCAAATTTGGAGCGGATTGTAGATATAGGTTTTTATCCTCCAATGGATTTTCGAAATCTATCTTGTGAGGATGAGAAAAACTTATATCTCGATGCTCAAGCATCCAATGTGCTTGTTAATGCTTTGAGCTACTTAGTTACTTCTTCAATCATACCTTTTTGGAGAGCTCATGAGTTATGGACAAAACTTCAAGATAAATATGATGTGTCCAACATTATTGAGGATGATTGTATTACTTCCACTTCCGATCGAGATGAGTTCTCTTTTTATTCCACTTCACCAAAGTGTGGTAAGACACAAGATAATGATATGGCGAGTGGTGGCGAACATTGCAATGTTGATAGTGACCTTACTCTTTGTGATCCTTCTTCTCTATCTCATTGCAATACTTCATCTTTGGACTTAAACACGTCTAGCACTATATATGATTTACATGCTAGTGTTGATAGTCCTTGCATATCATGTATAAATTGCCTCAATAGATCACATGATGATATGCTCTCTTTGCCTTGTCGTCATAATATAAATGCTTCTATTTCCTATAGTTGTTGTGTGTCTAACAATGTAGAGGAAACCGAAGATTCTATAGGTAAAGACACAAATTTGAATGGAGCTTCAAGTAATTCTTCATCATCATCATCTCATGGTTCCCACCTATGCCTTATGGCTCAGGATTCAAAGGTAACTCCTACTTTGGAACCCAATACCTCTTGTGATGATGAGGATGAAGATAATGAGGAAAAAGAGACTAATGTTGATGATTTATATGAAAAGGGTGAGATGGTTTATCATGCTCTTGTTAAGGATAATATTGCTTGCTCTAACTTCATTGAAATCTTGGACTTTGCTATTAAGAGCAAAGAACACATTGATAAGTTAGAAGCAAAAATTGAGGATCATGAGAACACCATTGATAAAATGAGTAGCTTTGAGTGTGAGTATGCTAATCAAATTGCACATCTAAATAAATCTGTTGAAGAGGAACAAACCACTAAGGAATCTCTTGAGGAGACTTTTGCTCTAGAGTTGTCTAGAGTGAATGAATCTCGTGATAGAGATCTTGAGGTGTCAAGTGATCTTAAAAGTAAAAATGTTGGGATTGAAGTTGCTTATTCTAAACTTGTTGAGGATTTTAAGCACCTTGAAAATGGCTCTCGGGTTGTTAAGAGGGAGCTCATCAAACTCACTGAGTCGCATGAGCAACTTAAAGCTTTATATTGTAAAGAGCTTGCCAAGTTGCCCTCACCGCTTGCTAATAATGATGATGCTTGTGCTACTAACTCTATTTCTTGTGAATCATCTATTTTGAAGGAGAATGTTGAGCTAAAGGATCAACTTGCTTTTCTAACTAGCAACTATGGGAAATTAGAAGAAAGTCATGTCAATCTCTCAAGCTCGCATGAGGATCTTCTAGTCTCCCATGGTAGGCTAAAGTTAGCTCATGATGCCATTGTGTCAAAGGTAACATCTAGTGGGCCTCATGTGGACAATAGCACTATATCTACTCCAAATGTTATATTGCCATGTGCTAGTCCTTGTAATTCATCCTCTCACAACCATGATATATCTCATGATGAATTACATTCCATGCCTTGTTGCTCTAACAATGTAGCATCTACTTCCTCTAGTACTTTTGTTGAAACTAACCATGTAGAGGAAATCAAAGATCTCAAGGCTCAAGTCACTTATTTGAAGAATGACTTGAAAAAGGGTCATCAAGGGAAAGCCGCACTCAACAAAATCTTGAGTGTGCAAAAATCCCCCAATGACAAGAGTGGGCTTGGGTTCAACTCAAATGTCAAGAACAAGTCCACTATCAATTTGAAGCACAAGGACAACAAGAAGAATGGACAATATCAAGTCAAGAATCTAGCCAACGTTGTTTGCTTCAAGTGCAAGGAAGAAGGTCATCATGTTAGATCTTGCCCATTGAAGAAGAATCCTCTAAGTGTGAAGCAACAAGGGAAGCGGCCTCAAGCTCCACCTCAAGTCATTGACGGGCCTCTTCCTAAGAGGACTACTCGAGCTCTTCCTCGAGTTCTGGCCTCACCTAAGAAGAAAGATGGCAAGAGAAGAACTTGCTACATATGCCGTGAGAAGGGGCATATTTCTTCTTCATGCACCATTGGTAACTCCTCATCCAACCCTATCATAATTGATGATGCTTATTCTCTTCATAAGGATGAGGTTGGCAATATGTTTGCCAAATTTGTTGGTGCTCAATGTGGGTTGAAGAAAAGAACCATTTGGGTTGCCAAGCCTATTGTGACTAACTTCTTAGGACCCAACTTGGTTGGGGACCAACAAGCCAAAACTTGATCAATATGTGTGTTTGGAGAGCATTGGTGGTTTGGCTACATTATGAAGAATTGAGGGATCTTCATCATTTATTCTTGTTATGTCAAGCCATTTGGATTATCATGCTTCTATCATATATCCAATGTTCCTCCTTGCGGTAACATGTGCTTAACTCATATACATTGAAAGTTACTCGCCCCCTTGTGCATGTGTTAGTTTTGTACCTTGCATGTGTTTTGTATATGTTGTGCTTCCTACTTGCTTAACTTGAGAAATCAAGCTTGTGTATGTTGGTTTGCACACCACGTATGTGTTTTATGTTTGAGCATATTGCATCTTGTTCATATCTTAATTGGCTCTTGTGGGAGATTAATGGACTATCCCATTTTGGGGGAGTGTTATGCTTGGGCATTCCACAATCCTAAAATGTGTCTACATGAGGAATACCACTTAGTATGCATATTGCAAGTTTATCTAGTCTCTATGTGGTATGTCTTTCTCATGAGAAATTCAAGTTCCACAATGTTCATTAATCATCTCTATTTGGATGTTTTTACCTCTTGTTGAGTATTCTTGGTTTATCACATTATGGGGGAGTCATACGCTTTGTGCATATTACAAACCTATAAAATGTGGACATTTGAGGTAGTGTCACTTAGAATTGATATTGATAATTATCTAGCTCCTAAGTGGCACATTTAGCTCAAACAAGTTCCAATTCCCATGGATTGATTTTATTGCTCCTCTTTTCGATCTTGTTTGTGAGAGTTTTCTTGGTATGTGTTTCCCCATATTTGGACCTCCATATCCTCCATGGAAACCATTTTCATCAAGTTACTTTAATCTTTTATGAGCTATCAAGAATCTCTATCTAAGCATCAAGCTTAATTTTTATATTTCGTCATATGCTTATTATTGTGAATATGATCATGATATCCTTGAAAACTACCTTGGGAAATGTTTCCCCATAATTCTTGTCATTGGACAAGTGGTACTCCATATATGGTAGAATTTATTGATCATATTCATTTTGGCCTTTGCTTAAATTTTGTTCTACCTCTTGCCAACAAAATGTTTTGTGTTTTGTCCCAAGCTTTCCTTGCCTCTTGTGGATCTTCTTATTTTTTGTATCCTCGTGTGTTTTATTTAATGTAGGTACTATTGATGATCCCATTTGTGTGCATTTTGCATTCAAAAGGAAAATCCTACATAATGCACTATCCATGGGGGAGCTCTCCTATATTATTTAGAACACTCATATTTATGCTTCTTGTTTTGTTCCATATCATGTTTTATGTGCTTGGAAGTTTGATCTTTTCTTTTGATACTTTGTGCCATCATGAAAAGTGTAGAGAGTTTGGTTTGTGTGTTGGAACCTTGCTTTTTGGGAGTTGGTTTTGTCTCATTCCTTGTTACTTGTTTGATCCCTTAGTATGAGATAAATCCTTGAGCATTGGTGTTTTGTCTATCTTTTGCTCTTTGGTTATTTCCTTGTTCATTTGTTGAATTTGTGTCCTTTCATGTGTTGATTTGGCTCTTTGATACAATCTGGACACCCTTTTGTTGTGTCACACTCTTGTGTGCGCCTTCTTGGTTTACTTGGTGTTTTTGTTCAAATTGTATCTCCTTTTTGGTTCTTGAAATCTTGTGCATGCATATTTACCACATGTTCTATATTATGGCATGCTTTGTTTCTTGATCCAATATATAGGGGATTCTCCACCAAATCCTATCGGCTAAGATGTGCATGAAATTCAATTTCATATCAATATGCACATATTTATGTGGAGTCTCTCCTATGTATTGTAGTTTATCTAACTATTTTGGACCCAATGAGTTTTGGGACCATTGTGTACTTGAATGTGTTATAGGTACATTGGAGATTCATTGGATGCTTTTCAATAATAAGAAGATGCGGGGACTAAATGATAATTGGAGTCAAGCTAGGATGATCAACAAACTCATATCTACTTCATCCTACCAATGGTATCTCGGTAACAAGTATCCCTCTAATGCATACTTTTCTAGCATCCAACCTTTGTGGTTGCATCATGGCATGATTTCCTTCAGTTGCTTTTATTGTGGTTCTTGCAAGATTTTATTGTATCTTCCTTATTGTTATATGAGTAAGTTGAGATGAATGCATATTTTGGGGAGTATATAAAATTCATGTTTATGATTCACCAATCCCACATATGCCAATCTAGCAATTCTATTGCCAATCGTTTCCTCAATTTCTCTCATGTGCGATATGGATGAATTTGCAAGGTTTATTTGTTCTTTATGATACTTGTTGCTTTTTCCAATGCATTCCATCTATCTCTTGTTCCCTTGTAATAGTTGTGATGTATTCGTTGGTGTTTGAAGGTCATTGATGATCAATAAGATAAATTTGAGCCTTTGGCCATGCTTTCTAGCAAAAATCTTACTCGAATTATCTATGACTTTCTTTTGGATATCTTGTTCATTCTTGAGTATCCATTTTGTGTGTACATGTTTCTTTGTGGATGTATATCTTGGTGATTATTGTCTACCTAGAAACTTATACACATAATTATGGCTGAATATCTAGTTGATATCCTTTTGCTTTGGAGTCTACACCTTGTGCTCCTTTTTATTCTTTGGTGGCTCCAAATGTTTTGCTTTGAGTGCTTGACCTTTTCATTTGCATCTTTTGGCACTCATTGGTGTTATGAAAGTTGATCTCTCATGACTTTGTGTTATTATGTAAGTTTGGGGGAGCAAGGATACCATGTTTATGCACTTTGCATTCAAAGCAATTATTACATTTGGGGCATAAACCTTGGGGAGCTTTCCTAATCTATCTAAGAACACACATTTGCTTTCTTGTTCTTGTTTGGTGTTTTGTTTGATTATGGGGAGTTAGGATTCCATAATTATGCACTTTGTTGTGCATGAACCTTGGGGAGCTTCTTATTTTCATCTAAACACTCATTTGCTCTCATCATAATATCTGCTCACTTGCTTATGCTCGTGGTTTAAATGATATAGAGGGAATGAGGATGCCATGTTTGTGCATATTGTATTCAAATGCAAATTATAAGTTGTGCACAAACCTTGGGGAGTCTCCTCATATTATTTAGATCACTCTCTTTTCAACCTTGTCATAATATCTATCTTTTTTGGCATCTTCCTTTTGTGAAGTGCCTCTTTTGATCTTTTGATTGCTTGCTTCATTCGTTGATGCTTCTTCACCATTTTATTTTTTGCAATCTTTGGATCCTCAGTTTAGTTTGATTTCCTCATGGTATTCGTCATTGGATATGTGTATTTGATTTCACTCATATTATGAGAAATGCACACCATATGGAGGAACTCTCACTAAATTGGCCTTCTAAAGTTTTTCACCCATTTCGGCAATCGATGCCAATGGGGGAGAAGTTTTAGAGGGTTTTAAGGGAATTTGGTTTTGTGTTTTGAGTTTACTTAAACATTTACCTCGTGTGCTTCGCATCTTAGCGTGTTGCTTTGCATGTTGAATATATCGAGGAAACTCCACCATCAGTAATGGTTGGCAATATATGCAATGAAATTCAAGTTCATCCACACGTGCATAGATTGTGGGGGAGTTTGCTCGATATTGTGGTTGTACTAACATCACATACTTATGTAGTATTTGATGTTAGCACAAAGTTTTGTTTAGTTAATTCCTTATATAAACCCTCTCAAAGGGATTGTCATCAATTACCAAAATGGGGGAGATTGAAAGTGCATGTGTGCCCCCATGTGTGGTTTTGGTAATTAATGACAATCTTTATGGACTTATGTTTGCATTGAGTTTTACCCGTAGGATTTGTCCATAGGTAATGTTTGAACCATATGTTGACTTCAAGGTTGGGAGAAGAATAAAGTAAAGAAAATTAAGTGTTGACCAAGGTTTCAATGAGTGATCCGGAGATTGGTCAAGTGAGAGTTGATCCTATAGTAAGTGTGTCTTGAAGACTAAAGTTGGAGTGATATCTCTTATGTACCTTCAAGACACCAACATAATAAAGAAAAAAGAAATGATGTGCAAGTTCAAGATGAGCCATCTCGAAGAGATCATTTGCTTGAAGATTGCCATCCTATGGTGATCATGTATATGAGAAGATGGTATGCCCAAAAGAGAAGCTCTACCATAGTGGAGTATGGGGAGCAATTTGCAAGTCTTCACCAAGCTAGCACAATCAAGAAAGGTGTTCCATCTTGAGGTGGACAAGATCGCTACCATCAAGCTCAAGTGTAATATGTTCAAGGCAAAGGTATGTTCTTGATAGGGTTTCTTTCTTACCGGTCTCGTGGTGTTCATTGGGGAGACCGGTTTATATGATAGATAGCCGTACTATCAAGAGGGGCTCTCGAGTGAGTAACTTGATCATATCCTTCGGAGAGAGCTCAAACCTTTGCATACTTGGCATCATCTTTGTTGGTTGTTATTTGGATCTTATCCATGTGAGGTTCTTGAGCTTGTGGTAATATTCATAACAAGCTCTAGTTCATCGAAAACGGATTTCATATGCATTCTCTATTGTGTTTTCGATGTTGGAGGTTTTACCGGTTTGTCTTTTAGAGATTGGTAAAACCTTACTTTATTTGGTTCTTACCCATGAGATGATTTAGAGCTTGTGTTAATCTTCATGACAAGCCCAAGTTCATCGAAAACAGATTTCATATGCATCCTCTATTGCGTTTTCGATGTTGGAGGTTTTACCGATTCTTCTTTTTGAGAGAGGTCAAACCTTTCGTCATTTGGTTCTATCCTCTCTTACTGGACTATGATGGTTCTCTGCATGACTAGAGTTTGGTGTCCTCTTTAAAACGAGCCCAAGATCATCAAAATCAGAGTCCGGATGCAAAAGTTATGGTTGGTTTCGTATTGGTCTTTCTGCCAGTTTTTGTAAGACCGGAGATTCCGGACTAAATCTCCGGTCCATCTCCGGACCGCATACTGATTGTCCCCCAGTTTGACCCCGTTTGGCCTGGGTACACCGGAGACTCCGGTCCCAGTCCGGAGACTCCGGACCGGGCGATTCCTGGGCCTAACGGTTGGATTTCTAGGGACCTATTTAAGGGGCCCTTCTTCCCCAATGGTTCCCTAACCTTCCTTGCAAGTTTTCCCCTCCATTGCTGACCTTCTTGAGCTTGCTATCCCTCAATCCCTCCATTGATTCTTGCATATTCTTGAGGGATTTGAAAGAGGAGATCTAGATCCACAACCTCACCAATCAATCTCTCCTCTAAGTGAGGGGAACATCTTGGGATCTAGATCTTGGAGTCTTTTGTGGATTTCCTCCATTGTTCTTCCTCTCTTATTCCCCATAAGCTTTTGTAGCTTTGGTGGAATTTGGGAGAGAAGAACTTGAGAACTTCTTGTGTTCTTGCCATTGCATTTGGTGCATCGATTTGAGTTCTCGGTGAGGATTCGATTGGGTGAAAGGTGAGAAGATTTTTACTCTTGGGTTCATTGGAACCCTAGACGGTTTGGTGGTTGTGCAGGTTTGTGGATTACTTGGGGCCTCCAATTAAGTTGTGGAGCTTTCCCCAAGCTTGTTTGTTGGGAGCCTCCAATTGAGTTGTGGAGAAGTGCCCCAACCTTGTGAGAGGTTTCAGATTGCCACCGACAAGTGCACCGATAGTGGAAGTGTGGATCGATCCCGTTGGGGTGAGATTCACAGGAGAACAAGGGAGGCCTTTTGTGGCGTTGGTGGTTTGATACCACCCCCTCTCCAAACGAGACGTACTCCATGTTTGGAGGAACTCGGTAAAATATCATCGTCTCCGCGTGCCTTGGTTATCTCTATATCCGAGCTCTTACTTATGCACTTTACTTTGTGATAGCCTTCGTGCTTGAAGTATATATATATATCTTGCTATCACATAGTTGCTTGTCTTGCTCAGCATAAGTCATTGGTGCAAATAGGTGAACCCTAGTTGTTCTAGGTTTTGTGCTTAACAAAGTAAACGCTAGTTTAATTCCGCCTTTGTTGAGCCACTCTCGGAAAAGTTTTTAACCACCTATTCACCGTCCCTCTCTAGGCGGCATCTGTATCCTTTCACTATGTTTGCAGCAAAACTGTAAAATAAACATCTAGTGTACTACTGCTAGTATTGTACTACCTCCCGTTCCAAAGTAATACAATATAATCCTTTTTAGAAAACTAAATAAACATCATCTGGTCAAACATAACTGCAGTAGTAACTCTAGTCGGTGTACACGGTAGTGTGCCGGCCTAGCCGCAATGGCCCAGGTTGTGACATGGTTAATTTAGCACACGACAGCGTGCCGGTCTAGCTATAAAATGCGCCAGGATTTTAGATGGTTGATTTAGTGCACTGCAACGTGCAAGCCAAGCTAATCGGCATCATAGATGCAACTCTAGAGGCCTTGCAAAAAACTCATTCAAAGAGCTATCCCATCTTCTCCATCTCGGCTGTTTTTATCCCCACTCGCCAACGCCGCCTGACCCCGCATTTGGGATCATCTCCAGTGCATGCTTCACACATTTTCGTCGCCATCTCGCCCCTCTCCAAAAGCCCCCCGATAGTCACCCCTCTCCAAAAGTCCCCCGATAGGTTGGCGACGATGTTTTCAACGAAATTGCTATGAGTCTGGACACTATCAGCGCCGCCCGGCTAGACGCATGCTCCAAGGAGCTGTATCGCCAAGTCATGGGCGGAAAAGGTAGCAGATGCCCCAACGACCACTGTGGGACATTCGTCCCCTACAACGACATCTACGACCACATAATCTATTGCTTTCACGGCCAACAAGTCTGCACGGAGCCTGGATGCGAGTTCATCACCTCGTTGGTAGAGCTAACACCTATGGTAGAGCTCTTCCGCCACCTCAGAGTTGCCCACTCGAGGACTACGCCCATAATTCCCTATAGCCACAAACACTGGGAGCCGTCTAAGCCGGTGCCCACAGGGGGCTCGCGGAGAGCGGATATCATCGGCATCGGAAAAGAGGGCATCGTGTTCGTCGCCCAAATCGATGGCCACACCACGGACATCATCATATTCCCCAGGTTCATCAGTTCAGGGGCGTGCGAATCGCCGCGGTAAAAGGTGAAGCTTTGGTCGCTGTCTCTGTGGCATGAGCTCCATGCGATCGAAATGGTGGAAACATCTGAGCTGACGAGCAAGCCATCGTCGGCCTAAGTCGCCCTGGAAGGGCTCAAGTCGTACATGTCGCAGCCGCGGTGTTACCTGGAAGCTTCTGAACCATTTGTCGGAATTCCCTGTGGATTAGGAGTATTGCATCAACAAGTTTCAGAAGTGAGATAAAACATCTAAATATTCTTTATGATGATCCCAATGTTAAGATATGTAATGTCGTATTAATTAATTACTACTTTACGTTGGTGATAGATTCAATTTGTATGGGGAGAGGTGGAACAAGTTTGCGGCAATGTATACCTATTTCCAATGTACGTTGTTGACATAGTGGGCCCACAGGCGACGGTGTGACAAGGAAAGGGTAACATGCAGGAAAGAAAGCGCCACCCGGCTAGCACTTGACACGCTGTTGCGTTATGCCAAGTATTTTGTATGGAGGTCTTAACTTGCTAGTGCTAATCTATTTTGTAGTATACATATGTACTGGTACTTGTTCAGATCGACCGATCGAGTGCTGAATATGGACTCTCTTTCCTTTTGAGTCATGGCCTTGCTACAACTATTGAATTTCAATGTCTGCATTGCTGAATCTGTCAATTCTTTTGGCAATTGTCTGTACTGCTGAATCAGTCACATTGAAATGCTGCTGAATCTGTCAAGCGGTGCTGAATATAAACTGGGAATCTGTAGATATTTTTTCTGTCTTATTCTATACTGCTCAAGCTTCAAATTCTACTCAATATGTCAAGTGTTATGTTGTTACTATTACTAAGGTATTTTCTAGAACTAATACTGATGTACTGGTATTGTTTAAATCAATTGCAGTTGATGGTCTTGCTTTCCTTTTTAAACTTGGCTTTGTCACAATCTAGATGAGCCTTGGGCATTTTGGGATGCATATATATGGGGGTCACACTGGTATTAATGTGAAGAGGAGGTATGCAGACAAAAGCATACTTGATCGTCAGTTATGCTTGCTCCAATGATCGAGTGTGTTTGGAGAAAGGGGCAAACTGATCGTGCGACAAGGTTTTTAGAGCTGAAACATGAACGAGTTCTCTCTGTACTGCTATTGACTTTCAGTGTCTATATAGCTGAAACAGTAACTTTGGAATGCTATAGAATCGGTCAAGTGCTGCTAAATATGAACTAGGAATCTATTGATATTTTTACTGTCTTATTCTGTGCTATTGGATCTTTCAAATGATACTGAATTTGTAAATAAGTTCTATCGCTGCTGCTGGGCTGCTTGCACTAGAGCTTTTGCATGTGTGTCATCGGAACCGTTGGATGTGTTTGTGACAGAAATGAGAGGGTACCAAGTGAACTCATTGGATACTGGTCCAGTTTTGACGCACGCGGTCTGTGTCCCTTGTTCTTTAGATATTTTTACACGAATATATGTCAAAAGAATTATCGTTTTTTCACTTCGGTAGTGAGGTCCGTGTTCTGAATCCGGCCGAGCCATAGCATAATGCAAATTTTACTAAAAATGAGGTAAAATCGAGCCCATTCGACCCCTCTTTAGCCCAGAACAGTTTAATTCGGCCTTGTAGGGGTCAGGGGACTTGCTGACGATAGTCCATTTAAATATTTATCAAGGAGCCCATAGAGAATAGCGCATGGAGTATATCCCATTGAGTATAGTAGATGTAGAATATCCCAACATGTTTAATTTGGCGTTTTTGGAATTGCCCTTTAAAACAAAAACAAAAAACCCGTCTACCCATATTTTTAAGAAACTACTCCATTATCTGACATTTAATAAATTGAGATGCCAGAATTGCTTCCCTTTTATTTTAATAAGAGAGGTAACATGGACACATAAAATCTTTTTAAGAAGGCTAATATATAAGTTATAGGTATTATAAAGCTTTTTAATGAGAATGTTCATCTATGTTGTTTGTCGTTGTGGCAACGCACATGGTTTATATGTGTTTTGAAGTCTTGAGTTAGATTCTCTATGCTTGACATAAAATTATCTTGGGTTTATATTTTTTCTTCTAGCAATATTGCTTTATGGAGAGGCTGACATCGCGGACCCACCAGCCTTCAGCATCCCTCGAGTTTAATGGTCGGGTTTAAAAAAAGTTAAATACTTGTATAGAGAGGCTGGCATCAGGATCCCACCTGCCAGAACATATGAGGCTGCATCTGGGACCCACAAGCCAGAACATACCAGAGAGGCTGACATGGGGGTCTCAGCAGCAAGACCATACACGACTGCCACATCGAGAAACTTTGCCAAGGTCAAAAGTCCATCATACGCATGTTTGATTTATAGAGAGACCGGCATGTGGTACCCAGTAGCACGGCCTTATACAAGTTCTGCCTCGAGCGACGTTGCCAAGTTCGAAACAGGGAGGCGCGAGCGAGAAAAAGTCCAGCATACACACGTTTCTTCTAATGAGAGGCTCACATGGGGGACCCAGCAGCCTGGAAAAACAGCAAAAATTCCATCATACACACGTTTCTTCTAATGAGTGGATGACATGTGGGGCCCTACATCATGATTAAACGGTAGATGCAGCGAGCAACGCTATCAAGTTCGAAACACGGAACCGCGACCGAGGGAAAAAGTTATACCATACACACATTTCTTCTAATGAGAGGATGAGATGTGGGGTCCAGGAGTTTGATTAAACGGTAGATGCATCGAGCAGCGCTATCAAGTTCAGAACAGGGTAGAGCGAGCGAAGAAACAAATTCCATCATACACACGATTCTTATAATATGAGGCTGACATGGAGGACCCAACAATGTGACTAGACGGCAGATAGATCGAGCAACGTTATCGAGTTGAAATGAGGGAGGCAATAGCCAAGAAAAAAAATTCCATTATACACACGTTTCTTCTAAAGAGAGGATGGCATGTGGGTCCCAGGAGGTTGATTAGACGGTGATGCATCGAGCAGTGCTATCAACTTCGGAACAGGGTAGCGCGAGCGAAGAAAAAAAATTCCATCATACACACGATCCTTTTAATGAGAGGCTGACATGTGGGACCTAGCAGCCTGACTAAACGACAGACGCCTCGAGCAACGTTATCGAGTTCAAATCAGGGAGACGCGACCGAAAAGTATGGTCCGCAAGAGACACTGACGTCTGGGATCCACACACCTCAAAAGACTTCGGCGAGTCAACATCGCGCAAGAAAATGAAAAACTTGCTTCTGCCACGCGCTGACCGAGCTTCCTCCATATTTTTAGCAGATCCGTCATAGTAGAGGGCCGCGAAACCGGAAAAAAATGTTTTCCATCGGCCACGGCCGAGCCGAGAATTTCGTCGCGGAAGACGCGCCTTCTGCGACGACCGTTGGGCCAAGTCGTTGTGGAAGGAAACTTTTTTTGTAGTGGATACCCCGGAATAAGGATCCATCAAGCCCCTGAGTCTGCATTTGCGACAAGGACATCTTATCTGGGTCTCGTTGTTCTAGATCATTTCGGTCGTCGCGTCTTTTAAATATCTAGTCACGAGGCTTTCGCTCATCTTGATGACCATGAACGCCTGCGCGGTATAGAGCAAGAGAATATTTTAGAACATGCACACACATGCATGCATGGTCGCCAGAAAAATTCGGTATAACCTCTCCTAAAAATAGGACATACTCACCTAGTAAACAATGGAGGAGGAGAAAAGCGAATCGGTGGTTTTAGTAAATCTAGCCTTCCTTTTACAAATCTACCATCCAAAATAGTTTTAGATGGCGAAAATGAGTGAATTCATGGGGAGAAATAAGGTGGAAGGAGGAAGAACACTACCAGATCTGGTCTAGAGGGGGGCAAGTGAGTGGAGAGGAAAGTGCACAAAGGTGAGAACAGGTGGTGGGTGCTAGCTATATAAAAGGTGCCCGACATATCAGTGGCGCACATGCGTGGAACATGCCACGGATAGCATAAAGGTCAGTGGTGCACCCCGCAGAATGCGCCACAAATATGTTAGGAGTCATCTGTATTTGTCAGTTATACATGAGCGTAGACATATCCGTGGCGCATTACAGTTAGGCACGCCATAGGAAGTGAAAATATCCGCAGTGCACGTTCAACCAATACATCAGGGCCCATGCATAAGTGGCAGGATGGTCTACCCAGATTTACCTGCGGCGCACCCCCAACAATGCGCCATGAGTATTTTCTCTATCTATGGCGCATCTAAACGACTTGCGCCACGGATAATATATCTATGACGCACCACCTTCACCATGCACCACTGGATATAAAACCATGGATAACCAAATCTGTACTAGTGCCATGACATTCGCCGTGACAACACCACTACGAAAAGGCTGCAACTGAGGCGGTGGGCCGGGAGTCCCATTTTGGCACAACCTAAAATACCGTGTATTTCAACTTGATATTTTACACTTTTTTGCAGGGAGATTTTACATGTTGATACTTGCTCAGATCCAAATTAATGTTCTCGGATTTGTCTAGATTCGGATATATTTAACACTAAAACATGTCTAGATACATTTGAATTTAGACGAATCTAAGAATATTAATTTGAATCCGAGGGAGTAGAAAAACATCATTCCTTCACCTTGGATTTTTTTTAATTTTACATAAAACTTTAAAATGCCCACTTGAAATTTTTCAAAAAAGAAGAAGCCTGAGCTATGTGTAGCACGGGCTACATTGGCACTTTCTGGGTCGGATTGCAAGGACATCCATGGGCTCTTTGATGCCTGCCAGTGGGCCCCTCTCGTGGCAGGACCGGTGCGCAATTGATTCCGTGGGTGGGCGCACGGCAGAGGGGAGGCGATTGGATTGTGTTGTGTCCTGGGTCCGGAGAGCTTTGAATTGATGATGATGGCGGGCGGCGGATGGCGCATTCCTCTCGTGCCGTGCCGTGCCTACTGTTCCTCGCCCCGATCTGTTTGAAAAACCGTTTCTTCTTTTTTTCACCAGCTTGGATGTCAATATACTCCATATCCATACTCGAGCAAAGCTGAAGATACTAGTAGTACTAGCTCTTTCAAGTGCGGTACATGCCACCACTTGTTTCGTTTTTCTTATTGCTCCAACATGACCCTCAGGAGACAAGACATTTGTACCTGATCAGTCTTGTTTGTTTTCATCTTCCAAACGAGCGCTTCCAACAAAAAAAACAAGGATGGACAGGTCCAAAAACGACTGAGGGGATCGCAGTTGCAGCAGCGACCGAACTGGACTGGACAAGAGGCCAAGAAGACCACGAGGGCGCGCAACCAAACAAGGAAGTCCTCTGTCAACGCCATAGATTAAGATCAGATGTTCGTCAGATGCACAGCCCTCACATCACGTTTTCCCTCGGTAACTGCCGTCTGCCCGTGAACCCTCCCTCTCTGCCGCGTGGGGCCCACGCGTCCCCCCCTCCCCTCCGTGCGACTACCACCTAGACTCGACAGCGTAGGCTTGACTCCGTTTCTTTCTTTCTTTTTCTTTGGCTGGGCGTTCGGGTTCCCTCACTCCCATGCCGTCTCGCCGCAGAGCCGCCCTCCAGCCTTTTCTTGCCTTCCCCCACTTCTATCCAGTAGGGTAGGATTTATCGGGCGAACGGAGGAAGGTCGGGAGAGGAAGGTGGTCCAGCGTATGGAGATGCCGGCGCCATTGCCGCCCCTCCTGCGCTTCTTCGTGCTGCTGCTATTCTCCTCGCCACTGGCCAGCGGGAGGGCCGCCGTCTCTTCCCCGGCGCCGTCGTCCACGACCGTGCCCCCCGCCGCCGCCTCTTCTTCTTCGGCCGTTCCGGCGCCTCCCCCCTTCGGTACGTGGCTGGCCGCCGCGGAGGAATCCGGGCCCTGCATTTCTGCTTTTTATTCTTCTTCTGAATCTTCAACTCTCTGCTTAGTCTGGAAACTCTTGTTTCAGAGCGTATCTGGGATCTGCATAATATTTTCATTTATATTTATTTTTGCAAACACCAAGGAATTATTATGAAGCCTTCGTCTTCCAGTCGCGGCCACCTCCCCCTTCCATTGGATTTTTCTGGATCTTATTGGTAACTACGTTTTGCTCGATTTTTCAGGGGATTGAAAACTTGTTTCAAAAAGAAAAGCTGTTCTTTAACATTGCTGCGGAAATCCCGCTGCAAGTTCAATTGCCATCAAACCTCTTCTGCCGTTAGAGTTTGCTTGCTGTCTTCCAAAATTAAATCCCCCTCCTATAGTTCAGAGGCGTTTCCAGCAGCTCAGAAAAGAAAGAAAAAGAAAGTTCACAGCCATTTCCAAAGATTTTGATGTAGCCCCAAATAACAATACTGCTCGTCATCTCGAGTTGGTAGATTTATGATTATTGAGAAGCCCCAAATGCGCGATTCACACTCGCTGAGCTGTCTTGCAGTGATCACGGTGGTGCGGCACCACCACTACCACCGCGAGCTGGTCATTGCCACCGTCCTCGCCTCCATCGCCACCGTCATGATCTTCCTCTCCACGCTCTACGCCTGGACCATGTGGCGCCGGTCTCGCCGGATCCCCAACGGCAAGGGCGCCCGGAGATCAGGTCTTGCCTCGTTATCGTTGTCTCAATTGGTTCTTCAGTTCACAGTCTGTACTCTTGGGATTATGACAGACGATCTACCTACTTACATTGTACAGACACCACCACAAGAGGGATCACGCTGGTGCCAATCTTGAGCAAGTTCAACTCGGTCAAAATGAACAAGAAGGGGCTCGTGGCGATGATCGAGTACCCGTCGCTGGAGGCCGCGACGGGCAAGTTCAATGAGGGCAATGTGCTCGGCGTCGGCGGATTCGGCTGCGTCTACAAGGCTGCATTCGACGGTGGTGCCACCGCGGCGGTGAAGAGGCTCGAAGGCGGCGGGCCAGACTGCGAGAAGGAATTTGAGGTGATTGTTACTTTGTTACTGCTGTCAATTGCCTCTGGTGCCTGCTAGTGGTGGCTTAACACTTTGAGTTGTGGTGTTGGCAGAATGAGCTGGATCTGCTTGGCAGGATTCGGCACCCAAACATTGTGTCCCTCCTGGGCTTCTGCGTCCATGGTGGCAATCACTACATTGTTTATGAGCTCATGGAGAAGGGATCATTGGAGACACAGCTGCATGGTAATACTTTTTCTATGATTGGCCCATGCCACTTATTGCCTGCAGCTCTTTCTTGAGATCTTCCAGATTGACCTTTTCATAAGTGTCTTGTGATTGTGTTCAGGGCCTTCACATGGATCAGCTATGAGCTGGCATGTTCGCATGAAGATTGCGCTCGACACAGCCAGGTTTCTTATGATCTCTTCACTTTACTTCTCACTGGGTGATGGTTTTTTAAATCGATGAGCTGATGATTGACAGTCTATAATATACATTGGTAAACTGAAACTGGGCAGGGGACTAGAATATCTTCATGAGCACTGCAATCCTCCAGTCATCCATAGGGACCTGAAATCATCTAATATACTTTTAGATTCAGACTTCAATGCCAAGGTACACTCCTTCAACTTTTTGTCAAGGGCAACTTATTTTTCATATTGACTGCAGTGCAGGTAATAGAGTTGGGATGCACTTTTTGGTTCTTCTCAATTGCACAGATTGCAGATTTTGGCCATGCAGTGACCGGTGGGAATCTCGACAAAGGGAACCTGAAGATTTCTGGGACCTTGGGATATGTAGCTCCCGAGTACTTATTAGATGGTGCGGCCTCCTTTTGTTCTAAAATTCTACTATTACTTGCAGTCAAAACTAAACTGTGAACAGTAAAATTCTACTTCCATCATGTAACTATTTAGCGACCGTGTCAATTTCAGGGAAGTTGACTGAGAAGAGTGATGTATACGCATTTGGAGTAGTGCTTCTAGAGCTCCTGATGGGAAGGAAGCCAGTTGAGAAGATGTCACCATCTCAGTGCCAATCAATTGTTTCATGGGTAATCAGACTTTTTTGCTCTGAACTTATTGATTGCACAATTTAGTAAACAAACCTAGGGAGTAACTCCTTTTCTTTCAACATTTATAATGCAAAATGAAATGTTTTACTTTTAACATCAGAGGAAACAATCCAGCAATCAGTTGCAATTTATCTATGTGTTAATATTATTTGACATGTTCATATTTGCGGGCAGGCCATGCCGCAACTAACCGACAGATCAAAGCTCCCCAACATAATTGACCCAGTGATCAAGGACACAATGGACCCAAAACACTTGTACCAAGTACACATCATGAACAAACTCTCTATCATTCTCCAATTTAGATACATTGATCTTTTCAACTATTCTTGCTGATGTTCCATGCCTGGGCAGGTCGCGGCGGTGGCAGTTCTATGCGTGCAGCCCGAACCGAGTTACAGACCACTGATAACAGATGTTCTCCACTCGCTTGTGCCTCTAGTGCCCACGGAGCTCGGGGGAACACTTAGGGTTACAGAGCCACCTTCTCCAAGCCTAATGCATTGTCCGTCTTGAGATTTGGTCCTACAGGCATCGTCGAAGCAGGGAAAAAGAATCATACCAGCCAGTGTAGATTACTGTTAATTGTGTAACTTATCTTGCCTCCTGTACCTGCTGCTGCTCGTCTGAGGATGGGAGTTCCAACCTACTGATTTTGCTGGGTGCACCGAGAGAATTCTTCTTTGGAGAGAATTGTCTCGTATATATATTCATGTACAAAGAAGTGAAGAAAGCATTTTTCTTTTCTTTGGATCTGGTACCCCTGCTGTCCAGATCTGATTTTTTCGAGCACTGTCATCTCAATAGCATTTGAGAAAGCTTTGATCTGGGCTCCATAGTACAGGTGTCAAATGTTCTGTTTACTGCATAAGAAATCTGATTATTGATTTCCGATAGTGATTGCAATAATTCCTCCAAACAAAAAGTTTATACCTAACATAAAATGCAATAATTGCAGTTGTACATATTAGGCAGGGAAAATAATAATGTGATTAAATTGTTTTGATCTGACTAAACATGAATAAAATGGAGCAACCAACCCTGTATAATTTCACAAGGAACATGTCCATATACGTTTGTGACCGGCCTTATGTGGCAGTGACATGAACATCTCTATTAGCCTAGGTCATTTTGTTGCTATGCTGACAAGTGACAGTCCCTCCTCAACCAGAAAGAACACCATGGCTGGTTTGTGCTCAAGGTAGCACATCATGGGCAACTGTGGTGGGCAGTAACATCACCGAGTCCCATTTTTTTCAGAGCAGTCAATACACTTTCCACATATGTAAGAATAGTTTACATGTCACCAAGAAATCTGTCTTCTGTCCGACTCTGGTATCTTCCTGATCATGCTAGATATGTTCATAATGCCAGAAACAAAGAGTTAGAAAAAAGAATAAAAAATTCCTCAAGGTGGCAACCTCATTGAATCCTTTGTAGGGCACTGGATATGTTTTCTTGCTTGATAGGGAGATGGCATCTGCTTCATTCAATTCAAGACAATAATAACTCCACATGCATGCATTGCCAGCTTGGGCAGAGGAGCCACCAGTACTGTTCACTCCACAGCTCCCTGTCCACCTCTTGAATCTTTTGGTTTTGTTTTGTGGTCAGCAACTATGTCATCAATCTCTTGATTAATGTTGGCAGATTAGTCAGATGACTGCAGCCTTTGCTTGCTGTAGTTGCACTTGGAGGTTTCAGTCAGCTATTTCAGGTAAGTACATGCTTTCTGCCTGCCTGTACTTGCTGCCCCCTTTTATGGGCTTTGCCTTTTTTGCATTAGAGGATGACTTGACAAGTTATGTTTATTCTAAAAAATCATTATTTGTGATAAAAACTTGTAGTATTTTTGAAAAATCATCCGGGTGCGCTTTTTTCCCTGTCACCTCCGAATGCTCGTGCAATTATGCAACATTAGTTTCCTCTCCTCCTAGCAAAATTATAACAAAATAAATAAGATGGTTGATGCATATTAATCAATAAACCATATTTCGTACCATTACAGGAAATAATTCCGGACTGAACAGTGAGGTGCCGGTTGTTAGTGTCAGTTAGGCGTTGAAATCAACGTGAAAGACAGGATCGCAAGCCGTGGCCACCAGAGCTGAGTAGAGTAGCTGCTGCTGTGACTAGGAAGAGCATGGAGGAGCAGAAACACAGAGACGTGCCAACAGTCGGAATGGAGGACCATGTCATCATACAAGGTGCAACCACCGACTCCAATGATACAATCTTTTTTTTTCCTTCAAGGAGAATGGGCAATGTTCTGTGGCACACGTGCGGCAATAATTTATAGCTCGTGGGGTGAGCAATAAAATAACTAAAAATGATGAAATTTAAGAAATTCAGATTTAAAAAAAATAATGTACATGTTCTTGCCTCTTATAAGCATGTAAAGTTTCATGTAGAAAATGCATGTTGTACTTGAAAGAAAACAAAATCTAGTGCTACATCCACATAGGATAGGAAATACTCCCTCCGTTTCAAAATATAAGATGTTTTAGCTTTGTAAACTTAATGCATCTAGATTTCTTTTATAGTGTAGGTTCGGATTGGTTTGGAGTGAACCTACGCATTAAAAGGAGTCTAGATACATTCACTTCACAAAGCTAAAACATCTTATATTTTAAAACGGAGGGAGTATACGTTATTTAGAATTTTTCAGAAATTTCTGGCACAGGATAGTTATTTGCTTCCAAGCACATGCTCCTTGAGTGCCTATTTGGATTACTGGGGCAAAGGGTGTTACTCTAGTGAAATAATAATCTCCACTTTAGTGTAAATTTTGGAAAAAATAGATGATGCCACTTCAAAAGTAATGTACTTTCTTTCAGCAAATTCTAATTGGGTAGATACTTGCAATAGGCCACATTTGGTTATTGGATCCCACGTTTTAGCCCTCGCATTTTTTTTTTGCCCCTGCTGTAGCATTTTTTAGATACAGAAACAAATAAATGGAGTGTGTCTACATTCGATGGGTTCGAAGCAAGAAACTAATGGGCCAGTGAAGTGGGTATAGAAGACAAAGCAAAAAAGAATGGCAAAATGGGACACGGCGATTTGGCTCCCGGGTGTAGATGCACCTATTATGAAAAATGCATTTTATATAAATTTTAAAACGTTGAAAATTTTCAAAACAAAATCCTGGGTGTGCATCCAAACATGTTATATCCTCACACAAAGTTTTGTAGGAAGAAGTCATTTTTTGATGTATGTACGAAAAAGGCAAAAAATGTCTTGTGAAAAACTAGTTTGCGACACCAAAAATTGTCTTTTTACACAATTCACATAAAATATCTTTTGTTCGTGAAACTTGGTGTACAAACATAGAATGTCAACATATACACTCAGATATTTTTTTCCAATTTTTTTTACATTTAGAACAATGTCCTTTTGGCAGTGGGTGTATCTACACCTACGAGTCAAAGTGAATTTTCGGGCAAAATGCTGTTATTTTGGTCTCATAGAGCAGACTTCATCTGGGCATCTCTAAACTGCCCAAAATCGGTTACTCCTCTAACCGATAGCAGTTTCAACCGATCTCCTAAAATTAGCGGAGTAAATCAAACGATCACCTCCAAATCCGATCAAATTCGACCTAATTCAAACCGAATTTGAAACCAACACATCTAATTAACATAATTACTACAACCAAAAGTCGGTCGAATTTCACTAAATTCCACCAGATTTGAACTAAATCTAACCTAATCCTCATCAAAGTCGTAGGAGGAGGAGTCACTGTCAAGATCGATCACCACTGGCGTCGTCGACTTGCCAGCGAAGTGTAACACCCTCTCCTGATAAGGATGAGTTCCTATGTATAGTGCTAATCCCTGGATCGGTTCACTAGCACACACAGTACAATATAATATCAAATAAAACCGTGCATCATAAATACAACAAATATGATCTAGAATTTACATTACATTATTCAAGTACACAGCAGAAACAAATACAAGGTAGATCTCTATCCTTCAAATGTGCCACAGGCGAACAATTGTTGAGTGGAGTCTCGCGACCTATGAACGATCAATCAGAAATAGAATAACCTGCAACATGAAAGTTTGCAGCCACGAATGGTCAATACTTTGAATGTATTGGCAAGTAGGACTAGTATGTGGATGTATAATAGAACCTATCAATTACATGCATATTTCGCTAGGTGGAGCTCAGGCTCATTTGCATAAAGCAATATAACTTTTCCCTACTTTTGAAATACTTTTATTTTTTTAAAACAATTCTTCTAAGGACATACCAGCATAAACCCATGTAGAAACAAGACAGTTTAGCTTCGTATGCTCCTAAACCCATGTTCACCCATCAAGTTTTAGTAATTGGGAAATTAGGATGAGTGAGATCTTCCAAACAGTTCTATGCCTAGTTGCTCATAGTTGTCCATAACCGGGGACACGGCTAAGTACTTAGATTTACACTCTCGAGAGGTTCGTACACTTTACCCACACGACCCAGTCAACCCGCTCGTACCACTACACTCATTTTATGCCATGGTAGGGAGAAAACCAAGACGAAACCTTTCAGAAGCAGAACCCTGAGCCCTCAGGACAGACCCATACCAACCTACAACCCCTACATCTGCTGGTCACGTCGGGTCAGGTTCCCACAACCTACTTAGTCAAGACATATAATGACATGCCTCTGTACTGGAAGCTACTACACAAGAAACCTGTATAATCTCAGTGTCCTGGGTGACTTTCCGCATTGAAACCATCAAAAATATCAATCGCATCACACCTAGGAGATTCATTACTTTCCAGTTGTTTTTATTATAGCAAAACACATCTTTCCATAATAGAATCAATCATGAATTCCCATTACGCATCTAATAAGCATGGCTAAGCAACTACAATACGATGGCTCAAAGGAATCAAGCAATGGAAATATGGTAATCATGCCTGGGTATCATAGCATAGCATAGTAGTAAAACACCTACACATGCATCACTACTGAAAATCACACTACATGCATAGGAAAATAGTAGGACATTTATGATTGTTCTACTTGCCTTTGTTGTAGATGTAGTCGTTCAGATAATCCTCACAATAGAAAAGGTTGTACTCATCACAAACACAATAGTTGCACTCCTCGCAATCTAGCGTTTGAAGCAAAACACAACAAACACACCATTCAAAACATTGCAATTATGCACAATACAATAAAATGATGATGAACAAATGCATGAATGATGATTTAATATGTCACAATGGTTGTATTTAGTTCTCTGAACATTAATATGTCTCATGATGCATATGAAAAAGTATTTAATGCATAAGAGAAATTATTAATAAAGATATATTGATTTAATAGGGTTTAACTCACTTTAATTCAACTTCTGATGTCTATGTCTTATTAAATTGTATATTAAATACTGATGGATAGGTAGTTCAATTTAAAGACAGTAGCAATTGGAATAACCTAAAAATCATTTACATATATTGTTTTATGATTTAATTACTATTGTAATTGGGTTTATAGATTTCTGCAATATCATCTGTTAAAACCGTGATAAATAATTTTTCTTATATTTTCTATAGATGGGTATTACTGAAAAAAACACGTGGAAATTGGATTCACTCAATTTGGTGTTCTGGATATTTTTCTATAATTTATATACTAACGAGAAGCGTTTAAATCGTTTAAAATATTTTATTCGTCCATAATTAGATATAAGGCCAGATTATTGTCGTACATGTCATAGGGATTCCATAGATATCTTATTTGTATTTTTAGGGTATATAAATTATTTACTATGATTTATTTACTCCAAATAATCACTTAAACAATTTAAATCATTACAGTACATATATACCGTAAACATCTGATCTAACAGCACAATTATATTGTACGTACTTTTCTGAATCCATAGATATATTATTTGTCAAATTTGGACATACATTTAGTTTTATATGAATTATACAAGGTTAATGGTTTTTCTGTCTATTTATTCAATTTCTGGGATAAATAGAGACGTGGCAGTGACGTGGCGCGTTTTTACTGGTTCTTACCCCTTCGTTTAAGTGACGTGTTCCTGGCCACATGATCTTGATGAAACGGACAGGGATGGTTGGCTCGGCTTTAGCTGGAGTATGGCTTGGCGTCGACTTCTGGCTAGTCTCGGGCTAAGAGATCCAGACCGTTCGGATTGGATCGGGCGGCTGGGAGCAAAAGCTTCCTCCACCACGGCTTGGTCACCGGAGTTGGAGATGAATGGCGGCGGCCGCTCCAGGTGGCGATGGTGTCCTCCACGGAGATGTGATCTACGAGGTGCGCAGGAAGTAGCCGAGCTTCCTGGTGTACCTGGCACGGTGTCCTGCACCCTCTAGCGACGGCGCGATGCAGATGGATCTCGGATGGTGACGTGATGCTCCGATGGCGATGTCCATCTGCTCCCGGGGTCCTGAGGTGGGGGAAAATGTGTGAGTCGAAGTGGAGAAGAAAGGGGAGGTGGATAGGGGAAAACGGAGGGCGCGGTTGGCTTGGGAACCTCGGGTTCGAGTTCCTCTGTGAGCTCCTGAGGTGGCGTTAGTGGAGATCTCCGGCGACATTTCCCTGGCGGCTAGGGTTTGTAAATTGTGAAAAAAACGACAGGGAGTTATGCGGAAGGTTTATTAGGGGTGTTGGCGATCGGGAGGGAGAACAATCGAACGGATTGCGAGATTTTTTCGGGGATTTGGTTCGGATTCGAAGGAACCGTGGCCGGCTCTATCTCTGTCGACGCGAGGAAGACGGCCTGTCAGGTGGGCTCCACCTGCCAGCGAGCGGGGAGGGGGAAGCGGCCACGCCAGGCTTCTGCTGGGCTGCGGCTGCCTGCGGGTTGCTCTGGGCTGGCCCACTGACTGGCTGCGTTGCGCGGTGCGCAGGGTGGTGGCGCGCAACAGATAGCTAGGGCGGGCTGGTTTCGCCGGTTGGTTAGATTTTTTTTATTCTTTTCCTCCATATCTTTTTCATATGAACTCCAATTGACCTCAAATTTTTTTCTAAAATTTTGTACTCCCTCCGATCCAAATTAATTGACTTCGGTTTGTCTAGATTCGGATGTATCTAGACATGTTTTAGTGCTAGATATATCCAAATCTAGACAAATCTAAGTCAAGTAATTTGGATCGGAGGGAGTAATATTCATTAGATCATATTAAGCTAATATTTAGCAATAGTTGCTGTTCTAAGTATAATGGATTCTATAAGTCCTATTTAATTCCTTATAGGAATAAATTAGCATTTGCTATTAGGGTTTGGGTTTTCAATTTCAATTCTTGCAAATTTTTAAATGGATGCAATGCAATGCTTATGAATGACATGTAAAAATATTTTTTTTCTAGTCCCAATTTCTAAAAACTTGGGATATGAGACGGAGCTGTTGCCGACGTCCTCCTCCCTCACCCTAGCCGGCGCCGAAGCTATCGACGGTCCCGCAGCATCGGCAACCCCCTTCTTCTTCGTCGTGTCGGCCTTTCGCTTTGCCTTGGCGAATTCCTCGAGAAGCTTTCGCTCCTCCTCGACGAGCTCCGGGTTGAGCCCGGCGAGCGTTGCCACCATCGCCGCGTCGCGGCGTTCCACCTCGAGGCGCTCGCGTGCCTCCCTGTCCTCCTGCCGCTCGCGGTCGGTGACGAGTTGGAGGCCGGCAGGCTCCAAGTCGAGCACCGTGCCGTACCCTAGCGGGAAGTTGAGCTCGCCGTAGTCAGCGCCGTGGAGCTCGACGTTCTTCATGTCGTACGCCAGCGCCGCCTGCTCCGCCGACTGGAAGCTGCCGATCCAGACCTTCTTGTGGGTGTTGCGGTCGGTGATTTTGGTGACCCACGCCCCCCACGACCGCTGCCGCACGCCGCGGTAGACCGACGTTGGTGGCACCGACAAGTCGCGGGTGTTGGCGAAGCGTCGGAGCTGCCTCCAGCACTTGGGTGGCGCCAATCGCGGAGGAGGAGTGGAATGGTAGCGGGAATAGGAAGAGGCTTGAGCTCGCGGCGGGGGGCTGCGGTGTCGGCGAGCGCTGGAGATTGGTGGCGGACACGGCCAGCGAGAGGATCCGGCCATCGCTGGGCTCCGCCGGTGGCTGTGGTGGCAGCGGAGGGTGTCGGTGGTCGCCGGCGACGGAGGAGGGCACGAGGTGAGTCGTGTGAACGCAAAGGAAACGAGGGGAATCTTTTACTCGTCGGTGTAACCGACTTCTATATTTACTCATCACTGCCCAAAAAGACACTGCTTAACTGAAACTGAACCCGACACCTTATTTGCTAGACACGACTAGATTAACCGACTCTATTTGATCTGCGGCAATAATAACCTTCATAATTTCGCCTCAAGTAGTCAAGTGGCAGTGGAATGAACTTCAGTTTGCCATATCACGCTGCAGGAAACAATTCAGCCTCAGTGGATAAAACAGACCATAGTTCACCACTAGCGTACTTTACTGTAACACGATCTGCTCCAGCCTAAAACAAAGCAGTGTCCTTACCATTGTCGATCCTTTTATTTTATTCCCTCATAATACGGTAGTACATCAGCACTACATAATGAGCATTTTTCATAATATGTCTGAAAACTTGCCAACTTCACTGCCTTGATGTTCTATCTCTCTGCACCTACAGTTCCCTTTCTTTCTGCACGCTTCCTTCTCATGTTAGCACGAGCTTGATCGATCAGACAGTAGTCGATGGGATTCTAGAGGAAAACGGTCTCGAATAATCTTGAAGAGTTTCGGCGTGTATTCCCGGATTTCTTCACAGATGTCGAAGATTTCCTCATCGTATCGATGGCAGATTCTCGAGGAAAGCGGTCTCGAATAATCTTGAACTAGAAGATCAAATCTCCCAAGCCTTTGCATCATCCCGGCCTTTCTATAAATCCCGGGCAACACTTAGGTAAGCTATGTCTAGATATAATCGAATCTAGATAAATTTAAGTCAACTAAGCATTTTCTTTTTCCCTGTCTTCATTTAGAATAGCCGGCAACTGTTTTCTGACTTGTACCAAATGATCATGGAATCTGTTCTTTTCATGAACTCCCTTCAGTTACTTGGATGTGTGTGTTTGACACGAGAAAAACGTCTAGAAGGGTGCTATTTTGGGGAAGAAGAAGATAGCGTGTTTTTTTCATGCACCGGGGTAAAGAGAAAAAAAATACGGACGTGCCAGTGTACCGTAGTACACAAGAAAAAGAGAGGGAAATCGCATTTCATTAATCTCTCTTAGAGAAACAAAGTACAATATCCCAAGTACATGCGCTCCGTGGCTGGCTTGCGCGGCCAGCCTGACTATGGCGATTGCGATCTCCTGGTTCCCGGGCCTCGGAAGGCACCCGGTTAATTACTCCCGCGGGTTACGCCGCGGAACACCTCCGATTAAGCTGTGTGGTCGCCTTCGCCGTCTTCGCTTCGCGTTCTCCATGCATGATGTGATGGTGATGTGTGTGTGGGCGGCGGCAGAGCCCGTGTCCTCGTCGGTACACGCGCCGCGAGTAGCGTGGCCTTTGCTCCGTCCACGCCCGCCCTCGCCGTTGTGCCTCGTCGGTCTTGACGACGTCGATGTAGTTGGAGTTGGGGTAGCATGGGTCCGCTCAGCTGGGACTTCTCGACGACTAGCAGCCTCGTCGGGGTGCGCAAAGGGTATGCCTCGCGGGAGTAGGTGTTGGTGGAGATCGGACACCGACGCACGCGTACAAGTCGGTGTGTCTAGTGTGGTCGGCGCCTCGTCTCGACCCGACGCCAAGTTCATGGCAGTCGTCGTGACCGAAGCGTGTCATCTCACAGGCTTGTGGAGAAGCAAGGGAGGTGTCGCTTTGTCTCGCCTAGAATAGCCACTGTTGCCTATAGGCGGACAGTGGTATGTGCACAGCCATAGCAGCGACGCCTTTCCGCCGCGTGGGCAGTGACACCCCCTACGACGTTGTGCTTGGTGGGTTAACCGAGGTAGTCGATGCCGTCGGCCGAAGGGTTCTAGCCACGAACCCGCAGTAGATTTGGTTTTTTTTTTTGAGGAATAAATTTACGATCACTACAAATCCTGTGTACATCAGCTTGTATACTGGTCTTGTACGCATGCATGTCCTGTGCACATGCCCCGTCTAGGACTTCATGCGCCTGGCTTCTTTTTGTTATGTTTCGGTTCCTGTCTTTGCTACGTCCGTCGGTGAGTATTCCCCGGAGCGCCAACGCGAGACGCCCGTGAAGCCTCCTCTGCACACCGACGGACGCAAGCGTGTGCTGGGCATGGTTCGTGAGAGTGAGGCGCCGGGCTGCACGCCTACAGCCCAATGATGGGTTCGTAGCATGGAAAATAAAAAATTTCTATCGCAAGAACGAACAAAACCCAGATCTAATCTAGATAAAAGCCAAGATCTAATCTACTAGACATGAGCAACGAGATAGATCGGTACTAACCCTCGTAGAACCGAAAGCGTTAGCGAGATTAGATCTCATGGATGATGTAGTCGATCACTTGCCGATCTCAAGATCTTGTGGACGATCCTTCCGGCGCCGCGTTCCGGCAGCGCTTCCGCAGACGGTCACACGTGTGGAGTCGAAGCAGACCTTCCTCTCCCCGTTCCAGCGAGCAGCGGAGGTAGTAGATCTTCTCCACGGAATCCCAGCAGCACGACGGCGTGGTGATGGTGGTGGAGATGAGAATTCTACAGGGCTTCGCCTATGCCTGTGCAGAAGAAACGTGGAGGAGAGAGGCGGCTGTGATTGGGAGTTATGAGACAAGGTGCAAGAGGGGGCGCCCCCTCCCTTCTATTTAAAGGAGGGAGGCGCGCCTGGGGAGGGGGAGTCCTAGTAGGACTCCCTCCTCCTTGGGCCAGCGGGTTGGGGGGGGGGGGGAGGAGTCCTCCTCCCCCACGAATCCGTGTCTTACCCCACTTGGTTTCTTTGATCCCTTTCTTGGTTTTCAAGCAAACTCCAAGAAATCCTCTAGAACCTTCCAGAATATTCCGAAACCTTCTAGAATCTCCATACAAACACTCCGGAACATTTCCTAACTTAGAAAATGATCCCCAATATATGAATCTCATTCTCCGGACCATTCTGGATCTCCTCGTGATGTCCCGGATCCATTCCGAGACTCCGAACAACATTCGGTCTCCAACACTATCTATATCTACTTCAAACAACTTCGAACCTTAAGTGTGTCACCCTATGGTTCGTGAATATGTAGACATGATGAAGACACCTCTCCCATCAATAACCATCAGCGGGATCTGGAGATCCATAACGGCTCCCACATACTCAACGATTACTTCGTGATCAATTGAACCAATTAACATACGAAACCAATTCCCTTTTTCTTGCGACATTCTACTTATCCGAGGTTTGATCGTCAGTATCTTCATACCTAGTTCTTCCTCGTTACTGATAAGTACTCTTTACTCGTTCCATGTTATGTCATCCCTTGTGACCTAGTCACATGCTTGCAAGCTATCTAGATGATATTCCACCGAGAGGGCCCAGAGTATATCTATCCGTCATATGGATGGACAAATCCCAATCTTGGTCTATGCGCTTCAACTCATACTTTCAGAATACCCAATGACACCTTTATAACCGCCCAGTTACGAAGCGGCGTTTGATGTCATCAAAGTACCCATCCGGTGATGGTGATTAACATAACCTCATGGTCGAAGGATTAGGTTACTATGTATTTCAAAGCTTACAGCAATACGAACTTAATGACTTGATCTTATGCTACGCTTACTATGGGTGTATGTCCATCACATCATTCTCCTAATGATATAACCTTGTTATTAATCACATCCAATGTCTATGATCAGGAAACCATGATCATCAATCAATCAACAAGCTAGTTCAACAAGAGGCTTACTAGGGACTCTTTTATGTTTACAAAACATACAAGTATTAGTGTTTCCTAATAATACAATTATAGCATGGGATGTAAACATTCATCATAAACACAAAGATATAATAATAACCTCTTTTATTATTGCCTCTTGGGCATATCTCCAACAGTCTCCCACTTGCACTAGAGTCAATAATCTAGATTACATGGTAATATACCGAACACCCATGGCGTTCTGGTGTTGGTCATGCTTTGCCCTAGGGAGAGGTTTAGTCAACGGATCTGCTACATTCAGATCAGTGTGTACTTTGCAAATCTTTATGTCACCATCTTGGACATACTCGCGAATAGCATGAAAACGTAGCTTGATGTGCTTCAGCTTGCTATGTGACATTGGCTCCTGTGCATTAGCTATGGCACCTGTGTTGACACAGTAGATGGCCATCGGGTCTAACGCGCTGGGAACCACGCCAAGTTCAGTAATGAACTCCTTCATCCATATGCCTTCTTGTGCAGCCTCCGAAGCAGCTATGTATTCCGATTCAGTTGAAGATTTCGCCACAACGCTCTGCTTGGCACTCCTCCAGCTTATTGCAGCACCATTCAAAATAAATACGTATCCAGACTGTGACTTCGAGTCATCTGGATCGGTGTTCCAACTAGCATCAGTGTAACCATTTACAACAAGCTGTTCATCACCTCCATAAGAAAGAACCATATCCTTAGTCCTATTCAGGTACTTTAGGATATTCTTGACCGCTGTCCAGTGTTCCATTCCAGGATCACTTTGATATCTGCTAGTCAAACTAACAACATGTGCTATATCCGGTCTCCTACATAGCATGGCATACATGATAGAACCTATGGCCGAGGCATAGGGAATTTTATTCATCTTTTCTCTATCTTCAGCCGTAGCCGGACTTTGAGTTTTACTCAAGGTCTTACCTGACAACATGGGCACGAACCCTTTCTTGCTCTCTTCCATTCTAAACTTCTTTAGAACTTTGTCTAAGTATGTACTTTGTGAAAGCGCTATTAGGCGTCTTGATCTATCTCTATAAATCTTGATGCCTAGAATATATGCCGCTTCGCCAAGATCCTTCATCGAAAAACTATTATTCAAATAGGTTTTGACGCTATTAAGAAGTTCTATGTCATTCCCAATCAACAATATGTCATCTACATATAGTACTAGGAATACTACAGAGCTCCCACTCACTTTCTTGTAAATACAAGCTTCTCCATAAGTTTGTATAAATCCAAAGTTTTTGATTACTTTATCAAAACGTTGATTCCAACTCCGGGATGCTTGCTTCAGTCCATAAATGGAGCGCTGAAGTTTGCATACCTTGTCAGCATCTTTAGGATCGACAAAACCCTTGGGTTGTACCATATACAACTCTTCCTCAATGTCACCATTAAGGAACGCCGATTTGACATCCATCTGCCAAATTTCATAATCGAAATATGCAGCGATTGCTAACATAATCCTCACAGACTTTAGCTTCGCTACTGGTGAGAAAGTCTCATCGTAGTCAACTCCTTGAATTTGTCGGAACCCTTTCGCGACAAGTCGAGCTTTATAGACGGCAACATTACCATCAGCATCTGTTTTTCTTTTGAAAATCCATTTGTTCTCGACAGCCTTACGGCCATCCGGTAAGTCTACCAAAGTCCATACTTGGTTTTCGTACATGGATCCCATTTCGGATTTCATGGCTTCTAGCCATTTGTCGGAATCTGGGCTCACCATAGCTTCTTCATACGTCGCAGGGTCATCAGTGTTGTCCACCAACATGACGTTCAAGGAAGAGTCATACCACTCAGGAGTGGTACGAACCCTCGTTGACATGCGAGGTTCAGTAGTAACTTCGTTCGAAGTTTCATGATCATCATCATTAGCTTCCTCTCCAGTTGGTGCAGGCGGCACAGAAACAACTTCCGGTGTTGCGCTACTCTCAACTCTGAAAGAAGGTTCAATAACCTCGTCGAGTTCTACTTTCCTTCCAGTCACTTCTTTCGAGAGAAATTCCTTCTCCAGAAAGGATCCATGCAACGAAAACTTTGCCTTCAGATCTATGATAGAAGGTATACCCAATTGTTTCTTTAGGGTATCCTATGAAGACGCATTTCTCCGCTTTGGGTTCAAGCTTATCAGGCTGTAACTTCTTTACATATGCTTCGCAACCCCAAACTTTAAGGAACGACAACTTAGGTTTCTTTCCAAACCACAATTCGTACGGTGTTGTTTTAACGGATTTAGATGGTGCCCTATTTAAAGTGAATGCGGCTGTCTCTAATGCATAGCCCCAAAATGATAACGGTAAATCTGTAAGAGACATCATAGACCGAACCATATCTAAGAGAGTTCGATTACGACGTTCGGACACACCATTACGTTGTGGTGTTCCCAGCGGTGTCAACTGTGAAAGTATTCCACATTTCTTTAAATGCATGCCAAACTCATAACTCAGATATTCACCTCCGCGGTCAGAACGCAGAAACTTAATCTTCTTGTTACGATGATTTTCTACTTCACTTTGAAATTCCTTAAACTTCTCGAAAGTTTCGGATTTATGTTTCATAAAGTAGACATACCCATATCTACTCAAGTCATCCGTGAAAGTGAGAACATAACGATATCCACCACGCGATGCTACACTCATTGGACCGCACACATCGGTATGTATTATTTCCAATAAGTCTGTAGCTCGCTCCATTATTCCAGAGAATGGAGTCTTAGTCATTTTTCCCATTAGACATGCTTCGCATCTTTCAAGTGATTCAAAATCAAGTGATTCAAGAAGTCCATCAGAATGGAGTTTCTTCATACGCTTCACTCCAATGTGACCAAGACGACAGTGCCACATGTATGTAGAATTATCATTTAATTTTATTCGTTTAGCATCTATGTTGTGAACATGTGTATCACTACTATCGAGATTCAATAAGAATAAACCATTCATCTCAGGTGCATAACCATAAAAGATATTACTCATATAAATCGAACAACCTTTATTCTCAGACTTAAAAGAGTAACCGTCTCGCAATAAACAAGATCCAGATATAATGTTCATGCTTAATGCAGGCACCAAATAACAATTATTTAAATTTAAAACTAATCCCGATGGTAGATGTAGAGGGAGCGTGACGACGGCGATCACATCAACCTTGTAGCCATTTCCAATGCGCATCGTCACCTCGTCTCTTGTCAGTCTTCGTTTATTCAGCAGCTCCTGTTTCGAGTTACAAATATGAGCAACCGAACCAGTATCAAATACCCAGGAACTACTACAATTACTAGTAAGATACACATCTATAACATATATCGAATATACCTTTCTTCTTGATGTTGCTGTTCTTCAGATCCGCCAGGTATTTGGGGCAGTTACGCTTCCAGTGACCAGCACCCTTGTAGTAGAAGCACTCAGTTTCAGGTTTAGGACCAGCCTTGGGCTTCTTAGCAGGTGCGGCAGCTTTCTTGCCGTCCTTCTTGAAGTTGTCCTTGTTCTTAGGCTTGCCCCGTTTCTTGGTGGTCTTATTGACCATCAACACTTGGTGTTCTTTCATGATCTCCACTTCAGCAGTTTTCAGCATGGACGATAGTTCAGGCAACGTCTTGTTCATGCAGTGCATATTGTAGTTCATCACAAAGTTCTTGTAACTTGGTGGCAGTGATTGGAGGACACGGTGAATCCCCAATTCAGTAGGAATCGGTATTCCCAACTCTCGGAGTTTGTTTGCGTGCCCATACATGGTGAGCACATGCTCGCTAACGGAGCTACCCTCTTCTATCTTGCAGGTAAAGAACTTCTCGGAAGCTTCATAGCTTTCCATGGCCACGCGAGTCTCAAATATGAGTTTGAGCTCCTTAATGATTTCAAATGGGTCATGGTGCTCAAAACGCTTTTGAAGCTCCGATTCTAAACCGTACAGGATGGCACCCTGAACTGTGGACTAGTGATGTTTCCGAGTGGCGTAAATATTCTTTACGTCATCGGTGGCATCTTCTGCAGGTGGGTCACCTAGCGGTGCTTCGAGCACATAGGTCAACTGACCAGCCCTGAGGACGATCTTCAGTCCACGGAACCAGTCCGTGAAATTGTTTCCATTGTTCTTAAGCTTTTCTTTCTCTAGGAACGCATTGAAATTGATGGAAACGTTCGTCATAATCTACAACAAATTTGCAAGTAATTTAGACTAAGTTTATGATAAATAGTGTTCAAATTTAATTCTTAAATCAACTAGGTGAACTCCCACTCAAAACAACATCCCTCGCAGTTGTTTTAGTGATTACACGAACCAAATCTACTACACCAAGTCCGATCATCACGTGAGATGATGTAGCTTCATCGGCGAACAATCTTCATGTTCATCATATCAATCATATGACTCATGCTCTACCTTTCGGTATTCCGTGTTCCGAGACCATGTCTGTACATGCTAGGCTCGTCAAGATTAACCTTAGTTTCCGCATGTGCAAATCTGGTTGCACCCGTTGTATGCACACGTAGAGTCTATCACACCCGATCATCACGAGATGCTTCGAAACGACGAGTCTTAGCAACGGTGCCAACTAAGGACGAACACTTTATTACTTGATATTTAGTGAGAGGGATCATCTTATAATGCTACCGTCGCGATCTAAGCAATACAAGATGCATAAAGGATTAACATCACAGGCAATTCATAATTAGTGTGATATGATATGGCCCTTTCTTCTTATGCCTTGGATCTCCATCTCCAAAGCACGGACATGATCTCCATCATCACCAGCATTGCGTCAAGGTCCGTGGCGCCGCTTCATGGTTGTTCATCTTCACTAGCAACTATTACAACTACTTGGAACAAAGCTATTACAAGATGAATAGACACGCAGGTCTTAACAGAATTAAAGACAACCATTAGGCTCCTGCCGGTTGCCATATTACAACAAGGATCATTGCATACATCAAATACAATCACAATCACATGTAGGCCATATCACATCACAAAACCCCTGCAAAAACAAGTTAGATGCCTCTAATTTTCTTTGCAAGTTTTACGTGGCTTGGGGCTTTCGACTAAGAACGCATCTTACCTACGAAACTGAACCACAACGTTGATACAAGTGCTATCAAGTGCAAAGTGTAGATTTGATCTATACTATGATGGGAGAGACAGACACCCGCAAAGCCACTTATGCAATACGAGTTGCACGTCAAGCGTGGAGAAAGTCTCATGTACGATGACATGCAATGTTAGCCCGAGCCGCTTCATCCCACCATACCGCAAGATGCAAAGTACACATATAGCAAAAGACGGCATGAGCACCAACGCCCACAACCTCATTGTGTTCTACTCGTGCAACAGATCTACGCATAGACAAGGCTCTGATACCACTGATGGGTTCATAGCATGGAAAACAAAAATTTTCTACCGCAAGAACGAACAAAACCCAGATCTAATCTAGATAAAAGCCAAGATCTAATCTACTAGACATGAGCAACTAGATAGATCGGTACTAACCCTCGTAGAACCGAAAGCGTTAACGAGATTAGATCTCGTGGATGATGTAGTCGATCACTTGCCAATCTCAAGATCGTGTGGACGATCCTTCTGGCGCCGCGTTCCGGCAGCGCTTCCGCAGACGGTCACACGTGCGGAGTCGAAGCAGACCTTCCTCTCCCCGTTCCAACGAGCTGCGGAGGTAGTAGATCTTCTCCACGGAATCCCAGCAGCACGACGGCGTGGTGGTGGTGGTGGAGATGAGAATTATGCAGGGCTTCGCCTATGCCTGTGAAGAAGAAACGTGGAGGAGAGAGGCGGCTGTGATTGGGAGTTATGAGACAAGGTGCAAGAGGGGGCGCCCCTCCCTTCTATTTAAAGGAGGGAGGCGCGCTTGGGGAGGGGAGTCCTACTAGGACTCCCTCCTCCTTGGGCCGGCGGGTTGGGGGGAGGAGTCCTCCTCCCCCACGAATCCGTGTCTTACCCCACTTGGTTTCTTTGATCCCTTTCTTGGTTTTCAAGCAAACTCCAAGAAATCCTCTAGAACCTTCCAGAACATTCCGAAACCTTCTAGAATCTCCATACAAACACTCCGGAACATTTCCTAACTTAGAAAATGATCCCCAATATATGAATCTCATTCTCCGGACCATTCCGGATCTCCTCGTGATGTCCCGGATCCATTCCGAGACTCCGAACAACATTCGGTCTCCAACGCAAATTCCATATCTACTTCAAACAACTTCGAACCTTAAGTGTGTCACCCTATGGTTCGTGAATATGCAGACATGATGAAAACACCTCTCCCATCAATAACCATCAGCGGGATCTAGAGATCCATAACTGCTCCCACATACTCAATGATTACTTCGTGATCAATTGAACCAATTAACATACGAAACCAATTCCCTTTGTCTCGCGACATTCTACTTATCCGAGGTTTGATCGTCAGTATCTTCATACCTAGTTCTTCCTCGTTACTGATAAGTACTCTTTACTCGTTCCATGTTATGTCATCCCTTGTGACCTAGTCACATGCTTGCAAGCTATCTAGATGACATTCCACCGAGAGGGCCCAGAGTATATCTATCCGTCATATGGATGGACAAATCCCAATCTTGGTCTATGCGCTTCAACTCATACTTTCAGAATACCCAATGACACCTTTATAACCGCCCAGTTACGAAGCGGCGTTTGATGTCATCAAAGTACCCATCCGGTGATGGTGATTAACGTAACCTCATGGTCGAAGGATTAGGTTACTATGTATTTCAAAGCTTACAGCAATGCGAACTTAATGACTTGATCTTATGCTATGCTTACTATGGGTGTATGTCCATCACATCATTCTCCTAATGATATAACCTTGTTATTAATCACATCCAATGTCTATGATCAGGAAACCATGATCATCAATCAATCAACAAGCTCGTTCAACAAGAGGCTTACTAGGGACTCTTTTATGTTTACAAAACACATAAGTATTAGTGTTTCCTAATAATACAATTATAGCATGGGATGTAAACATTCATCATAAACACGAAGATATAATAATAACCTCTTTTATTATTGCCTCTTGGGCATATCTCCAACACCCAACGCCGCCGTCTTCGCCGTCGTGGAGACAGAGAGTGCCGGGCTGCACAGCGGCAGCCCAACGCCGCCGCCTTTGGCGCCGTGGAGAGAGAGTGCCGGGTTGCACGCTGGCAGCCCAATGCCGCCGTCTTCGGCGCCGTGGAGAGAGAGAGTGTTGGGTTGCACGCCGGCAACCCAACATCGTCGTCTTTGGCACCATGGAGAGAGAGAGAGAGTGCCGGGCTGCACGCCGACAGCCCAATGCCGCCGTCTTCGGCACCATGGAGAGAGAGAGTGTCGGGCTGCACGCCGGCAACCCAACACCGTCGTCTTCGGTGTCGTGGAGAGAGGGTTCCGGACTGCACGCCCGCAGCCCCGACGCCGCCGCCTCGGCGCCATGGAGAGAGAGTTCCGGGCGGCACGCCCGCAGCCCCGACATCGCCGTCTTGGCGCCGCTGCACGCTGATACATTGCAAATGTATCTATAATTTTTGATGTTCCATGCTTGGTTGTATCCACTTTCTTGTGTTTTGTTCCAACTTTGGAGTACTTTTCATATGATTTCTTGGACTAACCTATTAACAAGAGTCACAGTGCCAGCTGCCTGTTTTCTGCTGTTTTTGGTTTCAGGAAAGTCAGAAAATGAATATTCTCGGAATTGGACGGGACAAAAGCCAAAGTGCCTATTTTTCCGGAAGGGATAAAGTGCCAGAATACGAGATGGAGAAGGGCCAGGGAGCCACCACACCACCTGGCCGCGCGGCCAGGCCTGGCCCGCGCCAGGGGTGGTGTGGTCGCTCCTGGCACCCCCTCGGCCTCTCCTTCCGCCTATATACTGCCCTCGGGACGAAAATCCTAAGTACCCGATCAAAAATCCACGAAAGAGTCTATAGCCGCCGTCATCTCCATCCCTAGTTCGGGAGGAATCTGAAGCTGTTCCCGGCACCCTGCCAGAGAGGGGAATTCACCCTGGAGGCCTTCTTCATCACCATGCAAGCCTCCGATGTGATGCGTGAGTAGTTCATCCTTGAACTATGGATCCATGTAGTAGCTAGATGGCTGGTTTCTCCTCTATGCTTTCATATTTAGATCTTGTGAGCTCCGTTCATGATCAAGACCATCTATTTGTAATCCATAGATGTTGTGTTTGCGGGGATCCGATGGATATTGAGATGCTATTTCAGATTGATTATTGATTCTATCATGTCTTTGTTATTTGAGATCTTGCATGCTTTCCGTTGTTAGTAGCTATCTTGGCCAAGTAGATGCTAGCAACTCCAAGAGTTAGTATTTATGCTCGATAGTGGGTTCATGCCTCTGGTAATCTGGGGAAGTGACAGAAATCTCTAAGGTACTAGATATGCTGTTGCTACTAGGGAGAAAACAACAATCCTTTGTTCATAGAACAATCGTATTGTTTACTTTACACGTAGTTCGTAAAGCAATAATCTGTTGCTTGCCACTTAATACTGGAGGGGGTTCGAATGATAACCTGAAAGTGGATTATTAGTCATAGATGCAGCTGGATGGCGGTCTATGCATTATGTTGTAATGCCCAATCAAGTCTCAAAGGAGTCAAGATGATTAGTATATGCATGTATTGCTTTCTCGGTGTTTGTCAATTGCCCCGCTGTAATTTGTTCACCCAGTATATTATCTATCTAAGGAGAGCCACCTCTAGTGAACTATGGATCCCGATCCTTGTCTTTCACATACAATCTATAAACTGTTTCTGCTTTGTGTTTACTTTCTGCAAACTTTTACTTCTTTCTATTCGATACGTTTAATCCTTTATTTTCCGCAAAACACGGTGAGATTGAGAACCTCATCGCAAGTTGGGGACAAAGTTCTGTGGTTGTGTTATGCAGGTCTCCACGTTGCTACTAGCACCAGTAGTGCACTCTGCCAAAGCTCAGGTAGCAACACCTTTGGGGTGTTTCCTTGCTCCTACTGGTTCGATTAAATCTTGGTTTCATAACTGAGGGAAACTTTCTGCTGTGCTCATCATACCTTCCTCTTGGGGTTCCGAACGAGCTATACGTCGATCGTCGAGTGCATCACACGCCGGCAGCCCCGACGTCGCTATCTTGGGGGGTCATGGAGAGAAGGTGTCGGCCTGCACGCCAGCAGCCTCGACGTCACCATCTTGGTTGTCGTGGAGAGGAGGCGTCGGGCTGCACGCCAGCAGCCTCGACGTCGCCACCTTGGGTGTCGTGGAGACGGCGCTGGGCTGCACGCCAGCAGCCCCGACATGGCTATCATGGGTGTAGTGGAGAGGGCGCCGGGCTGCACGCCGGCAGTCCGGACGTCGTCGTCTTGGCGCCGCTGCACGCCGGCTGCCGTGATGCCACCATCGTGGGGTGTCTTGGAGAGGGCGCCGGGCCGCACGCCGCAAGCCCCGACGTCGACTTGGTGGTTGTGAAGAGGGAATCGGGCTATATGCCGGCAGCCCCGACACCTTCGTCTTCGGCGTCGTGGAGGGAGAGCGCTGGGCTGCACGCCGACAGCTCAACACCGTCGTCTTCGGCGTCGTCGAGAGAGAGCGCCGGGCTGCACGCCGGCAGCCCCGATGCCGCCGCCTCAGCGCCATGGAGATGAAGGAAGTGGCCGTCTCGCGTCATCATCTTGACACTGGGTGAGGTGGAGAAGAGGGGGTCACGGCTGCACGCCGGCGCCTCGACACCACTGTCTTCAGCACAGCTCGTCGGGTTGGAGATGTTGCCCGGAAGCACGCCGGCTCCGGGGGCGAGATGCATGTATGTATGTATGGTGCAGAGAAAGAGCGAGAGTAGAAGGAGAGAGAAGAGAGAGGGATTTAACCTGTATGCTCACCATCTGGGGATGCTAGCTTCTTCTCCATGGCCTCCTTGCTCCTGATCACCACTACGTGTATGTGTATGAAGTTCTGGAGTTTGTGTGCGTGTACTGATTGGAGTGCTATCTTGTGGGTGGATGAAGATTTGTAGATGGGTTCTGGCTGTGGAATTGGTACGTGCGGGTGGCTTCTGGGTGGATGTGTGAGCTCGCGTCGCCCGGCCGGGTGCGATCTCCGTGAGTCTGGGGTGTTCTGCCTGAGTCTCCTCCGGTGTGTGTTCGTGCGTCTGGGGTGTGTGCGCGGTTCTCTGTGAGTCCTGCGGGAGTCCTTTTATAGGCGGAAGACAACAGGCAGCGGGGAATGGATAGCGATGGAGGGCCTCGCCTGCCGCAGAGTTTATCGCGGTGAAGATGCTTATCTCGACGCCTGCACGCGCTAACCTTCCGATAAGATCGCGGCTCGCAGAACGATTCGGCCGTATGCGCACGCGCGACCTGACACGTTGCAACTGTGTGCACCGGCCGAACTGCACGTAAACCTGGTATTTTAGATCGTACGCATACACCTGCAAAACACCCTTATTAATTAAGTTAGTTATAGCTGCCTTTATTTGGTGTTGCCTAGAAGCTCGTGCATGGAACGTTTGGATGATCGATGGAATTAGTAGCTTCATGCATGCATGCTCGAATTGATCGATTACGCATGCATATTCGCATATACGAGAACGTACATGGATCAGCTAGCTCTTGCACACACGGGCAGAACTAATTAATCACCGCAGTCTGGTGTATGCTTACATCAAGACAAGGTTTTCTTCTTTCACATGTCAATCGAAAGAAGAATACTGCCATGGCTTGGTACGCAATCACGTCGAACAGTGTGATAGTAATTCTTCTCTGGTCCATTAACTCTTGTCAAATCTTTTAACTTGTACCAAAATTGTTCATAGTATTCTAGTTCTTTTCATAAAACCTGAATAGATGGTACTGAAGTTCAGCTATTTATTTGACAAATGATCATGTCTATGGCAGATTAATATTCCCTCCATCTCAAATTAGTTGTCTTAGATTTGTTCAATGGTTTGATCACCGCATTGCTGCTTTCCTTGGTCAATGGTTTGATCACCACATTGCTGCTTTCCTTTATGCTTCTGAACTCCATTTCTTATTAAGGAGCTCTCCCACGGAGCCCTAAAAATCGACAAATTCCACCACACCAATGGCGAGCCCGCAACGCCGCTGGGATAGCTGCAGCTGGACCACTCCCACGTCCTCCCGCACCTCCCCCCTCGCCTCCGAGGCCGGCCAGGAGGGGAACGTAAGGACAAAACGGAGAACTCGCTGAGGCAGAGGACACCGTGCCAGAGACAAACTCCCCCCAACCGCCTCGGCCGACCGGGAGCATCTCCGGGACACCATAGCCCTCCAGGATGCACCTCCCCCCTCACCACCATGGCCGGTCAGGGGAAGCACCTCCAAGCACCTCAGAGGGATTCCTCCCAGATCTGGAGCTCCAGCACCGAGCTTTATTTGAGGGGAGTAGGAGTAGACGATGGCCACTGGCTCCGGCCACTGGAGCACCAAGATCATCCTCGACCCCTCCTTCCACCGCCAGAAGCAGCTCCAATCTCCCAACGGCGAGCTCCCCGGCAACAACGTGCCAAACGCCACGAGGGCAACACCGGCATATAGCCAAAACCTACACCTAGACCTACATCTACTATGAACATAAGAACCATTGTCTCTCTGTTGCCATCTCCGGCCGGCAAGACCGGCGGGAGGGGCTCAGGATCGACCCGGCGGCCCACGAGGGACTCTCAAAGAGGGAGAGGAGGAAGAGCGGTGGGGAAGAGACGTGTTGGGTGGATTGCGATACATGCTAATTGAAGTAGTACTTCACAGTTTGCTGCTTCCAGAGCGATCGGAGCTGGGAATCGCAGCATAAACTACTCGCGACTTGGGTAGTAGATCGAGTCTCGGCGGTGAACGATCGATCGATCAGCTTCGATAAAGCGACGGATTCCAGTCGCAACAAGAAAAGAACTCCTCTGCTCCCGGATGCAACGCAGTGGAACAATGGAATCTCGAAGATCTGATCTCAAATAAAACTACTTCGATCTTGGTGAAGCTGCAGAGATGCCGTAGGACTGCGGACGTTGATCCAAAGACAACGCTACGCGATGCTGCCCGGGAGCGCAGCGGAAAGTCTTCCGGGCAGCGGATCAATCTTGAAACCTTTGGTTCTGATACCACTTTACACAATCACGTAGCAAAAGTAGATTAAACGAAGAACAAAAACACAATTTTTACGTGAGAACTCTTACGAGAAAAACCGACGGAACGCACCATGGTGTATCATTATAATTGGGAGGAGTATTGTAATACACGAGAGGACAAACCCTCTAGGTGCTAATAATATGGAGGAACTCTCTCTCAATCTAATCTATGACTACCTGACACTATATAAAAGGACAAATAACCCTCTTTCTTGATGGACACAAAATAGAGTTGTAGATGTGCTACGTCTAGTACGGTTGGCATGCTGTAGGCTGCAAGGACTCCTCTATAGTACATATAATTTGGATCATATTTAACACGACACGACACACATGGGAATGGCCCATTCCGTGTAGTCGGTCTTCGTGAGCGTGGGCCAGGACACGCCACCGCCGCTGCCGCCCTCCCTCACGATCGTCTAGCGCACCACAACCTCGCCGCCGCCTCTCCTTGCCTTGGACCGTCTGCGACTCTCCGAGCGCACGCGATGTGGGCTTGTGGATCTAGCCGCCGGGGGTGGTGGCGCAGGGGGCGGTGTCCCAACCATGGTGAATTGTGGCTCTTATACCACTTGTGACCTCTCACTCTCATGATTTCAATGGAAGAAACAAAGACACGAGAGAGACGTAGGTTTTGCCTGCGAGGTTCGACTTCACATCATTTCTGCTTGCCTTTCTTTCCTTTTATTCAACATCATGAGCGATCGTGTCTGGTACCACGATCCCCACTTATCGAGCGTGCCATCCCATGCTCAGGAGACCGAGATTACAGGGCAGGATCGAGTCCATGACTTTATCTAAACGACCCTAGGAAATAGCTGAACCCTAACTGAATCTAACTGACGAAAAGGACACTGCTTAACTGACATCTTATTTGCTAGTAGACACTGATTAACCGACACTATTTGATCTGCGGCAATACTAACCTTCATAATTTCGCCTCAAGTAGTCAAGTGGCAGTGGAATGAACTTTAGCTTACCATATCACGCTGCAGCAAACAATTCAGCCTCAGTGAATAAAACCGACCATAGTTCACCACTAGCGTACTTTACTGTAACACGATCTGCTCCAGCCTAAAACAAAGCAGTGTCCTTACCATTGTCGATCCTTTTATTTTATTCCCCGATAATACGGTAGTACATCAGCACTACATAATGAGCATTTTTCATAACATGTCTGAAAACTTGCCAACTTCACTGCCTTGATGTTCTATCTCTCTGCACCTACAGTTCCCTTTCTTGGTTCAGATACGTGCAGCTCTTTCTGCATGCTTCCTTCTCATGTTAGCACGAGCTTGATCGATCAGACAGTAGTCAATGGCAGATTCTAGAGGGAAACGGTCTCGAATAATCTTGAAGAGTTCCAGCGTGTATTCCCGGATTTCTGCAAAGATGTCGAAGATTTCCTCGTCGTTTCGATGGCAGATTCTCAAGGAAAGCGGTCTCGAATAATCTTGAAATAGAAGATCAAATCTCCCAAGCCTTTGCATCAGCCCGGCCTTTCTATAAATCCTGGGCAACACTTAGGTAAGGTATGTCTAGATACAATCGAATCTAGACAAATCTAAGTCAACTAATTTGGGTCGGAGGGAGTAACATTTTATTTTTCCATGTCTTCATTTAGAATAGCCGGCAACTGTTTTCTGGCTTGTACTAAATGATCATGGAATCTGTTCTTTTCATGAACTCCCTTCAGTTACTTGGATGTGTGATAGTAATTCTTCTCTGGTCCATTAAAAGTGACAAGAATATGCAGCGAAATAGTAGGTTGTAACTTCACCGTCACTCATATACTAGTTCACATATATATGTAGAAAACTAGGTTGATCCCTCATCTAGGACAAGTATGCAGCAAATACACCTCATTCCCAACATATGGGTAGCCAAACTGCAGCAACACGTACGGTTCTATGAGGCGAGCAAATAAGAATGGCAAAATGCTGCCAGTTCTATTTCAGTTACGGAGAGCAGAGTTCCAAACTTTCCCTACGATATCTCCAAACTGATCCGACTAAATCACCAAAGCTACCATGATTATTCATCATCATCTCCCGACTAATTTAAGCTTCAACTGAGTTCCTGACTAGAGCTAAATCGTGATCTTCTCGAGTATGAGAAGATCAGACGGTGTAGTTGTGGTTGATGTTGTCGATGTCCAGCCCCTTAAGCTTGACCACCGATTCGACGTGGCCCTTGAGCGTGTGCAGCTTCCTGAGCCTGGCGATCTCGGCGCGCCGCTTGGCCTGCTCGGCGATCTCCGAGAGCTCGCTCTTGTCCTCGCCCTGCGGCGTGGGAGGAAGAGGCTGTTAGATGTATGTATATATATATTGTATTTCCCCCGTATGTTAGGGGGCTGCCTGGATATTTGCCCTGTACATGTACTATATATTGTGGCCTTTGGCCCCCAGAGGAATATAACTTTGTCTATTCCTAACATGGTATCAGAGCGGTTTTAGGGTTTGTGTGCCCACCGATCTGACTGCGCCGCCGGCCGCATCTGTTCCGTCGTCCTTCGATCTGTTTGGCCGTCAGCCTCCCACCGGTCCTTCAGCTTGCGCACGGTCCTCCACGCGCAGGGCCGACCGCGTGCGTGCTCCTGCTTCCTGTCCGCTGCTCCACGCGCGGGGACGTCCTGCCTGACCGCGTCGCGTCGCGCGGGTCGCCTCCCACCGGCCTTCCACCGGCCTTCCACGTCGCGTGCGCGGGACTGCTGACTGCTTCCCGTCCTCCACGTCGCGTGGGACTCCGTGCCCGCCTCCTGTGCCCGCGTGCTCTGATAGCCCGCGTTCCCTGTTCCCTGACAGCCCGCGTACGTGCTCCTGTTCCCTGTACTGTAGTACGTGCTCCTGTTCCTGTTCCCTGTACGTGCTCCTGTTCCCTGTACTCCCTAGCACTGCTGTTCCCTGTTCCCTGACACGTGCTGCCGGCTGATTTTGGTCCGTTTTCGTTTGTATCAATTAGATCTGGGTCTAGATCTGATCTAAAAAAAAAAAAAAAAAAGATGTCTTCTTCATCGGGTTATGTTGCGATTCCTCGCTGCCCGGTGGTATTTGATGGCGCGAATTACCCTGATTTTGCTGCCTTTATGCGCGTTCACATGCGCGGTCTTCGTCTTTGGGGTGTGCTCTCCGGCGAGGTCTCCTGTCCGCCGTGCCCTCCTGCTCCTGTGGCTCCTCTGCCTCCGACACCGATTGTGCTTGCTGCTGATGCTTCTCAGGAGGCCAAGGATGCTGCTCAGAGCGCTGATGATATTGCTGTTGCTGCCTATGACCTGAAGCTCAAGCAATATTCTGCTGATCTCGAGTCCTATCGCCACGCTCTGACTGCCTACACTCAGTGGATCGATGAGGATGCTCGTGCTGCTGCTGTTCTCACCTCCAGTGTTCTGCCCCAGTATGCTGCTGAGTTCATGAGTCTTCCTACTGTTGCTGCTCAGTGGGCCCATCTTCGTCAGCGCTATCAGCCGTCTGGGATGCTCTTTACCTGTCTGTGGTTCGCCAGGAGCATGCTCTTCAGCAGGGGGATTCCACTATTGATGAGTTTTATACTCAGAGTGCTGCTATCTGGCGTCAGCTTGATTCTCTCCGTAATGCTGTTTGTGGCACATGCTCGTGCTGCCAGATTGTGCGCTCGGACTTGGAGTTTCACCGCATCTATGAGTTTCTGTCTCGGCTTCGCCAGGAGTTTGAGCCCCGGCGTGCTCAGCTGAATGCTCGTGGTCGTGTTCCGCTCTCTGAGGTGTTGTCTGAGCTTCGGGCTGAGGAGACCCGTCTTCGTGGTGCTGGTCTTCTTGCGGTTCCCTCTGCGCTTGCTACTCGTGGTGCTCCTTTGCCGTCTGCTCCCTCGCCTCAGCCACGGTCTCCTGTACCGCCGCCGCCGATACTACCCACTCCTCCTGGTCAGGGTCAGGGTCAGGGTCAGGGTCAGTTTCAGCACCAGCAGCCTCAGGGTCCGAGTCAGCACCAGCCGGCTCGTGGTCAGGGTCGCCGTGGTTCTCTTCGTCACTGCTCTTACTGCAACAGGGATGGTCACACTTGGGCCACCTGTTATACACGGGACCCCAGTTTACGTCAGCAGCACCAGGCTCGTGGACAGTCGGCTCCTTCCGGGTCTTCCGCAGTGGCCCTCTCTGATCAGGACATTATCAGGAGTCTTCGCGGTCTGCTTGCTGCTACAGGCTCTTCTTCGACGGGCACTGCTGGTTCTGTGACTGACTCTTCAGGCACTGTGCGACCACCACCTTCTACACAGTCAGGTACGTCTCCGTGGTATCTGGATTCTGGAGCTTCCTTTCATATGACATTTGAGTCTTCTTCTCTGTCCGCTCTTCGTTCTCTCCCTTCTCCTGTCCGTGTTTTTACGGCTGATGGTACCTCTCTCCCTGTTTCTAGTCGGGGCACCCTTTCTACCTCTTCTTTTTTTGTTCCTGATATCTCTCATGTCCCTCTTCTTAGGATGAATCTGTTCTCTGCTAGCCAGCTTACTGACTCTGGTTGTCGCGTCATTCTTGATGCTGATTCTTATGTTGTTCAGGACCGTCGCACCCAGGCCCTGGTTGGAGCTGGCCCTCGCAGCCGTGATTCTTCAGGACTTTGGGAGTTAGACTGGCTTCGCGTTCCTTCCGCTGCCACTTCATCCGCCAGTTCTTCTCCGGTTGTCGCCTCTACTACCAGCTCTTTTCAGCAGTGGCATCATCGTCTTGGTCACCTCTGTGACTCTCGCCTATCGTCATTAGTTCATCGTGGTCTTCTGGGGTCTGTCTCAGGAGATGGGTCTTTACATTGTCAGGGCTGTAGGTTGGGTAAACAGATTCAGCTTCCCTATCCTACTAGCGCGTCTGTATCTCAGCAACCTTTTGATTTAGTTCATTCCGATGTTTGGGGTCCGGCTCCTTTCGCTTCGAAAGGGGGCCATCGCTATTATATTTTATTCATTGATGATTTTTCTCGGTACACTTGGTTGTATTTTATGCGCTCTCGTAGTGAGGTGCTCTCCATATATCAGCGTTTTGCGGCCATGGTTCGTACTCAATACTCTACCCCCATCCGTGTGTTTCGCGCTGATTCTGCTGGTGAGTATATCTCCCAGATGTTGCGAGGTGTTCTTGCTGAGCAGGGCACTCTTGCTCATTTCTCCTGTCCTGGCGCACATGCCCAGAATGGCGTTGCTGAGCGCAAGCATCGCCATCTTCTTGAGACCACTCGTGCTATGATGATTGCTTCTTCTCTCCCGCCGCATTTCTGGGCTGAGGCTGTCGCTACGTCGGCTTACCTCATCAATATTCAGCCTTCTGCTGCCTTGCAGGGTGGTATCCCTCTTGAGCGCCTTTCTGGACAGTCTCCAGATTACTCCATGCTTCGCTTGTTTGGTTGTGTTTGCTATGTTTTACTCGCTCCTCGCGAACGCACCAAACTGACCGCTCAGTCTGTTGAGTGTGTTTTCCTCGGGTACAGTGATGAGCATAAGGGTTATCGCTGTTGGGACCCTGTTGGTCGTCGGATGCGTATCTCTCGTGATGTTACTTTTGATGAGACGCGTCCTTTCTATCCTCGTCCCACTGCGGGTACTTACCCGGTGGAAGATATCTCTTTTCTTCTCTTTCCTGACACACCTCCTTCTACCCCTATTGTGTCTTCTTCAGGATCTCCTCCTCCTGATGTCTCTTCTTCGACACCGTCCTCTTCCTCTCTGTCTAGTTCTCCTAGTTCTCCTCGTTCTCCGGAGTCTTTCTCTTCTACTTCCTCTTCTCCTGCGTCGTCTTCCTCTGATGATCTTCCCTCTACTCGTCCTGTTCGTCAGCGTCGTGCCCCCAACCGTTACTCTCCTAGTCAGTATGGTCTTTCTGTTGCCTCCGAGCCGACCTCTTATCGGGATGCTGAGCATCATCCTGAATGGCAGCTGGCGATGGCCGAGGAGATTGCTGCGCTTGAGCGCACTGGAACCTGGGATCTTGTTTCTCCTCCTCCCGGTGTTCGTCCTATCACGTGTAAGTGGGTCTATAAGATTAAGACTCGCTCTGATGGATCTCTAGAGCGCTATAAAGCGCGTCTTGTGGCTCGTGGTTTTCAGCAGGAGCATGGTCGTGACTATGACGAGACTTTTGCTCCTGTCGCTCATATGACCACTGTGCGTACTCTTCTTGCTGTTGCCTCTGTTCGTCACTGGTCTGTGTCCCAGCTTGATGTTCAGAACGCCTTTCTCAATGGTGAGTTGCGTGAGGAGGTTTATATGCAGCCTCCTCCTGGGTATTCCGTTCCCGCGGGGATGGTTTGTCGTCTTCGTCGTTCTCTGTATGGCCTTAAACAGGCCCCTCGTGCCTGGTTTGAGCGCTTTGCTTCTGTAGTAACTGCTGCTGGTTTCTCCCCTAGTGCTCATGATCCAGCGTTGTTTGTTCACACTTCTCCTCGTGGACGCACTCTTCTTCTTCTTTATGTTGATGATATGATCATTACTGGTGATGATTCTGACTATATCGTCTTTTTTAATCCTCGTCTTCGTGATCAGTTTCTTATGACTGATCTTGGTCCTCTTCGATACTTTCTTGGGATTGAGGTTTCCTCCACTTCTGATGGCTTTTACATCTCCCAGGAAAAGTATATTCAGGATCTTCTTGCTCGTGCTGCTCTTGGGGATGAGCGCACTGTTGAGACCCCTATGGAGCTTAATGTTAAGCTTCAACCTACTGATGGTGATCCTCTTCCTGATCCGACGCGTTATCGTCATCTTGTTGGGAGCCTTGTTTATCTTGCTGTCACTCGTCCTGACATCTCTTATCCTGTTCATATTCTGAGTCAGTTTGTTTCTGCTCCTACCACTGTTCACTATAGTCATCTCCTCCGTGTTCTTCGTTATCTTCGTGGTACGATCACTCGTCGCCTTTTCTTTCCTCGTTCCAGCTCCCTCCAGCTCCAGTGCTATTCGGACGCTACGTGGGCGAGTGATCCTTCGGATCGCCGTTCACTTTCTGCTTACTGTGTGTTTCTTGGTGGTTCGCTCATTGCTTGGAAGACGAAGAAACAGACAGCGGTTTCCCGTTCGAGTGTTGAGGCTGAGTTGCGTGCGATGGCCTTGTTGACTGCTGAGGTGACCTGGTTACGGTGGTTACTTGCGGATTTTGGGGTCTCTATTACCACACCCAGTCTGGTTTTGTCTGACAGTACATGTGCTATTAGTGTTGCACGTGATCCGGTCAAGCATGAGCTTACCAAGCATATTGGTGTTGATGCTTTCTATACACGTGCTCAGGTGCAGGCTCAGGTTGTTGCGCTTCAGTATGTGCCTTCCGATTTACAGTTGGCGGATTTCTTCACGAAGGCACAGACCAGAGCGCAACATGATTTCTTACTCTCCAAACTCAGTGTTGTGGATCCACCATGAGTTTGAGGGGGGGTGTTAGATGTATGTATATATATATTGTATTTCCCCCGTATGTTAGGGGGCTGCCTGCATATTTGCCCTGTACATGTACTATATATTGTGGCCTTTGGCCCCCAGAGGAATATAACTTTGTCTATTCCTAACAGAGGCCTCAGTGGTGGCGCCGTCGTGCAGGCCGTGGAGCAACCTCTGCGCGACGGCCCACTCCGCCTTGCGCCTGTCCGTGCCGTAGTCCACGCCCTGCGCGAAGGCCGTCTTGCCGTGGAACACGTTGCTCCACCCCCTGCCGGAGAGGAAGTAGCGGATGGCGAACTTGAGCACGTCGAGCGGGAAGTACGTGACGACGGTGAAGAGCCAGATGACCCCGGCCCAGCCCCACCCGACGCCCTTCATCTTTGCAAAGGGCATGTCGGCGTACACCGCGATCAGCGTCGCCACCAGCTGCGCGGCTAGGAATGCGCCGACGAGCAGCATCCCTGGCCGCTCCTTGAAGGACCAGCTCCTCGACCGCGTCACGAAGATGAGCGCCTGGCTGATGATGCTCACCTGCAAGTACACCGCCGCCATCAGCTCCTCCGTGCTCCCGCCGATCGGGTGCACGTTGAATCGAGTCTGCAAAATACGACACCATTTAATGTTAGGGACGGGAAAATGGCCGGGACAGCGGCAGGGAGAGAAAGGCAGAGACCGTGAAGAAGTCGGTGGAGTGGACGGCCCAGAAGAAGAGGACAGTGGCGAGGGCCTGGTAGGTGCCAAGGACGACGCCGGTGGCGAAGATCTCCTTGAGGCGCCACGAGTCGAGGGTTGGCGATGGCTTGACGCTGTCTTTGGAGATGGTCATGATGGTGCCGTCGTTGAGGATGGCGATGATGAGCACCATGAAGGGCGAGAAGTCGAACTTCCAGATAAGGGCCAAGAGGAGGAAGCCAAGCACGACCCTGATGGTGATGGACACTGCGTAGATTGTGTAGTTCTTCATCCTCTGGAAGATGGCGCGGCTGGTGAGCACGGCGCTGATGATCACGCTCAGCCCGGGCTCCGTGAGCACAATGTCCGACGCGCTCCGGGCTGCGTCGGTGGCATCGGCTACGGCAATGCCAATGTCCGCTTTCTTCAGCGCGGGCGCGTCGTTCACGCCGTCCCCGGTCATCCCGCAGATGTGCTTCCGCTCCTGCAGCCGCCGCACGATCTCGTACTTGTGCTCCGGGAAGACGCCCGCGAAGCCGTCCGCCTTCTCGATGAGCTCGTCGATGTCCATGCCGCAGGTGTCTCCGCCTTTGAGGAGGGAGGTCGAGGGATACATGTTGGTGCCCATGCCGAGGCGGCGGCCTGTCTCCTTCCCAATGGCTAACTGGTCGCCCGTGATCATCTTAACGTTCACGCCCAGCTTCAGCGCGCGGTCGATCGTCTCAGCACTGTCATGCCGCGGCGGGTCAAACAGCGGCAGCACTGCTAGGAACTGCCACGGCGACCCCTTAGACTCCTTGCTCCGCTCCGGTACGGTCTGCCGCGCAACGGCCAGCGACCTCAGCCCCCGTTCGGCGAACTTGCCAATGATGGCGTGCACGCGCCGCCGCACGTCCTCGCGCAGCCCGCACAGATCGATGATCTGCTCAGGCGCGCCCTTGCTGACCCGGTGCCAGGTCCCGTCAGCGCCGTCGATGTATGTGATGGAAGTGCGCTTGTCGACGGGGTTGAATGGCATGAAGTGCACCTCTTGGATGTCGGCGCGCGCCTCCTTGGGGTCGGCGAGCATGCCGACGATGGAGGCGTCGATGGCGTCCTGGTTCTCCATCCTCGACGCCCGGGCGGCGTAGAGCACCACGTCGTCCTTGTCCACGTCCCTGGCGAAGGACTCGATCAAGTTCTTGTCGACGGTGAGGTTGTTGAGTGTGAGGGTGCCCGTCTTGTCGCTGCAGAGCACGTCCATGCCGGCCATCTCTTCGATTACAGTCATCCGCTTGGTGATGGCGCCCTGCTGCGAGAGCCGGTGCGAGCCGATGGCCATGGTGACAGAGAGCACCGTGGGCATGGCGATCGGGATGCCGCCGATGAGCAGCACGAGCAGGTTGTCGATGCCCTCGCGGTACGCTCGGTGCTGGATCGGGTACATGACGATGACCTCCACAGTCATCCCAACGACGATTGACACGATGCAGAAGTTCCCTATCGACGTCAGAACCTGACCAAAATCATTGACGGCGCCCATTGATTAGCACAACGAAGAACTGATCAGAAAGTGTTTGAGCAAACCTGATCAAAAAAATGTCAGTACCTTTTGGAAGTGGCCGACGTTGTTTGTGCTGTCGACGAGGTGGGCGGCCTTGCCGAAGAAGGTGTGAACGCCGGTGGCGATGACGACGGCCTCGATCTCTCCCTGCTTGCACGTCGACCCGGAGAAGACACTATCGCCGGGGTTCTTGTTGACGGGCATGGACTCCCCCGTGAGTGCCGACTGGTCGATCTTAAGAGGATCGCCCTCCAGAAGCCGCGCGTCCGCGGGGATGATGTCGCCGAGCTTGATGCTGATGATGTCTCCCGGCACCAGGATGGCCGCATCCTGCTCCGACCACTTGCCGTCCCGGAGCACCTTGCTCTGCGGCGCCAGGCTCGCCATCAGCGCCGCCGCCGCGTTGCCGGCGTTGTTCTCCTCGATAAAGCTGATGGTGGAGTTGATCAAGAGGAGCGTGACGATGCCCACGAAGTCCTGCCAGTCAGGGGGCTTGCCGCCGCCGTTGGCCATCGCGATGGCCATGATGGCGGCGGATTCCATCACCCACGACAGAGGGTTCCACATGAACCCCAGGAACTTGAGGAACTTGCTCTCCTGCAAACCCCCACATAGTACATGAGAATACTCCTACATACGCATGCAAGAATCGATCTATGGTTCGTAGATCAGATCTGATCGTAGTGAGGTACTTACCTTCTTCTCCTCGAGTTTGTTGGGGCCGAAAGTCTCGAGGCGGCGCGCGGCATCGTCGGAGGAGAGGCCGCCCGGCGAGCTCCGGAGCACCGAGAACACCTCCTCGATCGATACCGCCTCCTGAAACACGAGCGAGTTTACGATCCACCAGCACACCGTTAGCTATCCATACGATGCATGCAAACGAGACAACGACAACGGCCGAGATGCAAACGGCGGAGAACTCACCAGATCCACAGTCTCGTCCCGGAGGTCCTCGAGGGAGGCGGCCGCCATGGCGCTGCCCTTCTCGCGCACGGCTCGACCGATCGAGTTCTGGGATCTGACCTAACAGAATAGGCAACTACTAGAGTAATCACCTTGGGTTTTATGGCGGCGGCTAATCAGGTGCCGAGCGGCGACCAAATGGCAAGTAAAAACCCCTACCGGGATCTTTTGGGACGATTGATTTTCCCATTGACAGCTAGGCAGTGATTTTCAATGAATGTTGCGATTTCATCTTTTTTTCCACATATCTGACAGTGATTTTCCCCGTTGACAGCTTGGCAAGATTCTGTACATAAAAAAAAAGATTTTGTAGTACGATTTTTTTTTTACATTTTTTCACGTGTATAAGAATTCTGATTTAGTATGAATTTGTACTAACAACGATTATTTATTATGGACCGGAGAAAATATTAAATTGTAGCATAACACTTTTGTATCAAACATTGGACGCATTATGGCCGTCCATTGCCTTCCAACATCTCTGACTTAACATCTTACCGCCTCCTCCCCCACACACATCTTGTTAGCGTCAAACAGTTGCCAACCCCCCCTCTCCTCCCCCCACACACATCTTGTTAGCGTCAAACAGTTGCCAACCCCCTCCTCCCCCACACACATCTTGTTAGCGTCAAACAATTGCTAACCTCCCCCTCCCCACCCCCACACCACCACATCATAAACGCTCGCCAAAATCTAACATTGTGCCGCTCACGTCATTAAATTACATATTACTTGTACGTCGCCACTTCTTTCCATACAACGCACGAAGTTTCTAGATCGCATCCTCCAAACTTTCCTGCCGCCGTCTCAATCTTCCTAGCATTACCGTCGTGTCACCTGCCCCTCTCCCGCATGTTCTCACACCCGCCTCTGTGTAGTGCTCATCTCACGGTCATCAACGATGGATGAGAGGGATCAATAGGGAAGAAGAAAGGTTGGGGGAGGGGATCTAGAGGAGGAAGAGGAGATCCTCGTTGATGCGGACACTCGTGACACAGTGATGTGGCTTAGTTAATTAAGTTTATCATTTCTGTGTTTTCTTCTTCATGTATGTGGCAATTTATTTATTATTAAGGCGGCAACACCACAAGAGTCGATGGCACAAATGTGAATATGGAGGCGGCACCGACGCCTTAGAAGAAGCGACATCGGGTGGGGAGGTCACATCCCTTGCCGCACCCTCAGTGGAGGATCAATAGAAGAACCTCTCTACTTTTCGGTTCGGGCTTACTACTCCTGGTGCTAGGGGACTGGTATCTACATCCGAGGCCACATGCAGTTGTTCCTGATGTGGGGTTTCAACCCTGATTGCCCTGCACCGAGGTTTGTATGCACACCTACCCTCGTTCCTCGACTACACCATGCCTAATATATGAAGGGTTTTTACGACTGTGTCACTAGGCGTCATATAAGTTGAGACTGTGCCACTAGAAATCACCTATTTGGAAAAATGCCACGAGCCTTCGTGAATTCGTTAAGTCTGTAACCCTGGAGACCTCACACTGTCTGTTGTTACATCTAGCTAACTTGTCGTCTGTTCGACTCTTTTTTTCACATGTGGGACCTCCACTTTGCCCTGTAGCAGCGATGCAAACACATAGATATGTATGCATTCGAACATGTTGGACCCATTTCACAACCTCTTTTGGAGAGACGAAAACAAATAGATTTTTCTTCCTTCCGACATGCGGGACCAAGAACATAGCCTTGTTAGCAGCTGCGAAATAACGATCAAACATATCTCCGATGCCTCCAAAGCCCCGACTTGGCCGTTTTGGGCATGCCGAGCAAGTGTACAGGCATGTCGGCCACGTTCTGCTAATTTCTACACCATGTTACGGTTGATCTTACACACTCGTGACACTACCCAAATACCCCCATGCATGACACTTTTTTGGGACAACACAAGCAAAAAGTACATGTGAAAGTTGATTACCCGGTGTATCATGGTTTCACAGCGGGTTTCGAGGGCGGCACACAAATATACGTCGTGGTATTACCGATACCGACACAAAATGGTGCCATGGTAGGTGGTAGGCAAGTGCGGCGATGTGTACTGCTGTGGTTGATGCAACCCTGGCATAATTACCAGTGATGCAGATTATACGAGACCTACACAGTGGATCCGTTTGAGCTGGCAAGTTAACCCCGTCCCACTGACCGCTGAGCCCCACCAAGGAAGGCAAGCGTCTGACGAATGGTTGTAAATATCTTGTCCGTTCTCTTCAAGCTCTCCTAACTCCCCACTTCTCTTCACCCTCTCTCTACACCAAATCTTCAGCCAGCGGCAGAGCGATTCCGACGAGACCTAGGCGGTGCACTACAGAGATGGACAACGAGATGAATGTAAGCGTGCATTTTTAGCTTTTAATTTTGATTTACTAGGATATTTGTGGTTTCATGATCGACATACATATGGGTTTCTTGATCGAGATCCATCTAGGTTTTCTGATAGTGATCTATCTCATTTTTTCACATTTCAATTACCCCTCTTGCAGTTTCTGAACGGACCATATCCATGTTCTTTTATTGATAACGACCCATAATGGAATGGATCGTCATGGAGACACCTCGTCGGCACGCGTGCGGCTTGAAGCCACTTTGCTGAGTTATGTGTGACAAGTTATTGGAGTGCTGACACTGGTTGCAGGTTCCTTAGCTGAAGTGAACTGAATCCCCAATGCAATGCATGTTCTTGGGCTGATAGGCGGAACACTTATGTGTACTTGACACGCGCATTGATTTGTCTGTGGAATCGACTTAAACAAAAGGAAGCGTTGCACGAGGCTGAGAAGATGCACCGCTTAGAATAAACCAACGATAAAGTTGCAGAAGAGATGGCACAGTTTCTCCGCAAGAAGAAGGCCGAATGCAAGCAGATTTCCTTTGAGATGATGGACGTTGTTAATAAAATGGGTCAATTAGTTGATCCAGATATGAATGCAATACCGAATTCATATTTAGACTCTATTGAGTTAGATTAATAGGAATGAGTAGTACCGCTCTTATGTTTTCTTTAGTTTGAAACATGTATTGTATAATTATTATTTGAGTACTTTATCGTCTTCCTTTATTTGTTTGAGAATTATTGTATCCTAATTTTTAATTCATTGTTGTTTTCCTACTTTTTTACCTTTATGCAAATGCAAACTTGTTTTCATGGGCCAGAGCGACCAAGCCCACCCAACTTTAGATCTAAATCTTACCTGACTTTTTCCCATCTCTAGATCTCACTTTCACCTTCAACCTCTCCGACACCCCCCTACCGTGGCTACGGGAACCTCTTCGGTGCCCTCGATCGAGGCTGCGCTAACCTCTCTGGCGCCTTTGACCGCGGCTGCACACAACTCTCCCTCGACCACAACAGCCCACAACTCTCCATTGGCCATGGTGGCGTGAACCTCTCTGGCGCCCTCAATTGTAGCTGCGCGAACCTCTCCGGTGCCCTCCATCGCCCAATTGCACGGTACCTATTTCTTTCCCCCGCACGATTTGAATGGGATCTGTATGTTATGAATTTCTATTATAAGAGCATAAGAAAAGTTTGTACTTCATTGGACTATGTAGGTTATAGAATTGTCTATTGTTGAGAACAACCCTAACAAGGTACCTAGTTCTTGTCCACCCATGCCTTCTATGATGCGTGGTGAGGTGGTGAGACTTGATCAGGTCTCGAGGAACATGTATGTATGTATGTGAAATAATCTAAATTCATTTCTAGATTCGATGCCCAATGTTTAGATAAGTAGGACCTTCGCTATAGATTTGGCTATGGTGTCAACATGACTCGATCAAGAAGGAGAAACCTGAGGAGGATAGTCAAAATATACAAGCCAACGATACGTTACTATATTTGTACCATGAGCAAGAACAACGTCTTCAAAGGAAATATGGTAGCTTTTTTTGAATTCCAATCATGGTGCTTCCTACACACTATTGATGTTAATACTTACCACAACCTGTAATTGTTTATTTCTTCCCTGTGTAGTACTTTTCATGTTCTTTTGCCTGCATGTTTCTCATTCCTTGCATTCATCGAGATGGAGACACGATCAAAGATCACTGTGGAAATAACACAATTGGAGAAGTTTGTGCGAAGCATGGAAATGATGGAACTATCATTTTAACATCAATTGGGCAGTGGGTGTTATTCAGAAGAAGCTGCAACAAGAAGATGCTTGTGCCTTCGAGTTTCAAGAAAATGATGGCTATTTGGCTATCATAGTGCATAAAATATAAGTTAGTTGTTATGAATTAGTAAGTTAGTTCTTTCGAGATGCATGTGAATTAAAATTGCATCTGAACTATGTGTATTACTGTCGTGTGCTATGTGCTATGAGTTTCCGTGTATTATTAATTTTCTATTATTCTTTATGTGTTTTATATTATATAAAACATGCTGAAATAATTATGAAATTAATTATATTGATATGCACCAAAGCATCCACCGCCAGATAGCGTAGAATGCAGTATTTTGTGTCGTTGTCTCACCTATTGTCTGAAACCTAGTCAGTGTCGGCCTACAATGGGACGCAATATTATCACTTTGCTTCCATGCTAGCACTAGCTCAGTGCATGATGATGTGCCGAGCCAAAAAGAGCGCCGCTTGAAAACTTTTTCTAATGCAATTATCCCAGGCGTCTTTTTTTGCCGCGCCATCACGAGCCCGATGCCTAGCCGTGTGCCTCGGCATTTATAAGATGGCTCGTCTTGTAGTGTGACCACGCGTATATTGCTATAGAAACATAAGATCCATGAAAGGAAACAAGTTTGAGACCGGTTTGCACCGAATCTAAGTACTACATGCTAGGTGTTTGATGAACAAACTAGACGTCGAACGAACCTTATATTTGCAAGGTCTTCATTGCTTTTGTGCTTGGTCATCTTATAAATCTACCCCTTTTCGCTTGTGCTTCCATTGTGTTCTAGTACTGCTGATGAGGACATCCCTACTACTGCTACAACCGCTGCACCTACAACAATGTTACAAGGACCTCTCACAAGAGCTTGTGCATGTCAACTCAATTATTAGTTACTTTCGTCTCTAGGAACTCTTCCTAATATAAATGATAATCTGATGCTGTCTAAGTTAGATGTGTTCCTGTTACATAGAAATGATGGACCTAGCAAGGACAAGAAGGATAATAAATGGAGCATTCTCATGCATGGAGACCACGACAAGATTGTGAGGATTGAATATGACACTAAAAGTGAAAATTTCAGAACTTTGAATACACCATAATGAGAGATGAAGAGATGGACGAAACCAAGAGATTACTACTTCACAATTTTTTCCATAGAGCCATATGGTGTTGCGTCACCTTTTATTTATGGGCCAGGTGTAACACCCCAGTTTTATCTAATATTAATTAGGATTGTTTGTACATTCATAAGCATCATTGTTGCTAAGACAAAATGCAAACAAAAAGAGAAACAAAGTAAAACCCTAACCCTAGTTTCTTCTCTTTCTCAAATCAATTCAAATGGTTTCAAATATTTTGAAAAGTACAAAAGGTATGGAGCCCAAATAGTATAGAGGGCCCTATGTGTTCCAAAACTATTTATACACCCTCTTGTATTTTTGGAATATTCAAAATAGTGTTGAACCTGAATATACAAAAGGGAAAATGATAACAGATATAGAAAATGGCTTCAGAAAAAAAAGACAGCCATGGAGATCCCTAGGCCGGCCCATCTTTCTTCTCTCCCTGCCCTCTACCGCGCGCAGCAGTCAGCATACCAGTCGCAGCCCAAGCGAGGCCTAGGCCCATGTACCCTTTCATCTAGTCTATCCTCGTCGTCGACCTCGGGCCGCACCTGAAGCAGGTGCGTGTCAGCAACGCCGTTGTCCACTGGCGCCAAGATGCCCGTCTCCTCACTGCTTCCTAGAGCTGGACAAGACTGCCACGACACCCTCTCCCTCACCGTATCCTCTCACCCACCCCACGGATCCCTCTCATCTTCCCTGGAGGCCAAAACCCTAGCCTCAGCCATCATCCGCTCCCCACCACTCCTGGCTGCCCCAAGCTTCCCGAAGGCCACCGTCGGCTTTGCCTCGTCATCCTCGGCCTTCCTGCCAAGCCATGAAAGCCGGGATGCTTTGAATCGCCGTAATCGAGCCCATCTCTCCCGACATCGACGAGCGCCGCCGTGGCCATTGCCGCTATTTCCGGCCACCCCGATCCTTGCTGTCGCCTCCGTCAGAACGGCGGTGAGATGATGGTCCCCTAGGACCTCTCCTCCCACCCCTACTGCTTTGTTTCTTGCTCGTGCCGCGCACCTTCACCGTTCGCCGCTAGTCACTGTGGCCGATGATTCTCCGATGACTCAAATCGAGCGGCGCAACCACTATAGGGTTCACCTTGGTCTTCCGGTTCAGACGCGCTAGGACACGCTTGCTAGCGTGAGCTGTGGCGTCACCGCTGATCACTGTTTGACGCTGGCCGGCGGATGACGTGACTCCTGCGTCATCATGACATCAACGTGCGGGTCAGCCGCAGTCAAACCCGGGTCGGGTCCCACTCTTCCTACGTGGACGCCGAGATGGCCCGGGGCCCTCAACTAATGTGGGTAGCCCAACCCCCGGTGTAAAAAGTAATTCCCCTCTTTTGTTTTAAATTGAGAAAAATGAATAAATACCATAAATTCAATAACTTTTTATTTATAAGTTAGAAAAATATGTATAATATATCAAAATGTTTAGAAAAATGAGATATACACTTTGGCATCAAAATCATGCATTGTTGAACAACCTTAATTGCAATTTTAATTAGAAGAACCAATTGAACCCCGTAGGTGATTCCGAGGTTCCCCCTGTTCTAGGGTTTGTACCCCTTGGACCCTGCTTAAATTGCCAATCATGTATTAGGGTTACATTTCAAATCTATTTAACTTGTCATATCATCATCCTTGCTTGAGCATTACATCGATGCCATGTGTTGATTGTTTCCCCTTTCTTTGTGGTGTTTGGTTCTTCCCAGTAGAATACGATACCGCCTCCGTGATCAAAGACCGAGATCAACACCATCGAAGCTTGAAGAACAATACTTGGCCAAATATAAACAAGTACAACACAAGGCTTTAAATCAGAGAGCATGCCACAAAAAAAAGATGGTCCCCTATGCATTTCATTCTTTTCGGAACGCAAAGAATGAAAGTACCTGACCCCCCATCATGGTGAACCTCTCCTTGTGATCGGGATGAGGTAGATGCCTCCCAGCCGGGGGCGGATCGAATCGGAGTTTCCTTAGGTAGACACCGACCTACAGTTCCTTTTTTCTTCCCCTTCTCTTCTCCGCTTTGCTGCTTTTTGGTTATCAACAGACAAAGGCAAGCATATCCCACCATTATACAATCTTATGGTTTCGAAAGCATTTCAATTCTTCCCATGTTGCATATGATTCTACTGTGGTCTTTTATGGATAGATAGAGTATCCTATCTATTGTATTACTCCCTTTGAACTTATATTACCTGATCCACTGCTCCTAGCATAACTAGGTTTGGCTTGTGTGCACTGCTAGAGCTATTATCTATGTCTTTCTTAGCCATGCGTAGTTGTCAGTTCTGGTTCATCTAGATGATGTATCAGATGTAGAGAATCTAGTATGATAGGATAACAATGTATACTGATGAGGTGAGATCGGTGGTAAAGGTTAAAAATGCTAAGGCTTGTATGGGAGGCCATGGTGGGATGTGGTTTTTCTAGTCCCATGCTCGCCACCACTAGGAACCAAGTTCTTGTCTTTGGACCAAGACGAGCGTACAACCACACAGGTCTTAGGAACCCCTCTGCTGACTAACTTGTTGCTACCTTCGATCTGGATTCACGGATGTAGTATAATAGCTTTTTCCCTAGAAGACCTAGGTTTAATCGAACCTCGGAAAGCAATGCTAAAAGGTAATAAAAAAAGGACACGTCTACAAGACTTTGTTTGTTTGTTTTACCTTAGTTGACCGAACCAATCTAGTTTACTTTATAATGGGTTTGAATCAATGGATGGAAATAGGCCAGGGTTGAAGATCCACCTACAGATGCACATAAAATGGGATAAAATATTATAGTAAGCATAGTCGTGTATAATGTTTGAATGGAGATAATCTCTTGTGGGCAACACATCCTAATATTCTAGATCCCCTGTGATGCAGTGGGCATAACAATAGACTTATAATCCAACCGCTACACACCGAAGCCACGGGTTACAAAAGATTATTAAGTGTAAAACACAGATCAAAGATTTACATGGTGATGTTGTTGTTGATCCCGAATGGGGCGCTAAGCAAAGACCGTACTACCCTTTCTGTCACTGAGGTTCCTATGAGATCACCATTAGCCAAGTATCTCACCTCAAGCCTTTATCAATCTATGGGTTCTTGGGTACCTACAAGTCCACAGATCGAGACAAGTGACGAAGAAACAAAGGATACAAATCACAATTGCAAACAAAATACAATTCTCCCATGATCTAGATGTAGATAATTGCTGCGAGGTTTCTCCCCAATCCGCATCCCGTGAGGACTACTCACTAATAAAAGATAGATCAGAGATAGAAAACATCATACAAATACTTAGATTGAAATCAAATATTCTTAGAATGGTCGCCAAATCACAAGGAGATCTAAAGTACAAAGCAATGGCTATGGCTAGTGGATGGATGGATGGTGGAAGTGATGAACAATGGTGTGGATCTCCTTCGGTGGTGTTGTGATGTAATCTGAGAATGGCAGCCCTCTGGCCGGCGGCTGGAGCCTCGAAATATATAGACGTCTTCATGAAAGTTGTAGGGTTTGACGAGACGAAACCGTTGCTACCTGGTACAGGCGGGCGGTACGGGAGGACCACGCCCGTACTAGTGGTCGTTAAGCGTGCTGACGCCCTAATATGGCTTCCCAATTACTTAGTCGTGTGTACTTCCTCAAAATCCTTCCTTATGACTCCTTATTTCACATTAAAGGCCCTGATTTCCTGCACAATATAAATCAAAGGGAGGATTTGAATATCTTTGCAATTATTAGTCATTAGAGACAAGGATTGAGAGTTTCTTTGGCAATTGCTTGACCAAAAACAATGTTTAAACACAGTGGAAGATGGCAAAAATTGGAGCCATCAACTTCCCCAAAGCTCAAACCTTGATTGTCCTCGAGCAAGAAGAACCAAAATAACTATAAGGAATTCAACGTTTAAACTTGAAACAACGAGAATAAGAGTTCACCTACAGTTGGTTGTCATATGTGCTCAACACTTCATTCATTTGCGAAGCTTATCAAAGTTAGAGAGATGACAATAATACTATACTAGCTTCGGTAAGTCAAGACAATTAAAGTAAAGTTTAATATAAGTATAGGTAACTAGAAGTGTACCAATCAATCCAATTCCTCTAATTAACTCTCAGCTTTCCAAGGAACACTAGGATGTTTAAATAGCATAATTGAGTAAGAGAGTTTCATGTACCAAGTAGTATAACAATGGAGTGTCTTATTTACACCCACATCAATAAATCAAGTCTATCAAAAACACTTCTAATCCAATCATTATCTTTGAAGGAAAATTCGTAAAGTAGTAAGAGACCATGCCAAGCACTTGTTATGTGGATCCTCATAGATATCTTTTTTTTCTTTCATTTTTTTAAGGATCGCTGATTGTTTCTTTTGCAAGTGTTTGCACAATCTTTGAGAGTACCAATACTTTTGCCCATATATTGACACGTATGCAACTCATGTCATCAACTCATAGCCGAAATCTGGGGTTATACGATAGATCATTCAAAAGCTAGCGGAGTTATTGGCATCCCAATGGTGTGCATTAGAGACATAGAATAAGGTTGTCTCACTTCTTTCTCTTTTTTTGAGCCAGTACCACAGTTTGATCTACAAGGTTAGCTTTGGCATGCATCACAATTACCACTAGACTTTATTTCAATCAAACAATTCCTTTCATGAGTGTCGTCAAAACTATCAAAATATCTATGGGGTTAAGTATCATCAAGGGTATACTCTCAAGACAATCATTCATCAAACAAGTCATAAATTTCAGACTTTTTCTTATTGTACTTGTTTGGCAATATTATTTCCAAGGCAAAACTCGGTTAACTAAAAGAACTAGAGCAAGAGCTTCAACAACTAATCATAATACCAATAAAAAGCCTTAATCTAACCATATTAAATTACTTCCCACTAGCATGGCATCTTAGCAAATCAACCAACTAATTTAAACAACTCAAACTTCATAAGTGGGAGACATAGGACATACCTGTCATAAGTGACTTCATGATCCTATTCCTTATAGGGTGTGTTCCTTCAAAACTCAAACACGACTACTCTCATAATGATATTAAAGGAAAGAGGCAAAGTGTGAATCCACGTTTACGAAAAAAGGAAAAACAGAAAAATCTTTTTGTATTTTTGAGGATAGGGATTAAAGAATAGAATAGAACTTGCGACCAAGCAAGGGTTTAAGAAAAGAAAAACAAAAGGAAACAAAAATAAACTAAAACGAAAGCAAATTAAAAAGTAAAGGAAAAAAGCAAAGTGTTAGAACAAGCCAACACGAGTGTTTCAAAGCCCCCAAGGAGCTGGAGTACAACCTCGTTTTTACACAAATAAATTTGCTAGGGGAACACATCCCCAAGTTCAGGATTTTGCAAGCCCTTTTGATGCTCATTGTGGTGGCGGTGGATAATCTCCCACGTTCCATTAGCTGCTCCAATCATGGAACTGGGTGGCGAGGCTTGCAGTGGCATCTCGAAGGTTGATGGAGAGGTTGTTCATGTCTTGAATATTTCCTTCGAGTGCATAGATGTCTTTATAGGTGGTGTAGTAGTTTGGTGGCTGCTCATCTTGTTCGGGTCCTCCTTGTTATACTTCTTAATCTTCTCCTCCTCCCACGGGTATTTCTTTTTGGGGGTAGATTAGCTTCAACCTGCACGGCAAAACACAAACGTCCATCCTCGATAGAGAATAAACCGTTAGGCAAAAGAGATGGTATCAAGTGATCTGCTCCAGGTATATCGAAGAAATATCTACCATGATTTTTAGAAATCATACCACATGCTCTTAGAGTAGAAAGACCGAGAAGGTGACTTACAGTCAACGGTTGGATGTTACCTAGGTTAATGCGAAGTGCGCGTGTAAGAATGGTCACAACTCCTCCGCATATGGGTCCTCGAGACTGAAGAGCCTAATGCTTAAGGTAAAACACGAGAAGAGCGCCCAAATTTGGCGTTAATTAACAATTCATAAGAGCGGCTTTTGCGAGGATAAACATGTCCTCCTCATTAACTCTAGTAAACTCACCACGTGCCTGCAAAGTGTTAGCAATCACATAGAATAAATATCGAATAGCAGGATGATCAATTTGGTTCCCCTTGGGTATGTTTCCACGAATTCTCATGAAATTAAAGTACTGTGAAGGGGAAGGATCTAAAACAAAAGTAGTTGTGCATACATAGGTGATTTTGTTGGCAAACTCAAAGCATTGAGCTCATTGGCGGAGTGTCAAAGTGTACTCACAATTCATAAGGCGGAATTTGATTCGATCAACTCCAGGCCTTTGTTCCTCGGTACAACCATAAGGATCCACCATGTGCATCAAGGTGCTAAAGAACTCAAGTGTCAATCGGCGATACGTGGCAACATCCTGAAATACAAAATCATACAAACCAATATTATTGCAAAGTAAATCGAAATCAGCACAAATGCCAAGTTGGTTCAGGATATAAGGACACACCCACTTGGTGGACTTGATTTCTTGAAGCTTGAGACGATTGAAATGGTTCAGCTGGAACTCCTCGGTGAACTTGATACCAAGTGACTCGGGGGGTAAACGTATCAACTGGTGGTGCGGAGGATTCCGCAGCCATCTCACGTGTACGACTCCTCGTGTTCATCTAACAAATAAAAACAAGACAAAGTAAATAAAGATTGCTAATATTTTTTTGGGTCCAATAGAAACATAGCATAAGTGATTCTGTGCACTAACTACAAAAGAAACTCCTCTAAAAACAATGCTAAGCATACTTAATATCAAGATTGAATCAAGAACAGATCTATGTCTAGATTGACAATGATGAATGATTGAGTGAAGCTTTTGCACAAATAAGTTGACGATCGGAGGAGAATCATACCTTTGATTGAATGAGTACGAAGAATCAAAGAAAGATTAAGTAAATTTGAAGATCCAATGGAGGTGGTTTGGAGTTTGGAGGAAGAAGAAAGAGAAAATTGATTTTGAGGTTTTTTAGGTTACCTCCTCGGGGTGTTTATGGCGGTCGCGTACGTGGTACGGGCGGGCGGTACGGCCGGAGCCTGCCTGTACCAAGTGACTTACCTTCGGGGCGACGGTTGCTCCCAGGCGTTGCACTCGGTACGGGCGCGGTATGATACCTTTGCTTGAAATCTAATATTTTCTCGAGGGTACGGTACGGCATGCGGTACGGGCGCGTTCGGCCATACCAGTGGTCGTTATTGTCACTTTTTCCTTCGGCAAAAATCAAAATTTCTATCTCGCTTTGGCTTGATGTGGTACGGGTGCATGGTACGGTCCACTCCGGCCGTACCAGTGGTCGTTAAGAACATTGTGAGCTACCAAACTTAAGGAATTTGATTAGTAGCTCTGTGTGCCTTTGCACATCTTATCAAAGGACTAAATAACAACAAAAATACTAAGTAATGATCCAACAATACTTCTTAGGCCATGTGTTAGTAAAATAAAATATAGAGGATCACCTTATTTCTTCTCGTCTCTCCATAGGTCTTCTTGAACACTCTTTATTAAAAACAAAAACAAAACTAACACAACTAATATATAAAGATTTTTTTTATTTCACATGGGTTGCCTCCCATGAAGCGCTTCTAGTTAAGGTCAATTAGCTTGACCTCGATGGCAATCACTTAGGTTTGTGAAGTGGAACACCCACTCCAAAGTAGTTGGCTTTCAAAGTAATTACACCATCATCATCATCATTAGGCTTGGACTTCTTCTTCCTAGGGAAGTGGACTACAAAAGGATCTCTATATGGTAGCCATATTCTCACATTCCCTTCATGTAAATTAATCAAAGATTTAATAGTTCTTAGGAATGTCCTACCTAGAATTATAGGTGCTATGGGATCTTCAGGCATGTCCACAATAACAAGATCAATAAGAGCAGGACTACCTTTAATTTCAACAACTATATTTTCTTTGATCCCCACATCTTGTTTATAAGTTGAATCAGCTAGATGGAGTCTCAATTCAGTTGTAACAAATGGTCCCAAGTTTAATTTATTGAATAGGCTTTTGGAGATCGTTGAGACGATCGCACCAAGATCACAAACTGCGGATATCTCATTAACTCCCAACTTAATTTTAATAGTGGGCTCAAATATATCATCTACCTTAGCTGGAAGCTTATCAGCTAGTATTTTATACTCCATCTCTAAATTACGAACCTTAGATGCTACTTGTTGTATAAATTTTTGGTACATAGCATCATTACCTTGTTCTGTACCTGGATTCTTAATAGTGATCATCTTCAATATATCTTCCATGGTATATTCCGGTGTTGGCGCGTTTCTATAATCTAGCTCTCCAGGTTTTTCTTTATTGGTTACCACCCTCATCATCTTTAGGTCTTCTACCAGATTTGGCATGGGTTTTCCAGCAAAGTTTGCTAGTATGAGAGCTTGGCTCTCGGCTACCTTACCTAGTTGAGCCTCCATGGTCTTTGTTCTTTCCTGTAGAGCCTGCACATCATTTCTAATTGCAACGACCTGGTTAGATAATCTTCCTATACTACTTTCATGGTTCTCCGTGATCTTAATAAGCATATTATTTTGCTCGTTTTGAGCTTGTATAAATGTTCTAACAGTTTGCTCAAATGGGATATTGGCATGATTTGCTCCATTAGTATTATCATAAGTATTATAAGGAGCTCCTGCAGGATTAGCATGATATTTTTGAACATTGGAAGCATAATTATTTTTCCATGCAGGATTAAAAGGAGTGCGAGCTATAAAATTAACATCATTAACATCGGTAGTGATAGCATTAACTTGGGTATCTTGTTTACCCTTTACTAAGCTAAGCAACACATCTACCTTAGACGTAAGCTCTTCATTATTTACCTCGGTAATTGAACTTACTCTCTTCGAGGTTCTTTCCACATGCCATTGGGCATGGTTATTTTGCATATCATCAAGTAACTTCTTTGCAACACTCACTTGCTTTCCCATGATCGTTCCTCCTCCTGTAGTATCTAGCACAGACTTAGACATTGGGTTAAGACCATTATAAAACAAATGTAATATAAGCCACTCTTTCATCCCATGACTAGGACAGTTCATTACATCTTCTTTCATCCTTTCCCACGTAAGCGCTAGTGGCTCACGGTCTTCGTGTCTAAAGCTTGTAATGTTGGATCTTAGCTGCATAGTCTTAGTTGGGGGAAAACATTTAGTCATAAACAAATTAGTACATTCCTCCTAAGATTTAGTGCCCTTTGGTAGAGCTAGCAACCAATCCTTAGCCTTTCCTCTAAGAGAGAAAGGAACCAATCTTAGCTTAATAGCATTTGGATCTACATCCTTAATACGCATCATGTCGCAAATTTCTGTAAAAGTATTTAAGTGCAATCCCGAATCTTTAGCGGATGAACCCCCAAACTGGTTTTGTTGAACCAAACTAAAAGGTTAGGCTTTATCTCATATGATTCCACATCAACTACGGGCTGAGTGATGGGTGCACAAATAAAATCATCAGTGGGAGTAGCATATTTCCTAATCTCTTTTGAGCCATGGCTCTTATCTTTTTGTTAATTTTTAGGTAATGAAAACGAATAACAAGTAACTATTTTTTTTGGGTTTTCAAATAGATAACAAGAAAGTAAACTAATAACAAGAATTAAACTACAACTAATAATAAAACTAAAAACAAGGTCTCTAATGACCTCACCAGGATAGTGAAATTTCTTCCCTGGCAAAAGCGCCAGAAAAAGGGTTGATACCTTCGATACGGATTCACAGATGTAGTATAATAGCTTTTTCCCTAGAAGACCTAGGTTTAATCGAACCTCGGAAAGCACTGCTAAAAGGTAATAAAAAAGTACACATCTACAAGACTTTATTTGTTCGTTTTACCTTAGTTGACCGGACCAATCTAGTTTACTTTATAATGGGTTTGAATCAATGGATGGAAATAGGCTAGGGTTGAAGATCCACCTGCAGCTGCACATCAAATGGGCTAAAAGATAATAATAAGCATAGTCATGTATAATGTTTGAATGCAGATAATCTCTTGTGAGCAACACATCCTAATATTCTAGAGCCCCCGTGATGCAGCGGGCATAGCAATAGACTTTTAATCCAACAGAGTGCACACCGAAGCCACGGGTTACAAACGATTATTAAGTGTTGAACACAGATCAAAGCTTTAAGTGGTGATGTTGTTGTTGATCCCGATTGGGGCGCTAAGCAAATACCGTACTACCCTTTCTGTCACTGAGGTTCCTATGAGATCGCTGGTAGCCAAGTATCTCACCTCAAGCCTTTATCATTCTATGGGATATTGGGTACCTACAAGTCCATAGATCGAGACAAGAGACGAAGAAACAAAAGATACAAATCACAATTGCAAACAAAATACAATTCTCCCATGCTTAGATGCACATAATCGCTGTGAGGTTTCTCCCCAGCCCGTAGCCCGTGTGGACTACTCACTCATAACAAATAGATCGGAGATAGAAAACATCATACAAATACTTAGACTGAAATCAAATATTATTAGAATGGTCGCCAAATCACAAGGAGATCTAAAGTACAAAGCAATGTCTATGTCTATGAAGGAAATATGCCCTGAGAGGCAATAATAAAGTTGTTATTATGTATTCCTTGTATATGATAGATGTTTATTTTGCATGCTATAATTGTATTGATAGGAAACATCAATACATGTGTGTTTAATAAAGAAATAAAAGGTTCCTAGTTATGCCTCTCTTATAGACTAGCTCATTGATTAACAAGATGATCAAAGTTTCCTGATCATGGACATTGGATGTTGTTAATAACGAGGTCACAACATTTGTGAAATGATGTGATGAACATTCATTCGAAGTATAGCATTACGATCAAAGTCATTATGTTTATATTGCCATAACATCATACGAAGTAATCTTTATCCTTAGACCATGAGATCATGTTAATTACTGACATTAGAAGAGTAACTTGATAACATCAAATGTCACACCGTAAAAGGGTGACTATAAAGGTGGGTTCAGATACACCGAAGATGTCATGTTGAGGCTCATGGATCAAGAGTGGAATTTGTCAATCCCGATGAAGGATAGATATACTCTGGGCCCTCTCGGTGATATCACATTAAGATAGCTTGCAAGCAAGTGATGTGATCACTAGAATGTTATATCACGGGAACAAGAAAAGAGTGCATGTCGGTAACGATATCAAACTAGGTATTTGGATACCGATGATCAAATCTCGGACATGTAATATATCATGAGACAAAGGGATTAAATTACTAGCGTTAAAGATTCTCACGATCACAGAAGTCATCGTTGAATGTGCATGAGTCAGTATGGACCTCCAGGTCCCGCTTCTGATTATTGATTTGAGAGGAGTCTCAATCAAGTCTGCATTATTCGCGAACCGTAGGGCGACAGACTTAAGGGTTGCCAAATACCATTTTGGAGCACATATGTTTCAGACAAAAGAATTGCAAAGCGCTGGAATTATTACGATGGAAACCGGAATTGTTTCAGGTGAAATTGTAGAAACTAGTTCTGCATGTGATATTTAAATGTTACAAGGGGTTTTATGTGAATGTTTGTTAATTAAAGTAATTAACAAAATTGTGAATAAAATAAATAAAAGAGTTTTATTAAATGAGAGTTGCATTAAATTTGGTGGAAATTTAATGCATGTGAGTGGAACTTTGGGTGGAGGCTAAATTAATGTGAGTGGAGCTTCCACCACATGAATGAGGAAGAGGCGGGGGCACCCCCCCATGGGCGATGGCCATGGGAGGGGAGGAGCCCCCCTCCTCCTATAAAAGGCCCCCTCTCCTCCCTCACAAAGCACACCTCCTCGTGAAGGATCTCTCTCCCCCTCAAGATATATTTCCCCATGGTCTCAGATTAGCGAGATACATGTTCCCGGTGACATTTCGTCTGGAAGGAGTTGCTGCTTTTGCTGTTTCACTGGAGCAAGGAGGTGGAGGTTGTTCGGTGGCCTGAACATGTGTGCGAGTACGGATGCACTGCTGATTTGCGGCGCTAGGACTTCCACACGATCTTGAGATCGGCAAGCGTACGACTACATTATCCACGAGTTCCAACTCATTAACAAAACTCTATTGTCTTCGAGGGTAAGTTTTCTATGGATGTATATCCACCCATTTCTTGTATCTAGTAGATAGATCTTGGCGTATAGTTCTCATCATAGGAATTTTTTTGTTTTCGATGCTGCGAATCCAACAGTGGTATCAGAGCCTGATCTATGTGTACGTGCTTTGCACGGGTAGTACACATATGTTAATATGTGGGTGATTATGACCATGTTATTGCTTCTTTCATGTATTTTGGATATTGGTGACATAGTGGGGTGAAGCGGCCCGGACCAACCTTACATGTCATCGCACATGAGACAGGTTCCACGACTGACATGCAACTAGTTTTGCATAAGTGGTTGGCGGGTGTCTGTCTCTCCTACTATAGTCAATATCTGATTTACAACGAGTTGCTAATAACTTGGTTATCCTTGTGGTGGTTCCATGTTCGTAGGTAAGACCGGTTCTATCTCTGAAAGCCCTAAGCCACATAAAAATTGCAATGGATAAATTAGAGGCGTCTAGTTTAGATTGTTGCTGGGCTAGTGTCTTGATATGGTAATGTTGTAAGTAGATGTATGGTAGATACTCTTACAACACACTTAACGTGTAAGTTCCATAGACCTTGGCCTTACGCACAAAGGACTGATAAAGATCATACCACGATGCATATGATAGAGATCAAATGCATGGACCACATCATCCCACTTTACACATTATATGTTCACATCTTATATTGCTAGTTTGGCACTTTTAGTAGCATTGTAAGATGATCCCTCATTTAAATATCAAGATAAAATGTGTTCTTCCTTAAGTATGCACCGTTCTATGGATCGTGTTTCAAGACATCACGTGATGATCGGGTGTACTCGACTCTACGCTTTCATACAACGAGTGTAAGACAGTTTTACACACGCGAATACTAAGGTTCTTACTTGGCGAGCCTAGCATGTATAGACATGGCCTCGAAACACGGACCGAAAGTTTAAGCATGAGTCATATAGATGATATGATGCCCATATATATGCTCGCCTTTGAAGCTACACCGACTCACGTGATGATCGGACTTGGTGTAGTGGATTTGGTTCATGTAATCACCAAAAAGACACGAGGGATGCCGTTTTTGAGTGGGAGTTCATTAGTGATTTGGATTAGTTAAACTCAATTTATCATAAACTTAGTCTAAATAAACTTTACAAATTCTGTTGTAGATGGCACCACCTACTTTTAATTTCAATGTGTTCATGGAGAAAGAGAAACTTGCTGCGAATGGTAGCAACTTCACCAACTGGGCTATGAATTTGAGGATTCTCCTCACTGCTGCACAAAAGCAATATGTGCTAGAGACGCCGCTAGGCGCCCCACCAGCTCCTGATGCTCCTGACGAGGAAAAGAATGTCTATATAACTCGTCTGGAGGACCCTAACTTAGTTCATTGCGACATACTGTATGGGCTAGAGCTAGAACTTCGAAAGCGTTTCGAAAATGGCAATGCTTTTGATACCATGGGAGAATTGAAAATGATTTTCGATACCCATGCTACCGCAGAGAGTTATAATGCTTCTGAAAAGTTCTTTAGCTGCATGATGGAGGAGAATAGCTCTGTTAGTGAGCACGTACTCAAAATGTCTGGGTACACCGATAAGCTTGTGTCCTTGGGAATAACGATTCCCATTGACCTAGGCATACATCATGTTCTCCAATATTTGCCACCTAGCTACAAGATCTTCGTGATGAACTATAACATGCAGGGCATAAAGAAGTCTCTTCCCGAGCTTCTGTCAATGCTTAAAACTGCAGAAGTGGAGATTAGGAAAGAACATCAAGTGTTGATGATCAATAAGACCACCGGTTTCAAGAAAGACAAGAAAGGAAAGCAGAAGGGAAAGAAGGGCGGCAAATATGTTGCCACACTTGAGAAAAAATCCCGATTTGTTCCTAAGTCTTATATCGAGTGCTACTATTGCAAGGGGACTAGCCATTGGAAGCGCAACTGCCCCAAGTATTTGGCAGAAAAGAAGGCCGGCAAGGCAAACAAAGGTATATGTGATATACATGTTATTGATGTGTACTTGACTAGTACTCGCAGTAGCACCTGGGTATTTGATACATGATCGGTTGCTAATATATGTAACTCGATTTAGGGGCTGCGGAACAAGCGACAGCTAGCAAGGGATGAGGTCATGATGCGGGTCGGCAATGGATCAAGAGTTGATGTGATCACCGTTGGAATGCTGCCTCTCCATATGCCATCAGGATTAGTGATAAATCTAAATAATTGTTATTTGGTGCCTGCACTGAGCATGAACATTGTATCCGGATCGTGTTTGATGCGAAGTGGTTATTCCTTTAAATCTAAAAACAATAGTTGTTCGATTTATATGAATGATATCTTTTATGGTCATGCACCTATGATGAATGGTTTATTTCTGTTGGATCTCGATAGTAGTATTACACATATTCATAATGTTGATGCTAAAAGGATTAAACTTGATAATGATATATCTGCATATATGTGGCACTGTCGTCTAGGTCATGTTGGCATTAAACGCATGAAGAAACTCCATTCTGATGGACTTTTGGAATCACTTGATTTTGAATCATTTGATACATGTGAGCCATGCCTTACGGGCAATATGACTAGAACACCGTTTTCCGGTTCAATAGAACGGGCGACAGATTTATTGGAAATCATACATACTGATGTGTGTGGACCAATGAGTGTGTCGTCGCGAGGTGGATATCGTTATTTTGTTACTTTCACGGATGATTTGAGTAGATACAAGTATATCTATTTGATGGAACATAAGTCTGAACCCTTTGAAAAGTTCAAGAAATTTCAGAATGAAGTGGAAAATCATCGTAGCAAAAAGATCAAATTTCTGCGGTCCGACCGTGGAGGAGAGTATCTTAGTTACGAGTTTAGCACACATATGAAAGACTGTGGAATAGTTTCATAACTCATGCCTGCCGGAACACCACAACGTAATGGTGTGTCAGAACATCGTGATCGTACTTTATTGGATATGGTTCGATATATGATGTCTCTGATTAACTTGCCACTGCCATTTTGGGGTTATGCACTGGAAACCGCTGCATTCACTTTAAATCGGGCACCATCTAAATCCGTTGAAACGACACCGTATGAATTATGGTTTGGAAACATACCTAAGTTGTCATTTCTTAAAGTTTGGGGATGCGATGTTTATGTGAAGAAACTTCAGCCGGATAAACTCGAACCCAAAGCGGAAAAATGAGTCTTCATAGGATACCCTAAAGAAACAATTGGGTATACCTTCTATCACAAATTCGAGGGTAAGGTCTTTGTTGCCAAGAATGGATCCTTTCTTGAGAAGGAGTTCTGGCAAAAGGTGTGAGTAGTCAGAAGGTAGAACTCAAAGAGGTTATTGAACCTTCTTTTCATGAAATGGCGAGTGGCGCAGCACCGGAAATTGTTTCGGAGTTGACTTCACCTGATGAAAGAGAGCTAATGATAATAATCATGAAACTCCAAAAGTGGACACTACCGAACCTCGTAGGTCAAGCAGGACACGTGCAGCTCCTGAACTGTACAGATATCCTGTTATAAATTTCATGATTGATGAAATAGATGACCCTGCAACGTATGAAGAAGCGGTGATGAGCCCGGATTCCAACAAATGGCTAGAAGCCATGAAATCCGAGATGGAATCCATGTACGAAAACCTGGTTTGGACCTTGGTGGACTTACCTCACGATCGAAAGGCCGTTGAGAATAAATGAATTTTCAAAAGAAAAACTGATGCTGATGGTAATGTGACAATCTATAAAGCTCGACTTGTCACAAAGGGGTTTCGACAAATTCAAGGAGTTGGCTATGATGAAACATTCTCTCCCGTGGCGATGCTAAAGTCGGTTAGCAATTGCTGCATATTTCAATTATGAAATATGGCAGATGGATGTCAAAACCGCGTTCCTCAATGGTAATATTGAAGAACAATTGTATATGATACAACCTAAGGGTTTTGTCGATCCTAAGGATGCTGATAAGGTATGCAAGCTTCAGCGATCCATCTATGGACTGAAACAAGCATCCCGGAGTTCGAATCTCCACTTTGATGAGGTGATCAAAGAGTTTGGATTTGTCCAAACTTATGGAGAGGCTTGTATTTACAAGAAAGTGAGTGGGAGCAATGTGGAATTTCTAATATTATATGGGAATGACATATTATTGATTGGAAATGATATAGATCTTTTAAACAGTGTTAAAAGTTATCTAAACAACATTTTTTTATGAAGAACCTTGGTGAAGCTTCATATATATTAAGCATTAAAATCTATAGAGATAGATCAAGGCGCCTAATTGGGCTATCGCAAAGTACATACCTTGATAAGATATTAAAGAAGTTTAATATGGACGGAAGTAAGAAGGGGTTCTTACCTATGTTGCAAGGCAAGACATTGAGTAAGACTCAAAGTCCGGCTACGGCGGAAGAAAGAGAGATAATGGATAAGATCCCCTATGCCTCAGCCATAGGCTCTATAATGTACGCCATGCTATGTGCAAGACCGGATGTGACACATGCTATTAGTTTGACTAGTAGGTACCAATCTGATCCAGGTTCGGAACACTGGATAGCGGTCAAGAATATCCTTAAGTACTTAAGAAGAACTAAGGATATGTTTCTTGTATACAGAGGTGAAGAAGAGCTAGTCGCTAAGTGTTATGTCAATGCTAGCTTTGACACCGATCCGGATGACTCTAAGTCTCAATCCGGATATGTATTTATCTTGAACGGAGCAGCAGTTAGTTGGAGGAGTTCCAAACAACCTGTGGTGGCTGGATCAACGCCGGAGGCGGAATATGTTGCTGCTTCAGAAGCAGCACAGGAAGCAGTTTGGATGAAGGAGTTTATAACGGAACTAGGTGTGGTTCCTAGTGCATTGGACCCAAGGGTGATCTATTGTGACAACAATGGAGCCATAGCCAACGCCAATGAACCAAGGTCTAACAAGAATTCCAAGCATATTAAGCGTCAGTTTCACTCCATCCGCGAGCATGTCAAGGATGGAGATATAAAGATTTGTAAAGTACGCACGTACCTAAATGTAGTAGATCCGTTGACTAAAGTTATCCCTGGGGAAAAACATGATCAACACCATAACTCCATGGTTGTTAGATTTATCACTATGTGAACTAGATTCTTGTATCTAGTGCAAGTGGGAGACTGAAGGAAATATGCCTTGAGAGGCAATAATAAAGTTGTTATTATGTATTCCTTGTATATGATAGATGTTTATTTTGCATGCTATAATTGTATTGATAGGAAACATCAATACATGTGTGTTTAATAAAGAAATAAAAGGTTCCTAGTTATGCCTCTCTTATAGACTAGCTCATTGATTAACAAGATGATCAAAGTTTCCTGATCATGGACACTGGATGTTGTTAATAATGAGATCACAACATTTGTGAAATGATGTGATGAACATTCATCCAAAGTATAGAATTATGATCAAATTCATTATGTTTATATTGCTATAACATCATACAAAGTAATCTTTATCCTTAGACCATGAGATCATGTTAATTGCTGACATCAGAAGAGTAACTTGATAACATCAAACGTCACACCGTAAAAGGGTGACTATAAAGGTGGGTTCAGATACTCCGAAGATGTCATGTTGAGGATCATGGATCAAGAGTGGAATTTGTCAATCCTAATGACGGATAGATATACTCTAGGCCCTCTCGGTGATATCACATTAAGATAGCTTGCAAGCAAGTGATGTGATCACTACAATGTTATATCACGGGAACGAGAAAAGAGTGCATGTCGGTAACGAGATCAAACTAGGTATTTGGATACCGATGATCGAATCTCGGACATGTAATATATCATGAGAAAAAGGGATTAAATTACTAGCGTTAAAGGTTCTCACGATCACAGAAGTCATCGTTGAATGTGCAGGAGTCAGTATGGATCTCCAGGTCCCGCTTCTGATTATTGATTTGAGAGGAGTCTCAATCATGTCTGCATTATTCGCGAACCGTAGGGTGACACACTTAAGGGTTGCCAAACACCATTTTGGAGAACATATTTTTCAGACGAAAGACTTGCAAAGCGCTGGAATTATTTCGATGGAAACCGGAATTGTTTCGGGTGAAATTGTAGAAACTAGTTCTGCATGTGATATTTAAATGTTACAAGGGGTTTTATGTGAATGTTTGTTAATTAAAGTAATTAACAAAATTGTGAATAAAATAAATAAAAGAGTTTTATTAAATGAGAGTTGCATTAAATTTGGTGGAAATTTAATGCATGTGAGTGGAACTTTGGGTGGAGGCTAAATTAATGTGAGTGGAGCTTCCACCACATGAATGAGGAAGAGGAGGGGGCACCCCCCATGGGCGATGGCCATGGGAGGGGAGGAGGCCCCCTCCTCCTATAAAAGGCCCCCTCTCCTCCCTCACAAAGCACACCTCCTCGTGAAGGATCTCTCTCCCCCTCTAGATATATTTCCCCATGGTCTCAGATTAGCGAGATACATGTTCCCGGTGGCATTCCGTCTGGAAGGAGTTGCTGCTTTTGCTATTTCACTGGAGCAAGGAGGTGGAGGTTGTTCGGTGGCCTGAACATGTGTGCGAGGACGGATGCACTGCTGATTTGCGGCGCTAGGACTTCCACACGATCTTGAGATCGGCAAGCGTACGACTACATCATCCACGAGTTCCAACTCGTTAACAAAACTCTATTGTCTTCGAGGTAAGTTCTCTATGGATGTATATCCACCCGTTGCTTGTATCTAGTAGCTAGATCTTGGCGTATAATTCTCATCGTAGGAAATTTTTTGTTTTCTATGCTGCGAACCCAATAGGCTAGTGGATGAGAATGACGACCCTCTAGCAGGCGGCTGGAGCCTCGAAATATATAGGCGCCTTCATGAAAGTTGTAGGGTTTGACAAGATGAAGCCATTGCCACCTGGTACGGGCGGGCGGTATGGGTGGGCCACGCCTGTACCAGTGGTCGTTAAGCAGGCTGATGCCCTGGCATGGCTTCCCAATTACTTGTCCGTGTGTACTTCCTCAAATCCTTCATTATGACTCCTTATTTCGCATTAAAAGCCGTGATTTCCTGCACAAAATAAATCAAAGAGAGGATTTGCATGTCTTTGCAATTATTAGTCATTACTGGCAAGGATCGGGAGTTTCTTTGGCAATTGCTTGACCAAAAACAATGTTTAAACGCAGTGGAAGATGGCAAAAATCAGAACCATCACTTGCCTAGTAGATTCCATGAGTCACATAGTTCGGGCGTTCCATTCGACATATGCATAGAAAATGTTTTAAAAGATTTGGCGGGTGAAGGTGCATCATAACAGGTAGGTAAGCATGGACCGGGTTGCTTGGGGTCGATAGAGCCCCTAATAAACCAACCTCGCCTCACATCTCTATGGACCGGCTTTGGGACTTGACCAGTTATGGTGGAACTCTCCTTAGGGTGTGACTCATGGTCTCGGCAAAAGCAAGGTAAAGGTCGTGGCCAACCACCCTCTGTCGGCCTTCAAAGGAAGAAGGATAAAATGTTGGGGATATGACCCTAGGTACCCCTAACTTGGTGTATCAAGTGATTCAATAGAATGTTGAATGATTCAATAGAAGGAGTGAAAGATAAAAATAATAAGGAAAAGGAGTAGGGAAATGGACCTAGGCTGAATTAGTACAAATTTTCGCTGTACTATAATTTCCCAGGCCGAATCAGGCCTTACTAAGCCGAATTAGGCATAAACCCGGCTAGGCTGGGATGTTCCTCAACCGGCCCGACAGGGGCCAGCCCCGATGCCGACTTCTACTCCACCTAGGCCGACTTAACCCAGCCGGTGCACCGAGAGATCCCGCGCCACTAGATCCTCGCACTGCTACTTCTCCCCAATGCCAGCTGCTTCCTGTCTCGACCAAGTCAACACCACGTGTCGGACTACCTCGCCATGATGTTAGATTCTTTGCCCGGGTGGGCCGCCTCCGCAATGCCACAGTCACCACACCAGCCTCCTCCCCCGGGTGGGCCGATCTTGCTCACCTCGGCCCACCGCGGGCCGTCTTAGTCCAGGCCGGATCAACCGCAAACCCCGGACGGGCCGCTAGTTCGGTGCTTCAGCTGGGCCAGGTGAGGGGAGACCCTCTCTATGCTCCTTCTCTCCTCTCCTGATCCATTTCACCTTGACCCGGTTGGGCCAGATCGACCCTAGGCCGAATCAAAGGTAATTTGGCTGGGCTCTTCCCTACCTCCAGGGCCAAGTCCTCCTGCCTAGGCCGAATTACAGTTACCTCGGCTAGGCAGAGAATAATACGGTTGGGGCACCATCCCTCGCCCAGCTGAGCCCATTTCTCCTGAGGCCGAGTTATTTCCTCCCCGGGCCGAGTTTATCTTCACCGCACTGAGTTTTAACGCCCCAGATTCCTCCTTAATCACCTCCGGATGCGCCCCGACCTCTACATCGATGTTCCATCAAGCCAGGTTAAGCCCCACGAGTCACGTACCAGTCTTGGGACGCCCCTGTCTTAGACTGGCACATGCCCTACGGAATATTCCCTTGGCATCTGATGCATCCAAAATTGAAGCATATTTACCTTTTGTTTTTGCATAAATAGAGTAGGGATTTTTGTATTTCACCACGCCTACGCGCACTATTTTGTTCTTGTTTCAACAGGATCCCAAATCGTGGAGTCATGTATGAACATATCAATTAGAGCTGTCATATTGTGTAATTATATGATATTTCTAAGTGATAAAAGTCATTTTATGAATTTTCCTTCGCACCTGGAAGAATACCAATCGAAGAGGAGGCACCAGTATGGTTAACGACCACTGGTACAGGCGGAGCCCGCCCGTACCATCCGCCCATACCAGGATCCATCGTGATCGCCTCGTCAAATACTTCTCCCTGGCAAAGACGAGGGGGATCTGACATTCATAGCCACAAGAAACCACGAAACACCACATCCGAGAGGGATCTGAGGGAGGAACTTAGCTGGTGTAAAATCCCGGCTACTTCGCAGATCATTGGAGGACAACGCATCATCCTCTTCATTATCAACCGCTGCATCTCCATTACCACCATTACTCACATCTTTCATCTATTAGATCTCTTTGTAATTCCAGAGTTTGCATTAGATCTACCATCGTACTTTTATCCATTCATTTGATAATGATGATGTTGTTGATTGCTTCCACGAGTGAGTAGTTCCTTTGTTCTTGGGAAGATGGAGAAACCCTAGCACCATTATGAACATGTAACAAAGATGATCTATTCTTGTGTCCGTATGACTTGCTTGTCTATGATATAATTATGATTTATGTTTGATCTCTCTCTTTAGATGGTATTGATGACCCACAAGTATAGGGGGTGTATCGCAGAATTTTCAATAAGTAAGAGTGTCGAACAAGGTGCTGGCGAATGGCTAGGAGTAGGAATTCTATGTAAATACTTAGCAAACGGATTTTTAGGGTTTTTTGATAATGCAGGTAAATAAAGTACGAGTAAATAAAAGTCAATAAGAATAAATGCAGCAAGTGGCCCAATCCTTTATTCAGCAAAGGACAAGCCGGTTGTATTACTTAAGATGACCAAACGTTCTCGAGGAAACATGGGAATACCGTCAAGTGCTTTCGCTTCATGTAATTGATTAATCTTCTTTAGTTTGCTAAGTGTTGTGTGGGTGAACCTGTGCTAATGTACCAACCTTGCAAGCATCCGCAAGTACAAGAATGTAATTAAGGTAGAAACCTAACCACAACTTTAAACTCGAAGACCCTGACGTCCCTTGTGCAATGGTTTCCTAACGGGGGTTCAGGTTTCTGTCACTCCGGCAACCCCTACGATTAGTAGCCAAATACACAATGCATTCCCCTAGGCCCATATAGGTGAAGTGTCATGTAGTCGACGTTCACATGACACCACTAGAAGAAGTACACCACAACTTAAATATCAAACCATTGAATCTTTCTCAACACAATTCCACTACTAACAACATGACTTCTCCCATGTCCTCAAGAACAAAACGAACTACTCACAAGACATCATATGGATCATGATCAGAGATGAAATAATGATATGTAACAATCTGAACATAAACGATAATTCAATGGTTCACTCAGTAGCATCAACTACAAAGAGTAATCAACACCGGGAAAGTTTCCCCTAAGAACTATGCAAGATTCAACCCAATTGTTACAGCGGTATGGAGGTGGTGATGATGGTGCTGATGGAGATGATGGTGGTGATGATGATGATCCTGATGAAGTCCAGCTTGATGGTGGTGTTGATGGCGATGATCTCCCCTCTCCGGGAAGGAATTCCCCCGACAGAATTCTGTCTGCCGAAGAGATCTTTCTCTCTCGGTGTTATCCGCCCCGCAGAGGTGGCGGAATCTTTCTGTGGTTGCTCCCCGAGTATTAAGGTTTCGGGAGGATATTATGCGCCAGAGGAGAGAGGCTAGAGTGGACCAGGGTGGCCACACCACTTGGTGGCGCAGCCTGGGGTGGCCCGCGGCAGGGGATGGTGTGGGCTCCATGTGGCCCATCTCCACTTCCCCTTCTGGCTTTCTTCGTCTTCTGGAAAAATAGGATTTTCCATGTATTTTCCCGGATTTTCTGATCTTCGCAAATTTTGCCTCCAAACAGCACCTTTTCCATCAGAATCCTGACTACAGCGGTCCATGCTCCAAAAGTCATCAACCATGTAAAAACAGATGAAATAACATAAGTATCATCTCTTAATATGAAATATATCAATGAATAACAATAAATTATGATATAGAATAGTGATGCAAAATGGACGTATCAACTCCCCCAAGCTTAGACTTCGCTTGTCCCCAAGCGAAACTGAACTCAATAAACATGACCTCAGGTTTATGGAGTGAAGAGTCGATTAAAAAAATACGGACAAGAAGCATCACATTCATCAATACATAAGTCATAATAGAAGACAACTCACTATTATATAACTTAACTTGCAATAAGTAAAGGAAACACAATAAAGATACATAAAGTAAATCATAATTGGTAATGGCAAACTTAGCTCTTGGTCGAAGAATAGTTGACAATTTGCTGGAGTTCACAAATAACTGATTTTCAATGATAGCTTTCAAAGTAGTAGACACTAAGATAAGAGCAAAGTGCAAAACAAGGAACATAAGAAACATGATTGAATAAATCATCATATGAATGAATGAGACACAACAACTCAAAATACTTGCTAAGGTAGAAGGGAATAGGTTTACCGACTCAACTAAAAAGTAAAAGAAAGGCCCTTCGCAGAGGGAAGCAGGGATTTCAAGTTTCATAAAGAGATCCCAAAAATTATGGTACTTACTATCTTTCAGCTCTCATTGCCCCCATAGGCATATTTAGGTGGTTAAGGTTAAAGTGATCAAATATGAGGATATGCTTGACAAGTTGCAACTTGAAAATCTTATGTCCCTTGAATACGAGGGCCACTCCTCATGCTACTCAAGTTTAGTCACCGGTAAGTTCTTGTCATAGTAAGTACATGTGTATCATAGAGAACCGCCAACAGGGTACCTGACATGGGTATACCCTACAGGTACTCGAGCTTGGTATATACGGCCTGAATACATAAAGGCCCACGGTGTCGCCAAGGCCCAAATGAAGAACTCGAGTAACCTACAGACTCTCGATTGCTTGAAGGACAAGAAGAAGCTAGAGATAGAAAGTTCAAAGGGGAAAACCCTAACCTGTAACCGACTCGACCTGCTACCCGAGACCTAGCCTATCTATATAAAGGCTAGGAGGGGGCGACGAGGAGGACACACGCAACCCTAGTTTCCACAACCCTCGCCAGATTGCATCTGCGCACCATTGTAATCTTCAATCCCTTTGATAATTCCACGAGCAGACAAGCAGGAGTAGGGACCTCTACGAGGCCTGAACCTGGGTAAATCTTCGAGTCCCCTGTGTGCTTGTTTGCTAGCTGATAGATGTCTCTAGCGCTCCATCCTTCTCCAAAACCCAAGTCCATAACAATGGGCATTGATGAGTTAAACCCTCGTCAATTGGCGTCGTCTATGGGAACTGGGAGTGCTGATGTTCCGGCTTCTTCGGCCCCATCAACCGTGATCTATAACTCCGCAACAGCGGAGATTCGCCAGCTCTTCAGCGCGTTCGACTTCATAGTCCATACGCCGGCCACTCGCCCGACTTTCGAGTCCGTGGGTGACGGAATCAGCCTGGCAATCGGGCTTCCGCTTCCAAGTTGGTCAGATGGGCACGCTCCGCATGCCTGACCAGCCGACGGTGCCGTCGATTGCCCCAGCATCATGGTTCCCTCCATCGATCGGCACCCTCAGTGAGCTCAACGCCCCGACAATAGTCGCGACTCTGATCTGAGCGATCTGGCAACTGAAGATGGAGCCTACGGCTCCAGATCTGAAAGCTGCATGAGCAGCAGCTTCCCTAATCACTTCATGTGCGCCGTCATCAACGCAGGCGACACCACCGCCAACCGCGACAACACGGGCAATCACGGTAATAAAACCGACCCGCCTCTCGATGGCAACGGCGGCAATCGTACCCCCGTCAACAATGGAGGAGAAATCGAGCCTCCAACCATAACAAACAAGCAAATCGGCAAACGCGTCGCAATCAGGCTCAACGAGCAGGAGTGGGCTCGCTGCCGCGAGGCCTTACGAGGCAACCCTCTACCCTTTGGATCTCCACAAGAACTGCTAATGGGCTACCACTGGCTCCTGAAGGAAGAATTTAAGCGCCAAGTGCAAACTATCGCGCAACTTGAGGCGTGTAAAAAGGCGGCGGACGAGTCGAGCCTTCGACGTGCTGGGCTCTCCTCTCATGGAGGATCCTCTTCAAAGGGCAATGAGTACCTCGCAAACAAGAGGAGGTCTCGGATGGCCCATCTCACTGAGCAAGAACGCATAGAAGCTGCAAAGGTCCTCGACTTCAGCTCTATGACATTCGATACACGTGGCAACGTGGTCCCAAAGATGTCGCAGGCCGCGGTGACAGCAGCCACCATGTACCTCCTCAACAACCAGCCACCAGCTGGAGATCCCCGAGCCGCCACGCATCGATCTACGATCGTAGGCTTGGGACTAATCGAGGCTGCTCTCGATAAGGAGCCAACACCAGAGCCGAAAAAGGCAAAACGCTAGCAAAGCGCTACTCCTCGCCCTCATCCAGCGACGATAGTCACGACCTGTCTCAACGCCGCCGCTCACGGTGACATGACCACGACTACGATGCACGCGATGACCTCACGCAACGCAAGATCGACAAATCAAGAGCGCGACATGCCCGGTCGACTGACTCGGAAGAGGAAGATGTGGAGCTCTGTGGCGCCAGATGCTTTAGCAGGTCCATCAGGCAAAAGCGAATACCCAAAGGGTTCAAACTCCCGTCGGAGAACCCGAAGTTTGATGGCCTACAGGACCCGAAGATCTGGCTGGAGGACCACATCTCCTCCGTCAGGTTCCATGGCGGCAGTCGAAGCACGGCCATGCAATGCTTATAGCTACAGCTGCAAGGCTCCGCCCGAGCATGGGTCAACAACCTCCCACGCGGATCCATTCGCAGTTGGGATGAGCTGGTTTACAGCTTCATGCGCAACTTCAAAGGCACATACAAGCGGCCTGCATCAATCAAAGAGCTGAGATGCTACCAACAAAGATCGGGCGAATTGCTACGCTCCTACATCCAAAGGTGGTCCATCATCAAGAACTCCGCAGAGAACATCTTGGAGGATCGTGCGATTGACGCATTCAACGGCGGCGTCCACCGCATAGAGCTTAGGGAGGAGCTGGGCCGCTCAAAGCCCAAGACCATCGACCACTTGATAGAAATCGTGAATTGGTGGGCCGATGGAGAAGATTCGGTGAAAAACCGCGCTCACTCCGACGAGGAGGCAGAACTCGAGTGCAGACGCGACCGCCGAGGCAAACGTCGCATGCGCATCTACGATGATCGCAACGATGTCAACATTGTCGCAGGTGGCTACGCCGACAGACACGATGACAACCGCAACAGCGGCTACCGCAGTGGTGGATACCGCGACTCCGGGAAAACCACGCAAGTGTGGCAACACCGCAATCGTGATGAGGCACCCGCGACATCCATTGAAGATAAATTGTCTGGGCCATGCACGGTCCACTTCTACATCGACAAGCATGATGGAAATAAGAAATCCAGCCACCTCCTCAAGGATTGCCGCGAGTTCCTCAAACTACATGAGGGATTGGTTCGGATGAATCAGAACGCAGTTGAAAGAGGCTACGGAGCGGCTCCAGGTGCCGTAGCACATGGCGCTCCGCCACCGCCACCGCCACCTGGAATGCCCCCAAACGCAGCTGCGCCGGACCAGCACCAGGGAGGCGAACCCTACCCATGGGCCATGGGTACCATGATGATCCAAAAAGGACGCCCCTCCAACAAGGTGCATAAGGCCATCACTCGCCAAGTCAACTTGGCCACAAACTCGCCACCATCTACCACTGAGTACCTCAGCGGAAGCGAGTCCTGCATCACCTTCGAAAAACGCGATCATCCGCCTCAAGTACCTCGTCCAGGCCATTTCCCCCTCGTACTCGAGGTGCAAATCGGAGGCTTCGACATGAGCCGTGTCTTCATGGACGGCGGCAGCGGCATCAACCTTATATTCGCGAGTACCTTGCAAGCAATGAGGATCCCTCTGACTTGCCTAGAGGCCTCGGACACAACATTCCACGACATCATCCCAAGAAAAGGCGTATATCCCCTGGGCAAAATCAACCTCGACGTCATCTTCGGTAGGCCAAAAAGCTTTTGGTGCGAGCGCATCGACTTTGAGGTCGTCGACTGGCCCTCACAGTACCACTGCATCCTTGGACGTGTTGCATTCGCTAGGTTCATGGCAGTACCACACTACACCTACCTACAGATGAAAATGCCAGGTCCCAATGGCGTCATCATAGTCAGCGGGAGCTTCGAGAGGTCCGACAGTTGCGATAGGGAATTCAACAGAATTTCCATGTCCTTCGGCATGTAGGAAGAACTCGCGAGACTAAAGGAGTCGACAAACAACAGTCTGCCTCCCCTAAGATGGCCAAGCTCGCCTGATCTATCTTTCGACTCATTAGTGCACACAAAGAAAGTGCAGGTCCACCCATCGGATCCCACCAAAACGGCCCTCATCGCCAACAACTTGAGTCCCGCATAGGAACTCACGTTCGTCAAATTCCTCCGTGAGCACTGGGAAATCTTCGCCTGGTGTCCAGCGGACATGCCAGGAGTTCCCAGGGAATTCGCCGAGCACGCACTCAACGTCAACCCAGACGCAAGGCCAGTCTAGCAAACAATCCGGCGATTATCTGAGCCACGGGCAAAGGCAGTTGGAATGGAGATCAACAGACTCCTCGACGCCAAATTCATACGCGAGATCAAGGAAAGCACTTGGCTCGCCAACACGGTGCTAGTACCAAAAAACAACACGGATATCCTGCGGATGTGCGTGGACTTCACCTCTCTGAATAAGCACTGTCCAAAGGATCACTTCCCGCTACCGCGAATCGACCAGATCATCCACTCCACCGCGGGATGCGAGTGCCTCTGCTTCCTCGATGCCTACACAAGCTATAATCAGATTCGAATGAAGGAGGAAGATCAAGAAAAAACAGCATTTACAACGCCCTTCGGTGTGTTCTGCTACAACACAATGCCCTTCGGGCTAAAAAACGCTGGAGCCACCTACCAGCGGTGCATGCAGGCTTGCCTCAAGGACCAACTTGGTCGCAACATTCAAGTCTATGTCGACGACATAGTAATCAAGACCAAGAAGGAAGCCTCCCCAACAGACGATTTGCACGAAACCTTCACCAACCTCGACCGCTACCGGATCAAGCTCAATCCGGACAAATGCGCCTTTGGCGTCCGATCTGGGCAACTACTAGGGTATCTCATCTCCACGAGAGGAATCGAGGCAAACCCGAAGAAAATAAAAGCCATACTAGCCATGGAGAAGCCGAAAAACATAAGGGGCGTCCAACAGCTGGCTGGCGAATCGCGACCCTCAGTCGATTCATCAGTCGGATGGGTGAAAAGGCACTGCCCTTCTACCAACTCCTCTGCAAAGCTGAAAAGTTCGAATGGATCAACGAAGCGCATGAAGCATTCGAAAACCTCAAGCGCCTGTTATCCACCTCGCCAGTACTAGTGACCCCACGAGAAAGGGAACCGCTGTTGCTATATATCTCTGCCACCAACCAGGTGGTCAGCACAGTGCTCGTCGTCGAGCGAGCCGAGGAAAACAAGGTCCACGAGGTATAGCGCCCAGTATACTACCTCAGCAAGGTCCTCACGCCAACAAAACAGCGGTACCCGCACTACCAGAAGCTGGTGTACGGCGTCTTCATGACCGTCCGGCGACTGTGCCATTACTTCCAGGAACACCCAATCATGGTGGTCAACGACGCCCCGTTGGGGCATATCCTCAATAACCCCGACGCCACGAGACGAGTCGCGCTTTGGGGAATAGAATTGTCTCCACGAGACATTACATACGAAAAGCGCGATGCAATCAAGTCGCAAGTTCTTCCTGACTTCCTCGTGCACTGGATGGAGAACCAGCTCCCTGACAAACCAGATATGTCCTACCTATGGACAATGCACTTCGATGGATCCAAGCGGAAGGACGGAGCAGGTGCAGGTGGTCATACTGACATCGCCTCAAGGGGACAAGCTGAAGTACATCCTGCGAATGCAGTTCACCGCCTCCAACAACGAAGCTGAATACGAGGCCCTGCTACACGGGATGAGGATGGCAAAAGCCTGCGGCGCCAAAAGGCTCATTATATACGGCGACTCCAAGTTGGTCGTCAACCAAACAATGCATGAGTTCGACGCACTGAACGACAACATGATCTCCTACCGCGACCTCTACGACACACTCGAAGGGGACTTCGACGGCTGCAAGCTGCGGCACGTAGGCCGCGAAAGCAATGAAGAGGCGAACGCACTCGCCAACATAGGCTCTACCTGCGCCCCCATACCACCTGGAGTATTTCTCGAGCACATCTGCGAACGCTCCATCAAGCCAAAGGCAGCAGAGAAGAAAACAAGTGCAGCAATGGACTCGGAGGCTACGCCACCCAATGAGCCAATGGCACTCGACGACCTGGAGCTGGATACAGGACTCGAAGGACCAATGAGCGTCATGATGATCGAATCATCCTGGACTCAGCCGTACATCACGTACCTCCTCAGAAAAACGCTACCGGATGATCCGACTGATGCATGACACATCGCACGGCGATCCAAGGCATTCACTGTTATCAACGACGAACTATACAAGCGCAGCATCACATGAGTACTCCAGCGATGCGTCTCCACGGCTGATGGAAGAGATGTTCTCCTCGACATCCATGAGGGAACCTGCGGACACCACACTGGCAGTCGCGCCCTCGTGGCCAAAGCTCTGCGGGCTGGGTTCTACTGGCCTACGGCCATGCGCGATGCCAAGGACATCGTCCAGAAATGCAACGCATGTCAACGATTCGCGGACAAGCCGCACGCACCTGGCGCAGAGCTCCGGCCAATCCCATTGGCCTAGCCCTTCGCGCAATGGGGACTCGACATGGTCGGCAAGCTCCCCAAGTCCTCACGAGGAGGTTACGTCTACCTCCTGGTGGCAGTCGACAAGTTCACCAAGTGGATAGAGGCCATGCCAGTGACCAATCAATCAGGGCACAACGTAGTCAAGTTCTTCGAGTCCATCACCTTCCGCTTCAGAGTGCCACACAGCATCATCACAGACAATGGAACGAACTTCACATCCAAGGAGTTCTAAGAATTCTGTGAGAATCTGGGAATCAACATCAGCTACGCCTCGGTAGCACATCCATAGACCAACGGTTAGGTTGAAAAGGCGAACGGGCTCGTCTGCGGCGGCATCAAGAAGCGACTCCTCCGGCCACTCGAACAAGCCGTGGGTTGCTGGCCAGACGAACTGAAATCAGTACTCTGGAGCCTACACACAACTCCAAACAGTGCTACGGGCTACACCCCGTTCTTTATGGTGCACGGGGCCGAAGCGGTGCTACTCGCCGAGGTACGGTACAAGGCGCTGCGCGTGGTCACTTACAGCAAGCAGGAGTCATCCCTTGCACTCGAAGACTCCGTCGACCTCCTTGACAAGGCAAGGGAAATCGCCGCCGAAAGATCAACGATCTACCAGCAAAACCTGCGCAACTACCACAGTAGGAGGCTACGCCCCAGATCCTTTGTCGAAGGCGACCTGGTCCTGCGACTGAAGTAGCACGGACATCTCAAGCTCGAGTCCCCCTGGGAGGGACCATACGTGATTACAGAAGTAATCCCAGGTGGCGCCTATCGCCTTCAAGATTTAAACAGGAGTCGCATACTCCAACCCCTGGAACGTCGCGCAGCTGCGATGCTTCTACCCTTAGTCATTTTTACTTTTACATTGCAAATAAGGCACTCAGCCAAGGCTACTTAGCCACACATTGTACTTCGTACTGTCTCGTGAATAAATAAAGCTAAGTGCCCCAAAACTTTGTGTTCTCCTTTATTCTTTCGCAACTTATCCACTCGGGGGCTGCGCCACCCTATACACATCTGTTCTACAAACTAACACGCGATATTCCTGAGTAGCTGGCACATCAATCAAAACCCTTGACACACAACAACCCAGCTGCAATGCATACATCATCCACAATAAGTTATGCACATCATTACATACGAACTTTACAACACCGATCCATTTATGTGCAGGATACAAAGTAAACCACTACTACAACAAGAGAACGTAGGTTTGTTCCTCGAAGAAGTCGACAATCTCCTCTGCTGGGCGATCCACCGCCTGATAATGCGGCACCATATTCCAAGCAGAACCCGCTGGTGGCACAGGTGGCCTGATACGTCCATTTTGCATCACTATTCTATGTCTTAATTCACTATTATTCATTGATGTATTTCATATTGAGAGGTGATACTTATGTTATTTCATCTGTTTTTGCATGGTTGATGACTTTCGGAGCATGGACCGCTGCAATCAGGATTCTGATGGAAAAGGTGCTGTTTGGAGGCAAAATTCACGAAGATCATAAAATCCGGGAAAATATATGGAAAATCCTATTTTTCCAGAAGACTAAGGATGCCAGAAGACGGAGTGGAGATGGGCCACAGGGGGCCCACACCACCCCCTGGCGCGGGCAGCCCTAGGTCGCGCCAAGAGGTGGTGTGGCCACCCTGGCCCGCTCCAGCCTCTCCCCTCTGGCGTATATCATCCTACCGAAACCCTAAGACTCAGGGAGCAACCACATAAAGATTCCACCGCCTCTGCGGGGCGGAAAACACCGAGAGAGAAATATCTCTCCGGCAGACAGATTTCTGCCGAGGAAATTCCTTCCTGAAGAGGGGAGATCGTCGCCATCAACACCACCATCAAGCTGGACTTCATCGGGATCATCATCATCATCACCATCATCATCACCATCAGCACCCTCATCACCATCTCCATATTGCTGTAACAATTGGTATGAATCTTGCTATAGTTCATAGGGGAAACTTTCCCGGTATTGATTACTCTTTGTAGTTGATGCTATTGAGTGAACCATTGAATTATTTTTCATGTTCAGATTGTTATACATCATTATTCCATCTCTGATCATGATCCATATGATGTCTTGTGAGTAGTTCATTTTGTTCTTGAGGACATGGGAGAAGTCTTGTTGTTAGTAGTGGAGTTGTGTTGAGAAAGATTCAATAGATTGTTATTTAAGTTGTGGTGTACTTCTTCTAGTGGTGTCATGTGAACGTCGACTACATGACACTTCACCTATATGGGCCTAGGGGGAATGCATTGTGTATTTGGCTACTAATCGTAGGGGTTGCCGGAGCGACAGAAACCTGAACCCCCCGTTAGGAAACCATTGCACAAGGGACGTAAGGGTCTTAGAGTTTAAAGCTGTGGTTAGGTTTCTACCTTAATTACTTTCTTGTACTTACGGATGTTTGTAAGGGGTATAATCACAAGTATGTATTAGTCTTGGATGGGGCAGTACATTAGCACAGGTTCACCCACACAACACTTAGCAAACTAGAGAAGATTAATGAACTATATGAAGCGAAAGCACTTGACAGTCTTCCCATGTGTCCTCGAGAACGTTTGGTCATCTTAAGTAATACAACCGGCTTGTCCTTTGTTGCATAAAGGATTGGGCCACTTGCTGCATTTATTCCTACTGTATTTTATTTACTCGTACTTTGTTTACTTGCTTTATCGAAAACCCCTAAAAATCCGTTTGCTAAGTATTTGCAGAGAATTCCTGATCCATACCACTAGCCAGCACCTTCTGCTCCTCGTTGGGTTCGACACTCTTACTTATCAAAAATACTGCGATACACCCCCTATACTTGTGGGTCATCAAGACTATTTTCTGGCACCGTTGCCGGGGAGTGAAGCGCTATTGGAAAGTGGAACTGGTAAAGTAAACTTCTACTGTGAGTATTGTTTACTTCTGTTAGTTGCTTTATTTTCGTTATGAAAAATTCGCTGAGTTTCTTATTTGGTAATGCTACTATCACTGCTAAGGTAGTAGATAAGCCACCACCTGCTGAGAATGATTTTTTCAAAATACCTACAAGAATTATTGATCGTGTTATGGATAACTACTATGTTGGGGATGGAACTGTCCATCCCGGTGATCATTTACTCTTTATACACGAATTATGCGGGTTGTTCAAGTGTGCAGGTATTACTACAGATCAAGTTAAGAAGAAGCTATTTTCATTATCGCTGAAAGGAAGAGCTGAGGAATGGTATAAGCTGCTAAAGAATGGTCAAGCTCTGGAATGGGAAGAAATAGTTCCTCTCTTTTACTCAAAGTTTTATCCTCCTAGTGAGATTCATAAAGATCGGAATCAAATATACAACTTTTGGCCTCTTGATGGAGAGAGTACAGCTCAAGCTTAGGGGAGATTGAAGTTACTAATGCTCAAATGTCCCATTCATGAGCTCCCCAACAATATTATTATCAATAACTTTTATGCAAGACTCCCTCTACATGACAAGGATTTATTGGATGCTTCTTGTGCTGGATCATTCACTCGTATGGAAGAAGAAGCTAAATGGGATCTTCTGGACCATATTCAAGACAATGCCGAAGCTTGGGAGAATGAAAAAGGTAGGAAGTCAGGTATAAATTTTGATTATGAATGCATTGAATCTTTTATGGGAAGTGATGACTTTCAAAATATTAAAAATGCTTATGGTCTAGACTCTCAAGCTATTGCTTCTTATTTTAAGGCTTTTTCTTCCTACATTGAAGTGCCTAAAAAGAAGTGGAATAAGTATCATGAACCTTTTAAATATGTTGCTAAAAGTGTTCCCGCAAGAAATACTGAAGTTTATACTACTAATCATGTCTTACCTAAACCTTATATTGAGAAAATGCCTTTCCCAGTTAAGATAAGGGAACATTCTATGATGGCTAGTATGGTAGATGAAACTATGAATAAAGCTGTTGAACCTGATAAACAAATGGTTGATGAACCTATAATAGCAAATGTGAAAGACTTTGTCACTAAATATGAAAAAGAGGGACACCCTATCCTTTGTAAGGATACCTCTAATATTGTTTCACATAGTAGTGTTATGAGAGCTAGTATTCCTGTGTTTTCTGTTAGAATAAGCGATCAGTGCTATGATGGCCCTTGTGATAGTTATATTGTTAAGTTTATGCATGGTACTAAAAGTTACTATGAGAGAGGTAAAAGTGTTCTTATGCATCTCAATAATATCAAGTTTCCTCGCTTTATGTTGAAAGTTTTTATGTTGCACTTCTTTTGCCTTCTTATGCAAGTTGCCTCTGGTTTCAACTTGTTTGTTTACAAAATTCCCTTGCATAGGGAGTGGGTTAGACTTAAATGTGTGTGTGTGTTTTTGCTTCTTAATGCTCTCTTTCACTTCAATTCATATTCCTGAGTGAGCATCTCCAAAATTATCACGCCCATCTTAAAGGCTATAAAGAAAGAGCCTTTTGGGAGACAACTCAATTTGTTTTTGCTTTCAGTTTGTTTTTGTTTCCTTGAGTCTTGGAAGTTATTACTTTGGTAATAACTGCTCCTTATCCGTTTTGTTTGGTTTTTGTGTCAAGATCAACCTCTATTGAGAGAGAAGTAATATTTGGGGAAGTTGCTGTCCCGAAACAGATTTTTGTGCTTCACCGTAAAAATTCGTGAGAGATCTCTGTATGTCGGATTCAGCTGTAATTTTTTGTGCTTATGCCCTAGGTTGTTATTTAACTTACGTTAGTTTTGCACTTTTTGATTTGAGCAACATAAGATTTTCGAAAAAATTGATATACCTGCTGGTCTGTTTTGACAGATTTTGCCACTCTTGCATCTGCTTCTTTATTCGATTTCCTTTTTGAATTCTTTTTGGGTTTTCGGAAGGAGTTGCTACAGTAGCTTTTGTTTTGATGGTTTTCAGTTGAAGTTGGACACAAAAGGTTTTATCACTTCACTTATACTAATGTTGCTAATGAGAACTGTGTGAAGTTTTGTGTGAAAGAAATTTCCAGGAAGTGGAGACAATGGTGTAATAAGGAAGAGAAGGGTTTTATGACTCAAGTAACAAGTGTATGAAGATGAATATATTGATGTTATTCAAGTGATGACTCCGGAAGAATCTACTAGATACCAAATTCAGAGACCTGCAGAGTCCGTTTTCAAATAGGTAACAGTTCTGGTAAGAAAAGTTCCGCGAAAATACTATCCAACTATATTTTTGCAGTTTTTAGTCAATAAGGAAAGCTACGAAGTGAAAAGGGGACATAAACGGAGCCAGGTGGCTCACACCACCCTGTGGCACGGGCCCTCCCCTGGTCATGCCACCAGGTGGTGAGTCCACCCCGGACTCCGTCTCCGACCCGTTTTCTCCCAGAACCTTCCTTTTGTTATGAAACTTCGTAATATATAACCCCTGGAGCCCCCGAGGTTTGTATATCGTGTTTTCGTCGTGTTTTTGTTTCGATCTGGTTCTGCCAGGACATACTCTTTGAAAGTCTAGAAGCACCATGGTGTCCGCCAAGGATAAAGGGAATGAGCCTATGGAGGAAGACCTCCAAGACACCAGGAAGGAGAAGGAGATCAAGAGTGAAGGTGAAGAGGAGGCAAAGCACACCGACACTACCATTGCGAGCATTGGAGTGGTGGTAAACCCCGCCAGGACTATTGGAGGGAAGCCTCCTCATCACCATTCAGATCCCTGGTCACTTCCTCCACATACCAAGAATCCTTTCCATAACCTTATCCATGAGCATCAATACCACAATATGCCCAAGGGGAAATTACCCTCCAATTGGGATTTGCCTCGTTCTAGCCATGCAGGAAAAGAAGACCTCAAGGAGGAAGAGTGGGGAAAGAATAGCAAGAGCTGGAATTCTCAACACGACATGATCATGAGCCACATTGAGCACAACTCGGAATTGATTCGTACTCTCACCTTCGAGATTGAGGACTTGGGGAAACTGATCAAAGAGCTCATCGAGAGGATACCACCACCACCTAAGGAGTAATTCGTCATCAGGTTTGGCATCCCCTTGGTTTGTTCCAAGCTTGGGGGAGTGTCGCGGTATTATATCACTATCTTCTATCTTTTACCTTATTAGTAGAGTCATATCATGAATAGAGGAGTTATTATGTAGGATGGTTTGCATTATGGAAGTGTCCCCTCTCTCGTTAGATATGTATCCCTTGGTGTGAGTTGCCGTTATGAAATATTAATGAGAAGTTCTATCATTCACTCTTTTGCATAGCTTATATTAGTTTTCAATTCATGGTTGTATGATTGATCTTGTTGTTAGTATTGGTATCACTTTGGGATCATTGAGTTAATTTAGTTGGTTTTGGCAAACCTGGCTCGGTCAGTAGCACACTATTTTTGAGAGTTGAAAGAAAAGACAAAAGTACCTCTAGAGAAAAATAATTTCATCATCTTTCTTTCTTGATTTGCTCATAAGTCTAGTATTCTCTAGTTAAGATCTTTTGTGCTTCCAAGGAAGATTGCATGTTTGTGTTTATCACTTGTATGTTTGGTTGTTTCCTTTAACTCTTATACTTGCTACCCAGCCTTGCCAGCCAAAAACCTGTACTGAGAGGGAATTCTTCTCGTGCATCCACCTCCTTTAAACCAAAACCTTTGCCATTTGTGTCCACCATACCTACCTAGTAGCATTATTGCTATTCCAAGTAAATTCTTTATTTATCTACCTCCCAAACTAAACTTGTTATGTGAAAATTAGTGATTAAAGCTCTCACAAACTTGATGGCACACTTTACTTCCTTGCACTTAATAAACTTGAACCATTGTGCTCACCTATGTTGCGTATATGCTTGTGCTTTGTAAGTTGTGGATTAGCAGAACCATGCTGTCATGGGGAATGCTTTCAACATTGCACTAGTACTTTGTACCTAGTTGATATCATGTTCTTTTGTCTATGGATGTCGTCGGTGTGAAATGAAAGGGGAGCTTATAAGTCCATGGAGTTATGCATGTGTGTTAGAGAAACGCCTGGGCCGCTGGTCTAATCCATGCTGACATGGTGGAAACCTGCAGCGTAACCATAACAAGTATCTATGAAGCATTCTTCTTATAAAAAAAGAGATAGAGATTGAGAAAAAGAGAAAAGAAAAAAAGCGATATTATGAAAAGAGGAAAGAGAGAAAAAAAAGCACCATATTCCCATGGTAAATAAGAAGATTGCTGAGATACTTGTTGTCTGCTTGCCTTGTCATTTTGATATGGGGATTCTTCCGTATCATCGGGCAAGGGGTACCCCGTTGGCGGTTCTCAATGATACACATATGCTTACGATGACAAGAACTTACCGGTGACTAAACTTGAGTAGCATGAGGAGCGACCCTCGTATTCAAGGGACATGAGATTCTCAACTTACAACTTGTCAATGCATATCCTCATATTTGATCACTTTAACCTTAATCAACTAAAGATGCCTATGATAGGGGCAATGAGAGATGAAAGCTAGTAAGTATCATAATTTTTGGGAGATCTTTATGAGACTTGCAATCCCTGCTTCCCTCTTTGAAGGGCCTTTCTTTTACTTTGTAGTTGAGTCAGTAAACCTATTCCCTTCTGTCTCAGCAAGTATTTTGAGTTGTTGTGTTTCATTCATTCATATGATGATTTATTCAATCATGTTTCTTATGTTCCTTGCTTTGCACATTGCTCTTATCTTGATGTTTACTACTTTGAAAGCTATCATTGAAAACCAGTTATTTGTGAACTCCAGCAAATTATCAACTATTCTTCAACCAAGAGCTAAGTTTGCCATTACTAATTGTGATTCACTTTATGTATCTTTATTGTGTTTCCTTTACTTATTGCAAGTTCAGTTATATAATAGTGAGTTGTCTTCTATTATGATCTATGCACTTGATGGATGTGATGCTTCTTGTCCGTATTCTTTTATCGACTCTTCACTCCATAAACCTAAGGCCATGTTTATTGAGCTCAGTTTCGCTTGGGGACAAGCATAGTCTAAGCTTGGGGGAGTTGATACGTCCATTTTGCATCACTATTCTATGTCTTAATTCACTATTATTCATTGATACATTTCATACTGAGAGGTGATACTTATGTTATTTCATCTGTTTTTGCAGGGTTGATGACTTTCGAAGCATGGACCGCCGCAGTCAGGATTCTGATGGAAAAGGTGCTGTTTGGAGGCAAAATTCGCGAAGATCAGAAAATCCGGGAAAATATACGGAAAATCCTATTTTTCCAGAAGACTAAGGATGCCAGAAGACGGAGTGGACATGGGCCACAGGGGGCCCACACCACCCCCTAGCGCGGGTAGCCCTAGGCCGCGCCAGGAGGTGGTGTGGCCACCCTGGCCCACTCCAGCCTCTCCCCTCTGGCGTATATCATCCTCCCGAAACCCTAAGACTCGGGGAGCGACCATAGAAAGATTATGCCGCCTCTGCAGGGCGGAAAACACTGAGAGAGAAAGATATCTCCGGCAGACAGATTTCTGCCGGGGGAATTCCTTCCCGGAGAGGGGAGATCATCGCCATCAACACCACCATCAAGCTGGACTTCATCGGGATCATCATCATTATCACCACCATCATCACCATCAACACCATCATCACCATCTCCATATTGCTGTAACAATTGTGTTGAATCTTGCTATAGTTCATAGGGGAAACTTTCTCGGTGTTGATTACTCTTTGTAGTTGATGCTATTGAGTGAACCATTGAATTATTGTTTATGTTCAGATTGTTATACATCATTATTCCATCTCTGATCATGATCCATATGATGTCTTGTGAGTAGTTCGTTTTGTTCTTGAGGACATGGGAGAAGTCTTGTTGTTGGTAGTGGAGTTGTGTTGAGAAAGATTAAATAGATTGTTATTTAAGTTGTGGTGTACTTCTTCTAGTGGTGTCATGTGAACTTCAACTACATGACACTTCACCTATATGGGCCTAGGGGAATGCATTGTGCATTTGGCTACTAATCGTAGGGGTTGCCGGAGTGACCGAAACCTGAACCCCCGTTAGGGAACCATTGCACAAGGGACGTAAGGGTCTTAGAGTTTAAAGCTGTGGTTAGGTTTCTACCTTAATTACTTTCTTGTACTTACAGATGTTTGCAAGGGGTATAATCACAAGTATGTATTAGTCTTGGATGGGGCGGTACATTAGCACAGGTTCACCCACACAACACTTAGCAAGCTAGAGAAGATTAATCAACTATATGAAGCGAAAGCACTTGACAGTCTTCCCATGTGTCCTCGAGAACGTTTGGTCATCTTAAGTAATACAACCGGCTTGTCCTTTGCTGCATAAAGGATTGGGCCACTTGCTGCATTTATTCCTACTGTCTTTTATTTACTCGTACTTTGTTTACTTGCTTTATCGAAAACCCCTAAAAATCCGTTTGCTAAGTACTTGTAGAGAATTCCTGATCCATACCACTAGCCAGCTCCTTCTGCTCCTCGTTGGGTTCGACACTCTTACTTATCGAAAATACTGCGATACACCCCCTATACTTGTGGGTCATCATGGCCCAGCCGCAATTGTCACAATGCCTACATCAGGCCTATGCAGTCATACCAGCGACAAAGCGGCCTTGGCACCAGCCACCAACTGTTGCCTTACACACTCGCGAACCGCAGCCAGGTCTTGGAACTTGGCAAGGAGGGCCAGCAGGCTCGATGGAGCAACATCCAATGGAAACATCGTCCAATAAATGTTCTTCAAGCATGACTGCGACTTCTTCAAAAAGTGCGGCACTCGCGACGCACGATCCTGCAGGGTCGCCAGCGCAATCGCACAATCATGATCCACCCAGAAGTATCCACTCTCCTGAAGTTGCTCTTGGGTTAGATCATGCATGAGAATTGCAATCCTATCCTTCTCATCCTGCGGATGGCGCGCGCTGACAACTATACAAAGCAACAACGGAAGCATAAGGACAGCACACCATTGCGAGTGACTACAAGAAAAAGATAAGAGTAAGCAAACTAACACTTAAATTGGTCACCCAACTGCGTCATCTCCCCTAGCAGATACTGTTCTCGGGCGGTGGCCTTCTCTGCCTTTGACTTCCATACATCCGTGTTACCGCAGAGCACAGGCAATTCACGCTCCAACTGCTTCACATGATCACGCAGTCGCGAAAGCAGCGACAACTCATCCACCCTGGAGCGCGGTGGTGCCAAAGTATCATCAAGGGGCGGCGAATCCTGAGGTTCCCTCAAAGGATCACTTGATGTACCCTACCACAAGCCAAGCAAGAAGCAATAAGAAGATCAAATCGACACACGGACAAAAGATTCGAGTGCATTCAAGATTGGCAAAAGTATCAGCAGATACACTCGCCAAAGGCATGTTCTTGACAAAAGACATAAACTAATCAACTATTACAAAGCTACTGAGGAGCGATTGGCTTCTTCGACTTAGACGGCTTCGGAGGCCTCATCGAGTCCATGGCGGTATCAGATGCCACTGACTTTCCGCCAGCCCCTGATGCCGCAGCCTTTGCCGCCTTCTTGGCTCACTGTAGCTCCTCAGAGTACTTCGCAACTGTGTTAATCAGCTACGGCCCATATTTGCCATAGGCAGTCGTGAAGGGAGCAAAGACTACCTGCTAGCCGTCCGTGCTAACGGGCATCGCCCTTAAAACCGTTGCAGGATCAACTTCGACTCCGTGGGCCTGCACCATGGCGAGTGACATTGACGCGCCAGCCGCACGGTGCAAGTTCTTGAAGCTTGCAGGAACACCCCCGGTGAGAGACCCCACCAGCTCGTTCATGTTCTCGATTAGCTCAGCCTTAGGCATCAACTCTTCCCGGAGGCGACTGAGCATGCCCTTGGCCTTGGAGAGCATATCTTAAACGGCGGCGCTGCGGTCCTCGACTGCTAAAAGCGCACCGCCAAGGCATCGTCACGGCGGAGGGCCTGAGTGTCGAAACTCAAATCGCCAGCATCTGTACATAAACCCACACATGGAAACGAAAATCAGCGCCAACGGCAAAAATCGAACAAAGAACGATAATGATATCCAAGCAAGGTACCTGAGAGGGCCTTGGCAATCGAGAAAAGCTATTCTTCGAACAACTTCTCCCTGGCTATGATGGAGGCACGCAGATCCTCTTCGCGCCTTTGTGCCTCGTCATGCACCGCGATTGCCTCATCGTGGCCTTTCACAGCCGCGGCGAGTGTCTTCTCCATGGTGGCGGCGTTGCGCAGAAGGGCATTATGTTCAGCTACAAAACAAAAGGGACTGACTATCAACCGACTACATAAAAACGATGCAGGCGAATGAGAAGTGAAGAGCACTTACTTTCTACCACGCGATGGCGCGTCTCTAGCATTGCATGCTGGCGGCCCATCGCAAGCACCTGCTCCACCAAGTGAGCGGCTTCCTTCACAAGGAGCTATCGCAAAAGGAAAAATAGCAAAGGATTAGCAGAAGCCATAGATAACATCGACTGCAACATCAAAAGAAGAAATCCTACACTTACATGATCCTCCAATGACTCCAAAGTTGATTAGTGTGCAGTCATCTGGGCAACCATCCGATGCTCCCCATCATGTGGAGAGCTGGAAGAGTTGTGACCGGAGTGGGCCGCCAATGGAGGAGAAGGAGCACACTCGACCTCTTTCTTGGCCCTTGAGGTTGCGACTCCCGATTCTTTCAAAAATAGGACGTCGCCATAAGATGACGACGCCTGTTGGCTGCAAGACAAAACCAACATCAAGAAAAGGCAAATCCAGGGAAGAACCAAAAAGGGCAACTAGAAAACTTACCAATCAAACTTATCAAAGTCAAAAGTTGGCTCCCCCGACTCTGATGAGGACTCCTTTGGCAGTCGCATCTTCTTGCGAGAAGATGGCGCCACGGCACTCACAGGAATGGCAGGGATCGGTGACTCCGCACCAACGCCCGCACCTTCCGGAGTCGAAGGAGACGACGCATCGGAATCCTTGATGCGTGAACGCTTGCGAGTATCCGGACTACCCGACTCGGGGGCTTCCTCCTCCACATCAGATGGGACGGTCGACTCTGACTCGTCCTCTTCCAAGGCTTCGCGAGGGATAACCCCCTCAGGAAGAGGGAACATACAAGGTGACACCGCCCAATCCTGCATACAGACCATAATTTAGCACAAAGCAAAGAAACAACAAAGAAGAAATCAACAAACTAAGCTACTACGTAGCACAACTATACCTCAGGAGGAGGGTTAGCAACATCGAACGGAGGAACGGCTGGTTCACTAGGGAGCACATCCTTGACGGTGTACTTGGTGACCAGTCAAACCCTTTTGTCTACCTCACTCGCGGACATGCCATCGACAGACACGCGAGTGACATCGTTAGCGCCAGCCCACTGAAACATGGGGTGAACTCTGTCCTGCAGGGGCTGGACGTGACGACGCAGCCACGTGCGAATAAGGGCGCAGCCTCCCTCCTCTTTGCCTATGCGACTCTCGAGGTCGCAGACACGCTCGTACAACACATCTGTCTCCATGGATTCGCCAGACATGACCACATTGTTCCAGGAGTGCCTCCTCTAGCACGGCGTTGCGGGGTCGAAGGGTGTGAGTCCAAAGTGTTCTCCGTCAGCTTTCTCGTCACGGATGTAGAACCACTTGTCCCTCCACCCTTGGACAGAGATCGCCAGCTTGATGTCGAAGTATGTGGCGGATGGATCGATGTGGATCCCGTAGCCGCCTACATCATAGACTACGGAGCCATACGCTGATTGACGCTTCAACTTGAAGAGACGCTTGAAGAGGCCGAAATGCGGCTCGATTCTGAGCCAGCATTCGCAAAGAGTGATGTAGCAAGCTATGTGGAGGATGGAATTGGGGGACAGCTGATGGATCTGGAGCCCGTAAAAACAAAGAAGACCCCTAAAGAAAGGATGCAGGGGCAAAGAGAGGCCGCAAATGATGAACATTAGGAACATCACTCAAAAACCGGCAGGAGGAGAGGGGATTACCTCGCCGCCGAGGACGCGCGCGTCAGCGACTGCGGTGGACAACACTCCGTCTTGGCGAAGAAGACAAAGATCCGAGGACTTGATGACAGATGGACGGCACGCGCCATTCGTGACGCGGGTGACCGTGCCCTTCTTCTTCCCGCCGGCGGTGGTGCTGGTGCCCGCAGCGGCGGAGCTGCCCTTCTTCTTCATTGCAGCAGCGGCAGTAGTGGAATCGGCCGCATCACCTCCTTTCTTCTTCCCCATTACGCGGCGGCGATGCGACCGGAGGAAGTAGCTGGGAAATGTGCAGAGCTGGTCCAGCGCCATGAAGGGAAAAGATCGCAGAGAAAGCAGAGGAGGAGCGGCAATGGCGATGAAGGCAAAGGATGAATGAAAGAAGATGTGAAATTTACCGTCGCAACGTCACTACTTAACTCCTGGAAGATGCAATCCAACGGCTCACAAAAACCCTTGGATGCGTGGCATTCATCGTGCTCGACACGTGGAGGAGCTGAAATGCGAACCGTCCCCCACTACTCCCATTACGTGCGGAAATCGAGGAGGCACGGTTAAAATAAAGGTCACGTCCCGTCAAACTCGCTCACGCGGGCAACTGAGGTCATGAAATCGTCAGCATTGACGTCATCAAAAACTATGCAGCAAAAGATTTCGACTACTTTAGTCCTTGCTCGAGTCTTCAACTCCACCAAGCACTCGGGGGCTACTCCCATAGGGAGCGTTGGTCGCGCACCCTACGATTTTTATTCTTCTTTTACAGGAACATGAACAATCAAAGCAAAACCCAATCACCTGAAGCACGGTTCGACTATGGACATGGGTTACTCCCATAGGGAGCGCCGGAAGCAAATTCGACTGAAACAAGCAAATAAAAGACGACAACAGTCGCAAAAGTTCTTTAGTCCCTGCCTGAGTCTTCGACTCAACCAGGCACTCGGGGGCTACTCCCATAGGGAGCGCTAGTCGCGCACCCTATGATTATTTGTACAAAGTACTGTGTGTTGATAACATCCACACTCGAAGCTTATGGCGACACCACCTCATAATTTTTCCCTACAAAGAGACCGCATCTCCTGGGTCACCCGAATCGTCTCCGCGATGATAAAATTCAGATGTCGTGCTTACAGCATGAAGATAAGACCTGAATAAGGCCTGGCAACGCACTTCGCACTACCAGAAATATATCTGTGCATGCAGGTATGATGAACATGCCTTGACGGACCCGTCGGGTGCTCACACCCATATACTGGAATTCGACTCCTGTAAGACCTCCGCGGCTTGAGTAGAATTACACCAGCACTTTTCCAGATTCGAGTCCAGGGACTCGAGTTCGAGTAGGTGGCGTTGTTTTACCCTAAGGTAGTTAACTGATACCGATACATCGGTTAAAATCAGGCACGCACATCAACAATCCCTATGACATAAACAGAGCAGTCGAAAAATGTACTCAGTCACGTACTCGAAAGGCTTCATAAAGTCTCCAGTCGAATCTACGATTCCACTAGACACTCGGGGGCTACTGACATGGGTATACCCTACATGTACTCGAGCTTGGTATATACGGCCTGAATACATAAAGGCCCACGGTGTCGCCAAGGCCCAAATGAAGAACTCGAGTAACCCACGGACTCTCGATTGCTTGAAGGAGAAGAAGAAGCTAGAGATAGAAAGTTCAAAGGGGAAAACCCTAACCTTTAACCGACTCGACCTGCTACCCAAGACCTAGCCTATCTATATAAAGGCTAGGAGGGGGCGGAGAGGAGGACACACACAACCCTAGTTTCCACAACCCTCGCCAGATTGCATCTGCGCACCATTGTAATGTTCGATTCCTTTGATAATTCCACGAGCAGACAAGCAGGAGTAGGGACCTCTACGAGGCCTGAACCTGGGTAAATCTTCGAGTCCCCTATGTGCTTGTTTGCTAGCCGATAGATGTCTCCAGCGCTCCCTCCTTCTCCAAAACCCAAGTCCATAACAATGGGCATTGATGAGTTAAACCCTGTCGGTACCCCTTGCCCGATGATATGGAAGAATCCCTGTATCAAAATGACAAGGCAAGCAGACAACAAGCATCTCAGCAATCTTCTTATTTACCATGGGAATATGGTGCTTTTTTCACTCTTTCCTCTTTTCTCATCTTTTTTTTCTTTTTCTCTTTTTCTCAATCTCTATCTCTTTTCTTTTTTTATAAGAAGAATGCTTCATAGATGCTCGTTATGGTTACACTGTAGGTTTCCACCATGAGAACATGATTTTGACCGGCGGCCCAGGCGTTTCCCTAACACACATACATAACTCCATGGACTTACAAGCTCCCCTTTCATTTCACACCGATGACATCCATAGAAAAAATAACATGATATCAACTAGGTACAAAGTACCGGTGCAATGTTGAAAGCGTTCCCCATGACAACATGGTTCTGCTAATTCACAACTTACAAAGCGCAAGCATATACGCAACATAGATGGGCACAATGGTTCAAGTTTATTAAGTGCAAGAAAGTAAAGTGTGCCATCAAGTTCGTGAGAGCTTTAATCATTAATTTTCACATAACAAGTTTAATTTGGAAGGTAGATAAAAACATGAATTTACTTGGAATAGCAATAGTGCTAATAGGTAGGTATGGTGGACACAAATGGCATAGGTTTTGGTTTAAGGATTGGATGCACGAGAAGAATTCCCTCTCAGTATAGATTTTTGGCTAGCAAGGCTAGGTAGCAAGCATAAGAGTTGAAGGAAACAAACAAACATACAAGTGACAAAAACAAACATGCAATCTTCCTTGGAAGCACAAAAGATCTTAACTAGAGAATACTAAACTTATGAGCAAATCAAGAAAGAAAGATGATGAAATTATATTTCTTTAGAGTATTTTTTATCTTTTTCATTCAACTCTCAAAAATAGTGTTGCTACTGACCGAGCCAGGTTTGCCAAAACCAACTAAATTAACTCAACGATCCCAAAGTGATACCAATACTAACAACAAGATCAATCATATAACCATGAATTGAAAACTAAAATAAGATATGCAAAAGAGTAAATGATAGAACTTCTCATTAATATTCCATAACGGCAACTCATACCAAGGGATACATAGATATCTAACGAGAGAGGGGACACTTACATAATGCAAACCATCCTACACGATAGCTTCTCTATTCATGATATGACTCTACTAAAAAGGTAAAAAGATAGAAGATAGTGATATGATACCGCGGCACTCCCCCAAGATCGGAACAAACCAAGGGGATGCCAAAACCTGATGATGAATTACTCCTTCGGTGGTAGTGGTATTCTCTCGATGAGCTATTTGATTAGTTTCCCCAAGTCCTCAATCTCGAAGTTGAGATTACGAATCAACTGCGAGTTTTGCTCAATGCGGCTCATGATCATGTCGGGTTGAGAATTCTAGCTCTTGTGATTCTTTCCCCACTCTTCCTCCTTGGAGTCTTCTTTCCCTGCATGGCTAGAACGAGGCAAATCCCATTTGGAGGGTAGTTTCTCCTTGGGTATATTATAGTATTGATGCTCATGGATAAGGGTATGGAAAGGATTCTTGGTGCGTGGAGGAAGTGACCGTGGAGCCGAACAACGATGAGGAGGCTTCCCTCCAGTTGACATAATCCTGGAAGGGTTTGCCACCACTCCAATGCTTGAAATGGTAGTGTTGGTGTGCTTTGCCTCCTCTTCATCTTCACTCTTGATCTCCTTCTCTTGCCCGGGGTTTTGGAGGTCTTCCTCCATAGGCTCCTTTCCCTTATCCTTGGTGGACACCATTGTGCCTCTAAACTTTCAAGAATAGTTCCTGGCAGAAATAGATCGAAACGAAAACACGACAAGAACACGATATATGAACCTCGGGGGATCTGGGGGATTATATATTATGAAGTTTTACAAGAAAAGGAAGGTACTGGGAGAAAACGGGTCGGAGACGGAGGCCGAGGTGGCCACACCACCTGCTGGCGCGGCCAGGGGAGCCTGCGCCAGGGGATGGTGTGAGCCTCCCTGGCTCCGTTTCCGTCCCTGTTTCGCTTCGTAGCTTTCCTCGTTGGATAAAAACTCCAAAAATATAACTGGCCAGAATTTTCGCGGAACTTTTCTTACTAGAACTGTTACCTATTCAAAAACGGACTCTGTAAGTCTCTGAATTTGGTCTTTGATAATTTTTTACGGAGTTACCACTTGAATAACATCAATATCTTCATCTTCATACTCATATTGCTCGAGTCATGAAACCTTTCACTTTCTCATTACACCATTTTCTCCACTAACCTAGAAATTTCTTCACACAAAACTTCACATAATTCTCATTAGCAACATTAGTGTAAGCGAGGTAATAAACCTTTTAGGTTCAATTTCAACTAAAATACGTCAAAACATAAGCTACTAAAGCAACTCCGTCCGAAAACCCAAAAAGAATTCAAAAAGGAAATTGTTTTAAGAAGCAACTGCAAGAGTGGCTCTGTCAAAACAGACCAGCAGGTGAAGATCAATTTTTTAGAAAATCTTCTGTTGCTCAAGTCAAAAAGTGCAAAACTAACGAAAATTAAATAACAGCTCAATCCGACGTATAGAGATCTCTCACGAATTTTTACGGTGAAGCACAAAAATCTGTTTCGGGACAGCAACTTCCCCAAATCTTACTTCTCTCTCATTAGAGGTTGATCTTGACACAAAAACCAAACAAAAAGGATAAGGAGAGGTTATTACCGAGGTAATAACTTCCAAGACTCAAAGAAACAAAAACAAACTGAAAGCAAGAATAAACTGGGTTGTCTCCCAAAAAGCTCCTTTATAGCCATTAAGATGGGCATGATAATTTCAATGATGCTCACACATAAGAATATGAATTAAAGTGAAAGAGAGCATTAAGAAGCAAAAATACATATGTTTAAGTCTAACCCACTTCCTATGCAAGGGAACTTTGTAAACAAACAAGTTGTTGAAACCAGAAACTGTAAGCATAAGAAGGCAAAACAAGTGCAACATAAAGACTTTAAGCATAAAATGAGGAAACTTGATATTATTGAGATGCATAAGAACAGTATTCCCTCTCTCATAATAACTTTCAGTATCATGCATAAATTTAATAATATAGCTATCACAAGAACCATTGTAGCAATGATCGCTTATCCTAACAAAAAACACAGGGACACTAACTCTCATAACACTACTTTGGGAAACAATATTAGGGGTATCCTTACAGAGGATAGTGTGTCCATCTTCCACATATTTAGTGACAAAGTCTTTCACATTTGCTATGATAGGTTCATCTTCCATTTGTTTATCAGGTTCAATAGCTTTATTTGTACTTTCATTAACCATACTAGCTATCATAAAATGTTCCTTTATCTTAACTGGGAAATGTATTTTCTCAATGTAAGGTTCAGGTAAAGCATGATTAGTAGTATAAACTTCAGTATTTCTTGCAGGAACACACTTAGAAAAATCTTTATATGGTTCATGATACTTATTCCAATTCTTTTTAGGCACTTCAATATAGTAAGCAAAAGCCTTAAAATAAGTTGCAATAGCTTGAGAGTCTAGACCATAAGCATTTTTAATATTTTGAAAGTCATCAGTCCCCATAAAAGATTCAATGCATTCATAATCATAATTTATACCTGACTTTCTTCCTTTGTCATTCTCCCATGCTTTAGCATTATCTTGAATATGGTCTAGAAGATCCCATTTAGCTTCTTCTTCCATGCGAGTGAATGATCCAGCATAAGAAGCATCCAATAAATCCTTATCATGATGAGAAAGCCTTGCATAAAAGTTATTGATAATAATATTGTTGGGGAGCTCATGAATGGGACATTTGAGCATTAATAACTTCAATCTCCCCCAAGATTGAGTTGTACTCTCTCCATCAAGAGGCCAAAAATTGTATATTTGATTCCGATCTTTATGATTCTCACTACGAGGATAAAACTTTGAATAAAAGAGAGGTACTATTTCCTCCCATTCAAGAGCTTGACCATTCTTCAATAGCTTATACCATTCTTCAGCTCTTCCTTTTAGTGATAATGAGAATAACTTCTTCTTGACTTGATCTGTTGTAATATCTGCACTCTTAAATAACCCGCATAATTCGTGTATAAAGAGCAAATGATCATTGGGATGGACAGTTCCATCTCCAACATAATAGTTATCCATAACACGATCAATAATTCTTGTAGGTATTTTAAAAGTATCATTCTCAGCAGGTGGTGGTTCATCTACTACCTTAGCAGTGGTAGTAGCATTACGAAATAAGAAACTCAGCGAATTATCCATAATGAAAATAAAGCAACTAACAGAAATAAACAATACTCACAGTAGAAGTTTCCTTTACCAGTTCCACTCTCCAATAGCGCTTCACTCCCCAGCAACAGCGCCAGAAAATAGTCTTGATGACCCATAAGTATAGGGGGTGTATCGCAGTATTTTCGATAAGTAAGAGTGTCGAACCCAACAGGGAGAAAAAGGTGCTGGTGAATGGCTAGGAGCAGGGATTCTCTGTAAATACTTAGCAAACGGATTTTTAGGGTTTTTTGATAATGCAGGTAAATAAAGTACGAGTAAATAAAAGACAATAAGAATAAATGCAGCAAGTGGCCCAATCCTTTATTCAGCAAAGGACAAGCCGGTTGTATTACTTAAGATGATCAAACGTTCTCGAGGAAACATGGGAATACCGTCAAGTGATTTCGCTTCATGTAATTGATTAATCTTCTTTAGTTTGCTAAGTGTTGTGTGGGTGAACCTGTGCTAATGTACCGGCCTTCCTAGTACTAATACATACTTGTGATTATAACCCTTGCAAGCATCCGCAAGTACAAGAAAGTAATTAAGGTAGAAACCTAACCACAGCTTTAAACTCTAAGACCCTGACGTCCCTTGTGCAATGGTTTCCTAACGGGAGTTCAGGTTTCTATCACTCCGACAACCCCTACGATTAGTAGCCAAATACACAATGCATTCCCCTAGGCCCATATAGGTGAAGTGTCATGTAGTCGATGTTCACATGACACCACTAGAAGAAGTACACCACAACTTAAATATCAAACCATTGAATCTTTCTCAACACAATTCCGCTACTAACAACATGACTTCTCTCATGTCCTTAAGAACAAAACGAACTACTCACAAGACATCATATGGATCATGATCAGAGATGAAATAATGATATGTAACAATCTGAACATAAACGATAATTCAATGGTTCACTCAATAGCATCAAGTACAAAGAGTAATCAACACCGGGAAAGTTTCCCCTAAGAACTATGCAAGATTTAACCCAATTGTTATAGCGGTATGGAGGTGGTGATGATGGTGCTGATGGAGATGATGGTGGTGATGATGATGATGATGATCCCGATGAAGTCCAGCTTCATGGTGGTGTTAATGGCGACGATCTCCCCTCTCCGGGAAGGAATTCCCCTGGTAGAATTCTGTCTGCCAGAGAGATCTTTCTCTCTCGGTGTTTTCCGCCCCGTAGAGGCAGCGTAATCTTTCTGTGGTCGCTCCCCAAGTCTTAGGGTTTCGAGAGGATAATATACGCTAGAGGAGAGAGGCTAGAGTGGACCAGGGCGGCCACACCACCTGGTTGCGCGACCTAGGGGTGGCCCATGCTAGGGGATGGTGTGGGCCCCCTGTGGACCATCTCCACTTCTCCTTCTGGCTTTCTTCGTCTTATGGGAAAATAGGACTTTCCATGTATTTTCCAGGATTTTCTGATCTTTGCGAATTTTGCCTCCAAACAGCACCTTTTCCATCAGAATCCTGACTGCAGCGGTCCATGCTCCAAAAGTCATCAACCATGCAAAAACAGATGAAATAACATAAGTATCATCTATTAATATGAAATATATCAATGGATAGCAATAAATTATGATATATAATAGTGATGCAAAATGGACGTATCAGGTATGTGTAGTCGGCCGCATATCATTTGCCTTCAGGACTAAAGGGAGGGAGAAATCCTTTGGACATGTATTGGAAGCATACCTGGAATGCTCCGTGACAGGTTGACGTCGGCTCGTAACCTGCATGGTCAAAGGAGGATTAAAGAGAGATTCCGTAAGCTAATTACGATATCCATGGGGAAACCCTTAATTGCGGTGGTTTGTATGGGTGATTTCTCTCAGACATCGCAGTGGTTGTTTTGAGGTGACCTCACACTTGGCTCAACAAAGTGGCTTCCTACGAGCCTTGTAGTGAACATCCTATTATGGAGCTCTCTCCACACATATCATGACACAAGATGTATGTTATATTTATTGCACATAACAATAATACTATGCTAGTGGTGTATCCTACATCCCCAAGAACATTTTAGCCCTATTGAGTTCAACCCCGCTTTCACATAAACTTGTTACTTGTTTTCTTTTTACTTGTTTTAATTAATTTTCTGCAAACAACCATAAACCTTTCAAACACCCTTTACTTGAGATCAAAGATAGCTTACAAGTATACTTTGGTAGAGAGTAACGAGGGGCATAAAGACCTTTACCAATAGCTCTCTGTGGGTTCAATATATTTACTTCGAAACTATCTACAATTGGTATGTGCACTTGCAGTCATCAGCATCTCTTAAGATGCTAGGAATATGATGGCCATCTTAGGAAGATGCTAGGGAATATGCTAAAGGGATAAGACTAATGACTCAAGATGCCAACGACGAGTACTACGAGATAACTGACGAGTCTGACCATGACCAAGCATGTGGGACGAGACTTGTCCCCTAGGCTCTTTGTCGAACATTTTGGATCCATTGTTGCGCCATTGAATGAGCTTACAAAGAAAGATGTGCCTTTTGTTTGGGGCGACACACAACATGATGCTGAAAGAGAGGTTAACACATGCTCCTTTAATCCAACTTCCTAATTTGACTAAAACGTTTGAACTTGAATGTGATGCTTGTGGAATTGGGTTGGGAGGTGTGTGATAACCCCCAAGTGACGGGGATCACCGTAGTACAATTTGATAAGTATTTGAGTGTCGAACCCACGAGGAGATGAAGGTAAACTATCTATTCTCTAAAGCCATATAACCCACGTATATGTCCTTCTATGCAATGCTATGAACTAGAGTTTGTGTGTGGTTGTTTTTGCTAATAACTAGAAAGTAGTGAAGTTTTGGAAGTAAATACTATAGGTATACTATTGCAAGTAAAGGGGAGCTAGTGAAGTAGGAGCAAGTTTCTCAATGGAGCAAGTGTTTAGGCAAATCGTTATTTCATTCATTTGTTTGTCACAATTAGTGAAGCACATGGATTATCTTTTTATTGTTTCTCCTAGAGAGGAGTCATAGAGAGGTGCAACCATATAGATGAGCAAGTACACCACTCGTGATTGATCCCATGGCCAATTAAGATCATATAAGGAAATTATTAAGACATAAAGTGCAACCACCGCATTTTGATTTAAGGTCCCCATAGTTATGCCTCCCATTAATTAACCATGAATTAATATAACATGCATATCTAAGACTTCGGTTTCTGTAAAAATACGGATATCCCTCCTATCATCCAATGGTGACAACATTTATTTATTCCCCCAACATATGTATCCACTTATATATTAGTATATAAGATCATCATAGAATTAACATATATTTGTATGCAACCATCAACGAACTATTTCGCAATTGCCATAAATAATTCACTACTCAAACCTCAACATAGAGACAAAATGAATCATGGGAAAATAATAGATTGCATCACACATCATGTTTGCCAAGAGATAACAGTGGGGATGATGGAGAGTTGTTGTATATGGTGATAGAAAGGTGCCTCCCCAAGGGGGAGAGGCTACCATGGCGAGGAGAGGAGGCGGCACACCGAAAGGGAGGCATCGACGACCACCAAGGAGGGCGAAAGACCTTAGGGACGGTGACCCCTTGGCCCTTATTCTTCCTTGGAGATGGTGCTGGTGTGGAGGGACTCCTCCCCTCCTTGGCGGCTGCCAAGAGGGAGGAATTTCATGCCTATGGATGGATGCCTCCAAATTTAGGGTTTCCGTCAATATATAGTGGTGGATATGCAATCTAGGCCATGGGATGGATGCCGATTTCATCCAAGGGCTCTTGGGAATCTCTAGAACCTTCCTAGGAATCCCTCTATCCTTTATGAGCCCATAAATTCATGGATTGGGTGAAATATTGAAGGGGTTTGAGTTAATCACGCCACAAACTTTCAGAGTCCCGGAATTGCTCCTGTACTCTGCAGTAAATGGGCTCTAGTTTGGGCTTATGGAGTCCGGTTGAGGCAAATTTTATGTCTAGAATGATCGACAAAAAAATTCCAACACTTTCATGTTTTGAATTTTTCCATTGGATGCCTGTTATGCAGGGATAGATTCTAGGAAAATCCAAATTTCACCATAATGAGCGGTCTCCTTCCATATATGTGTATTTCATACACAACAAAGTGTAAAACAAGAACTTGTGCACTTTTGCAATAAATATAACAAAGTTCAAAAATAAAATGATTTTAACACAATAAACTACAAAGTTCATGTATGCATTTTACATGCATCAACATCCCAAGCTTAACCCATGCTCGGCCTCGAGCATGAAGGTGATAAAACTAAACATGGACTTTGGAGTTTGTTGCTATGTTTCATCTCATACATTATATTCATTGTCACACAAAGTTTACAAGGTTCAATCTTTAAATAATAGCAATGAGCAGATGAGATATAAAGTGACATCTCTTATACACTACAAACATGCTTAACAATAAGTTATTTTGTATTGAAAAAATGAAAGTACCATGAAAACTTAAGCATGCTTAGATGAACCTATAGAATTATGTATTTGACCCCTTACAAGTTGAATTTCTCATGCCCCTTGACCATAAGTACCCACACCTAATGCTACTCAACTTAGGATCACTTAAACGGTTTTGTCATTGTAACCATATAGTTTCAAACAAGAGCGTCAACTGAGGTACCTCTTGCACATTTGTAAGAGGATTCCCTTTGTGAGGGTCTATCAATACTTAGATGACAAGACAAACAGACAAATGAACCTCTCAATGTTTTATTTTATTTACTATTTTCATAAATTTTTATTAAAAATGCTTCATAGAATATTCATGATGTAAACTTCCACCATGATGCATAGCATGGCTTAGGTTGGCGGCTTAGGCATCTCACTAATTATATGCAAACTCGAGAAAGCTTTATTGAGTGTTCCAATTTATTTCACATTGATGAGCATCCAGAATGTGAACACAGACAAGATCATCATCTTCAAAACCATGTGGAACTTGGTTTTTGCATAACCTCTTGATACGGCCCAATCCTCCACACTATTTGCATTTCCTTTTCCTTGCTCCTAACCTTGAACAGTTTCTTGGGGAGGCTTTGGTTTTTAGATTTCTAGGCTTCCTAGATGGACTCCTAAGATTGGTGGCTACAGTTTGAACCCTAGATCGAATATCTTCCAACCGTTTTTATCTTCCATGGGTGGTATGTTTTCTGTAGAAGTTGCAGTGAACTTGTCCATATAAAAATGGTTATATTTTTTCGTCTTCTATTTTTTCACCTTAAGCTCTCAGTTTTAAGATGAAGTACAATGCACGGTGACATGACAAACCAGTAATCTTCTGTTTCTTGCATTAACCATGATGGAAATATGCCCTAGAGGCAATAATAAATATATTATTATTTCTATTTCATAATTAAGTTTATGTTTCTATGCTATAATTGTATTAGTTTCGAATAATGTGTATTTGGAGGAAATCCCTAATACATGTGTGGAATAATAAACACTAATAATGATATCTCTAGTCATCCCTCTAAGACTAGTATGTATGTCAACGATAGTTTCGGTTTCCTAACTATGGGCAAAAATACAATGTGATTGTAGTGTTAGCGGTGACATATGTGATCAGAGTTGTTAGAGAACAACGACGATGGATAGACCCAAACATGAGATACAGTGAAACACATCGTCAATATTTGTAATCAGTATTTTCTCACAAACAATGTATTTCCTTTACTAGAGATCGTTTGACCACGAGACACATATGAACTTGGGTACAATATGGACATGGCAAGATTCTCCGAATGTTTCTCTTGACAGAGTAATTATAAAGTTGATGCTTGTCTGTACCTGATGGTTTGCCAATTATTTAGATGGGGTCCTTGTGAGAATTGATGCTCTCGACGATGGAGAGACACACTTTGGGCCCACTCATGTACTATGATGTTCGTTATCGTATGACCGGACACGTGATTATGTTGTTGAACATAGGAAGATCGATAGTGCGGGATGAGTAAAGAGTACATGCCAGGTAACGAGAATAACCTAGTATCTCGTCTCAAGCATTGTAAAGTATCGACGAATCAATACGATATGTATCAGACTCAATACTATTGTTCACACGATAAAGATATTCATGTTATTTGCCAGGATTGCTACTTGTATCAAGACACTACTAGTAATCATTCTCACGGAATGAGTATCGGATATGTCCACAAATATCTGAACCCACAGGGTCACACACTTAAGACGTTTTTGGTATTTAGGACATGAGTTCGAATGAGATAGTTGAATGAAGTAATCTCGGAAGAATGTTCCGAAGTCTCGGAATATTTCGGAGGTGTCCAGGATATCACCGAGAGTGGATGGAATTGTTTCGGACATTTAAAAGGATGTTGGGAATATTTTAGGAAGGTTCCAAACTAATTTGGAGGTGTCCAGAATTTAATTCGAGAAAATTTAGAATAAATATTTATATTAATAATAAATAAGAAATTATTATTTATTAATATCTCAGTGGGTCCCATAGGCCAAAGGGCCACATGGTCCCAAAGGCCCACACGAGCGCGAGAGGGAGGGAGAGAGTCTCCCCCATGGCCAGTGGGTGGAGGAGGAGGGTCGGGTGAGGCGGGGGGAGGGGAGGAGTCCTCCCCGAACTTCGACTCACCCCAATTAGCTTTGGAGGAGAGGAGAGGGAGAAGGACTCCTTAGCTGAGTCCAAGTCCTCCTCTCCTACTCTCTCTCTCATTGGTGCAAGAGGGCAACATAGGAGTCCTTACATGATTCGAATCCTACTCCTACTCTTTCTTTGGAGGAGGGTTTCCACCTATATATTGAGGGGAGAGGGCAAGGGGCAAGGTACACAAGTTCCCAAGGAGCCCAACCCAAGCCGCCGCCTCCGCACCACCACAATTGCCCCACCACGCTACCATCGCCGCCTCGGCCTCCGGTGCCCATCCTCACACTCTTCCTCATGTCGTCGTCATTGTCGCGCGTAGGAAATCTTTATCAACACCCGGAGCCGCTCGTCTTCTACCCTGTCTAGATCTAATCTACCCGAACGATGGAGTGCTACCAGATCTTCATCGACACGTTCTCTCTTCGTCCGCGAGTTCTTGATATCGCCTCGACACGGTGCCATTCTCGTTGCACATGTGCATACCGGTGGAGGTGCGACACTTGGACATCTCCTCACGATAATACATCTCCTCGCGACTCGCTAAGGCTTTTTGCGGGGATCTACCCATGGATGGCTCCGATGATCATGCTCTGATTATCCCACGGTGGAGATGTATCATCGGAGCCATCCGTGGGATAATACATATCCTCGCGACTCGCTAATGCTTTTTGCGGGGATCTACGCACGAACAATCTGGTTCATCATCAACAAACTTCCGCTAGTTCGATATTCAAGGGTATGATCTGTTTCCTCCTTCCTCGCATTAGATCTTGGTTATTATCAGCTAGAATTTTTTTTTGTAGCGCGTTCTCCAATAGTGGTATCAGAGCGGTCTATGCTTAGGCACATGTATGGATAGAGTAATCATAGAATTCCGGCATTGTTAATCTCATTCTTTCTACCCAATTGTTGCAATTTGGATCTTGGCGGTATTGCATGATTAGAATCCTAAACCAACTTTATGGTCTTTGATCGAGACTGGTTTGTGAAGTGTACTTCGGGTGCATGAAACAACTTTGCCGGGTGTCTGTTTTTCCGCAATAGTCGAAAGAAATTTTGCACTTTGGGATTTTGTGAATTTGGTGAAGTTCACACGGGGGTCGTTCTTATTAACAAAGTCTAGTGAAGCCATTGTACTATTTATAGTGCGATGGGGACACACCCCGGACAAGTTAAAAAACAAGACAATTGATAATGATGCTTTCTTACCACATAGGTAAAATAACGGTTCTCTACGTCACCATAGAGCCCCATAATTTAGCAAAGCGCGTTAGAAGCATCTAAATTGTTTTTGCAGGGAAGTGATCTGGTATAGCAATATGAAGTTTACAATCTGATGTATGAGATGTGTTATGTTGTAATCTTGTTGTGCATGAGTGGCTGGAGCCGCAATGATTGTCATTATATTATTGTAATATCCATAGTTGTTTTTTACTTTATTAGATAGAGTAGCAATAATTGTAAAAGCAAGACATGACGATGATGATCAAGAAATGGTGGACCTCGATGCTATTCCCATGGCACGTGGAGGATTACATGGCGCCAAAAGACGTTGATGATGGAGATCATTGGCTCAAAGTGCTATGCCATATCACTATATGAATTGTATGTGATGTTAATCCTTTTGTGCACTTTATTTGTTGCGTGGTAGTCATAATAAATAGGGTGATATCTCACTTAAAATTATCAAGTAATAATGTGTTCCCTCTATGTTAGTCGCCACATAACATGAGATTTGAACTGGCGTGGGTCATGTAACATGGGTGCACCTAGCGACGTTCATAATGTGGGTGCGAAACTGTCGCACTGTCGGTATACTAAGGTTCCCTTGACATACTACCTAGAAGGTCTAGAGTATGGAACACAAGAATCGAAAGATTAACAAGAGTCATATGTTGATGTGATTGGTATGATTACCTACCGGTCTTGCTCCCAGGTGTGTAATGTAACATTGGTGACGGGATATCAAGTCGTGGATCTTGAATCACTAAGTATCAATCATGACAGATATTGATTATAGTGGGATCTACACTTTGAATTAAATTGTTAATCTTGACTAGTTCATTAATTATGAACCAATGTCTAAATGAATTTGCACTTGTTTGTAGATAAATGGCACGCAACAACTTCCCTTTAGCTGGTATATTACAGAAAGATAAACTACATGAATTTGTTACAAAATTTGTGGATTGGTTCCACAACATAAGGATAGTACTGAAATGTGCTAAGAAAGACTATGTGTTGGAAGTAACTCTTGGTGATGCTCCCGATGATAATGCAACTATAGCTGCGCAAGATGTATTTCAGACATGCAGTGATGACTACATCACTGTCCAATGTGCTATACTTGCAGGCATGGAACCAGATATTCAAAGGAGGTTTGAAACCTGGGTCCATATGAAACAATTTTAGAATTGAGGGGCATGTTTGAGAAGCAATCTCGAGCAGAAATATATGAGATCTTTTAAGCTCTTCTGGACTGCAAGATGGCGGAAGGAGGCTCAGTTAGTGCTCATGTAATCAAGTTCCACGAGTACGTTCAAAGGTTGGAAGCACTGGAAGTTCCCTTTCCTCCTGAACTGGGAACCAACATAATCCTAAAATCACTCCCACCTAGCTTCGTGGGTTTGTCATGAACTTGAACATGCACGGGATTGACAAGACATTGTCCAATTTGTTCGCGATGTTGAAGGTGGCTGAAAAGGACATACAAAAGAACATTAATCATGTGATGATGTTGAAGAAAAACACTCTCTTCAAGAAGTAGTCTAGGGGCTATAAGAAGAAGTCATATGCATGTCGCGCCTCTAACAAGGGCAAGGCACCCGAGCCAGTTCTAGCACCAGATGCTGAGCGTTTCTTCTATAAGGAGAAGGGTCACTAGAAGAGGAGCTATGCAAAGTACTTAGCAGAGAAGAGAAGTCTGGATCGTCCAACTTAGGTATATTAGATATACATGTTATTGATGTTTACTTGCAAGGTCCTAAAAGTAACTCTTGGGTATTTGATACTGAATCAGTTGCTAACATATGCAATACAATACATGAGCTATGAAACCCTAGGAGACTTGGCAAGAGGGAGGTGATGATGCGCGTTAGGAATGGAGCAAGCTTTGCGGTGATTGCCATCGGCACACGACCTTTACATCTACCGCCAAGATTAATATTAGAACTTAGTAATTGTTATTTCGTACCTACTTTATGTAATAATATTATATTGGGATATTGTATCTTACAAGATGGTTATTCATTTAAATGATTTATATGAATAATGTCTTCTATGCACATGTTCATGTGAAGAGTGGGCTGCTTCTTATTAATCTTGATTGTGATACACACATCCATAACACTGAGGCTAAATGTCAAAACACAAATGAATTGAATACAACATACTTGTGGCACTGTTGATTGGGTCACATTGGACATAAACGCATGAAAAAATTCTATAGTGATGGACTTTTGAGTTCACTTGATTTTCAATATTTTGATACATGTGAAGCATGTTTGATGGGTAAGATGACCAAATCAACCATTTACCGGATATGTTGAATGGGCAAGTGACTTGTTGGAAATAATACATACTGATGTGTGCGGTCCAATGAGTATAACTGCACGCGGTGGATTCCTCTACTTTATAACCTTTACCGATGACTTGAGTCATTATGGTTATATTTATCTTATGAAGCATATGTCTGAAACATTCGCGAAGTTCAAAGAATTTCAGAACAAAGTAGAGAACCAATGTGGAAACAAAATAAAGTTTCTACGATCAGACCGTGGAGGTAAATATTTGAGTCATGAGTTGAGCGAACATCTTAGAGCACGTGGAATCTTTTCATAGCTTACCCCTCCGATAACACCCCAACATAATGGAGTGTCGGAGCGACATAATTGAACTTTGTTGGACATGGTGATATCTATGATGTATTTAACTGATCTCCCTTTGTCATTTTGGGGATATGCTTTAGAGACAGTGGATTTTACACTTCATAGAGTGCCATCAAAGTCCGTTGAAATGACACCATATGAATTGTGGTTTAGCAAGAAACCCAACTTATCATTTCTTAAAATTTGGGGTTGCGAGGCTTATGTAAAATGTTAACAACCAAACAAGCTTGATCCCAAGTCGGACAAATGTGTATTTGTAGGTTACGCTAAATAAACCGTTGGGTATTCCTTATACCACAAAACCGAAGGCAAGATATTTGTCGCGCGAGGAGGAGTATTTCTTGAGAAGGAAGTTATCGCTAAAAGTTTTGAGTGGGAGGACAATAAAGCTTAATGAAGTTGTTGAACCGGAGCAAGATGGGAAGAATAGCGTAGAACCGGAAACTGTTCTGGAAATGCCTATGGTGCCATCAGATGTTGTCGCGCCTACAGTGTTGTAGTCCCGGAAATTAATGATCCTATTGAACCACGTAGATCTGGTAGAGTTTGTCTTTTTGTCGTAAGATTTGAAGATGAAGTATTTTGTTGGATAATGATGTATTGTTGTTGGAAAACAATGAACCAGCTACATACAAATAAGCTATGATGGGACCTGACTCCATCAAATGGCAAGACGCCATGAAATCCGAGATAGAATCAATGTACGAGAATCAAGTTTGGAACTTGATGGACCCTCCTGAAGGCGTAAAGCCTACAGAATGTAAATGGATCTATAAGAAGAAAACAAACGCGGACGTTAATGTGACCATCTATAAAGCACTACTTGTCGTAAAAGGTTTTTGAAAAATTGAAGGAGTTGACTATAATGAGACGTTCTCTCCTGTAGCGATGCTTAAGTATGTTCAGATACTTCTAGCAATAGCTGCATATTATGATTACGAAATATGATAGATGGATGACAAAACAACGTTCCTGAACAGGAAGCTAACTGAGGATGTGTACATGGTACAACCCGAGGGTTTTATCACTCCTAAAGATGTTGGAAAGGTGTGTAAACTTTAGAGATCCATCTATGGACTGAAGCAAGCATCATAGAGTTGGAATATTTGTTTTGATGAAGTGGTCAAGAGTTTTGGCTTCATCAAAAATGGACAAGAGTCTTGTGTATACAAGAAGGAAAGTGAGAGCGCAATAGTGTTTCTAATACTATATGTGGATGACATATTGTTGATTGTAAAAGATAAAACATTTCTTAACACTATAAAGGACTTGTTGAAGAGAAGTTTTTCAATGAAAGATTTGGATGAAGCACCTTACATATTGGGCATAAAGATCTATAGAGATAGATCCTGGTACCTAATAGGGCTTACCCAAGATACATATCTAGATAAGGTTTTGAAGAGGTTTAAAATGGAAGAATCCAAAAAGGGGTCACTTCCAATGGTGCATGGCAAGCCACTAAGCAAGAAGTGATTTCCTACGACAGATGCTCAGCAAGATGACATGAGTGAAGTCCCATATGCGTCATCAATTGGTTCAATCATGTATGCCATGATATGTACAAGACCAGATGTATCATATGCTGATACCAAAGTGATCCAGGAGTGAATCACTGGATATAAGTGAAAACTGTACTTAGATACTTGAGAAGGACTAAGGATATGTTTCGCATATATGGAGGTGACAAAGAGATCATTGAAAAAGGTTACACCGATGCAAGTTCTGTCACTGATCCTAATGATTTTAGACTCAGTCCGATTATGTGTTCACTTTGAATGGGGGAGCGGTGAGCTGGAAAAGTTCTAAGAAAGATAGAATTGCGGATTCAACAACAGAGCCAGAGTACGTAGCAGCGTCAGATGTTGCAAAGGAGGGTGTCTCGATGAAGAACTTCATTATAGAACTTGGTATGGTTCCAAGTGTGTTAGAGCCTATGGAGATTCATTGTGACAACAATGGTGCCATCGCTCAAGCAAAAGAAACAAGGTCCCACCAAAAGAATAAGCATGTACAACATCGGTTTTATTTCATATGCCAGTTCGTGCATCATGGTGATATAAAGATGTGCAAAATTCATACAGATCTTAACATGGCAGATCCGTTGACAAAGTTACTCACGCTTGCAAAGCATGTACAACACCGGGAAGCCATAGGTGTTAGATTGCTAAATGTAAACTAGATTATTAACTCTAGTGCAAGTAGGTGACTGATGAAAATATGCCCTAGAGGCAATAATAAATATATTATTATTTCTATTTCTATTTCATAATTAAGTTTATTATTTTATGCTATAATTGTATTATTTCTGAATAATGTGTATTTGGAGGAAAATTCTAATACATGTGTGAAATAATAAACACCAATAATGATATTCCCAGTCATGACTCTAAGACTAGTATGTATGGCAACAATAGTTTTGGTTTCCTAACTATAGGCAAAAATACAATATGATTGTAGCATTGCCGGTGAAATATGTGATCGAAGTTGTTGGAGAACAACGACGATGGATATACCCAAACATGAGATACTGTGAAACACATCGTCAATATTTGTTATCGGTATTTTCTCGCAAACAATGTATTGCCTTTATTAGAGATAGTTGGACCACGAGACACATATGAACTTGGGTACAATATGGACGTAGTAAGATTCTCCAAATGGGCTCTTAACAGAGTAATTATAAAGTTGATGCTTGTTTGTACTGGATGGTTCGCCAATTAGTCACATGGGTTACTTGTGAGAAATGATGCTCCTGACGATGGAGAGACACACTCTGGGCCCACTCATGTACTATGATATTCTTCATCGTATGGCCAGACACGTGATTACGTTGTCGAACATAGGAATATCGATAATGCGGGATGAGTAAATAGTACATGCTAGGTAACGAGAATAACCTAGTGTCTCATCTCGTGCATTGTAAAGTATCGACGAATCAATACGATAGGAACATCGGTTATGTGCTAGAATTTTTTGTTTTCTGTTGAGCGTTCCCCAACAAACCAGTCTTGTTTGAAATTTCTACAGGTACCTCCTTTCAGTTCCATGCTTGTATTTTCTATAAACCTCGATTAATGTATTTGAAGTTATGATCATGCTCATCTTTATTTCTCTCATTTCCCTAGTTCTTGAATTCAGTAATAAAACCACCTTTGGCACTATTTTATGGCGTAAAAGTTTTGTGGAACAAATTCTATGCTTAAAATATATCTTCACAATTATGCATTGTCTTATTGCATCTAGAAAAATAACAATTGCAAGTGATTTAAGGCTCCTAATATTACAATTGAAACACTCGATCAAATTGTTGCAAGCATAATCCCTTTTTCTTAACTCACCAAACCTTCTTCTAGTCCATAATTTGCTATGATGTTCTTCAAGGTATTATTTCACCTTTAGCATTGTATATATGTTAGGAATGTAAGTTGGATGCCTACTTGGGGTGTATGCGAATATGCTAATGACCATAAGTTGTCTTTAAAGATCTTTCCTTTCAACTTCTTTATGAAGTTAGTAGCAAGGTGCTGCATGCATTCTATGCACAACTCTAGGAAATACAACATCAGCAACATTCTCTCGCCCCTTGGATTCATCATTGTGTATCACCAAGCATTTAAGGTGTCCAATTACTGCACATAGTCTATGCATGAACTCTGTCCAACTTTCATTTGATTATGGGCGTCATAGTACAAGTTGTGGCAAGCTGACCCTGAACTTATCTATTCAAAAAGTTGTGTCTATTGTCAAATATGGCTTGCAACCCTCTATAAACCCCTTCCAGCATGCCTTCAGGCAGACAAAAATCACATAAAGTATTTCTTATCTTCCATCTTATAATTGACCCCTCTTGACGTATTTTGTCTTATTCTCACTACCCAATAATCAATGTTAACAACACTACTAGGTGATTCCCTTTCTATCTCACTTTTGAAAATATACAACATGGGAACCTATTGGGAATGATAAATGGGAAACCATTTGGAAGGATGGTGTATATATTGCTGGAAACCTTTATCACCATTATTACAGATTACATGTTACTAGTACCATTTACCCTCTTATCTGCAAAAGCATATGCATCATGAGAATCAAGGTGTTTATCTGGCTTCTTGTCGTTGATCGTTTGAATACCAGGGACATGCTCAAGAGGAAAAATTGTTATGTCACCAATGTTTACCATTGTGTTCTATGCTCAACTGGAGTTTTGGAGGATTGTCAACACCTGTTTTTCTCATGAAATTTCAGTGTTAGAGTGTGGTGATATTTGAGGATCAACAGGGGACAATATCATCCCAATGTTGAGAGCATGGATAAGTGCCTTCATCAGTGATATCATTCTTGATCTTCACAGAATGAGAGATAAACATCATGCAACTTTGTCAAGATGGATTGACAACCTAGCCTTGTGTAGCTTATTTTTTGTTTTTTACCTTTTATATAGCTTTTGCTGGACCCCTAGCCAAGTTTGTTCCTTGTTTTTCTTATTAATATTCTTATTAATAAAAGCACTATAGGATTTCCCTACTACAACGTATGATAAAAAATACAACATGTGGAAACTGTCATTTCACTTGTCTTGAATCAAATCCAAAGTCATCTCTTTCCTATCAAAAACTCTATGGTATGAAATTAGAATGTTAAACTTATTGCTAAGATTTGATTTGAGTTCCATATGTCCGATGTTATGATCTTGCCTCACCCAATGAAGTACATTAGTATCAATCCATTTAGTTGAAGCTGATCTTATTTTATCACTTACAGAAATATTAGGGCAATTGTGTTTCTTGGTGTTCAACTTGATATGCATACGATAACAATTTAATAAATAAAAACACAATTTAGTAGATTAAATATGAAAAACTAAATCAAAATTTAGCCAATTCCGATGGAAATAATCCCTAGAAGAAATAATAAATGGATCATTACTTATATTTCTATTTCATAATTAAGTTGTATTCTATGCTATAATTGTATTTGTTCCGGATAATAAATATTTAGAGGAAAACCTTAATACATGTATACAATTATAAACACCATTAAGATATCCGTAGTCTCGCCTCTAATACTAGTTCATGTATCATCGATAGTCTTGGTTCCTGCCTATCCTCTATAGTCTTGGTTCCTGACTATTGGGCAAAATACAAAGTGTTATGAAGTTTGGCGATGATATGTGAGATCAGAGTTGTTGGAAGAACAATGACGATGGATAGACCCATATTGATATACCGTAAAAAGCATTGTCAATATTGTTATTGGAAGTGTCTCATTATGAGTATTACCATCACTAAAAGTTTGTTGTACATATGACACATATGAACTTGGATGCAAATGCAACAGGGAGACCCCTAGAACAAGTTTTTTTAAACAACCTTATATATGTCAAACTAGGATTGTTGTGGTTACATTCTCACTTGATTAATATCCATCGCGCGAAGAGGAAATGAATCAGTCAACACTTTATTACTCGACACATCACGGCCTAAAACCACAAAATCATGTGCAGCTCTGTTAGCCTGATGATTTACCTTTCTAGAAGTAACACTTGGGATGGAGCGACAAACTTTCTTTCGGCCCTCCATATCTAGAGGTGATATACTTTAGAGCATTATAAGGCCCGCTAGTGCTTCGACTGTCGCAACTGGATGTTTCAGCAGGCATATAGCAGGACTTCACAAAGATCGCCTGGAAGTACAACACCCCAAGACTTAGACCATAGCTCATCACTAAAACATGCATCAGAGTTCAGTTTCACTGAACAGATGTGTCTTTCAGTTTAAAGAACACTCGATGGATGCTCTAGTTCTATGATCTAGATAGCTATGGAAATCTAGTTTACCTTTGATGGTCATGATTTGTTTGCCAACAATATTGAGTGTATGCTCATGTCTCAACATCCTTAATTCAGTGCATTGTTGAGCTGGGTTATGGGGATTACCCGTAGATAAGTGTATACTACCGTTCTCATGTCTCAACATCCTTAAGACAACCATTATATCGATTGACATCCAAGATTGAAATTTCCCATAGCACAATACAGAGAAAATTGCAATAAACCACTCGGACAACTACTTCAAGAAACCACACGTTTTTGTTTTATTATCAAATCACCGCAGATCTTGGGGCATGTTGTCACAAAAAACACTAATCCAAAGGCGGGGAGTGGCGAGCTGCAGGATTCAGTGCAGCTCCGACACGGCCGCGAGCAGGGATGACCGTTTGTGCACAGGCACGGAGACAAGATTGGTCAAGACAGTCTCTAGTCCAGATAATTGTAATGTAAGGAGCAAAAAAGAAAGAAGTAGAAGGACTAGAAAAACTTCGTTACCGGTTGGCAACAGATCCATGTCAACTCTCACCACGTCACGCCTGACAGTGGACCAACATTGTCATAATGCCGGTTAGAACGACTAACCTAGTGTATCAGTCTTTTTTGTGACCGTCTACCTCAAAACCTACGGTGATTTGATAGTAAAACAAAAACCTACTGTTTCTTTAAGTAGTTGCCTGAATTGTCACGGATTTTTCCAATTTTCTCAACAATACACATACTTCAAGAATTCCTCGTTTAATGCACTATTAGTAATTCAGTCCAAATTAAGTGGTAAACAAAATTAATCCATTCCAAATTTCTTGATGTGTATTTTCCATTGTTAATTAATTTGTCAACTGAGTATTTTATGTTCAAACTGAACCATAAGAGGAATAACGTACTTTCTACAATCCCACTCATTGGTTTTCAAATCTCAATACTATCTTAATTGGCATATTAAACGGGATTGTTTTATCCTGCTAAACTCAAGAGGTTACATGTCTCTCAGATAGTGCACAAACATGCATGTCGGACTAGTGAAGGGGCTATGTCTAAATTACACGTCCAACATTTGCCTCTTCCTCTAGAATATCGAATTACACAATGAAACAAAAACACAATCCAAGCATTGGCCTCCACCTAATTTGCTTTACAATTGTACATAGTTCACACGAATGCTGCCCCTTGTACATTCTCATTGCACAAATGGTATAAGGAAATACTCTGCATAGAATAGCTACAAAAAGTGCAAATAATCATCAGACATACATAGCCAAAGTATAATGACTGATAGAAGGCACAATAAAAACCAGCAACTTGATTAATTACCTTCCAAATGAACATGTAAAATGATGTGACGCGCGCTTGGTTTTCAACCTCAAAGTGCCGTGCCCTCTGCCAAAGTGTGAAAGCAAGCAGGCCATGGCCGGATACCTGGATGATCAACATGTTGCAAATGTGCAACAAAATAATAGTGTTTATTTATAAGTTGTTTGGATTTCCTCTTATTTTGAAAAAAAATATTGAGAATGTATGGCTCACAGTGATGATCTTTTGAAAGAGGTTTGTGGATGAAGCTCCTACAAGAGTGGCAGCCCCGTAGGCTGTCAACAATATGCTTATACAGAGTTGATACACCTAGAGCAGCAAAAATAAGGTCAAATTTGCACCAATTTACACTGATGTGTGTTTTTCTTGAAAACCAAGTCAGTGAAAGTATATGCAGTGTTTGTCTTTAATGGTTGAAAGGCATGTTCTTACTCTTTGAGGGCCCAATTTCACACTCAAGGATTGGATGCCAAAATCCCGGTCTCCATCAATATCAGGAATATCCTGAAAGCTCAGAAAATTAGTAAAAGTAATTTTGATGATACCAAAACATGAAGTAATTGGATTATAACTACCTTGAGTAGAGCTATGACCACAGAGAAGCAGCACATGAATAATGTTGCAAAGATCAGTGATTTTGTTGGTGCCAAGGGCCTCTTCAGAATATGATGCTGTCAATGATCCATCAAACGTTAAACTAAGAAGCCGAATCAGTAAGTATTGGAAGTTCCAATGAAGATGTGGGACTGTGATTAGTACCTGCATGTGTGCAAAGAAAGCCAGCTGAACCAAGATAGCCCTCACAAACAGGATGCAGGATGCAGCGAGGAGAGCGTGCCGTTTCCATCGGAGTAACGGAGCCTGAAAATGACCAAATATGAAATGAAAATGTTTGTAACATGACATTTGATGCAATCATGTAATTACTTTGCAATTTACATCATTGCAAGTCCTACTTACCTCAATGGAGTATGCACTTCCAAGAAGGAAGCTGAGAATTAAAGCACACATCAATGGTGCTGATCCAGAATGAATTCCGATGCTAAAGCTCTGAAAACAGAAGTAAAATGCAAGGAACTGTAGCCATGAAGCCTGTTTTTCTCACACTAAAGTTACTTGTTCGTCTGCCTCTGTGTTGAACCAAATTTACCATGATCAGGAATGTGAGTACTACATATACTGCAGTTGTTACTGAGAATTCCCCGGCAGCCAATGGAAGGCCTGGCTTATTGACCTCCAAAACAGAATCTATTTTAGTCAGGATAATCCATTGCTAAACCATATTACAAAGACAGTGTTTTTGAAACTACAAGAAAAAAAATACTACCTTATCAATCTGAATGTCAAACACCTGGTTCAGCCCTACCACATAAATGTTCATACATAAAGCAGCGGCCAAAGCCTGGCCAGGAAGGGAAAAAAGGCACACGTTTTTAAAGTCACAGTGGTGTAAAATTGCCATAGTACAAAGGACTGTCCAATTTAACGGTACCTCAATATATCCAAGTAGTACCGTCACTGTAAAATCATCTATGCTCGTCATTGGCAGGAGGGACACTGAAGTTATGCCTATTATCTGGGATTACATGATCAACATAAGAAGAGTGCATCAAAACAAGTAATAAACGCAAATTTAAATCAGAGATGCCATAGCTCACAGTGCCATAAATTGTGTGTGGCCTGCAAAACTCATAGAAAGCGCGCAGTTTCTTCGAAACTTCTTTACTGATTTCCTGAAACCGATTGACTTCGGAACCATGCTGTTCACGAGTAACCTCGCCGCATCCAACTTGGATGGCTGGATGATCATCTCTGCACTGCCTCCTTGTGTTTCTTCTAGGGCTGGTAGCTTGAGAAGTGGGACTGAATCTATGACTGAAAGTAGTAGCTCTGCTGTTTGGAAATTACAAACCAACAGAAATTAGCATGATCCCGATAAACCAGATACAGAAGACGATTCACTTTCCTTTGAAATTGGGCTGCAAAAGCTTCCGCTGAAAATCGACCTGCAATTTGCAAAAAAGGAAGACACAACAGCTTGTCACATTTAGTCATATCTGATTAATTTGGAGAAAAGGTACTACGTCCGTTCCATAATGTAGAACGTTTTGGCAACTGAATTAGTTTGCCAAAACGTTCTACATTAACGAACATATTAAGTAGAATTCGTAACAAAATTTGAGTGAGAGGTAACACAACATTCAGGCGGTGTATCTCCTTACATACTGTTATTTTTTTGTAACAAACTCCAATTGGAAACAAGGCATACTCCAGTTCTTCTTACATACAATTTTTTTGTGGTTGTACATACCTATATAGTTGAATTTCTAGCAAACGATATTTGACCCAACCTCCTAAAATAGCAACACATCTTACTGGAAGAAAATATAACAACAAATAGTTTTCTCAACTGTGCAATCCCTGAATCCATATTTTCGAGTTCAGAGAGCACAGTTCAGAGGCTTCCTCCAACCGGGCTTCTAACCCCTTTCTATTTCATACAAAACGGAAAAACAAAGTTCAACTTATGTACAGACACAAGAGAGAGGAAGGGGAAGGAAAAGAAAGAAGTGAGTTGGGGCAATAGCAGGAAACCCAACGCTCAATCTCGAAACGCCAAATACACAGTTGAGAGGCTTATTTTCGAGTTCTCCATTTCCTGTCTTGAGATGTTGATTTCGTACCCAAAGAAGACAAAGAAACAACAGGGGAATCATCAAAACACAGATCAAACGCGTATATACATACATACCTGGGAAGGATAATCTTGCCGTTCCAAGTCGAGCCCTACATCTGGGCCCTCTCCTGTCTGCATCTCAAAAACACTCGATTCAAATCTAATCAAATCGAGGCGAATAATTCATCAGAAGACAGGTGAAGAAACGTGATTTGCCTGTTAGCAGCTGCGCCGCCGCCCCCATCGCCGTGGCTTCCATGGCCGTCGTCGCCGCCGCCGCCGCGGTGGATCTCTCCGGCAGAGGAGAAATTGAGAAGTGAGGAGGAGGAGGAGGAGGAGACGGGGTCGATGGGAAGAAGCACGCGACGAGGAGGCCGGGTGGGGGTTTAGATGGGTTTCGTGCCGATTAATGCATGGCGTGCGTGATCCAGCTGCATGCACGAGTGTGGACAGCGGGTGTGACGCGCTCCGAGGAGTGGTAATTTGACTTGCCAAAACGTACGAGACGTGCCAGGGACTCCCCTCGTCAGTACCTCGGTGATGCCGACGATCGACAGACAGTGTTTCTATTTTCGTTTTGTACCGCTGTCTCTGTTAGTGTTAGCTGACTCTTCGTGTATAGAGTAGAGACAAAATTCAGTTCGCAACTTTTCTAATGTGTTTGGTTCTAGATGAGGCGTAAACATAGATGGCCGTGTCAGCGCCTGTTTGCACGTGCGTGCCCTTTTGCGCTCACCGATGTTGAGCTTCTTCACGAAAGGGCGGCGACAAGTCGAAACCACTCTGATTGTGGCAGCGAACACCAGGCTTTATCAAAGGAGGTTCAGAAACAGTTTTGGCAGACAACGCACTTACTTTCTACAAATCATATCCTCCCTCCCCATCCGCCCTCTACCTCTCAGGTCGTCCGCGCGTGGACGACTCCGGAGACGCTGGCCCTAACCTACAAAACTCCTCCCGGTGGTCCTCTCCGGCTGTTGGCGGTGTCGGCCTTCCATCTCGCGGGGAGGTCGGGACCGGAGCGGCACGGACGGTGGGCGGCCTGCCTTGCGGCGGCGCTCTCGTGACTAGGAGGCGAGGAGGCGCGTGGACCGGCCCCGGCCACAGGCCTGTTGCGGCAGCGTGGTCATGGCGGAGGCGCTGCTATTCGGGATCGGAAGGTATTTTGTCGTGCGTGCCCTTGCTTTTTCTGGCCGTTTTGTTTTAGAGGGAATATTTCGAAGCTCTGCTATCTGTTACCATCACGTGTCATTCTTAGATGATCCATGGTGAAGTCAGATAGGAAGAAGGTCATGAAAGCAGGAACATGAGAGCTAACGATGGTGATTTGAGTTTTTGTGGTGATAAGTAATTGGCTGCGTGATCTGTGACTCGTAACAACGACTGTTTGTGGGGGCGACAACACAGGAGAAGTTCACAGTCCTACCTTGAAGGTGAAAATCTAAGGTCTGGCCTTAATTGCCTGTGTCTGACAATGGTTTATTAAAGAGTATGAATAAATTGTGCCGACCAGCTTAAGAATATAGTGAGATTCTTCATAAGTTCTGCACTTGACACGTAATTATATAACGAAACCGACACATAATAACATGTTTAAATGTCCTAATTAAGGTGACATAACACAAACTACTAGAAACACGAGAAAACAAAGCAGAAAATGAGCTGGACATGGACAACTACTCTCTTTGATCGCACCGAACCAGTTTCAGCATCCAGGTATGAAGTGATCAGTTAAATCGAAATCACGAATGGCAGATATCTGAAATAGCTTGAAGACATCTATCTGTCCTAAAGTAAAACCGAGCACCTCTTGAAGCCTTCTTCTCAAGCTGAAGCAACATTTCCTGTTTTGCAATAAATTCCTTGTTCATTGTTTGAACCTGAATTCTCATTAACTCTAGCTCTCTCGCATTCAGTACAAAAAACTGGACGAAATTAACTTCAGATAGAGTGCCCCGATAAGTTTCCAGTACTATTGTCTTCAGATGGATATCAAGACATCTAATAAGTCTTCGGTGTTTACAACGCCAATAATTCTTCGGTCTTAACTCTTGTACATGCATTAACTGAAAAAGGAACATGCATGTAAATAAACAAATAATCAATCACCTCTGTACGGGAACGCATATGAAAAGAGATACGAAAACTATGAAATATCAGTGAAGAATGGTTACCTCATTCTGAATGTACAACTTCTCCAAACAGGGAAAGCATCTCATCAAGTCAATAACCTTATCCAGGTCTAAAGCATTCATACGAACATCTAAACTCTTGACAAGGCATGCCACCGTCGGCGGACTATGAACACGCAAACGCTTTATCAACCATGGAAGACAACATTAGCACATCTCTAAAAAATGCAGACGATATTTCAATTTGCGCACATATAGGAATGTAGCTTATTAGAAGTGTACCTCAACAATCGAAGAGAAATCGGCACGACCATTATTGGCGTATCCTAATGTCTCCAGTTTAGGCGCGGAGATGACCGATACTCGCGTGCCATCCAATACATCTAGGCGGAGCAATCTTTCAAGAGAAGGGGCATTCTCGATTTCGAGTTTCTGCAACCATGGCTCATTCATCCAACCGTTACGACAATATGTGAGCACGCCTATGCTTGTAAGTCTCAGGGCATTGATCTTGAGGCAACGGAATCCAAAGATGTAGTAAATGAGCAAGCACTCGAGGTCGGGGCATCCAGCAATCAAGTGATGAATCGACCACTCCGAAATGCGGACCGATTGGAGCCCAAGATGTTTAAGCTTGGGGAAGTGAAGCCCTTGCACAATGTTGTCAGGGAAGTGACATTTTCCGATGTTGGCAACACGAAGGGTTGCGGCAAAACGGAAGGTGCAAGCTGGTGGCAGCGACACCCTCGGGGCCCCCCAGCCGTCGCGCGAGACTCGTCCATAGTCCCGGGCGTAGTGGAACTCGAGCTCCTCGAGGTTGTCGAGGGTGGGGGACTGGAGCCAGGCTTCCACCGTCGCCTCCGCGCAACCGTGGCCAGTGGGGATGCTGACGCGGCGAACATGGGCCTGGTGGGAGGTGAGGATGCTAGACACGACGCGATCAAGGGTAGAGTTTTTGCTTGGTTCTCCACCGCAATTTAGGTCGCCGCAGTCGAGGTTGAGAGGCGCGGAGCGCCAGATGTGGCGCCACCGTGACGCGAGGAACTGGGTGCGCGCGCCCTCCTTGGTGGGCAGCATGGAGACGATCTCGCCGAGGATGGCGTCGGGTATCAGACTGATGCGATCGGTGCCGTGTTCACCCGATCCGGGCGGCGGACCTTGGTCACCGGCGGCTCTCACTTCCGCCCCCGCCGGGAACCCGACTGGCGCCTGCTTCCTCTTCTTGGACAGGGAACCATGTCCACCTCCACCCTGCTTCGTCCTTATGGTAGGCGGTTTCCTCTTCTTCGAGCCGGAACCAGGCCCGCCCGCCTCCGTCTCCATGGCAGCACGGCAGCCCGAAATACCTCCGCCGCCAGGTCGTCCACCCTGCTTCGTCCTCATGGCATACCAGCAGCCGGCGGCCCGGCGCAAGCGGGAGAAGACAAGATAGGGCTTGGCCGTCGCGACGGCTATTATCCAGGTATCGATTTTTTTTTAAACGATCTTTTTCTTTGAGCAGACTCCAGAGTATCGATCGTGATTGTGAGCGCCTTAATGGCCATACGGGATGCGTCTTTCGATTTGGCCCACTGATCCTATAGGATGTCTCGTGTTCGTCGCAGGCCGAGCCAGCCCACTACAGAATTCATGATTAATGTTTCCGTGGCCGTGTGACTGCGAATTTTGTGGCCGGGAGGAGCCACACGAACCTTAACGGTGCTAGCGTGATTAATGCATGGCGTGAGTGCAGATGGGCCATGCACAAAGTAACGCGTGAAAGCTCTATCCATGGCTCTCTCCGGCGGCGCAAATCCGATGACCCAAGATGGCGAGGCGGTGATGCTGGCTCCGGTTGGTAGTGTCGCTGCCCCTCCTCCATGCTCTCCCACCGTCAGGCAAGCCCTCTCCCTTCCGCCTCTCCCGCCGCTGGCCACGTGTGCACCGCTGCTACGAGCCATGTGCGGTGGCATTGTGGCTAGGATTTGGGGAAGATTTTGGGGTGGGCCTCATCCCCGCTTATGCCATGTGTGAGGTTTATTTTAATACTATTTAACTTGTCATATCATTGTACTTGCTTGAGCATTGCATCGATGCCATGTGTTGATCGTTTCTCTCTTTTTTTGATGTTTTATATTGTCCTCATAAAATATGAGATCGAGTTCGGGATTGAAGCTAGAGATCAACACCATCAAAGACCGAGGATAAATACTTGACCAACCATGATTAATTCAAGTAAAAGGCTTCCGAATATCTGTATTTTGGTTATCAACAGGCAAAGGCAAGCATAGCCTCCACCATTATACAATCCCATGCTTCCAAAGTATTTCAATTCTTGCCATGATGCATACGATTCTACTATGGTCTTCTATCGATAGATAGAGTTTCCTATCTATTGCGTTGCTACTTTTGAAGCCTATATTGTTTTGAAGGTTGAATAGTGAGGGAAAACCCCCACTGCAATTTTTTCCATTAATAAAGTATGGTATTTACAAAGATACAACAAAATACAGAAGACAAAGACCACCTCAAAGAGGGAGCATTAACTGACTATCTCTAGTCTAACTGTAAATTTAGCCAGTCCTTAAATTTCTGTGAGTGTTCTTTAAACATCATGTTGTTTCCATTGCAAATGGTACCTTTAGTTTAAGTCTAATGTCCTAGGCTGCCAGTGTAACACCCTCGAATCGGCCCTATGCAAGTTTTAACCCTTTCCGCCAAACCCGCATAGAAACGATTCAAGGACGCCCACCAGACACTTTCGTGCGGCTGGAATACGAAGTAATAACATTACACAACAGTCCTCGATGGGACCCATAGAACAGATATATATACAACACGACTCCAAGAGTCAAGCATACAGATATGCAATACAAAGATCCAAATCACCTTGAAAACGATACAGCGTCCGAGTACGGACAAGATGCAAATTGGGCTAAGAGCCCTGAAGAATAACCGATGGCGTCCATAACCCTGCCCAGGCCAAGCCAGAAGGGTAACCCTGCTAACGACGTCGATCTCAAACCTGCTAAAACAAAAGGGGTGCCGACAAAGGGCAAAGGAAAAATATGAGCGTCACTACTGAGGCCAGTACATGGCAATTCGGAGGCTCTCGCCTACATAGGTATGGTGGGCTGAAGCGGCAGCGCAGCGGCACTAAACAACCTATAGAGACTCGATACAACTGGCGGTTATCAGAGAGGGATAAGAAAGACCTATTCGGATCCAACCTGAAACTAACACCAAATAAACCCATCCTGGTATTTCCCCCTCGAGACCAAACGAGGAAGTCGGACCAAGGAACTCACACAGCTGGCAGTTTTATTCATTCCATTATAGTTGAAGCACTTACTAGTCAGATATAGATAGCATGAGTCATCCTGATAGCATAAGTAGTGGGCAGTTTTAATCACCATTCCGTTGTAGTGGAAAACATTTACTACTCAGATATAATTGTCCTGAGGAATCCCAAAACCCAACAGTGGTTGACACTTTTATCACATTCCATTGGAGTTGCAATACTTACTAGGCATATATAACAAACAACCCAGATCCACCAGTTGTTGACATTTTTAATATCCATTCCGTTATAGTTGCATATGTTTACTAGTCACACCTTAAGTTAAATTTATAACACTACTTTAGTTATGCTTGTCTAAGATCGAGATATTGTGCTCCAAGTCGTCCATAACCGCGGACACGTCTTTCAGCAAGTTTTACCCTGCAGGGGTGCACAAATAGCAACACACACTCGATCAACCTCGGAAAAACCAACTCAAAACCCAACGAGGCATTCACGACAAAGCGATCACAGGATTCAGAAATATTTCAGAGGACCACCCCACTAAGCTACCCGCAACGAAGTTGGGCGGCTCCGGAACGGATCCAGGGTTTGCGACAACGGCTGTAAACGACTGGGAACCCGAAAATGTGACGGGGCTTGTCGATACCGCGAAAACATGGCGCGATCCAAAACAGTACAGGTGCTCCACGCACAATCTTAAATAAAGCAGTAAAGCATGGCATAAGTACAGGATAGTAATAAAGCCCCAAACTACTTTGTGGCCCTAAGAAATAAGAATGAATCAAGCTCTGGCTCAGGAGGGTCCATAAGGCCTCCCGGATGTGGATAGTGCAAAAAATCAAGGAACAGGTATCAAGTACTCGGGGTCCTATGGGACACAAGTGGGCGTGGAAGAACCAAATAACATCTATTGCCCACCGATGCCTCTGCATTAGTTATATCTAGCATTTTAATAGTTGTATTTAAAGTCATGATCATCTCCACCAATAAGCATCTCCATCAATAAGCATCTGCCAACCTTCCAACAACCGTGGTACTTGACAACACGAGATCACACCTGAGCAAGCAACTACGACTCGCAAAGGCCAGCTATCTACCAAACACAGGTAATAGGAGGTGTCCAAGGCAATATAGAGGCTGCACGGGATATAACTGGTGTTCGGAAACTAAAGCATCATGACACGGATAGCAATAGATCAACAGGAGGAAATAAAGACTATAAATGCAAAATAGGTAGAAGGGGGAGAGATGCTCGCCTGGGAAAACACTACCGACGGATCATAATCCGGAGAACTTGTCGATACTTGCATCAACTCATCGGCCTACTCCGCGAAGAAGCAAACACTAGAAGAAACACCGGATGCAATATTTAATACTACGGCAGAAGATCGGGAATGATGCAGCTATGATGCATGACATGGCATAGAGGCGGTGCAATTAGGCAATATTAAGCGGAATCGGGGTCCCGACAATTAATGAGACAGTTCAAGTTGTTTAGAACCCCCGCAATTTAAATGTTGTATTAACAAGACAAAACATGGCATCGGTTCGCTACACCAATTTAAATGGAGTCGAGATAAGACAAAGATATCCCGCAGATGGACTCCATATTTAATTATGAGGTGAATCGGCACAATGCCCCCAACCCACATGATATGCATGCGAGATGAACAATTTAATATGCAACAAGTTTCATATATAGCATTTATAAAATAGGGGCTCGGGAAAAGGTTCACACATAGGGTTCGGAAGATCTTGGTTCGATGTGGTTCGAGTCTGGTCTCCGGCTTCCGAGAAGGAGATCATGGCGTGCCGAGGATTCGTGTTCGACGGGAACGGTCTTCGGACTATGGGATCGGGGTCACGGAACCGTTTAGAAGATCTTTGATCATCGGATCCGTGTCGGCGCGCCCGGGGTCTTCGGGTCCGGGAAGGGGTCTTGAGTGTCACCATGCGCATCCCTCGGACTCATCGGCATCGAGCCAGTCTTGGTGAGGTACTCGACTAACTTGACAAACTTGTATAACGGAGCATAGCCACTGATCCATCTTCACACTATCGCCCTAACAAACATCACACTCCATCTGCTCGCGATCAGAAACAAAACGCAACACGTGGAACAACCCCACTGGTACTAGAGAAAAACACCATGGAAGAAGACACGTGCACGAGGAAAAAGGGGCGGCTTCGCGTGGCGTTGCCGAGGGAGGTGGCAGCAGCGACGCACACATAGCAAAAGGACCACGGCGACGGCGGCCGGTCCTAGGGCGGAGGAAGAAGCGGCCGTCGATGCCGGGAGAGGGAGGTGCTCGGGCGAGGCGGGGAGTCGCGCGTCGTGAAGGAGGACGGAGGAGGTCGGGGTGGCCAGGGACACGGGCGAGGGCGGGCTCGCGCGCGTGGCGATGGAGCTCCAAGGGCACGACCACGGAGGATGGCGGACGCAGAGGCTTGAAGCGACGGCGGCCGTCGAGCTCGAGACGTGCGCGGCGGCGCGGGTTGGAGGACTAGGCCGGAGGTGGACTTGCAGATGGTGAAGACGAGGTTGGCGGTGGCGGAGCTCGAGATCTGGCGCCGGGCGGTTGGAGGGCGGTGCGCTCGGGAAAACCGGGAAGGGGCCGGCAAGGGAAGGCCCGGCGGCGGTGGCAATGGGCACCACGGCGGCGGGTGGCTCGGGTGGCCGGCGCACAGGCGGACAGGGGCACGCATCCTCTGCGGCGGGGACCGAGGAGACGGGGACGGCGAGCGAGAGGAGGCGCGGGTCACGAGGCCGGGCCGGAGACGGGCGAGGCCGGCGGTGGCGAGGAGGTTGGTGGGGGAACGTGAGGCAGAGGCGGGGCGAGGCTCGCGTGCAGGAGAGGGCGAGGGAGGAGGCGAACGGGGGAGAGAGAGAGGGGGAGCGGCGCGCGGGGCGACCGCGTCTTCCGCGTGGACCCGGGGCGAAAAACGAGGCGGGCGGCTGTTGGTCGGGGTGGGACCCGCGACGCAGTAGGTGGGGAAGCAAGCGGGGATCCAGGCGGGAGCGGGCGGCGACCAGGTGGGGTGGGACGCGTGCAGCTGCGTGGGGGCGCGCGCGCGAGCGGGAAAAAGGTCAGGTGGGGAGAGCTGGCGGTGGATGGGTAGGTGGCAGTGCAGGAGTGGCTCAGGTGAGGTGAGGTGGCGAGGTGGAGGGAGGGGATTGGATGGGGTGAGGTGGAGGGGGCTAGGTAGGATAGGGTGGGGTAGGAAAAAGGTTTGGGTAGTTTTAGGAATTTTGGAGGTGGCCGGCTGGCTTTTGGGCCTGGTTGGCTGCCTCCCAAAAATAATTTAAATATTTTATTTATTAAAACGAGGCTTTTGCAAACCGTTGGTAGACAAAACAAAATATTTCGAAGACCCGGGTTTTGTGTTTGAATAAAGACAGGGCGTTTAGAAAACAAAAACAGACTTTTCAAAAATAGTTTTTAAACAAACCATGCAAGATGATGACGATGCTCAAATGCAATGTGGCATGATGACATGAGCATGCAGTCATGATGATGCAATGCACACAAACAACGCGATTTTCTAGTAGTGGTTTTTGCGGGGCGCCACAATTCGACACCACTAACAAAGGATATCGCCCTCGAGATCCGCCTCATGGTACCGGAAAGAAGGTCGGCGATGTAAATCTTCTCGCTTTGTGTAGATCCTCGCGACACCACTAACAAGAGGTCGTTGTCCGTGATCGTCGGGAGAACACTCCGGTAACAAAGGACAAAGGTAGAGGTATCAACAAATAAAGCCACCCCTAGCTTCGATAGAAAGAGAGAACCGATGCATTCTCATCCACTTCAATGTACAAAAGCGAATAGAAGGGGTAGTCGGCATGGGGGCCAATCCGTCACGCACCCAAACTATTACTCCGCACAATCAGTAGAAAAGCGTGCAACCATTCTCGGAATCAGACTGAAGATCTCGACAATCGAGGTTCGGAAACAAAGGAGTGATGTAGACTCTGCATCGGATCTGGCGTAGATGATGTCGTCGCGTCAGAAAACACCGGAAGGCACAACAAGGAACAAAGAAAAGTCTAACAGATGAAGGATTCCTCTGATAGCATGAAGACCGGATGTAGAAGCATCGTTACCAAAGGAGGAAGCGAAACCCTGAAGGTACGACGGAAACCCAACCACGAGAATTCCTGGACTCGAAGAAAAGATAAGAGAGCAGATCCAAAACACGCAGAGGTAAGAGGAGAACAGCAGAGGGGTAAGGAGTAAAGTCAGACCTAATTAGATCTATCCAACTGATTTTCCAAAATAGTTTTGACACTCTACTTCGGCCGTTAGCTAGGTTATCCTACAGGCTGGACTTGTGGGGTATCGTAACTGCTGAGCTCTGATACCACTCTGTAACACCCTCGAATCGGCCCTATGCAAGTTTTAGCCCTTTCCGCCAAACCCGCATAGAAACGATTCAAGGACGCCCACCAGGCACTTTCGTGCGGGTGTAATACGAAGTAATAACATTACACAACAGTCCTCGATGGGACCCACAGAACAGATATATATATATATATACAACACGACTCCAAGAGTCAAGCATACAGATATGCAATACAAAGATCCAAATCACCTTGAAAACGATACAGCGTCCGAGTATGGACAAGATGCAAATTGGGCTAAGAGCCCTGAAGAATAACCGATGGCGTCCATAACCCTGCCCAGGCCAAGCCAGAAGGGTAACCCTGCTAACGACGTCGATCTCAAACTTGCTAAAACAAAAGGGGTGCCGACAAAGGGCAAAGGAAAAAGATGAGCGTCAGTACTGAGGCCAGTACATGGCGAGGCTAGAATTCGGCGGCTCTCGCCTACATAGGTATGGTGGGCTGAAGCGGCAGCACAGCGGCACTAAACAACCTATAGAGACTCGATACAACTGGAGGTTATCAGAGAGGGATAAGAAAGACCTATTCGGATCCAACCTGAAACTAACACCAAATAAACCCATCCTGGTATTTCCCCCTCGAGACCAAACGAGGAAGTCGGACCAAGGAACTCACAGAGTTGGCAGTTTTATTCATTCCATTATAGTTGAAGCACTTACTAGTCAGATATAGATAGCATGAGTCATCCTGATAGCATAAGTAGTGGGCAGTTTTATTCACCATTCCATTGTAGTGGAAAACATTTACTAGTCAGATATAATTGTCCTGAGGAATCCCAAAACCCAAGAGTGGTTGACACTTTTATCACATTCCATTGGAGTTGCAATACTTACTAGGCATATATAACAAACAACCCAGATCCACCAATTGTTGTCATTTTTAATATCCATTCCGTTATAGTTGCATCTGTTTACTAGTCACACCTTAAGTCAAATTTATAGCACTACTTTAGTTATGCTTGTCTATGATCGAGATACTGTGCTCCAAGTCGTCCATAACCGCGGACATGTCTTTCAGCAAGTTTTACCCTGCATGGGTGCACAAATAGCAACACACACTCGATCAACCTCGGAAAAACCAACTCAAAACCCAACGAGGCATTCACGACAAAGCGATCACAGGATTCCGAAATATTTCAGGGGACCATCCCACTAAGCTACCCGCAACGAAGTTGGCCGGCTTCGGAACGAACCCAGGGTTTGCGACGACGGCTGTAAACGACTGGGAACCCGAAAATGTGACTGGGCTTGTCGATACCGCGAAAACGTGGCGTGATCCAAAACAGTACAGGTGCTCCACGCACAATCTTAAATAAAGCAGTAAAGCATGGCATAAGTACAGGATAGTAATAAAGCCCCAAACTACTGTGTGACCCCAAGAAATAAGAATGAATCAAGCTCTGGCTCAGGAGGGTCCATAAGGCCTCCCGGATGTGGATAGTGCGAAAAATCAAGGAACAGGTATCAAGTACTCGGGGTCCTACGGGACACAAGTGGGCGTGGAAGAACCAAATAACATCTATTGCGCACCGATGCCTCTGCATTAGTTATATCTAGCATTTTAATAGTTGTATTTAAAGTCATGATCATCTCCACCAATAAGCATCTGCCAACCTTCCAACAACTGTGGTACTTGACAACACGAGATCACACCTGAGCAAGCAACTACGACTCACAAAGGCCAGCTATCTACCAAACACAGGTAATAGGAGGTGTCCAAGGCAATATAGAGGCTGCACGGGATATAACTGGTGTTCGGAAACTAAAGCATCGTGACACGGATAGCAATAGATCAACAGGAGGAAATAAAGACTATAAATGCAAAATAGGTAGAAGGGGGAGAGATGCTCGCATGGGAAAACACTACCGACGGATCATAATCCGGAGAACTTTTCGATACTTGCATCAACTCATCGGCCTACTCCGCGAAGAAGCAAACACTAGAAGAAACACCGGATGCAATATTTAATACTACGGCAGAAGATCGGGAATGATGCAGCTATGATGCATGACATGGCATAGAGGCGGTGCAATTAGGCAATATTAAGCGGAACCGGGGTCCCGACAATTAATGAGACAGTTCAAGTTGTTTAGAACCCCCGCAATTTAAATGTTATATTAACAAGACAAAACATGGCATCGGTTCGCTACACCAATTTAAATGGAGTCGAGATAAGACAAAGATATCCCGCAGATGGACTCCATATTTAATTATGAGGTGAATCGGCACAATGCCCCCAACCCACATGATATGCATACGAGATGAACAATTTAATATGCAACAAGTTTCATATATAGCATTTATAAAATAGGGGCTCGGGAAAAGGTTCACACATAGGGTTCGGAAGATCTTGGTTCGATGTGGTTCGAGTCTGGTCTCCGGCTTTCGAGAAGGAGATCATGGCGTGCCGAGGATTCGTGTTCGACGGGAATGGTCTTCGGACTATGGGATCAGGGTCACGGAACCGTGTAGAAGATCTTTGATCATCGGATCCGTGTCGGCGCGCCTGGGGTCTTCGGGTCCGGGAAGGGGTCTTGAGTGTCACCATGCGCATCCCTCGGACTCATCGGCATCGAGCCGGTCTTGGTGAGGTACTCGGCTAACTTGACAAACTTGTATAACGGAGCATAGCCACTGATCCATCTTCACACTATCGCCCTAACAAACATCACATTCCACCTGCTCGCGATCAGAAACAAAACGCAACACGTGGAACAACCCCACTGGTACTAGAGAAAAACACCATGGAAGCAGACACGTGCACGAGGAAAAGGGGCGGCTTCGCGTGGCGTTGCCGAGGGCGGTGGCAGCAGCGACGCACACAAAGCAAAAGGACCACGGCGACGGCGGCCGGTCCTAGGGCGGAGGAAGAAGCGGCCGTCGATGCCGGGAGAGGGAGGTGCTCGGGCGAGGCGGGGAGTCGCGCATCATGAAGGAGGACGGTGGAGGTCGGGGCGGCCAGGGACACGGGAGAGGGCGGGCTCGCGCGCGTGGCGACGGAGCTCCAAGGGCGCGACCGCGGAGGATGGCGGACGCAGAGGCTTGAAGCGACGGCGGCCGTCGAGCTCGAGACGTGCGCGGCGGCGCGGGTCGGAGGACTAGGCCGGAGGTGGACTTGCAGATGGTGAAGACGAGGTTGGCGGTGGCGGAGCTCGAGATCTGGCGCCGGGCGGTTGGAGGGCAGTGCGCTCGGGAAAACCGGGAAGGGGCCGGCAAGGGAAGGCCCGGCGGCGGTGGCAATGGGCACCACGGCGGCGGGTGGCTCGGGTGGCCGGCGCACAGGCGGACAGGGGCACGCATCCTCTGCAGCGGGGACCGAGGAGACGGGGACGGCGAGCGAGAGGAGGCGCGGGTCACGAGGCCGGGGCGGAGACGGGCGAGGCCGGCGGTGGCGAGGAGGTTGGTGGGGGAACGTGAGGCAGAGGCGGGGAGAGGCTCGCGTGCGAGAGAGGGCGAGGGAGGAGGCGAACGGGGGAGAGAGAGAGGGGGAGCGGCGCGCGGGGCGACCGCGTCTTCCGCGTGGACCCGGGGCGAAAAACGAGGCGGGCGGCTGTCGGTCGGGGTGGGACCCGCGACGCAGTAGGTGGGGAAGCAAGCGGGGATCCAGGCGGGAGCGGGCGGCGACCAGGTGGGGTGGGACGCGTGCAACTGCGTGGGGGCGCGCGCGCGAGCGGGAAAAAGGTCAGGTGGGGAGAGCTGGCGGTGGATGGGTAGGTGGCAGTGCAGGAGTGGCTCAGGTGAGGTGAGGTGGCGAGGTGGAGGGAGGGGATTGGATAGGGTGAGGTGGAGGGGGCTGGGTAGGATAGGGTGGGGTAGGAAAAAGGTTTGGGTAGTTTTAGGAATTTTGGAGGTGGCCGGCTGGCTTTCGGGCCTGGCTGGCTGCCTCCCAAAAATAATTTAAATATTTTATTTATTAAAACGAGGCTTTTGCAAACCGTTGGTAGACAAAACAAAATATTTCGGAGACCCGGGTTTTGTGTTTGAATAAAGACAGGGCGTTTAGAAAACAAAAACAGACTTTTCGAAAATAGTTTTTAAACAAACCATGCAAGATGATGACGATGCTCAAATGCAATGTGGCATGATGACATGAGCATGCAGTCATGATGATGCAATGCACACAAACAACGCGATTTTCTAGTAGTGGTTTTTGCGGGGCGCCACAATTCGACACCACTAACAAAGGATATCGCCCTCGAGATCCGCCTCATGGTACCGGAAAGAAGGTCGGCGATGTAAATCTTCTCGCTTTGTGTAGATCCTCGCGACACCACTAACAAGAGGTCGTTGTCCGTGATCGTCGGGAGAACACTCCGGTAACAAAGGACAAAGGTAGAGGTATCAACAAATAAAGCCACCCCTAGCTTCGATAGAAAGAGAGAACCGATGCATTCTCATCCACTTCAATGTACAAAAGCGAATAGAAGGGGTAGTCGGCATGGGGGCCAATCCGTCACGCACCCAAACTATTACTCCGCACAATCAGTAGAAAAGCGTGTAACCATTCTCGGAATCAGACTGAAGATCTCGACAATCGAGGTTCGGAAACAAAGGAGTGATGTAGACTCTGCATCAGATCTAGCGTAGATGATGTCGTCGCGTCGGAAAACACCGGAAGGCACAACAAGGAACAAAGAAAAGTCTAACAGATGAAGGATTCCTCTGATAGCATGAAGACCGGATGTAGAAGCATCGTTACCAAAGGAGGAAGCGAAACCCTGAAGGTACGACGGAAACCCAACCACGAGAATTCCTGGACTCGAAGAAAAGATAAGAGAGCAGATCCAAAACACGCAGAGGTAAGAGGAGAACAGCAGAGGGGTAAGGAGTAAAATCAGACCTAATTAGATCTATCCAACTGATTTTCCAAAATAGTTTTGACACTCTACTTCGGCCGTTAGCTAGGTTATCCTACAGGCTGGACTTGTGGGGTATCGTAACTGCTGAGCTCTGATACCACTCTGTAACACCCTCGAATCGGCCCTATGCAAGTTTTAGCCCTTTCCGCCAAACCCGCATAGAAACGATTCAAGGACGCCCACCAGGCACTTTCGTGCAGGTGGAATACGAAGTAATAACATTACACAACAGTCCTCGATGGGACCCACAGAACAGATATATATATATATATATATATATATACAACACGACTCCAAGAGTCAAGCATACAGATATGCAATACAAAGATCCAAATCACCTTGAAAACGATACAGCGTCCGAGTATGGACAAGATGCAAATTGGGCTAAGAGCCCTGAAGAATAACCGATGGCGTCCATAACCCTGCCCAGGCCAAGCCAGAAGGGTAACCCTGCTAACGACGTCGATCTCAGACCTACTAAAACAAAAGGGGTGCCGACAAAGGGCAAAGGAAAAAGATGAGCGTCAGTACTGAGGCCAGTACATGGCGAGGCTAGAATTCGGCGGCTCTCGCCTACATAGGTATGGTGGGCTGAAGCGGCAGCACATCGGCACTAAACAACCTATAGAGACTCGATACAACTGGCGGTTATCAGAGAGGGATAAGAAAGACCTATTCGGATCCAACCTGAAACTAACACCAAATAAACCCATCCTGGTATTTCCCCCTCGAGACCAAACGAGGAAGTCGGACCAAGGAACTCACACAGTTGGCAGTTTTATTCATTCCATTATAGTTGAAGCACTTACTAGTCAGATATAGATAGCATGAGTCATCCTGATAGCATAAGTAGTGGGCAGTTTTAATCACCATTCCATTGTAGTGGAAAACATTTACTAGTCAGATATAATTGTCCTGAGTAATCCCAAAACCCAACAGTGGTTGACACTTTTATCACATTCCATTGGAGTTGCAATACTTACTAGGCATATATAACAAACAACCCAGATCCACCAGTTGTTGTCATTTTTAATATCCATTCCGTTATAGTTGCATCTGTTTACTAGTCACACCTTAAGTCAAATTTATAGCACTACTTTAGTTATGCTTGTCTATGATCGAGATACTGTGCTCCAAGTCGTCCATAACCGCGGACATGTCTTTCAGCAAGTTTTACCCTGCATGGGTGCACAAATAGCAACACACACTCGATCAACCTCGGAAAAACCAACTCAAAACCCAACGAGGCATTCACGACAAAGCGATCACAGGATTCCGAAATATTTCAGGGGACCATCCCACTAAGCTACCCGCAACGAAGTTGGCCGGCTCCGGAACGGACCCAGGGTTTGCGACGACGGCTGTAAACGACTGGGAACCCGAAAATGTGACTGGGCTTGTCGATACCGCGAAAACGTGGCGCGATCCAAAACAGTACATGTGCTCCACGCACAATCTTAAATAAAGCAGTAAAGCATGGCATAAGTACAGGATAGTAATAAAGCCCCAAACTACTGTGTGACCCCAAGAAGTAAGAATGAATCAAGCTCTGGCTCAGGAGGGTCCATAAGGCCTCCCGGATGTGGATAGTGCGAAAAATCAAGGAACAGGTATCAAGTACTCGGGGTCCTACGGGACACAAGTGGGCGTGGAACAACCAAATAACATCTATTGCCCACCGATGCCTCTGCATTAGTTATATCTAGAATTTTAATAGTTGTATTTAAAGTCATGATCATCTCCACCAATAAGCATCTCCACCAATAAGCATCTGCCAACCTTCCAACAACTGTGGTACTTGACAACACGAGATCACACCTGAGCAAGCAACTACGACTCACAAAGGCCAGCTATCTACCAAACACAGGTAATAGGAGGTGTCCAAGACAATATAGAGGCTGCACGGGATATAACTGGTGTTCGGAAACTAAAGCATCGTGACACGGATAGCAATAGATCAACAGGAGGAAATAAAGACTATAAATGCAAAATAGGTAGAAGGGGAGAGATGCTCGCATGGGAAAACACTACCGACGGATCATAATCCGGAGAACTTGTCGATACTTGCATCAACTCATCGGCCTACTCCGCGAAGAAGCAAACACTAGAAGAAACACCGGATGTAATATTTAATACTACGACAGAAGATCGGGCATGATGCAGATATGATGCATGACATGGCATAGAGGCGGTGCAATTAGGCAATATTAAGCGGAACTGGGGTCCCGACAATTAATGAGACAGTTCAAGTTGTTTAGAACCCCCGCAATTTAAATGTTGTATTAACAAGACAAAACCTGGCATCGGTTCGCTACACCAATTTAAATGGAGTCGAGATAAGACAAAGATATCCCGCAGATGGACTCCATATTTAATTATGAGGTGAATCGGCACAATGCCCCCAACCCACATGATATGCATGCGAGATGAACAATTTAATATGCAACAAGTTTCATATATAGCATTTATAAAATAGGGGCTCGGGAAAAGGTTCACACATAGGGTTCGGAAGATCTTGGTTCGATGTGGTTCGGGTCTAGTCTCCGGCTTCTGAGAAGGAGATCATGGCGTGCCGAGGATTCGTGTTCGACGGGAACGGTCTTCGGACTACGGGATCGGGGTCACGGAACCGTGTAGAATATCTTTGATCATCGGATCCGTGTCGGCGCGCCCGGGGTCTTCGGGTCCGGGAAGGGGTCTTGAGTGTCACCATGCGCATCCCTCGGACTCATCGGCACCGAGCCGGTCTTTGTGAGGTACTCGGCTAACTTGACAAACTTGTATAACGGAGCATAGCCACTGATCCATCTTCACACTATCGCCCTAACAAACATCACACTCCATCTGCTCGTGATCAGAAACAAAACGCAACACGTGGAACAACCCCACTGGTACTAGAGGAAAACACCATGGAAGCAGACACGTGCACGAGGAAAAAGGGGCGGCTTCGCGTGGCGTTGCCGAGGGAGGTGGCAGCAGCGACGCACACATAGCAGAAGGACCACGGCGATGACGGCCGGTCCTAGGGCGGAGGAAGAAGCGCCCGTCGATGCCGAGAGAGGGAGGTGCTCGGGTGAGGCGGGGAGTCGCGCGTCGTGAAGGAGGACGGAGGAGGTCGGGGCGGCCAGGGACACGGGCGAGGGCGGGCTCGCGCGCGTGGCGACGGAGCTCCAAGGGCGCGACCGCGGAGGATGGCGGACGCAGAGGCTTGAGGCGACGGCGGCCGTCGAGCTCGAGACGTGCGCGGCGACGCGGGTCGGAGGACTCGGCCGGAGGTGGACTTGCAGATGGTGAAGACGAGGTTGGCGATGGCGGAGCTCGAGATCTGGCGCCGGGCGGTTGGAGGGCGGCACGCTCGGGAAAACCGGGAAGGGGCCGGCAAGGGAAGACCCGGTGGCGGTGGCCATGGGCACCACGGCGGCGGGTGGCTCGGGTGGCCGGCGCACAGGCAGACAGGGGCATGCGTCCTCTGTGGCGGGGACCGAGGAGACGGGGACGGCGAGCGAGAGGAGGCACGGGTCACGGGGCCGGGGAGGAGACGGGCGAGGCTGGCGGTGGCGAGGAGGTTGGTGGGGGAACGTGAGGCAGAGGCGGGGCGAGGCTCGCGTGCGGGAGAGGGCGAGGGAGGAGGCGAACGGGAGAGAGAGAGAGGGGAGCGGCGCGCGGGGCGACTGCGTCTTCCGCGTGGACCCGGGGCGGAAAACGAGGTGGGCGGCTGTCGGTCGGGGTGGGACCCGCGACGCGGTAGGTGGGGAAGCAAGCGGGGATCCAGGCGGGAGCGGGCGGCGACCAGGTGGGGTGGGACGCGTGCAGCTGCGTGGGGGCGCGCGCGCGAGCGGAAAAAAGGTCAGGTGGGGAGAGCTGGCGGTGGATGGGCAGGTGGCAGCGCAGGAGTGGCTCAGGTGAGGTGAGGTGGCGAGGTGGAGTGAGGGGATTGGATGGGGTGAGGTGGAGGGGGCTGGATAGGATAGGGTGGGATAGGAAAAAGGTTTGGGTAGTTTTAGGAATTTTGGAGGTGGTCGGCTGGCATTCGGGCGTGGCTGGCTGCCTCCCAAAAATAATTTAAATATTTTATTTATTAAAACGAGGCTTTTGCAAACCGTTGGTAGACAAAACAAAATATTCCGGAGACCCGGGTTTTGTGTTTGAATAAAGACAGGGCGTTTAGAAAACAAAAACATACTTTTCGAAAATAGTTTTTAAACAAACCATGCAAGATGATGACGATGCTCAAATGCAATGTGACATGATGACATGAGCATGCAGTTATGATGATGCAATGCACAAAAACAACGCAATTTTCTAGTAGTGGTTTTTGCGGGGCGCCACAGCCAGGATGATTATCTCCATTGCAAATGGTACCTTTAGTTTTAGTCTAATGTGTGAGAAAGCTTCAAACACTGAAAGGTTTGTTGTTCTTTCAAGGAAAATATGGTTCCAACAACGTGATGCAAAAGGACAATCCCAGAAAAGATGTGCCAGAGTTTCTTCAGAAGTGCAGTTCAGAGTTGCACAATGGTAGGAAGTGTAAACTTTTTTCTGCCCAGCAAATTTCTTGTGTTTAACCTATCTAGAAGTAAAAGCCAGAGGAAGAACTTGTGTTTGGGTTGGCAAGATGATTCCCAAATCCAAGAGAAGTGAGGAGGTGTAGGAGTATGACCAATCATGGATGAATAAGCCTTTTTAACAGAAAAATCTTAGACCACCAAATATAACTCCATCTATCAGGTTGATCTTGTTGGATGGTAGTCAAGGTTTCTTGACAAATTCCTTCCATAGAAATAAATTCAGAGTATGCTTGCTGAGACAGAGATAAGTGGAAATGATCCTCTAAGAATTGTGTCTGAACAAATTCCTGTATAGACATGTTTGTGTTTTTTGCAAAAGACAGTAAGTGTGGGAACTTATGCTGTAAACATTCTTCTTACCAAGATCAGTCCAGAAATAAGCTGTTTTACCAGAACCTACATTGCATCTTGCCATGGCTTCGTAGGTGATTTTGTTGCTGTCAGTAAACCATCAAACATTAGCCTAAGAAAGCCAAATCATCGAGAATGTGGAGTGAGCTGAGTACCTGCATGTTTGCAAAGAAAACCAGTTGGACCATGATATAGCTCACACAAACAGGATACACGATGCAGCGAGGAATACCTATTGTTTCCACCGGAGTAACGGAGCATGGGAAAGATTTAATATGGAATGAATGCTCATAAGTTGTTATTTAACCGATTTTCTAGCAAACAATTTGATGGAATCATGGAACTTACTTTGCAATTTAGGTGCTACCTACCTCAATGGAGTATGCACTACCAAGGATGAAGCTAGCGAGTAATGAACAGAGACAAAACGCAATGTATTTAAACCTATGGCATGTGTTTCGCTCACAGTAGAATGACCTATTTTTTGTCATTGTGCGGAACCAAATATATATACTATGATCAAGAATATGAGTACTAAGAGAATACTCGGGTTGCTACGGAAAATTCTACAGCCACGAATTGAAGACCTTGCTTATTGGCCTCCAATCAGAGTATAATTTAGTCTGAACAATTATACATGAAAAAATAGACTCCCCCTTACTGAAATAAGTGACTTGAATTTATATAGATTTGGATGTATCCAGACGCATTTTAGTGTGTAGAATAATGTGAATCTAAATAAATTCAAATTACTTATTTCATGACGGAGCGAGTTCTAACTTATCAATCTGGATGTCAAATATCTGATTCAGTACCTTCACATATATGTTCATACATAAACAGCCGCCAAAGCTTGCACATGAAAGGAAAAAAGGCATACGTTTTCAAAGACATGACGGTGTAACATTGCCATGCTACGAATCAGCTTGGCTCTTTATTGGTAGGAGAGACACTGAAGTTATGCATATTTCTTATATTACCTGATCAATATTAGAAGAGTGCATCAATTCAAAACAGCATATGTAAATTGGAGTCAGAGATGCCAGAACTCACAGTGCCATAGATGGTGTGTGGCCTGCAAAAAAGAGTACCTGACAATAGTAGCACTACTGTTTTGAAACCCATTATTTTCTCCAAACAAGTGTATGCTAATACAATGCTCTAAATTTATAGTCAGTTATGGGTGGTCGTCCTTGTGCTCATTCAAGCTCACAATTTCACCACAGCACAAATAACCAAAAGGATGGTCACCCAGCTACAAACTGCAATGACAATCAATCAAAATAATCATACAAGCTATAAAAGAATTGTGTCAACCAGTTAAAAAATCTGGTGAGATTCTTCATAAGTTCTGCACTCACATAATTATATAACAAAACCGAGACACGTAGCATGTTTAAATGTCCCACATAACACAAACTACTAGAAACACGAGAAGACAAAGGACAAAATGAGATATACATGGACAACTCTTGAACACACCGAATCCATTTTCAACATCTACCTACGAAGTGATGATAACTTAAATCCAAATCACGGTTGAAAGATCTGAAATATCCCGAAGGCATCTATCTGTTGTAAAGTGAAATCGAGCACCACTTGAAGCCTTTTTCTCAAGCTGAAGCAACCTCTCCTGGTTTGCAATAAATTCCTCGTCAATGGTTTCAACCTGAATTGTCATTAGCTCTAGCTCTCTCGCATGCAGTACAAAGAACTCAATAAAGTTAACTTCAGACACAATGCCTCGATAAGTTTCCAGTACTATTGTCTTCACTCGGATATCAAGACATCCAATAAGATTTCGGTGTTTATGGCGCCAAAAATTCTTTGGCCTCCTTGACGATTTTACATGCGTTGACTGAAAAAAGAACATGGGCAAACAAGTAATCAACAACCTCATTACAAGTAAGTATATAAAAAGAGAGACGAACACTAAGAAATATCAGCGAAGAATGGTTGCCTCATTCTGAATGTATAACTTCTCCAAGCATGGAAAGCATCTTATCAAGGCAATACTTGTATCCAGATCTAAACCATGCATTTTAATTGCTAAAGTCTTGATAAGGTGTGCCACCATCGTCAGGCTATCATCACGCAAACCCTTAATCAAGCATGAAATACAATATTAGGTCATCTCTACAAATAAAGCACATATGTCGGTCATTTCTCCTCACATTGCAATGCAAGTTTGATGTACCTTAATAATCTCGGAGTAAGAGGGGCGATCATTATTGATGATTCCCAAGGTCTCGAGCTTAGGCGCGGAGATTACTGATACTTGTAGACCATCGAATAGATCAAGACGGACCAACCTTTCAAGACAAGGGGCATTCTCGATCACGAGTTTGTCCAACCGTGTCGCGCTGGCATAAAAGCATCTGCGCACACCGATGCTTATAAGTGTAAGAGAATTGATCCGGAGGCAATGGAATCCAGAGATGTAGTAAATCAGCAAGAACTCGAGGGCAGGGCACCCAGCAATAAAGCTGTGAATAGAACACTCGGAAACACGGACCCACTGGAGAGCAAGGTGCTTAAGTTGGGGAAAGTGAAGCCCTTGGACAATGTTGTCGGGGAGGTGGCATTTCCTGATATTGGCACGACGAAGAGTGGCGGCGAAACGGAAGGTGGACGCCGGTGGCAGCGACAAAATTGGGGGGGGGGGGGGGGGGGTCCCCTCGAGCGCCATAATCTTGATGGTCCATAGTCCCAGACATAGCTGATCTCGAGCTCCTGAAGGTTGTCGAGGGTGGGTGACCAGAGCCAGGCTTCCACGGTCGCTTCGGCGCAACCGTGGTCCTGAGGGATGCAAATGCGACGCACAGGTGCCTGGTGGGAGCTGAGGATGTGGGACACGACGCGATCGAGCCCAGAATTTTCGGTTGGTTTGCTATCCCAATAATTTAGGTTTTTAGGCGCAGCCACGAGGCCATCGCAGTCAAGGTTCAGAGGGGTGGAGCGCCAGATGTGACGCCACCGTGACGAGAGGAACTGGGTGCGCGCGCCCTCCTTTGTGGGGAGCAGAGAGACGATTTCGCCGAGGATGGCGTCGGATATCAGACTGATGCGGTCGGTGCCGTGTTTACCCGATCCAGGCGGCGGATCTTGGTCGCCGGCGGCTCCCACTTCGGCCACCGCCGGGGTCTCGACTGGCTCCGGTTCCTGTCCACCCTGCGTCGTCCTCTTGGCAGGACGTTTCCTCTTCCTCGAGCCGGAACCAGACCCGCCCGCCTTGGTCTCCATGGCAGCACGGCAGCCTGCACAAGGTCGTCCACCCTGCTTCGTCCTCATGGCAGGCTACCGACGTCGTCTTCGGGCATGGCTGTCGCGGCGGTTCTTCTTTAGGGTTGTTGATCGTGACTCCTCCGGTACTTGAAGAGTAGAAAAAGTCCAGCGGCAGGGCGCTTAATGGCCGTGCGGGATGCGTCAGTTGATCGGGTCCATTGGGCCTATAGATTGTCTCATGTCCGTCGCGGGCTGAGCCAGCCCACTCCAGAGGTCGACGCGAGAGATTTTGCGATTTTGTGGTGATTTACGACAGACCGGAAACCTGATAGGAGCTGCATGCCGTGATCACTGACCAGTGCGTGGCGTGCGTAATCCAGCTGCATACGGAAAATCAATGTTCGAACCAGACAGAAGTGAATGTCTGACAATGCGATTCTCGAGAACGAGATGGGAATTCATGCAACACGAAAGCATGCTCTTGGGCACAGAATGACACCATATGCTCGAGACTCGCAGTTATGATGTTCAACTTGACAAGCCAAGTTGATGCCAAGGTTAACAAACATATTTCAGGAAAAAAAAGATTACAGTCTTGTATTGTTCAAAAAAAAAACAGAATATAAATAGACTTTTGCCAGCTCCCACTGTAAAAATGTCAGCTCTGTGATACTATACAATCTGCGGCACTTGACGGAACAATACAAGAGATTTCAAAATGTATGTACATATTAGCATCTGAAATATACAGGTCTCGTTCCGTCTCGCCGGGCGCGGGCGACGGGGCGAGGCTAGCCGCGCCGCCCACCTCCCATCCTCCTCCTCCCCTCCTCCACCCGCCGCTGCCGGCGCGCACCACCAGGCAAAGCTCGAGCGGGGCCGGTGGTGGCGGGCGCTCTTCTTCCCAGCGGCGACAGGGGTGTGCGGGGCTCCCCTCGTTGACGGCGGCGCGCCCTGGCGGGCTTGGCGTGGGTGTGGCAGGATAGGGTGGCGGCGATCCGAGCGTCCGCATGGGCGGGGTGGCGGCGGGCAGCTCGGCTGCCTGGGCGGCGGACGGGGCCACAGGTGCCCCTGACAGAGTGCTCTGCAGGGCCCGATCTGGGCCATGCGGGCTCCGTCCGGGGCTCTCAGTCACCGGCAAGGCAACGGGTGGCACGACCCCTTCCGGCTGTGGCGCGGCCAGGGCACCGGATCTGGGCCGAGCGGGATTAGGTCGGGTTTTAAGCGGAGGAAATAATAATAAAAAGGCTTACACTCCTTTATCTTAAAAGAACGGACTAACAGGGTCAGCTACTTAGCCAACTTTCATAATTAAATACCGTCACTGTATGGATAACTCTTATTGTGAAAAGAGCTATTTACTCTATAATGGATAGGTAGAGCCAAAGAATGTGAACTATACAAGTTCACAATACCTTTTGATGAAAGAAAGGGCTCCGGTGTATAGAGAGGGCCTTACCGTTTAAAAGGGAACCATAGAAACGATGGAACCCACAATTTTTTTAGTATCGTTAGAATTAATTTGTTATTTCGCATAGAAATAACTGAACGGAGTGGAATAAAAAATCGTGGTCGGGAAGGTTACTATAGCAAAAGCCATTGGAATTAATATTTTATATATCGGAATAATTAGTTTTGTTATTAATGGAAAAAAGGATGGCTAAAAGAAGAGAAATAATTAGTTATTCATTAAGGTTAATTTGATTCAATGACCAGAGTTCCGCGAGGATATATAGCCCGGAGACGACGAACAAAAATGCGTTCATGTCCGCCAAATCCTGTTCGGGGTGGCCTGGGCAGCACGGAGGTGCCCTGGTTGCTGCGTTCGTCTCCTCGCCCTTGCGGGCCCATGTGGTGTTCCTCAGACTGACGGTGGCCCGGTAATCTCGGATAAGCACGGTGGCGAGCGAGTTGCTGCTTGGCGGCGGGGATCTGTGGTGGCAGTAGATCCACTGGCGGGCGAACGGGTAGGGACTAGCGCTAGGGTCAGCAGCGACGGTAACACCCTTGTTGCAGTGTGGTGGCGGGGCTTCACGAGTCCATTTGGGCTCGGCCGGACCAGAGAGGGCCTGGTTTGCCTCTACTGCTACATCTGGTAGGCTATCGCCCTCCGGCGGTGGAGGTAGTTCCCTCCCACGTGTTTTACCGTCGACCCTCGCTGGAGTCTCTTCCTTTTGGTCGGACCATCCTCACATTGTGGGTCATGGTGAGACGTCGGGGGTGACTTCAAGACCGTGGTGGCGTGTATTGGTGGGCGGCAAGCTTGGCAGGGAGCTTCGAAGCGTCCGGGAGTGTGGTTTTTTGAGGGGTCGGGATAAATTCTTGTCGTCTAGACACCGATGTGGTGACGCCTGCGGGTATGGCCGTCCTTCCTGAAGGGCATCGGGGTACCTCTTCCCCACCTCCCGTAACATATTAGGGGAAACCCTAGGTCTTGTCTGGGCAGCAGTGTCATCGTCGTTGCTTTCCTTCTTTTAGGTGCTGCTTGATGCATGACGCTTCGAGAGGCTAGGAGCATGGTGGAAATTCTCCGATGTGCGCAATGGTTGGGCGGGTTATCCTCGTTCATCGAGACGCTGGGGTCGGTTTTGTTTTCTCTTCTTTTTCTTTTTTGTTTTCTTTTCACTTTCTTTTGGGCGTTGTGTTGTCTGGCCTAGCAGCGGTATCAATCATGGTTGCTATATTAATATAGCTGGGCACATGTCTGTTTTGAGGAAATATCAAGGTACGAAAGAAGCATATCGATGCTCTGACAATAATTGGGTATCATAGAAACGTTAACCACGCCCTGCGAGAACGTGGCGCTATATGTTTGGAATCATGAGTTATCAACCATCTATAGTTGGGCGCATGCCTGTTTCGAGGAAATATCAAGGTACAAAAGACGCATATCGATGCTCTGACAATAATTGGGTATCATAGAAACGTTAACCACGCCCTGCGAGAACGTGACGCTATATGTTTGGAATCATGAGTTATCAACCATCTATAGCTGGGCGCATGCCTGTTTCGAGGAAATATCAAGGTACAAAAGACGCATATCGATGCTCTGACAATAATTGGGTATCATAGAAACGTTAACCACGCCCTGCGAGCACGTGACGCTATATGTTTGGAATTATCAGTTATCAACCTGATAAGGCAGTCGATGCCAAGATTCACAAAAAAAATCATCCGCTCTATAAATATACGGCCAAGCTAGTATGGATGGACTAGTATTTTTGTCCAGTTAGGTGTCAACCTAGACATCTTGATCTGCAACGAACATACTCCTTGTTCCCGTTCAAACCTCGTAACTGAACTAAGAAGCACAAAATGACCAAAACATGGCCACCCAGAAGCTATAGTCATATAAAATTATAAAATCAGTATAAATCAGTTAAAGTTTTACTAAACTTCTTGAGAAATTTCATAAATTCCACATATTATATCACAAACTGACAATGGCAAAAAACATGTTCAAATACCATCACGTTCAACGATAACACAAACTAAAACAAACTATTACAGACTCAAGAAGACAAAACACAAAATGTGATAGTTAAGGGTATAACTTTGGAATGCACACACACCCATTCTCAGCATCAGCGTACAAATGGATCTGTGAGATCCAAATCACGGACATCTAAGATATTACCAATATCGCGGAGACATCTGTCAGTCGAAGTGAAACCGAGCACCACTTGAAGCCTTCTTATCAAGCTGAAGCAACCCCCGTTGTCGTTCAATAAACTTCTGATCAATTGTTTCAACTTGAATTGTCATTAACTCGAGCTCTCTCGCGTTCAATACAAAGAAAGTAGCAATGTTAACATGAGAAACAGTGCCCTGGTAAGATTCCCATACTATTGTCTTCAGATGTATATCAAGACTGCCAATAAGTTTTTGATGTTTACGACGCCAAAAATTCTTTGAACTTGGCCTTAATACATTGTACTGAAAATAAAGGAACACGGACAAATAAATAAATAAATCAACCACCATTGTACAGTACAAGTAGATAAAAAAAAGAGGTGAACGCTATGAATTACCACTGAAGAATGGTTACCTCATCCTGAATGTATAACTTCTCCAAACATGGAAAGCATCTTATCAAGTCAATAATTGTATCCAGATTTAAAACAAGTATATGAACGGCTAAAATCTTGACCAGGCGCGCCGTCGTCAGGCTATCAGCACCTAAACCCTATATCAAACATGAAATACAAAATTAGGCCATCTGTACAAATGGAGCCGATATGTCAATTCTGGTCAATAGCAGTGCAGCTTATTAGTACCTCAACAATCTTGGGGGGAGATTTATGAGCATTATTAACCAATCCGAGAAGGTCTCTAGCTCAGGGACGGAGATTACTGATACTTGCATGCCATCGAATGGATCAAGACGGAGCAACCTGTCAAAACAAGGGGCATTCTTGATTACCAGTTCCTCCAAGCGAGGAGCTCCCACCGAGTTGTAATTAGTACGCATGCACACCCCAATGCTTCTAAGTCTAAGGGCATTGATCCGGAGGCAACGGAATCCGAAGATGTGGTAAATCAGCAAGCACTCTAGGGCTAGGCACTTGGCAATTAAACTGTGAATCGAGCACTCGGTAATGCGGACCCAGTGGAGCGCAAGGTGCTTAAGGTGCGGGAAGTGAAGCCTTTGGACGATATTGTCAGGGAGATGACATTTTGCAATATTGGCAAGACGAAGTGTGGCGGCGAAACGGAAGGTAGACGGAAGTGGTAATGGCACGATAGGGCCTCGCCAGGAATCACAGGCTGCTGCTGGTGGATTGTCGTTCGGGGTGTAGCAGAATTCGAGCTCCTGGAGGTTGTCGAGGGCGGGGGACCGGAGCCAGGCTTCCACGGTGATGGGCGTGTCACCGTGGTCTGCGGGAATGCAGAGGCGGCGCCCGGGGCCCTGGTGGGCCGCGAGGATGCGCAACACGACCTCATCGAGGTGAGAGATTTTGGTCGTGTGCATTCCGTGGCTGGTGTACAGAAGTAGGTGAGGCGCCGCGAGGCTGCCGCAGTCAAGGTTGAGAGGGGCCGATTGCCAGATGTGGCGCCACCGGGATGCAAGAACCTGGGTGCGGGCGCCCTCCTTGGTGGGGAGTAGGGACACGATCTCGCCGAGGATGGCGTCCGGTATTAGACTGATGTGATCGGCGACGACTTCACCAGTTCCGGGCGGCAGACCTTGGTCGACGCCGGGTCTCGCATCTGCCACCGCTGGTGTCTCGACTCTCGCCCGCTTCCAAGAATCTGAACGGAGGTCAATTTATTTCTCTTCAGTGTTCCATTTGTGTGGCGTTCGGACTTGCACGGCCGGGTCCAAGTGATGTGACTAGTCTGACGATGCTCTAAACACGATGTTGCCAGTCTCGCGAGTGGAGGTCTGCCGCCTTGCGCTTGCTTTGGTCGCTCTCTCCGGTCCTCTGTGTCAGTGGCAAAGGACGAAAATAATCTAAGGTAAGGCAAACTAAAACTGATGCAAAAATAAAATAGTGCAGAGATAATAATACTATGCATATATATGATTCTAGCACAATGTACGAACTGAAACAAAAACATATTTGAGTATATATACAACCTAAAAACATACCAACACTGAAGTTTTAATGAAAGTTTTAGGAAATGGCAAATGTCTATTTTTAAAAAAATCTTATATACTTTTTTGGATCATGACTTTTTAATATCCCCCAGTCAATGTAGCATGTCACCAAGTCATCAAGAAGCCATTATTGACATCTTTTTTCCCAACTCAATCTTGATCATATTTCTTGCCAAGAAAACTCTTTCAATAGTTGTTCTTGTCATTGATAAAACAAATCGGCTCAATGAGGCGATAAACAAACTCTTTCAGTAGGTATGCCTTTTAAATACAAAGACAATCTCTAAAGTATTCAATTCTTCGTGTAAGAATGATGAATAGCTCAAACTTAACTCGTATATACTCATGATTATATTAATATCCATAAATATCTCCGAGACAAGCAATCTTATTCACCCATTTTGTTACCATTTCATTCATACATAGGATTGTGATGTAATTATATGTGCAAATTCACATCTTCTATTAGGGACGCTAAAACACAATCTATCTAGTTGAGCAAACATGTACACACAACCTTAGCAAAAGACATTGCATTAAGTAATACAATTATAATTTTATAATAGTAAAAAATACAAAGCCAAAGTAGAACCATAGAACATAAACCATCGCATACCTAAAGTTGGTTTTGATGATACCCCATAAGCTACAAAAAACACCCTCAAGTGCTACTTAATTACCACACTTATGACATTGTTTAGAATGGGGTTTTGATAGATTTAGATATATATATATTGCAAAGAGAAAGAGTTGGTTTCCAACTAGATAAGATTTAGTCCATATTTTTTGTTCAAAATCGGCTTTGCACAGTGCTCACTAAAACAAGCATAACTTTCTCATACGGAGTCTATTTTCGATGTGCAACCACCCAAATTGTTCATAATAAACATGTGCATCTAAAAGTTTTCACAATAAATCAAGGTAGGGAGGCTTCCCTACCTTGCCCTACTGGGAGCTCCGCCCCTGCTCCGAGTCATTCCAGTGGAGGCCGGAGGGTCGCGCTTCTCTTGTCTGGGATCAGAGTTCAGCTCCTCGGACGAAGAAGGCTCTCCGCTTGTTGGTGTTAGGGACTTAGGATTTCTAGAGGTGTTGGATGATCGAGAGAGGGATGGGGCTTGGATTCCAGTGATCAGCAGGAGGACAAATACGAAGGAAGAGATGGTGCAGGACTTCTGGGGTGATTTCTACACCTGTCCTCATGAATCTCAAAGTTATTTGTATCTTATTACAAAAGGCAACAATCCCCAAATCCACACCGGCAATGGCCTAGAGAATTAGGAATCATGGGTCAGGCCAAAGTTATTTCTAGTGCGGATGCCCTGCAACCTCTCTTGATACAGGGCGTACTGATGACCCACACGTATAGGGGGTGTATCGCAGTATTTTCGATAAATAAGAGTGTCGAACCCAACGAGGAGCAGAAGGTGCTGGCTAGTGTTATGGATCAGGAATTCTCTGCAAATACTTAGCAAACGGATTTTTAGGGGTTTTCGATAAAGCAAGTAAACAAAGTACGAGTAAATAAAATACAGTAGGAATAAATGCAGCAAGTGGCCCAATCCTTTATGCAGCAAAGGACAACCCGGTTGTATTTCTATAGATGACCAAACGTTCTCGAGGACACATGGGAAGACTGCCAAGTGCTTTCGCTTCATATAGTCGATTAATCTTCTCTAGCTTGCTAAGTGTTGTGTGGGTGAACCTGTGCTAATGTACCGTCCCATCTAAAACTTAATACATACTTATGATTAAACCCCCTTGCAAACATCCGTAAGTACAAGAAAGTAATTAAGGTAGAAACCTAACCATAACTTTAAACTCTAAGACCCTTATGTCCCTTGTGCAATGGTTTTCTAACGGGGGTTCAGGTTTCTGTCACTCCGGCAACCCCTACGATTAGTAGCCAAATACACAATACATTCCCCTAGGCCCATATAGCTGGTTTTTTAAAGAAAGCTTTCAAAGTAGTAAACGTCAAGATAAGAGCAATGTGCAAAACAAGGAACATAAGAAACATGATTGAATAAATCACCATATGAATGAATGAAACGCATCAACTCAAAATACTTGCTGAGATAGAAGGGAATAGGTTTACTGACTCAACTACAAAGTAAAAGAAAGGCCCTTCGCAGAGGGAAGCAGGGATTGCAAGTCTCATAAAGAGCTCCCAAAAATTATGATACTTACTAGCTTTCAGCTCTCATTGCCCCTATCATAGGCATCTTTAGGTGATTAAGGTTAAAGTGACACAACTAAGAGGATATGCTTGACAATTTATAAGTTGAAATCTCAAGCCCCTTACTTATGAGTACCGATCCTCATGCTACTCAACTTCAGTCACGAGCAAGCTCTTGTCATTGTAAATACATGCGTATCATTGAGAACCGCCAACGGGGTACCCCTTGGACATGACACAGGAGCTATCCCATAATCAAAATGACAAGGCAAGCAGACAGTGAGCATCTCAGCGATCTTTTTATTTGCTATTTGCATAGGGTTTTATTGAGGATGCTTCATAGAATGCTCACTATAGTTATGCTGCAAGTTTCCACCATGATTAGGCATGGCTTAGGCTAGCGGCTCAAGCATTTCTCTAACACACATATAAACTCCATGATCTTACAAGTTCCACTTTTATTTCACACCGCCGGGATCCATAAGCAAAAGAACATGATATCAACTAGGTACAAGTACCAATGAAGTGCTGAAAGCGGTCCCCATGATACATGGTTCGGCTAACTTCAACTCATAAAGCGCAAGCATATACGCAACAAAGAAGGACCCAATGGTTCAAGTTTATTAAATGCAAGAAAGTAAAGTGTGCCATCAAGTTCGTGAGAGCTTTAATCACTAATTTTCGCATAACAAGTTTAATTTGGCAGATATACAAAACAAGAATTTACTTGGAATAGCAATAATGCTACTAGGTAGGTATGGTGGACACAAATGGCAAAGGTTTTGGTTTAAAGTAGGTGGATGCACGAGAAGAATTCCCTCTCAGTACAGGTTTTTGGCTAGCAAGGCTGGGTAGCAAGTATAAGAGTTGAAGGAAACAAACAAACATACAAGTGATAAAGACAAACATGCAATCTTCCTTGGAAGCACAAAAGATCTTAACCATAGAATACTAGACTTATGAGAAAATCAAGAAAGAAAGATGATGAAATTATTTTTCTCTCAAGTACTTCTATCTTTTTCTTTTCAACTCTCAAAAAGGTGTTTCTACTGACCGAGCCAGGTTTGCCAAAACCAACTAAATTAACTCAATGATCCCAAAGTGATACCAATACTAACAACAAGATCAATCATATAACTACGAATTGAAAACTATCATAAGCTATGCAAAAGAGTGAATGATAGAACTTCTCATTAATATTCCATAACGGGAACTCACACCAAGGGATACATATCTAACGAGAGAGGGGACACTTCCATAATGCAAACCATACTACATAATAACTCCTCTATTCATGATATGACTCTATTAATAAGGTAAAAAGATAGAAGATAGTGATATGATACCGCGACACTCCCCCAAGCTTGGAACAAACCAAGGGGATGCCAAACCTGATGACGAATTACTCCTTTGGTGGTGGTGGTATCCTCTCGATGAGCTCTCTGATCAGTTTCCCCAAGTCCTCTATCTCGAAGGTGAGATTACGAATAAGCTGCGAGTTTTGCTCAATGCGGCTCATGATCATGTCGTGTTGAGAATTCCAGCTCTTGCTATTCTTTCCCCACTCTTCCTCCTTGAAGTCTTCTTTTCCTACATGGCTAGAATGAGGCAAATCCCAATTGGAGGGTAATTTCTCCTTGGGCATATTCTGGTATTGATGCTCATGGATAAGGGTATGGAAAGGATTCTTGGTGCATGGAGGAAGTGACTGTGGAGCCAAACTGTGATGAGGAGCTTTCCCCCCAGTCTACATCCGTGCAGTCCTTCTAATCTTGGCAGGTTTCAACACTCCAATGCTTGCAATGGTGGTGCCGGTATGCGGACGTTGGCCTTGCTCCTCTTCACCTTCACTCTTGATTTCCTTCTCCTTCCCGGGGTCTTGGAGGTCTTCCTCCATGGGCTCCTTCCCTTTATCCTTGGCGGACACCATTGTGCTTCTAAGATCTCGAAGAGTAAATCCTGATAGAAACAGATCGAAACAAAATCACAATGAAAACACGATATCCGGACCTCGGGGGATTTGGGGGGTTATATATTACGAAGTTTCGTATCAAAAGGAAGGTACTGGGAGAAAACGGGTCGGAGACGGAGTCCTGGGTGGCCTCACCACCTGGTGGCGCGGCCAGGAGTAGGCCCGCGCCATGGGGTGGTGTGGGCCACCCTGGCTCCGGTTCCGTCCCTTTTTCGCTTTGAAACTTTCCTTATTGACTGAAAACTGCAAAAATATAGTTGGATTGTATTTTCGCGGAACTTTTCTTACCAGAACCGTTACCTATTTGAACACGGACTCTGCAGGTCTCTGAATTTGGTATTTAGTGGATCCTTCCGGAGTCACCACTTGAATCATCAATATCTTCATCTTCATACACTTATTACTTGAGTCATAAAACCCTTCTCTTCCTTATTACACCATTGTCTCCACTTCCTGGAAATTTCTTTCACACAAAACTTCACACAATTCCCATTAGCAACATTAGTATAAATGAAGTGATAAAACCTTTTGAGCCCAACTTCAACTGAAAACAATCAAAACAAAAGCTACTGAAGCAACTCCTTCCAAAAACCCAAAAAGAATTCAAAAAAGGAAATCGAATAAAGAAGCAAATGCAAGAGTGGCAAAATCTGTTAAAACAGACCAGCAGGTAAAGATCAAGTTTTTCGAAAATCTTCTGTTGCTCAAATCAAAAAGTGCAAAACTAACGAAAGTTAAATAACAACCTGGGGCAGAAGAACAAAAAATTACAGCTCAATCCGACATACAGAGATCTCTCACGAATTTTTACGGTGAAGCACAAAAATCTGTTTCGGGACAGCAACTTCCCCAAATCTTACTTCTCTCTTATTAGAGGTTGATCTTGACACAAAAAACAAACAAACGGATAAGGAGCGGTTATTACCGAAGTAATAACTTCCAAGACTCAAAGAAACACAAACAAACTGAAATCAAAAACAAATTGGGTTGTCTCCCATAAAGCTCTTTCTTTATAGCCATTAAGATGGGCATGATAATTTTGAAGAAGCTCTCATAGGGATATGAATTGAAGCGAAAGAAAGCATTAGGAAGCAAAAAACACACACGCATTTAAGTCTAACCCACTTACTATGAAAGGGAATTTTGTAAACAAACAAGTTACTGAAACCAGATGCAACTTGCATAAGTAGGCAAAAGAAGTGCAATATAAAAACTTTCAGCAAAAAACGGGGAAACTTGATATTATTGAGATGCATAAGAACACTTTTTCCTCTTTCATAGTAACCTTCAGTATCATGCATGAACTTAACAATATAGCTATCACAAAGACTATCATAGCAATGATCACTTATTCTAACAGAAAACACAGGAATACTAGCTCTCATAACACTACTATGTAAAACAATATTAGAGGTATCCTTGCAATGGATAGTGTGTCCCTCTTTCTCATACTTAGTGACAAAGTCTTTCAAATTTGCTATTATAGGTTCATCAACCATTTGTTTATCAGGTTCAATAGCTTTATTTGTACTTTCATTAACCATACTAGCTATCATGGAATGTTCCTTTACCTTGACTGGGAAAGGCATTTTCTCAATATAAGGCTCAGGTAAGACATGATTAGTAGTATAAACTTCAGTATTTCTTGCAGGAACACTCTTAACAACATCTTTATAAGGCTCATGATACTTATTCCACTTCTTTTTAGGCACTTCAATATAGGAAGCAAAAGCCTTAAAATAAGAAGCAATAGCTTGAGAGTCTAAACCATAAGCATTTTTAATATTTTGAAAGTCATCAGTTCCCATAAAAGATTCAATGCACTCATAATCATAATTTATACCTGACTTTCAACCTTTGTCATTCTCCCAAGCTTCAGCATTGTCTTGAATACGATCTAGAAGGTCCCATTTAGCTTCTTCTTCCATACGAGTGAATGATCCAGCACAAGAAGCATCCAATAAATCTTTGTCATGTAGAGGGAGCCTTGCATAAAAGTTATTGATAATAATATTGTTGGGGAGCTCATGAATGGGACATTTGAGCATTAGTAACTGTGGCGCCCCGCAAAAACCACTACTAGAAAATTGCGTTGTTTTTGTGCATTGCATCGTCATGACCGCATGCTCATGTCATCATGCCACCTTGCATTTGAGCATCGTCATGTCATCATGCATTTGTTTGTCTAAAACTATTTTCTAAAAGCATAGTTTGGGTTTTCTAAATATTCCCCGTCTTAATTTCAAATCAAGACTCCAGTCTTTCCCGGGTCTTTTATTTGTCTAAAAACTATTTACAAAAGTCTATTTTAAATTAAAATAAAAGTTTATATTATTTTTGGGAGGCAGCCAGCCAGGCCCGAAAGCCCGGCCGGCCACCTCCATGCCCTAAAATAAAACCTAAACTAAATCCCAAACCCTTTCTACCAAATAACCTACCCAGCCCTATCCTACCCAGCCCCTCCACCTCACCTGCACCAATCGGTGCTTGCCACCTCACACCCTCCACATCACCTCAACCAACCCCGGTTCTCCACCTAAGCCGCCTGGCCGCCACCTCCCCCTCTCTCTCCCCTGGACCATCCCACCCCACGTAGTCACGCACACAACACACACAGCAGCACGCGCGAGCCACCCACCCCATCGCCAGCCTGGTCCCACCAACCCCACCTGCCCAAACTCCCCTGCCCACTCCCGCTCGCTCACACTCACCTAGACGCGCACTCCACGCCTCCTGCCGGCCCCACCGACCACGTGCTAGCCCGCGTCCACTCCGCGTACGACCCACGCCACGCGAGCCCCGCCTCGGGATCCCCGTCCCGTGTCTGGCCCCACCCCGCTCTCTCCCTCGCCAGTTTCCTCTCTCGCAAGCCCCGCTCCGCCTGCGCGCGCCTACCTCCGGTCGGAGCCCCGCCTCGCCTCGGTGCCTCGCGCCCCCTCCATCGTCTCGCCGTCCGCCGCCACCAAGGCTCGAGCTCGCCTTCCCCGCGCCTTTCCTTTCGCGGCCATCCTCGCGCCAGCATCCGTCTCTCGCCGCTGGCCTCGTCCATCCCTGCCATGGGCCCCCGCCTCTGTTTCCCCTAAGCCGCCGCCTGCAGCGAGCTCCGCCTCGACCTAGTCGGCCCCAGCTCTCCCTGCCGTCGTGCTCCTCGCCGACGTCCTCGCCACCGTCGACCCGGGCCCCATCGCCGGCCCAGTCCCTCGCCTCCTCACCCTCACCATGCGCGCGTCCCTGGTCGTCCTCGCCTCTTCCGCCGGCTCCTCTGCTCTGCCGCGCCAAGAGCCGCCACATGCGAAGCTCGCCGTCGACCGTCCTTCTCCAACGCTGCCCCGAGCCCTTCTACCCCGTGGCGACCTCTCCTGCGTTCGCCTTCGTCTGCCACACCTTGCGCCGCGATGCTGTCCTCGCCTTGCCGCGAGCCCCTCGTCCTTGAACCCCTCTGCAGAGACGACCTCCACCTCACGGACTGAGCGTGGCTCGAGATCCTCTGTCGTCACCCTGCAAGCTCGTCGCGCCCTTGTCTCCTTGCGCTGTAGGCCCTCCCAGGTGCCCTCGTCTCGAAGCCCGGCACCGCTCGTCCGTGCGGCTGCCCAGGTCCCCATGTGAAGATGTGGGGGTGTTCTTCTGAATGTATTCGCGCGGCTGCTACTGTGACCATGATCTGCTACCACGGGTCAACAAGAAGTAACGACGACACAAACTACCTCTCGGTGGACAAAGCTGGACAAGAGCCTCGGTGTGCCATGAATAAACTACTTCCAGGACCAACATCCGACAAGATCTCCTTCCCGTACTTGATGACGTTAAGATCTCCATCACGAAATAACAAGATCGACTACCCGGATCTCAAGATCTCCTTCATGGAACGCCAAGTTCTTCTACATGGATCCGGTGGCCGAGACCCCGAGCACGCCGACACGGATCCGAAGACCGAACCCGAAGACCACGGATGCGACAAGATCTTCTTCTCGGACCCGATGACCACCAAGGTCGTCGACACGGATACGCCAAGTACTGCCTCGAGGACGCCAAGTTCTTCACCCCGAAAGCCAAGACCGACCCGGTACGCGGACCCGACAAGATATTCGTGACGACAAGATCGACACCGACCAGGGCGAATCCGATGAGCCGCCGACGCCGAACCAAGTCCTTCTTCTCAGAACGCCAAGATCTACTCCATTGTCCGAGAACGTTCCCGCCGAGATCGATCCCCGACAAACCCTGGAACCTGTCGAACCCCGAACCCTCGGAACCAAGATCGTCGATCCGACATGTGTGAACCTTTTCCCAAGCCCCTATTTTTATAATATGACATTATCACTTGTTGCATATTAAATGGTTCATATTCGCATCGCATCATGTGGTTTGGGGGCATTATGCCGATTCACCTCATAATTAAATATGGAGTCTATATGCGGAATACCTTTGTCTTATTTCGGACTCCATTTAAGTTTGTGTAGCGAACCGATGCCATGATTCGCCCTGTTAATACAACATTTAAATTGCGGGGGTTCTAAATAACTTGAACCGTGTAATTAATTGTCGAGACCCCGGTTCCGCTTAATATTGCCTAATTGCACCGCATCTGCATCATAGCGTAATCATGTCGGATCTTCTGCCGTAGTATTAAATATTGCATCCGGTGTTTCTTCTAGTGTTTGCTTCTTCGCGGATTAGGCCGATGAGTTGATGCGAGTATCGACAAGTTCTCCGGATATGTACCTTCGACAGTGTTTCCCAGGCGAGCATTCTCCCCCTTTCTACCTATTTTGCATTTATAGTCTTTATTTCCTCCTGTTGATCTATTGCTATCCGTGTCGCGATGCTTTAGTTTCCGTACACCAGTTATATCCCGTGCAACCTCTATATTGCCTTGGACACCTCTTATTACCCGTGTTTGGTAGATAGCTGGCCTTGCGAGTCGTAGTTGCTTGCTCAGGTGCGATCTCGTGTTGTCAAGTATCACAGTTGTTGGAATGTTGGCAGATGTTAATGGTGGAGATGCTTATTGGTGGAGATGATCATGACTTTAAATCCAACTATTAAAAATGCTAGATATAACTAATGCAGAGACATCGATGGGCAATAGATGTTATTTGGTTCTTCCAGGCTCACTTGTGTCCCGTAGGACCCCAAGTACTTGATACCCGTTCCTTGATTTTTCGCACTATCCACATCCGGGAGGCCTTACGGACCCCCCTGAGCCAGAGCTTGATTCATTTCTATTTCTTGGGGCCACAAACTAGTTTGGAGTTTTATTACTATCCTGTACTTATGCCATGCTTTACTGCTTTATTTAAGATTGTGCGTGGAGCACCTGTATTGTTTAGGATTGCGGAGTGTTTTCGCGGTATCGACAAGCCCAGTCACACTTTCGGGTTCCCAGTCGTTTACAGCTATTGGCACAAACCTTGGGTCCATCTCGGAGCTGGACAACTTTGTTGCGGGTAGCTTAATGGGGTGGCCCCCTGAAATATTTATGAATCCTGTGATCGCTTTGTCGTGAATGCCTCGTTGGGTTTTGAGTTGGTTTTTCCGAGGTTGGTCGAGTGTGTGTTGCTATTTGTGCACCCCTGCAGGGTAAAACTTTCTGGAAGCCGTGTCCGCGGTTATGGATGACTTGGAGCACGGTATCTCGAGCATAGACAAGCATAACTAAAGTAGTGCTATAAACTTGACTTAATATATGACTAGTAATCAGATTCAACTATAACAGAATGGATATTAAAAATGCCAACAACTGGTGGATCTGGGTTGTTTGTTATATATGCCTAATAAGTATTGCAACTCCAATGAAATGTGATAAAAGTGTCAACAACTGCTGGGTTTTGGGATTCCTCGGGACAATTATATCTGACTAGTGAAGGTTCCAACTACCACAGAATGGTAATTAAAACTGCCCACGACTTATGCTTCAGGATGACTCATGCTATCTATACCTGATTAGTAATTGCTACAACTATAACGGAATGAGTAAAATTGCCAACTGTGTGAGTTCCTTGGTCCGACTTCCTCGTTTGGTCTCGAGGGGGAAATACCAGGATGGGTTGTTTGGTGTTAGATTTAGGTTGGATCCGAATAGGTCTTTCTTATCCCTCTCTGATAACCGCCAGTTGTACCGAGTCTCTATAGGTTGTTTAGTGCCGCTGCGCTGCCGCTTCAGCCCACCATACCTATGTTGGCGAGAGCCGCCGAATTCTAGCCTCGCCGTGTACTGGCCTCAGTACTGACGCTCCTCTTTTCCCTTGGCCCTTTGTCGGCACCCCTTTTGTTTTAGCAGGTTTGAGATTGACGTCGTTAGCAGGGCTACCCTTCCGGCTTGGCCTGGGCAGGTTTATGGACGCCATTGGTTATTCTTCAGGGCTCTTAGCCCCATTTGCATCTTGTCCGTAGTCGGACGCTCTATCGTTTTCAAGGTGATTTGGATCTTTGTATATTATATCTGTATTCTTGACTCATGGAGTCGTTGTTGTATATATATGTTCTGTGGGTTCCATCATGGACTAATGTGTAATGGTATTACTTCGTTTTCCACCCGCACGAAAGTGCCTGGTGGGCGTCCTTGAATCGTTTCTATGCGGGTTTGGCGGGAAGCGCTAAAACTTGCATAGGGCCGATTCGAGGGTGTTACAGAGTGGTATCAGAGCTCAGCAGTTGCGATACCCCACAAGTCCAGCCTGTAGGATAACCTAGCTAACGGCCGAAGTAGAGTGTCAAAACTATTTTCGCAAAATCGGTTGGATAGATCTGATTAGGTCTATTTTACTCCTTACCCCTCTGCTATTCTCCTCTTACCTCTGCGTGTTTTGAATCCGCTCTCTTCTCTTTCTTCGAGTCCAGGAATTCTCGTAGTTGGGTTCCGTCGTACCTTTAGGGTTTCGCTTCCTCCTTTGGTAACGGTGTTTCTACCTCCGGACTTCATGCTATCTGAGTGATCCTTTATCTGATGGACTACTTCTTTGTTCCTTGTTTGTGCCTTCCGGTGTTTTCTGATGCGACGACATCATCTACGTCAGATCCGATGCAGAGTCTGCATCACTCTTTTTTTTCTGAACCTCGATTGTCGAGATCTTCAGTCTGATTCCGAGAATGGTTGCACGCTTTCCTACTGATTATGCAGAGTAATAGTTTGGGTGCGTGATGGATTGTCCCCCATGCCGACTACCCTTTCTATTCGCTCTTGTACATTGAAGTGGATGAGAATGCATCGTTTCTCTCTTTCTATCGGAGTTAGAGGTGGCTTTATTTGTTGATCCCTTTACCTTCGTCCTTTGTTACCGGAGTGTCCTCTCGACGATCACGGACAACGACCTCTTATTAGTGGTGTCGCGAGAATCTACACGAAGCGAGAAGATTCAGGTTGCTGACCTTCTTTCCGGTACCATGAGGCGGATCTCGAGGGCGAGATCCATTGTTAGTGGTGTCGAATTGTGGCACCCCGCAAAAACCACTACTAGAAAATCGCCTTGTTTTTGTGCATTGCATCGTGATGACCGCATGCTCATGTCATCATGCCACCTTGCATTTGAGCATCGTCATGTCATCATGCATTTGTTTGTCTAAAACTATTTTCTAAAAGCATAGTTTGGGTTTTCTAAATATTCCCCGTTTTAATTTCAAATCAAGACTCCGGTCTTTCCCGGGTCTTTTATTTGTCTAAAAACTATTTACAAAAGTCTATTTTAAATTAAAATAAAAGTTTATATTATTTTTGGGAGGCAGCCAGCTAGGCCCGAAAGCCCGGCCAGCCACCTCCATGCCCTAAAATAAAACCTAAACTAAATCCCAAACCCTTTCTACCAAATAACCTACCCAGCCCTATCCTACCCAGCCCCTCCACCTCACCTGCACCAATCGGTGCTTGCCACCTCACACCCTCCACATCACCTCAACCAACCCTGGTTCGCCACCTAAGCCACCTGGCCGCCACCTCCCCCTCTCTCTCCCCTGGACCATCCCACCCCGCGCGGTCACGCACACAACACACACAGCAGCACGCGCGAGCCACCCACCCCATTGCCAACCCGGTCCCACCAACCCCACCTGCCCAAACTCCCCTGCCCACTCCCGCTCGCTCCCACTCACCTGGACGCGCACTCCATGCCTCTTGCCGGCCCCACCGACCACGTGCTAGCCCGCGTCCACCCCGCGTACGACCCACGCCACGCGAGCCCCGCCTCGGGATCCCCGTCCCTTGTCTGGCCCCACCCCGCTCTCTCCCTCGCCAGTTTCCTCTCCCGCAAGCCCCGCTCCGCCTACCCCGCCGCCTGCGTGCGCCTGCCTCCGGTCGGAGCCTCGCCTCGGTGCCTCGCGCCGCCCTCCGTCGTCTCACCGTCCGTGGCCACCAGGACTCGACCTCGCCTTCCCCACGCCTTTCCTTTCGCGACCATCCTCACGCCGGCATCCGCCTCTCGCCGCCGGCCTCGTCCGTCCCCACCGCGGGCCCTCACCTCTGTTTCCCCCAAGCCACCGCCTGCAGCGAGCTCCGCCTCGACCTAGTCGGCCCCAGCTCTCCCTGCCGTCGTGCTCCTCGCTGACGTCCTCTCCACCATCGACCCGGGCCCCGTCGCCGGCCACCTCCCTCGCCTCCTCACCCTCACCATGCGCGCATCCTTGGTCGTGCTCACCTCTTCCGCCGGCTCCTCTGCTCTGCCGCGCCAAGAGCCGCCACCTGCGAAGCTCGCCGTCGACCGTCCTTCTCCAACGCCGCCCCGAGCCCTTCTACCCCGCGACGACCTCTCCCGCGTTCGCCTTTGTCTGCCACACCTTGCGCCGCGATGCCGTCCTCGCCTTGCCGTGAGCCCCTCGTCCTTGAACCCCTCTGCAGCGAGGACCTCCACCTCACAGACCGAGCGTGGCTCGAGCTCCTCTGTCGTCACCCTGCAAGCTCGTCGCGCCCTTGTCTCCTTGCGCTGGAAGCCCTCCCAAGTGCCCTCGTCTCGAAGCCCGGCACCGCTCGTCCGTGCGGCTGCTCAGGTCCCCATGTGAAGATGTGGGGGTGTTCTGCTGAATGTGTTCGCGCGGCTGCTACTATGACCATGATATGCTACCACGGGTCAACAAGAAGTAACGACGACACAAGCTACCTCTCGGTGGACAAAGCTGGACAAGAGCCTCGGTGTGCCACGAACAAACTACTTCCAGGACCAACATCCGACAAGATCTCCTTCCCGTACCTGATGACGTTAAGATCTCCATCACAGAATAACAAGATCGACTACCCGGATCTCAAGATCTCCTTCGTGGAATGCCAAGTTCTTCTACATGGATCCGGTGGCCGAGACCCCGAGCGCGCCGACATGGATCCGAAGACCGAACCCGAAGACCACGGATGCGACAAGATCTTCTTCTTGGACCCGATGACCGCCAAGGTCGTCGACACGGATACGCCAAGTACTGCCTCGAGGATGCCAAGTTCTTCACCCCAAAAGCCAAGACCAACCCGGTACGTGGACCCGACAAGATCTTCATGACGACAAGATCGACACCGACCAGGGCGAATCCGATGAGCCGCCGACGCCGAACCAAGTCCTTCTTCCGATGCCAAGATCTACTCCGTTGTCCGAGAACGTTTCCGCCGAGATCGATCCCCGACGAACCCTGGACCCTGTCGAACCCCGAACCCTCGGAACCAAGATCATCGATCCAACATGTGTGAACCTTTTCCCGAGCCCCTATTTTTATAATATGACATTATCACTTGTTGCATATTAAATGGTTCATATTTGCATCGCATCATGTGGTTTGGGGGCATTATGCCGATTCACCTCATAATTAAATATGGAGTCTATATGCGGGATACCTTTGTCTTATTCCGGACTCCATTTAAATTTGTGTAGCGAACCGATGCCATGATTCTCCCTGTTAATACAACATTTAAATTGCGAGGGTTCTAAATAACTTGAACCATGTAATTAATTGTCGGGACCCCGGTTCCGCTTAATATTGCCTAATTGCACCGCATCTGCATCATAGCATAATCATGTCGGATCTTCTGCCGTAGTATTAAATATTGCATCCGGTGTTTCTTCTAGTGTTTGCTTCTTCGCGGATTAGGCTGATGAGTTAATGCGAGTATCGACAAGTTCTCCGGATATGTACCTTCGACAGTGTTTCGCAGGCGAGCTTTCTCCCACTTTCTACCTATTTTGCATTTACAGTCTTTATTTCCTCCTGTTGATCTATTGCTATCTGTGTCGCGATGCTTTCGTTTCGTACACCAATTATATCCCATGCAGCCTCTATATTGCCTTGGACACCTCCTATTACCTGTGTTTGGTAGATAGATGGCCTTGCGAGTCGTAGCGATATCGTGTTGTCAAGTACCACAGTTGTTGGAATGTTGGCAGATGTTAATGGTGGAGATGCTTATTAGTGGAGATGATCATGACTTTAAATCCAACTATTACAAATGCTAGATATAACTAATGCAGAGGCATCGGTGGACAATAGATGTTATTTGGTTCTTCCACGCTCACTTGTGTCCCGTAGGACCCCGAGTACTTGATACCTGTTCCTTGATTTTTCGCACTATCCACATCCGGGAGGCCTTATGGACCCCCCTGAGCCAGAGCTTGATTCATTTCTATTTCTTGGGGCCACAAACTAGTTTGGGGCTTTATTACTATCCTGTACTTATGCCATGCTTTACTATTTTATTTAAGATTGTGCGTGGAGCACCTGTACTGTTTAGGATTACGGAGTGTTTTCGCGGTATCGACAAGCCCAGTCACACTTTCGGGTTCCCAGTCGTTTACAGCCATTGGTGCAAACCTTGGGTCCGTCTCGGAGCCGGCCAACTTCGTTGCGGGTAGCTTAATGGGGTGGCCCCCTGAAATATTTATGAATCCTGTGATCGCTTTGTCGTGAATGCCTCGTTGGGTTTTGAGTTGGTTTTTCCGAGGTTGATCGAGTGTGTGTTGCTATTTGTGCACCCCTGCAGGGTAAAACTTTCTGGAAGCCGTGTCCGTGGTTATGGACGACTTGGAGCACAGTATCTCGATCATAGATAAGCATAACTAAAGTAGTGCTATAAACTTGACTTAATATATGACTAGTAATCAGATTCAACTATAACAGAATGGATATTAAAAATGCCAACAACTGGTGGATCTGGGCTGTTTGTTATATATGCCTAGTAAGTATTGCAACTCCAATGGAATGTGATAAAAGTGTCAACAACTGCTGGGTTTTGGGATTCCTCAGGACAATTATATCTGACTAGTGAAGGTTCCAACTACCACAGAATGGTAATTAAAACTGCCCACGACTTATGCTTCAGGATGACTCATGCTATCTATACCTGATTAGTAATTGCTGCAACTATAACAGAATGAGTAAAATTGCCAATTGTGTGAGTTCCTCGGTCCGACTTCCTCGTTTGGTCTCGAGGGGGAAATACTAGGATGGGTTGTTTGGTGTTAGCTTCAGGTTGGATCCGAATAGGTCTTTCTTATCCCTCTCTGATAACCGCCAGTTGTACCGAGTCTCTATAGGTTGTTTAGTGCCGCTGCGCTGCCGCTTCAGCCCACCATACCTATGTAGGCGAGAGCCACCGAATTCTAGCCTCGCCGTGTACTGGCCTCAGTACTGACGCTCCTCTTTTTCCTTGGCCCTTTGTCGGCACCCCTTTTGTTTTAGCAGGTTTGAGATCGACGTCGTTAGCAGGGTTACCCTTCCGGCTTGGGCTGGGCAGGGTTACGGACGCCATTGGTTTTTCTTCAGGGCTCTTAGCCCCATTTGCATCTTGTCCGTAGTCGGACGCTCTATCATTTTCAAGGTGATTTGCATCTTTGTATATTATATCTATATTCTTGACTCATGGAGTCGTTGTTGTATATATATGTTCTGTGGGTTCCATCGTGGACTAATGTGTAATGGTATTACTTCGTTTTCCACCCGCACGAAAGTGCCTGGTGGGCGTCCTTGAATCGTTTCTATGCGGGTTTGGCGGGAAGTGCTAAAACTTGCATAGGGTCGATTCGAGGGTGTTACAGTAACTTCAATCTCCCCCAAGCTTGAGTTGTACTCTCTCTATCAAGAGGCCAAAAGTTGTATATTTGATTCCGATCTTTATGAATCTCACTAGGAGGATAAAACTTTGAATAAAAGAGAGGCACTATTTCTCCCCATTCCAGAGCTTGACCATTCTTCAGCAGCTTGTACCATTCCTCAGCTCTTCCTTTTAGTGATAATGAAAATAACTTCTTCTTAACTTGATCTGTAGTAATACCTGCACACTTGAACAACCCGCATAATTCGTGTATAAAGAGTAAATGATCACCAGGATGGACAGTTCCATCCCCAACATAATAGTTATTCATAACACGATCAATAATTCTTGTAGGTATTTTGAAAACATCATTCTCAGCAGGTTGTGGCTTATCTACTACCTTAGTAGTGGTAGTAGCATTACCAAATAAGAAACTCAGCGAATTATCCATAACGAAAATAAAGCAACTAGTAGAAGTAAACAATACTCACAGTAGAAGTTTCCTTTACTAGTTCCACTCTCCAATAGCGCTTCACTCCCCGGCAACGGCGCCAGAAAATAGTCTTGACGACCCACAAGTATAGGGGTGTATAGCAGTATTTTCGATAAGTAAGAGTGTCGAACCCAACGAGGAGCAGAAGGTGCTGGCTAGTGGTATGGATCAGGAATTCTCTGCAAATACTTAGCAAACGGATTTTTAGGGGTTTTCGATAAAGCAAGTAAACAAAGTATGAGTAAATAAAAGACAGTAGGAATAAACGCAGCAAGTGGCCCAATCTTTTATGAAGCAAATGACAAGCCGGTTGTATTTCTATAGATGACCAATCGTTCTCGAGAACACATGGGAAAACTGTCAAGTGCTTTCGCTTCATATAATCGATTAATCTTCTCTAGCTTGCTAAGTGTTGTGTGGGTGAACCTGTGCTAATGTACTGCACCATCCAAGACTAATACATACTTGTGATTAAACCCTCTTGCAAACATCCGTAAGTACAATAAAGTAATTAAGGTAGAAACCTAACCATAGCTTTAAACTCTAAGACCGTTACGTCCCTTGTGCAATGGTTTCCTAACGGGGGTTCAAGTTTCTGTCACTCCGGCAACCCCTACGATTAGTAGCCAAATACACAATGCATTCCCCTAGGCCCATATAGGTGAAGTGTCATGTAGTCGACGTTCACATGACACCACTAGAAGAAGTACACCACAACTTAAATAACAATCTATTGAATCTTTCTCAACACAACTCCACTACTAACAACAAGACTTCTCCCATGTCCTCAAGGATAAAACGAACTACTCACAAGACATCATATGGATCATGATCAGAGATGGAATAATGATGTATAACAATCTGAACATAAACAATAGTTCAATGGTTCACTCAATAGCATCAACTACAAAGAGTAATCAACACGGGGAAAATTTCCCCTATGAACTATGCAAGATTCAACGCAATTGTTACGGCAATATGGAGATGGTGATGAGGGTGCTGGTGATGATGATGGTGGTGATGATGATGATGATGATGATCCCGATGAAGTCCATCTTGATGGTGGTGTTGATGGCGATGATCTCCCCTCTCCGGGAAGGAATTCCCCTGACAGAAATCTGTCTGCCGGAGAGATCTTTCTCTCTCGGTGTTTTCCGCCCTACAGAGGCGGCAAAATCTTTCTATGGTCGCTCCCCGAGTCTTAGGGTTTCGGGAGGTTGATATAAGCCAGAGGGGAGAGGCTGGAGTGGGCCAGGGTGGCCACACCACTCCCTGGCGCGGCCTAGGCCTGCCCATGCCATGGGATGGTGTGGGCCCCCTATGGCCCACCTCCACTCCATCTTCTGGCATCCTGAGTCTTCTGGAAAAATAGGATTTTCCGTATATTTTCCCGGATTTTCTGATCTTCGCGAATTTTGCCTCCAAACAACACCTTTTCCATCAGAATCCTGACTGCAGCGGTCCATGCTCCAAAAGTCATCAACCATGCAAAAATAGATAAAATAACATAAGTATCACCTCTCAATACGAAATATATTAATGAATAATAGTGAATTAAGACATAGAATAGTGATGCAAAATGGACGTATCACGTTCATACACCAACAGCAGGTCGGCAGCACATGCCGTGAATGCTACCATCGTTCATGCGCCCAAGGAGCCAAAACCGTCTATTAGACATGTAAACCGTATCCTTTGGGTATGGTATAGGCAATGATTATTACCGTGGTCGTCCAATGGATCAAAACCGTGGTTGGCCAATGACCCATACATTCCCAACCAACGGGGACATGGTGAAAACCGCACCACGGGGTCGTGGTCGTGGCCTCACCCCCTCTCCTCCCTAGGATCTTAGTTGTCAGATTTTTAAGAAGTATGGTCATCCTGCCAATGAGTGTTGGTGCGCTACTCAGATCGCGAGGATGAGGATGATAGCTACAATCATGAGCAAAAGGGTGCATATGGCATTAACACAAATTGTTACATGGACTCTGGCGCCACAGATCACGTCACTAGCGAGTTGAACAAACTTCACACTCGTGATGACTACAGAGGACACAATCAAGTTCACAACATCGGTGGTCAAGGTATGTCAATTAAGCATATTGGTTAGTTGATTTTCCACACCCCTCATAGTTCACTAATATTTTACGTGTGCCTAATGCTTCCAGAAGTCTTATTTCTACTCACAAATTTGCTCTAGACAACAATGCCTTTGTTAAATTTTACCCTTTTTATTTTTGATCAAGGATCAGGCCACAGAGCAAATCATGTTTAAAAGTTCATGTCATGATAGTCTATATCCTCTAGTACCTATCTCCACGGGACCTCATAAGCACGCCTTCATCACCAACAAGCCTTCTTCATCTACCTGGCATCGTCGTCTACGACATCCGTCTTCTTTTATTATTCAACAAATACTTAGGAAAAATAAACTTTCTTATTCGGATGAAATAAATCTTTATGTTTGTGATCCTTGTCTAAGAGTCATCAGTTACCATATCCTATTGCTACTAGTGTCTCCATTGTTCCTTTGGAACAAGTGTTTGATGTTTAGGGCTCTGCTCCTGTTTCTGTTGGCAAGCACTCATATTATGTAATTTTTATTGATGATTATAGTAAATTTACTTGGATATATTTTCTCAAGAAGCATCCAAAAGTCTATCAAGTGTTTCTCAATTTCCAACAAATTGTTGAACGCAAATTTGGTCGTAAAATTATCACCATGCAAACTGATTGGGATGGTGAATATAAAAAACTGCATGCTTTCTTTCAATGAGTAGGAATTACTAATCATGTCTCTTGTCCTAATGCTCACCAAAAAATGGTTGGGCTGAGCGTAAAACCGTCATATTGTTAAAGTTGGTCTTGGTTTGCTTGCACATGCCTTCGTGCCTCTAAAATATTGGGATGATGCCTTTCTTACTGCCACTTTTTTGATTAATTTGCTTCATACAAAGGTTCTTAATCTTTGGATTCCTATGAAAAACTCCTTCATGTTAAACCCAATTATGATTCTATTCGTATTTTTGGTTGTGCGTGTTGGCCTAATCTTAGTCCCTACAAGACTCGCAAGCTTGCTTTTCGCTCAAAACGGTGTGTCTTTCTGGGGTACAGTCCTCTTCGCAAAGGGGTAAAAATGTCTTGATGTGGCCACTAGACGTATATACATATCTCGTGAGGTTGTCTTTGATGAAAATATTTTCCCTTTTGAATCACTTCATCCTAATGCTTGTGCTCGTCTTCATGCGGAAATCCTCCTATTACCATCTCATTTATCCTCCACAACATCGAGTCACGAGGGTGTGCATATCGATGATAATATATGCCTATTGTACCTATCACTAACCCTCTACAGGTTGTTGTGGATACTGGCGGTGCATCTACTGTAATATCTGGTGAAAATACACATGCAATATCATGTTGAGGTGTAGAACTATCAACAAATGAGAAGAATCTGCATGATGCTGATTCCCCATGGAGATTTGTCCGTTTTTTCCGTGACACCTAACTCGGATCGGATGCTGGAATCAGCTATGAATCGTGCTGTTGCCTATGGCCAAGGAAACGCCACCACATCAGGTTTGGTCCCACCACTCCTGGCCGTAACTCGACCAGAACTCCACGTGCGGAATGATGCGCCTGACGACGCATTTGGGAATAGTGACCGTGCTGGGGCATGGGACCTCTCCCAGCACGTGGATAGCGAAAACACCTGAGCTAGGGGCCTCTCTAATTTTATGCGGCCGTGACGCCCACACACAACTCTTATGGATATTCTTCTCCTACAACTAGTCTTGTGTCTTCTGAATCCTCTACGGCTCTCAGTTCTGAGCCACCCCTGTGCATGAGCCGTGCACTCATCTATAAAAAGGTATAAGCCATCCAAAATTTTACACCGATGGTACTATATGATATGGTATGTTCACTTCTACAGGTGAACCTAGTACACTCTCAGAAACCCTTGTTCATGACAAATGGAAGCATGCTATGTAGGAAGAATATGGTGCTCTTATGTAAAATAAAACATGGCATCTTGTCCCTCCGAACTCCAATAAAAACTTGATTAATGGCAAATGGGTCTATCGCATTAAGAAATATTCTGATGGTACTATTGATCTCTACAATGCACGTCTTGCCGAAAAAGGATTCAAACAATGATATGGACTTGACTACGAGGATACATTCAGTCTGGTTGTCAAAGATGCCACTATGAGACTTATTTTGGCCATCTCTGTGTCTCAAGGATGGAGACTTCATCAGCTAGATATCAAGAATGTGTTCCTACATGATGTTCTAGAAGAAGAGGTTTATATGAAACAACCACCTGATTTTGAAGATTCACGTGTTCCACATTGTATTTGCAATCTTGATAAAGAACTTTATGGATTGAAACAAGCCCCTCGAGCATGGTACTCTTGCCTCGGTTATAAATTGACAAAATTTGGTTTCATACCTTCCAAAGCAGACACATCATTATTTCTCTATAACAAGTTAGACATCACTATGTTTGTTCTCATTTATGTAGATGACATTATTGTGACTATCCGATCATGCTATTTCTGTGTTGCTTTGGCAATTGGGTGAGAATTTTGCTATCAAGGATATAGGAGATTTACATTACTTCTTGGGCATTGAAGTCAAACGTAGTGCAGATGGTCTTGTTCTAACTTAATCAAAATATGCTACTGATTTATTAGCTCGGGTCAACATGGCTCATTGTATATCCTCTCCTACGCCTTTGTCCACAACAAATACATTATCATTGACTGATGGATCTCCTCTTGGCTCTGAGTGTAGTACCAACTAGATGAAGATGTGTTCTTCACCGCGCTGCCTGCACTTCGTCCTGGCATAGGGGGGTCGGCATGGTAGAATGTCTGCATCATCTACTTTTGTCACCACTCACCACTAAACAACATTGTGTAGTGAAGTAAAAATAGCTAAATTATTTGCAATCACGCGGGGAAAGAAAAAAAGACAGACCGAGCGGGCAACATCGATCAATTGATGTGCGTGAACACCAAAGAAACATGCGTGAATTGATATAATCCCTGCGATCCATATTAATATTCGCAGATTTCTCTAGATTCAATCTTGCGGACCCCGCCTGGAAGCTACATAGTATCGGTCAATGTCCTAGGCTGCCTCCCTGCATGCAGGACAACGTGTGGAGAGCTATCAGCGTACCACCCACCCACCTACACCGACTGGAACATACACACAAAAGTACCCCTATGGCCTACAGGCCCAGCACCAGCGACCATGCGCGTGCAGATGGCCTCAGAGCGCAGCCTGTTCACTAGGCTTAAGACTATAAATAATTATCGGAGTATTGTTGGTGTACTTTAATATTTGATATTGACACGGCCTGACTTGGCTTTTTTTGAAAACGTAGTTTGTCAATACCTTCATGCTCCTACTACTGCTCAATGGAATGCAGCAAAGAGAATCTTGTGTTATGTGAAAGGTACAATTAATGTTTGTCTCACATTTCAGAAGTCCACATCAATACTTCTTAGTCCATTTTTAGATACAGACTGGACATGTTGTATTGATGACCGCCGATCTACAGGAGGATTTGCAATATTCTTTGGTCCAAATTTGATAATGGAGTGCCAGAAAACAAGCCAATATTTATCGTTCTAGTACCGAAGCTCAATACAAGGCACTTGCCAAAGCAACAACTAAACTGATTTGGGTTGAAGCATTGGTTCGAGAACTTGGTGTTTCTCTCAAAGAAAAACTTTGACTATGGTGTGATAATCTTGGTGTGACATATCTCTCTGCCAATCCCGTTTTCCATGTCCGGACAAAAGCATATTGAAAATGACTATCATTTTGTTCGTGAGAGAGTTGCCAACAAATTGTTGGACATTAAGTTCATCTCGATCAAAGGTCAAGTTCCTGATAGTTTCATCAAGATTTTACTTATAAATTTATTAGATTAGTTTAAGCGTAATCTCAACATTTCTCAAGGTTCAGATTAAGGGGCCTGTTAGACATGTAAACCGTATCCGTATGGGCATGGTATAGTATTCCAACCCAATATGGATACATATCTATAAGAGGCACGGAAGGGTATTCTTTCCATATATATATACCCAATCGATCCCCAATCTAGGGTAACGCTTCTCGTCAAAATATTCACACCGTCCACACACACACAATTGCTCTAAATTTCCAAAACTCTCTGGGTATCAATTACATGTATAGATCGCATCAGGGGCCTCCTTGTTTATTAATTCCCCAACATTAAGGATGTGCGATCACGCTCCGTGCTCTGCCTCAACCTGCAATGGGTTTTCTTGCGCCAGGATTGACTCGGGATGGTATGAGAAAGAAGACTCTTATATGTTACGAGATTCGTAAGCACAGGTGGCAACACCGAAATGAGGTCTATCGAGAAATGATAATAGGCCGGGTCTCGTAGGATTATTTTCTGGTAGCAAGGGCCTCATGTGTACATTCCGTATACGCAGCAGCCATAGTTTCCACAGTTTTTCCCTCCGCTGGAGTTCCCGAAACAAAATTTTATGCAACATGCTCCTCTGAGTCAGCAGTTTGGGGCTGGTTTTCCTCAGTTTGCACAACAGCAACATGGACCTAAGTAGCCTAATTCTAGCGGGACTAATGTGGCCAGAAACAAGAGGAAGAAAGAGAAGAATGTACAAAATAGTGTCCATGGACTCAACCTCCTTTGCAACAACAGGTTGTTCCTCCCCAGGCCTGTATCTGCAAGTTCAGCCCGTGTTTGCACTGGTCGCTCAGTCCAGAGTGGAGTTTGCAGGGCCCTCGACTGCGGTTACTCTAGCGCCTACGCCAGTTTTTTTATAAAGGACACTTTATTATTTAAAAGGTTTAAGTATTACACATGGCATCTGCATAACTGTGAAGCACACAACCGAACCAAAAGTCTAAACATAAAAGATAGTTAACAGGCGAAATATAATTAACCATGCAATTGTTGAATAATGCCTAAGCTGGAGGAGGGAGGACCGATCCTAAGATCATGCTGCCATCCATGTAGAGTAAAAGTAACCCTGTTCGTGTCCTCCAAGCGTGTACACACGTCTGTAAACAAGTCTGCAAGCAAACAATCATTTGGCACATAAATAATGTCTCCATGTAAGTTGTTGGTATATCCGGCTAAGTCTTGTGTACCAATCATTTGGCACATAAACAATGTCTTCATGTAAGTCGTTGGTATATCCGGCTAAGTCTTGTGTACTTGGACTGAGTAGTACAACTTGTCCTATCAAACTCTCTTCTTTTCTTATAATCACAACCCTTTTGTTAGAGTGTTTCGCCATGTTCAGGTATTAGTTGTCAATATCCATTAGTGTCATGGTGCCGCTTACGCTGTCCTAACTTTATCAGTTTATTATTTGTAGCCTGTGCTTATGATGAAATTGGTGACACATAGACTGATCTTGAACCTAGATCCAGTATTTAGCCTGCATATCTTTATTTGAATAGATGTAGATGTGTTAGGATGACCACTACTTGCAACAACATTTCTCCTTGATCTTTGGTGATCGAGAAAATGATCACTATTGGGAAGACTACAATAAATCTGATCATAAGGATCCATGTGTGTATGCCATCTTCTATATATTAAGCTTCGGTCTTGGTATAATTCAGATTTGAAAGAAACAGTAAATTTGTTAGTAAGTTAGAATATCAGTACATAGTGAAGCATTGATGATACTTCCGTTATCCACCAGGTTCTGATTGTCAATCTTGCATTCAGTTCGCATAATATTACCTGCTAATGACATTTGTTATTATGTTTATATAAACTTGGAAGATACAATATGTATAGGTACAATTAATTATCAAATATTGTATGTGAAACTGAACACTAACATGTATGGCTAGAAAAGAATCCTTCTGCATATATATAATGTTCTCATGCAAATTGTCCCATCACCCTCTTCTTTTCTTGTAGCCATGACACTCTTGTAAGAGTACAAGATGCGGGATCAACCTTCAAGACATTTGTAATATCCCTGAAACCAACTCAGCCTTCCATTGTGTAGGACCTTTGTGCTGCCTAATTCTTCAGTTTTATATTTTCAGTTCTATATACTTCGTTATCTAACATAAAGAAGGGACATGCGTAAGCCATTTGTTAATGAACAATGACTTTCCGTATACACTAGCATTTGGCATTGTTGGTATCATATATCATATTTTCAATCCTGAGTGTGCAGTCAAATTATAATTATTTTAGTCAATAGCATGCGACGGAATAGACTTTGCTACCGAAAAATATAATGAAATTCTAGCATGTGAAGCTACGCTATTGCAGAATCAGCTACTACATTGCCTACTATCTTTTGAGGAGGATACAGAGGTGCGTTCTGGACACCATATATTGAGCTGGACAAAAATACAAACACTTGGTGTGCAACAAAAAAATTGCGCTCCCACAGAATGAATGCACTTTCATTTGAATCAGTTTATCATGCACCAAAACAAAACCGGCAATAATAAAAAATGAAAGAGACTCACGGGCTGTAGGCTGTAGCAGTTCCAATAATTATAGAAAGAGATTGCGTCCATTCAAAAGTTCGAAAAGAGACTAGTATGTATGTGTGTGTGTCTATATATATATATATATATATATATATATATATATATATATATATATATATATATATATATATAGATATGTGACTAATAATAAATCGGAATAAGACAGGTGAGGAGAGTGGGGGTTTAGATAGGTTTCGTGCTGATTAATGCATGGCATGCAGACGGCCAGATGCGCGATGTGCTACTAGCTAGTGACAACGTTTGTACTCGCATGCCCTCTTGTTCACACGCTGTTCGCTACCGATGACGGCGAGCTTCTTCACGGAAGGGCGGAGGCGGGTTGAAACCCCTCTAATGGTGGCAGCCAACACCGCTCGATCAAAGAAGATTCAGAAACAAGTTCGGCAGACAACAGCCTTCCTTTCTACAAATCATATCTTCCAAACACATACCTAGTTCTTCTTGAACTGATACCATCCGTCCGCAAACCAAATATTTTGTGCCTATGTTTCGGGACAAGCGAGAAAACAGGGGATCCATACGTTTTTACCTGACAGTCTCATGTGCACTTTATCCGAATAAACTTGATGAATAAATATACTAGCCTGACCCCTACCCATGAATATAATACACTCTCGGTCTCGGACACAAAGCAAGGTGTTAGAATTTTCATCTATATATGCGTGGTGCTCATCCTGGCAAGGCAGTGGAAACCAAGAGTACGCTAATACAATTCCCTGAGTTCATAGTTAGATATCAGTAGTGAAACTATGAATCTCTTTGTTCCTATTCAAGCCCACCAATTTTACTGATACCACAAATAACCAAAATGATGGCCACCCACAAGTTATGAACCACAGTAACAAATCAATCAATCAGTCATACAAACTATGAAAAAATTGTGTCAACAAGCTTAAAAATATAATGAAATTCTTCATAAGTTCTGCACTTGGCACGTAATTATATAACAAACTGACAAACACAACATGCTTAAATGTCGTAAGGTTCCATATAAAACACAACTACTATAAACACGACAAGAAAAAGTGCTAAATGATATAGACACGGACAACTCTTTAATCACAATGAAACTAGTTACAGCATCCACATATCAAGTGATCAGTTAACCAAATCATGGACGGCAGATATCTAAAAAATCTCGAAGACATCTATCAGTCGTAAAGTGAAACTGAGCACCTCTTGAAGCTTTCTTCTCAAGCTGAAGCAACCTCTCCTGTTTTGCAATAAATTCCTCGTCCATGGTTTCAACCTGAATTCTCATTAACTCTAGCTCTCTCGCATTCAGTACAAAGAACTGAACGAAGTTAACTTCAGGCACACTGCCCCGATAAGTTTCCAGTACTATTGTCTTCAGACCGATATCAAGACATCCAATAAGTTTTCGGTGTTTACGGCGCCAATAATTCTTTGGCTCTGACCTTTTTACATGGATTGACTGAAAAATAACATGGACAAACAAACAATCAGCCACTTTAGTACAGAAAGTGTATGAAAAGAGAGATGAACACTATGAAATATCAGCATAGAATTATGACCTCATTCTGAATGTACAGCTTCCTCAAGCAGGGAAACCATCTCATCAAGTTAATAACCTTATCCAGATGTAAAAAGGGCATACGGACACCTAAACTATTGACAGCGCGCGCCATCGTCGTAATGCTATCAGCACGCAAACGCTTTATCAACCATGGAAAATACAACATTAGTACATCTCTAAAAATGCAAACGGTATGTCCATTATCCACACATATAGCAATGCAGCTTATTAGAAGTACGTACCTGAATAATCCTGGAGGAGGGATGGAGATTATTGGCATATCCTAAGATCTCGAGCTTAGGCGCGGAGATTACCGATACTCGCGTGCCATCGAATAGACTAAGGCGGATCAATCTTTCAAGGCATGGGGCATTCTCGATTACGAGTTTCTCCAACCGTGTAGCCGTCCAATAGTCATGAATATACGTGAGCACACGTATGCTTCTAAGTCTAAGGGCATTGACCTTGAGGCAATGGAATCCGAAGATGTAGTAAATGAGCAAGCACTCGAGGGCAGGGCAGCCGGCAATTAAGTGGTGAATCGACCACTCCGAAGTGCGGACCGAGTGGAGCGCAAGGTGCTTAAGCTGGGGGAAGTGAAGCCCCTTGGACGATGTTGTCGGGGAGGTGGCATTTTCCGATTTTGGCAAGGCGAAGCGTAGCGGCGAAACGGAAGGTGCCAGATGGTGGCAGAGAGAACGTGTGACCCCTCCACAAGTGCACCACTTTTTTTTGTCCATAGTCCCGGATGTAGCTGAACTCGAGCTCCTGGAGGTTGTCGAGGGTGGAGGACCGGAGCCACCCTTCCATGGTCTCTTCTGGGAAACCGTGGTCCCTGGGGATACAGACGCGGCGGACAGGGGCCTGGTGAGAGGTGAGGATGCCAGACACGACGCTATCGATGTTGTCAGAGTTTTGGGTTGGTTCGGCGCCGCAATCTAGGTCGCCGCAGTCGAGGTTGAGAGGCGCGGAGCGCCAGATGTGGCGCCACCGTGACGCGAGGAACTGGGTGCGCGCGCCCTCCTTGGTGGGCAGCATGGAGACGATCTCGCCGAGGATGGCGTCGGGTATCAGACTGATGCGATCGGGGGCGTATTCACCCGATCCGGGTGGCGGATCTTGGTCGTCGCAAGTAGCTGTCAGTTCCGCCACTGCTGGGGTCCCGACTGGCGCCTCCTTCCTCTTCTTCGACACGGAACCAGGTCCACGTCCACCCTGCTTCGTCCTTATGGTAGGCCGTTTCCTCTTCATGGAGCCGGAACCAGGCCCGCCCGCCTCCGTCTCCATGGCAGCCGACAGCCTGAGCGAGCAAGAGAAAACGGCTGGCTAGGGCTTGGCTGCAGTCGCGACGGTCGATGGCGATCGTTACGGCGTCTTTGGATTGGGCTCGTTAGGCCTATTGCATGTCTACTTGTGTTCGTCGCGTGATGAGTCAGGCCACTGCGAGCGAGGGTAATCCATTTGCCCTTTATGTGGAGATAACTGCATGAGGCGAGTGCGTAATCCAGCTGCATTGCATGCTGGCTGCTGCGATGTGGCCATTCTTTTGCCAAAATGAAACTAGAGAAGGGCTCCTCGTCCGCGATCATTTTTTTTCTTTGCAAAGTACAACCCTTACATTCAACATTACACAACAGTACAGTTTAGGGACAAAGCAGTCACAAATAGGAATACAACCAAGGTAAAACACACGTCGTCCGTTCCAGTGCCAGGCCAGCTCGTGGCCCGCCTTCCTCTCCGCCACAGGCCCAGACTGTATCTGCTCATCTGAAACTATTAGTTTTGGTATACAACTTAAGCAAGTTTGAAGATCCAACTAGATTATGTTCATAGGGCAACTTAATAATACTAAATAATCAACTTATTTAATCGAAGTTGCTTGTCCTCAGTACCTTTTAGTGATCTAATTAACCAAGCAAGCAAATGCAACTTAATTTTTTAACTAGTATCCAACTTAATCATTTTAATATAGCAACTTGTCTATACTCAGTCATTAAAAGTTGTAACAATATTAGGTTAACCACATGAATCTTTACTACAAGTAATCAACTTAGGTGACGATCAAAAGTCAACTTAATATTCTCAGGATAGTAACTTAATCATTCTAATTGACCAAGTTGAACAAAACTAGCACACCAACTAAATTAACCTAAGTTGCTATTTGTGACCAACTATAGTAAGCCACCAAATTCAACTTATGCAGTTTGTTTAAATGAGAAAGGAACGTTGGCTATACAAATTAACCAATTTTGCGTGATGAAAGTAATTTTTTTAGTTTTGGTACACAACTAAACAAGTTTATCTAACTAGGTTATGTCCATAAGACAACTTAATATGTGGTACGCAACTTAAGCAAGTTCGAAGATCCAACTAGATTATGTTGCAACTTGATAATGCTAAGGAATCAGCTTATTTGATCGAAGTTGCTTGTACTACCTTTTAGTGACCTAATTAACCAACCAAGAAAATGCAACTTAAATTCAACTAGTATCCAACATAATCATTTTGATGAAAAAACTTAGCTACTGCCAGTCATTAAAAGTTGCAACAAGATTAAGTAAACCACATTAATCTTACTATAAGTTGATTTTAGTAATCGCTTGATGGCTCAATACACGGTGCCTAGAAAGGTGCTTGGTGCGTGGTGTTGATGTAGAGCTCGTTGGAAACCTCAAGAGGAAGATATGATGAGCACAGCAGCAAGTTTCCCTCAGTTATGAAACCAAGATTTAATCGAACCAGTAGGAGCAAGGAAACACCTCAAAGGTGTTACTAGCTGAGCTTTGGCAGGGCGTACTACCGGTGCTAGTAGCAACGTGGAGACCTGCACAACACAACCATAGAACTTTGTCCCCAACTTGCGATGAGGATGTCAATCTCACCGTGTTTTGCGAAAAACAAAGGATTAAACGTATCGAATGGAAAAAAGTAAAAGTTTGCAGAAAGTAAACACAAAACAGTAAAAGATTGTAGATTCTATGTAAAGTAAAGGACCGGGATCCGTAGTTCACTAGAGGTGGCTCTCCTTAGATAGATAACATGCTGGGTGAACAAATTACAGCGGGGCAATTGACAAACACCGAGAAAGCAATACATGCATATACTAATCATCTTGACTCCTTTGAGACTGGATTGGGCATTACAACATAATACATAGACCGCCATCCAACTGCATCTATGATTAATAATCCACCTTCAGGTTATCATCCGAACCCCCTCCAGTATTAAGTTGCAAGCAACAGATTATTGCTTTACGAACTGTGTGTAAGGTACACAATACAATTGTTCTATGAACAAAGGATTGTTGTTTTCTCCCTAGTAGCAACAGCACATCTAGTACCTTAGAGATTTCTGTCACTTCCCCAGATTACCAGAGGCATGAACCCACTATCGAGCATAAATACTAACTCTTGGAGTTGCTAGCATCTACTTGGCCAAGATAGCTACTAACAACGGAAAGCATGCAAGATCTCAAATAACAAAGATATGATAGAATCAATAATCAATCTGAAATAGCATCTCAATATCTATCGGATCCCCGCAAACACAACATGTATGAATTACAAATAGATGATCTTGATCATGAACGGAGCTCACAAGATCTAAACATGAAAGCACAAAGGAGAAGAAACCAGCCATCTAGCTACTACATGGACCCATAGTCCAAGGATGAACTACTCACGCATCACACCGGAGGCTTGCATGGTGATGAAGAAGGCCTCCAGGGTGAATTCCCCTCTCCGGTAGGGTGCCGGGAAGAGCTTCAGATCCCTCCCGATCTAGGGATGGAGATGACGACGGCTACAGACTCTTTCGTGGATTTTTGATCGGGTACCTAGGGTTTTCGTCCCGAGGGCAACTTATAGGCGGAAGGAGAGGCCGAGAGGGTGCTGGGGTCGGCCAGACCACCCCCTGGCGCGGGCTAGGCCTGACCGCGCGGCCAGGTGGTGTGGCCGGCCCCCAGCCCTTCTCCGTCTCGTATTCTGGCACTTGATCCCTTCCGGAAAAATAGGCACTTTGGCTTTTGTCCCGTCCAATTCCGAGAATATTCATTTTCTCACTTTTCTAGAACCAAAAACAACAGAAAACAGGCAGCTGGCACTGTGGCTCTTGTTAATAGGTTAGTCCAAGAAATCATAATAAAAGTACTCCAAAGTTGGAACAAAACACAAGAAAGTGGATAAAACCAAGCATGGAACATCAAAAATTATAGATACATTTGCAATGTATCAACATCCCCAAGCTTAACTCCTGCTCGTCCTCGAGTAGGTAAGTGATAAAAAGAAATAATTTTTGAGGTGACATGCACCATCAAAAACTTGATCAAATAATTTGCAAAACATTCAAGGCTGGGATCATAGTACTTCAATCATAACATAAAAGACAAAGTTCTAGCAATAAGCAAAGAACCTATGATACAACATGAAAAGGCACAAACAAAAGAATCATGAATAACATGCTTTGCAAGATGTTTCTTTGTTTCACATAAAGAAAACATAGCATAAAAGTATTCAGCTTGTCCCTCAATAGAGTAGCAAATATAAATGCATAGGACACCTTTAAAGTTCATAAGAGTGACTAGATACAATAGTTTCAAACAAGCAATAACAAGTTATGCATCAATCAACTAGTCTTGGGACAATGCACATAGAACTAAGAAAGGCCACTATGCTCTCAAAGTAGTGCATAAAGATAGAAGGTGGAGACTCAATATAATGGTGAAAGAAAGGCCTTTTGTAAAAGAAAGTAGGGATTCAAGTATCATAAAGAGCTTCCAAAAATTATGGTACTTACAGCTTTCAGCTCTCATTGCCCCTATCATAAGCATCTTTAAGGTGATTAAGGTTAAAGTAACACAACTAAGAGGATATGCTTGACAAGTTATAAACCGAAATCTCATGCCCCTTACTTACGAAGACTGATCCTCATGCTACTCAACTTTAGTTACAAGTAAGCTCTTGTCATTGTAAGTATATGTGTATCATTAAGAACCGCCAACGGGGTACCCCTTGCAAGGAGCTTTCCCATAATCAAAATGACAAGGCAAGCAGACAATAAGCATCTCAGCGATCTTTTTATTTGCTATTTTCATAGGTTTTTATTGAGGATGCTTCATAGAGTGCTCACTATGGTGATGCTGCAAGTTTCCACCATGATTAGGCATGGCTTAGGCTAGCGGCCCAGGCGTTTCTCTAACACACATACAAACTCCATGATCTTTACAAGTTCCACATTTATTTCACACTGCCGGGATCCGTAAGCAAAAGAACATAATATCAACGGGGTACAAAGTACAAGTGCAATGTTGAAAGCGTTCCCCATGAAACATGGTTCTGCTAACTTTAACTTATAAAGCGCAAGCATATACGCAACAAAGAAGGACCCAATGGTTCAAGTTTATTAGAGGCAATAAAGTAAAGTGTGCCATCAAGTTCGTGAGAGATTTAATCACTAGTTTTCTCATAACAAGTGGAAGGTAGACAAAAGCATGAATATACTTGGAATAGCATAAGCTAGTAGGTAGGTATTGTGGACTCTTTGGAAAAACTTGGTTTAGGGAGTTGGATGCATGAGTGGAACTCATACTTTGTGGTGGAGGCTAGCAAAAGACTGGGAGCGACAAAATAAGAGAGCAATAATGACCATAATCATGCAGAGCGACAAAACATCATTGATCAAAGCATAAAGTGATACTACAAGTTGAAAACTAAAGGATCATAAAGGCTATGGTGACTTGTGACAGTCATAACATGGTATGAGCATGTGCCAAGTCAACCCAAATAAAGCATCAAAGGAGAATACCACTATATTATGCTTTAATATGCTAAAACAACGCATGATTCATCCAAGACACATTAAGCAATCTCAATTGTTTGTAACAAGTCATGCTACAGCAAAGAATACTAAGCATAAAGCCAAAACAATATCAAGCATGGCATGACGAAGCATAGCCATAGTCAAAAACGAGCTCTTTTTACCACATAAGCATGAACTTTCCTGCTCTTTTCCAAACCAAACCAAACTATTTGCAAACCAAAGTATGAAAGAGGGGGTCCAACCAACTTATTAAGAAAACTAAGCAAACCAAGCAAACTAAAAACCAAAACGAAAAACAAAAAAGAAGACGCTCCAAGAAAAACACAACTGTGTATGAAACAATAAAAATAAAGCGATTGGAAGAAACCTGTAATTTTTATTGATGAAGAAGGGGATGCCTTGGGCATCCCCAAGCTTTGACGCTTGTACTTCTTGGATATTTCTTGGGGTGACACGCGTGGCATCCCCAAGCTTGAGCTTTAGTCCATCCTTCATGTCATTACTCATTCCTTCCATACACCTGAAAATTACAAAACTTCGCACGATCCCATTAGCCACATTAGTGCACTTAAGATAAATAAGTCTCAAGGTTCAGTTCTAACACCAAATAAACTTCCATTAGAACACTAGATACTTTATCACTTTCCTCAAAAAGCTCAATTCCCTAAAAGAACTCAAGAAGGAACTAACAAGAAGCAAATGCAGAAAATGGCAGAAATCTGTCAAAACAGACCAGCAGGTAAGACGAATTTTTTCGAAGACCTTTTGTTGCTCAAATCAAAAAGTGTTGAACTAACGAAAGTTAGATAACAACCTGGGGCAGAAGCACAAAATATTACAGCTCAATCCGACATACATAACTCTCTCAGGAATATTTACGGTTAAGTATAGAAATCTGTTTCGGGACAGCAACTTTCCCAATCATTACTTCACTCTCATTAGAGGTTACTCTTGGCACAAAAAGCAAATAAAAAGGATAAGGAGAGGTTATTATAGAGGTAATAACTTCCAAGACTCAACTAAAACTCTTGGGTTATCTCCCAACAAGTACTTTTCTTTAACGCCTTTAAGTTAGGCATAAGAAGCAAAGAAAGAATCAAGTGTTGTCAAATAAAGAAGCATTAAAACCAACTTTCTTGCCCTTACCTCTCTTATTTTTATTCTTATCCTTTGGGAAAATGTGATTGTTTGGTGGAGAAGAAAGGTGCATGGTCCCCTTTCCCACATCTATTATTGCTCCAAGGAGTTCTAATAGGGACCTTCCAAGTGTAATTTGTCCTTTTTCTGCATATTCAATAACAAGATAATCAACAGAAATCATTTTCCCAAGGATCTTTATAAACACTCCTTCAGCTATTCCAAGAGGTAATATGGTAGTATTATTAGCAAGATATATTTCTTTTCCTCCTTCCGTAAGCCCCAAAGATTCAAAGATTCATAAATATCCTTGGGCATAAGGATAAATTCAGACATGATATCACAGCGGGCTTGAAAAGTTTCAGTGTTTATGTCAATCTTTACTGTAGGGAGCCACTTTGATGGTTCAGCAATTATTGGAACATAATTGTGATGCTCCCTAAGCGTATTATAGCACCCTTCTAATCTAGTAGTGCTAGCCTCAAGAGTGTTCAACCTAGCAAATATTTTTGCGAAAGAAGTATCAGTTTGGCTAGGAAAATTGTAAGTGAGGATCAATTTCTTTATAGCATTAATGGCATCATCCTCATTACTTTGGAAGAAATCTCCTCCCGCAATAGCATCTAAAGCATATCTATAGCAAAGAGCAATCCCAAGGTAAAAACTGCTAAGGAACAAGCCTTGAATCATTTTAGGCTCAGTCTTTTCATGTAGATCAGAGATTCTAGACCAAGCTTCCTTAAAACTTTCCTCAATTCCTTGTTTAAAAGTGAGAATCATTTCCTCGGGTGACATAGTGATTGGAGCAAGGCTAGACATAGTGGCAAATCAAGATAGGAACTAATTTTTTTGTGTTTTCAAATAAGAAAACAAAACAAGTAAAACTATTTTTTTTGTGTTTTTTTGCAGAACAAAACAAGCAAACAAAGCAAAAAGAAACTAAGCAAAACAAAAACAACAAAGTAAAGAGATTGGTTATGAGGGACTCCCCTTGTGAAGATGTCCTTGACTCCCCGGCAACGGCGCCAGAAAATCGCTTGATGGCTCAATACACGGCGCCCAGAAAAGTGCTTGGTGCGTGGTGTTGATGTAGAGCTCGTTGGAAACCCCAAGAGGAAGGTATGATGAGCACAGCAGCAAGTTTCCCTCAGTTATGAAACCAAGGTTTAATCAAACCAGTAGGAGCAAGGAAACACCTCAAAGGTGTTACTAGCTGAGCTTTGGCAGGGCGCACTACCGGTGCTAGTAGCAACGTGGAGACCTGCACAACACAACCACAAAACTTTTTCCCCAACTTGCGATGAGGTTGTCAATCTCACCATGTTATGTGGAAAACAAAGGATTAAACGTATCGAATGGAAAGAAGTAAAAGTTTGCAGAAAGTAAACACAAAGCAGTAAAAGATTGTAGATTGTATGTAAAGTAAAGGACCGGGATCCATAGTTCACTAGAGGTGGCTCTTCTTAGATAGATAACATGCTGGGTGAACAAATTACAGCGGGGCAATTGACAAACACCAAGAAAGCAATACATGCATATACTAATCATCTTGACTCCTTTGAGACTTGATTGGGCATTACAACATAATACATAGACCGCCATCCAACTGCATCTATGACTAATAATCCACCTTCAGGTTATCATCCGAACCCCCTCTAGTATTAAGTTGCAAGCAACAGATTATTGCTTTACGAACTGCGTGTAAGGTAAACAATACGATTGTTCTATGAACAAAGGATTGTTGTTTTCTCTCTAGTAGCAACAACACATCTAGTACCTTAGAGATTTCTGTCACTTCCCCAGATTACCAGAGGCATGAACCCACTATCGAGCATAAATACTAACTCTTGGAGTTGCTAGCATCTACTTGGCCAAGATAGCTACTAACAACGAAAAGCATGCAACATCTCAAATAACAAAGACATGATAGAATCAATAATCAATCTGAAATAGCATCTCAATATCCATCGGATCCCCGCAAACACAACATGTATGAATTACAAATAGATGATCTTGATCATGAACGGAGCTCACAAGATCTAAACATGAAAGCACAAAGGAGGAGAAACCAGCCATCTAGCTACTACATGGATCCGTAGTCCAAGGATGAACTACTCACGCATCACACCGGAGGCTTGCATGGTGATGAAGAAGGCCTCCAGGGTGAATTCCCCTCTTCGGCAGGGTGCCGGGAAGAGCTTCAGATCCCTCCCGATCTAGGGATGGAGATGACAGCAGCGACAGACTCTTTCATGGATTTTTGATCGGGTACCTAGGATTTTCGTCCCGAGGGCAACTTATAGGCGGAAGGAGAGGCCGAGGGGGTGCTGGGGTCGGCCAAACCACCCCCTGGCGCGGGCCAGGCCTGGCCGCACGGCCAGGTGGTGTGGCCGCGCCCCAGCCCTTCTCCGTCTCGTATTCTGGCACTTGATCCCTTCCGGAAAAATAGGCACTTTGGCTTTTGTCCCGTCCAATTCCGAGAATATTTATTTTCTAACTTTTCTGGAACCAAAAACAACAGAAAACAGGGAGCGGGCACTGTGGCTCTTGTTAATAGGTTAGTCCAAGAAATCATAATAAAACTACTCCAAAGTTGGAACAAAACACAAGAAAGTGGATAAAACCAAGCATGGAACATCAAAAGTTATAGATACATTTGCAATGTATCATCAACTTAGGTGACTATCAACAGCTGACTCAATGTTCTGAGCTTAGCAACTTAATCATACTAATGGACCAAGTTGAATAAAACTAGCAGACCAACTAAATTACCTTAAATTGCTACTAGTCATGTCCCCCTGTCTACCGTGGCAACTGGATCCGACACACTTTTAAAGCCCGAGCAAGCAACCAGGACCTAAGATGAACCATGCCAGGATATCACGATACAGCCCTGCAGAAACGAATCAAAGAGCATTGCTTTAGTAAAATGATGAACATACGCTACTTTGATTGATTACTTCACTATACCCATCAATCGAATATTCAATCAATTCCACTACACTGAAGAACATAAGCTCAAATTATCCTACTACTTCACTATACCCATGATTTGAAGTTTCAATTCCACTGAACTGATGAACAGAATCTCAACTAATATTGTGTGCTATAGATTACTATATTTAGCTCAGAAAAAACAAACTTCTGAAGCTTCTGCATGATGCATCAGAAATAACAAGTAAGCCCCCCAACAAATGATTGCACATCCACCACAATGCTACAATACTCCACTCCATAGTACACCCAATCATGGCATAAATAAAAACATAAACAGAAAACAGATATACATGGACTGAACCTCAAAACTACTGATATCAGGTCCATGGCATCAACCAAAGAGAAGACAAATTTGGTACATACGACATAAGCAACCGATAGGAATGAAGAACCAACATCCACCGCTCGTAACCGAGAACAAAGCAACGGGAAATGAAAAAATTCAAAACAGCGGCAAAGGTTACCTGTCTATCCATGGAACCAGCAACCCCATGGCCGCAAAATCGAATCGGGTCTATCGCGATTCAGCCCCGCTTCGACCAGAAACCACCCTAGGAATATCCGCGCCTGATCTGGACGCTCGTCTTTAAGATCTGACATTACTTGAACACCAACTTGGTTATCTGCTAGAATACAACTTAGTTAGATGATGTAAACAACTTAGGCATATTGATAAATCAACTTAATCAAATCAGTATGCAACTTAGGACAATGCTTGTACACCAACTTAGTTATGTGCTAAATACAACTTAGTTAGTTGATGGAAACAACTTAGGCATGGCGATAAAAGGAACTTAATTAAATCGCTATGCAACTTATGACATTGCTTGTACACCAACTTGGTTAGGTAATAAAACACAAATTGGTTAAATGACAGAAACAACTAAAGCATGTTGATAAAGACACATTATTAAATCACTATGCAACTTCGGACATTACTTGAACACCAACTTGGTTAGGTGATAAAATACAACCTACTAAGGCCCCCTTCTTTTCAGCTTCTTGGCCAGCTTCTTTTAGAAGCTACCCTCGACCAGCTTCTCCCAGAATCTCATCTGCCAAAATCGTTTATACTTTTAAATTAACATTGAAACTACTAGTTAAGAAGTTTGAACGAATTTTAAAGATGAGATTCTGGGAGAAGCTGGTCGAGGGTAGCTTCTGGGAGAAACTGGCCAAGAAGCTGAAAAGAAGAGGGCCTAAGATGATGGAAACCAATTATCCATGGAACCAAATTAATTCATTTGGTAATCAACTTAGGTATATACATAATACAACTTAATTAATCTGAGTAGCCAACGTGTACATGTTGCTCCAAAGAAGAAAATGACTAGACTATAAAACACAAATTAAGCATGTTGCTAAAACCAACTTAATTCATTTTTATAGCCAATATTGACATGTTGACAATACAACTTAATTAGCCCAAAGTAGCCAACTTTTACATGTTGCTACAAAAAAGAAAAAAACAAGAAACTAACTAGATTATAAAACACAACTTAAACTATGTTGTGGTGGAACCAACTTAATTCGTTGTGGTACTCAAGTTACGCATATTCACAATACAACTTAATTAACCCAAAGTACTCAACTTATGGATGTTGCTCTAACAAAGACAACTAAAACAAAATAGATTGTAAAACAAAACTTAAACACGTTGGTCAAACTAAATTAATTATTTTTAGTACCCAACTTAGCCATATAGACAACAATTTAATTAACCCAAGTAGCTAACTTGGTAACAACATGCTTAAGCAACTTTGAAAAAAATGTTGATGCAAATTAATTTTGGAAACCCAACACAGGTTGCAAACCTAGGCACTAAACTCGATTATTTCCATGCGTCTATGGTGTCCGCACAAGCGTTTGCTGCGGCAGAACAAGCGAAACGATCATCGTGTCCTTATGCATGAATGCAAGATTAATTCCCTGGATCTGCCGGGGATCGAGCCCGAAAGAAGTTCTTGGTGCCCACCCCTAGCGCACATGTTGTACTTGCCCTACGTCTAAGTGCGTGAACTTGATTTGGTAGTAACCGAGGAGGCAAGCGTTGGAAAAACAACTTATCAAAAGAAAAACACTCGATGACTCAACATTATGTGTAAGCTATATTCACGAGAAACTTTAACAAAAAGAACATTTGATTGTTTATTATGTGTAAGCTACTTAGCACATATGTAAGTTAGAAACGTATTATATTCGGACACAACTTAGCAAAAAGATCACTATATACAAATGTGAAACAATGATCTACCAGGGATCTACCTAAAATACTCAGGAATGACCAAACCTGCATCGTTCACCAATGTGCTGTCCAAAAACATCCTATGTACCCACAACAGCACCAAGGGGCGGGTGCAGTTCAGTAGGACATGTGAACCGTGAGATTAAATCAACACGAGATGACCACTACGAGGATGCCCATGCCTGCTGACGAGGGTTTAACTCATCAATGTCCATTGTTATGGACTTGGGTTTTGGAGAAGGAGAGAGCGCTGGAAGCATCAATCGGCTAGCAAACAAGCACATAGGAAACTCGAAGATTTACCCAGGTTCAGGCCTCGTGGAGGTCCCTACTCCTGTTTGTCTGCTCGTGGAATTATCAGAGGAATCGAAGATTACAATGGTGCGCAGATGCAATCTGGCGAGGATTGTGGAAACTAGGGTTGCGTGTGTCCTCCTCGCCGTCCCCTCCTAGCCTTATATAGATAGGTTAGGTCTCAGGTAGCAGGTCGAGTCGGTTACAACCTTACATGTTAGGGTTTTCCCTTTAAACTTTCTATCTTTAGCTTCTTCTTGTTCTGCAAGCAGTCAAGAGTCCGTAGGTTACTACCTCAAAAAAAAAGAGTCCGTAGGTTACTCGAGTTCTCCATTTGGGCCTTGACGACGCCGTGGGATTCCGCTGTATTCAGGCCATATATACCAAACTCGAGTACCTGTAGGGTATACCCATGTCACCTGCTAATTCATACCGGAAAATAAGCAGTTGGCCACGAAGGAAAAAAATCAAGGTGGGGAGGGCACCGGGAGATGAATCCCCACATGCTATCCATGAGATTGCACTAATGGGTTACAAAAACCGTATGATATTTGGGGGATTTCTATGCATACCTCGGGTTATTCAATGTAGAAATCTCGAGATCCGCTGACGATTTCCCCCTATCTCGTCGTCGCAGATCTCGCCTACTACGTGCCTGGTGCTCCGCGGACGACCTCGTCGGTGCCGCCTTGCACTTGCTCGCCCACCCACGACCTCATATCAGCCGCCTTGCACGCGCGCGCCTGCCCTCCGCTGACGAGCTCGTCTCCCTTTTGCGTGCGCTTATCGACCGCCGACGAGCTCAGCATTCTCGGCCGCCACCGATGTTTTGTTTGGGGATAAAATAGGGAGTGTTCCACGAGAGAGATGAAGGGGCGTGGCTCCGGGAGTACGTCTGGGTACGTGGCACGTGGTTCAGGTGGGAACCGGTCGGGACTCAGGTGGGAACCGGACGCGCAATCGAACGCGCTCGACTTGATCGGACAGCCCATAAACAAGTGCTAAGACGTGTCAACCAGCATCCGGATGTTTTTTAACAGTTGGGATAAGTAAAATAAATAACAAACTACAGATTTTGTTGTTGAATTTTTAGGTATTTTATTGCGAAGAACAAAATATAAGGACTAAAATAATTTGGCCTGTCGTACGTCGTGTTGGAGATGGTACCGGACTAACGGTATCAGATCCGTATGCGTGTGTGAACATCGATATGGTATGTTCTCCGTGTCCTACGAGGACTCCTCGCTCGAGTTCCCGGCCTGCATATCATCACCTATATATTAATATATATACATACAGGCCGGGACTCGTTCCCAGAGAAGCAATCCTACGAGCAATCTTGAGTTTCACACCTCGAGAGCGTGTTGCAGCAGCCAAGAGTTGATCTTTCGGTCTGCGGCTTCTCGATACTGCGGCGCGTGCGTGCAGTGCAACGATCAGCAGAGCCAACGCAAACAGGAGCCATGGAGGAGTGGGTCCTTCTCGGCGAGTGCGGCAGCGACGCCGACTCCTGCGGCTGCGGTGACGGCGAAGAGCTCCCGGGGTCGCCCATCGGTGGCGCCGAGAACGAGGACGACGACGGGAAGAGCAACGGCGACTACGGTTACTTCGCTCTGAATCTCCCGGCCCTCGCCGGCAGCAAGGCGGTCTTGGGCGCCTCTGACTACTGCTTCGACCTCAACCTGTTGGCTAGCATCCTCAGCATGGGCAGCGTTGGCTGTGACACCGGGATCCACGGTGGCCACACTGAGGACAGTGATGACGCCGCTGACGAGCCGCCCGAGTTGTGCACGGGCGGCAGACACGTGGACGACATTGACATGGAGAGCATTATTGGTGCCGAGGACGGTGATGGCATCGAGCACCCAGAGCGGCGCGTCTGTGCCCACTGCGCAAACATTGACGCCAGGGAAGCGTCGCTGCTCCCCACCTCTTCTTCCCCAATGCGCCCCTCTTCATCGCCAGAGGAGCTGGGGCCTACACGTCCACGGCGGCGTCGCCATCTCCCCCCTGTGCGCCCCACCTCTACTTCTGCAACCGAGCCGACTAATTACTAACTAGCCGTGCACAACCGCGCCCTTGATCATGACAGCCGTACACATGTGGCGTCATCGAGACGCTCAAGTTTAAGTTTGGGATACTGATCTATACTAGTAGTAGTTAATACCATGCAGTGTATACACGGTCCTGCATTTTGTTACTATATTTCTGTTTTATCCAAATATTTTACAATCTGATGCTACGGGTTTGCAGTCTTGTGCGAGTCGGAGACATATTTAGTATCGGTGTTTAGTAGTGAAGTGTTTGTCCAAGGCCGTGTTTCTCCTCCACGTTATAATAATCATGTTTCCCTCGCTCACTTTTTCCAATCTCAGTGTTTATCTGTCTCTTTTTTTGTTTAATCTCGAGGATATTCTAAATAAGTGGTACTACTTACAAAAGGATATAGTAACATTATATTCCAACTTTCAGTCTGAGCTCGAATAAAGTTGCAGTCTAACAGCTCAGTTCAGACATCATAGGAATAATGTGGTTCATGGGGACGGGAAGGCGTTGGTCACGGCCTCGGCTCAGTTTATCACTAACTATCATCGATCCTTCTCTGTTGCTCGGGGTCCACAGGTGTGCGACCAGGATAATTCAGACAACCCGTTAAGGATCTCTAGTTGGGAAGCTACTTTGGAAGGACAGCTGAAGGCAAATGTTGATGCTGGCTGGGATGATGCTTCCAAGGTGGCAGGTCTGGGTATTATCATTCGTAACCATTTGGGCCAGGTCATTTTGTCTGAATGGAAGCATATCTATCCTTGTGCAAGTGCGGAGGAGGCCGAACTTCAAGCATGTGTGGTTGGAATTAAGCACCTTCTATCTCTCGGAGCTGGTAAGGCCACTGTCGAATCAGATTGTCTCACAGTTGTTCAAACTATTTCTAGCCTGGTACAGGAATTATCTGGTGGCTGGGCAGTCTACAACGAAGCTCGGGACCTTCTTAGGATTTTTGGTAATATCACTGTTTGTAAGGTGGACCGAGTTAGTAATGGTGCGGCGCATGTGCTGGCACAATTAGGCAAGTCAGGTCTTAATGGTCTCCTTAGTGGTGCAGCTCCTTCCTGCGTGCTGGAGCTCATCACACACGATTGTAATTGACTTGGTTTCAGGCCAGCAGGTTTCAGACGCACTCTTTTCCTTCTAAGATACCGAAAGGGACTAGAAGGTTTTTAATGAGGCGGCTTGCTGGTCTTAATAGATGGTTTCTTTCAAAAAAAAAGTTGCAGTCTAATAGCTCATGCTTTAAATATCAACTAGTACACATGCCCGTGCGTTGCCACGGCCACAGACCCTCAGGTTTTTCCTTACCACACAGTTAAACGTAGTGCCTGTGAAAACACCTACTCAGGTGTATCTATTTCCCCCTCTTTTCGTAGCAGAGGTTTCAATATCCTACGGATAGAAAGCAATCGCCCAGCTCCTCAGTATATTTACCAACTGTAGTTAGATACACGTGTGTTGCCATAGACAAAAATAGCCGATTTAATGTATTTCTCACGAATTATCGATCAAATAGGTGATGTGCATTCCAATTGTCAACGTGGCATGTTAAATCTCAACGACTACATCAGGAGAGTTGTCAGGAAAAAAATAGAGAACTGAATGAACTATTTACCACCAATCCAACAGTTGAGCATGGCCACTTCCATCTCAATCTCATCTAGTATCAAACCTCTTGCAGAATCCATCTTAACAAAGGAAAAACTATTTACATAGAAGATTATAGAATATAATACATCAAATGAAGAAAAAGAAGATGATATACACGATTATCACGAGCAAACACGTGTAGGCACCAAAGCCACTACAAATCTTCTCAAGGGCTCAAGGCTAATAAACTCGTTGCCATTGGGATTGGCCACCAAAACCATCTCTTTGGCCTCCATGTATGTAGTCATAGCCTCATCTCCAAGGTCGTCTACATATTTGTCAAAGCACATGGAATCCGCGCTGAGTCGAAGTAGAGAAGATAAAAGGCACTTGCTAACCTGCATTCCACATTGTTTCACTTCCATCACCATCCACCCCTCCGATGTGTTGTCATCTTCATCCTCCTCTTTTCTGACTCCAGCATCATCACCCTTTTCTTCTCCCACCCTGGCACCACCAGTGCCAGCATCGGCTAACTCCATAGGATGAGGAATGGCTGAGCAATATAAGAAAACTATTCAATTAAGAACATAGATTCGTGTAATCTCAGTTTCTTGTGAAGGAAAATTATCATGCATACTCAATATATAACATACATGTACTAATTCTTTTACTAAAAAACAAATATATTAATTAGTTCATTGTTCATGCACAACCAAACCCAGAAAACCATATAAGTTGTCTCCGAAACTGAATATATACATGTCTCACAATGAAGTCCTATATGACAAAGTTAACTGAAGACGAAATTATATTAACTCATGTGTGAAAGAAGTTTGTAGATAATGTGCCATTGAGCAAAATAAAGCATTTGAGTATCCTGATGAGATTTTGAATAGTTGCATGGTCAAAAATATTAGCAACATTTAATAAGAAGGAAATTTACAATAAAATCTGGACTGTTTACCGCACAACATCCTAATCAATTAAAAACTATGTCTTGTGATTTAACATTGAATACAAATAAAAGGATTAACTTCACTACCATCCCAGGGAGAGTACTGCTTGAACTGTAGTATTGTTGACTCCAACTTAACCTTGGATTAAAACTTTAAATATATTATCATTAAAGGAACCGAGAAAATAAACTTACAAAATAAGAATTTATCTACTCCGTTGGTCCACATACATTGTAGATATGATAATTAGGGGAACATTGTTAATCAGAGACCAACTTTGTTAACCAAAATTTCTGTAATCGCTATTGTTCTAATCATAATTAACACTCGCAATATAATTACTAAGCACTGCCAGGGCACACCATTCAGAAGATCTAAAAAAAGTAGCAAGAAAAATGAAGTTGCACATCCTTCAGAAGTTCAGAACACTAAAAAAGTGGACAAGCACTGACATATTAGCTTGCCATTACCCATTGATTGCAGTAAGGACTCCGAGACTATTCTAGCTAATGGGAGTCTGAACCATACCGGCAAGCTCTACGGCGGCTGCAACAGCGAGCTTGTGGCTTGGGTGTTGCAGCGACGGCCAAGCGGTGTGGACGAGCTTCTGGACCTTGAGTTGTTACTTCTTCGCATGGCTACATATCTACACTCAACACATGAACATTATGATCGACAGTTCAACATTATGATCCCTCCATTTGCCGAATGCTTATAATGTAAGAAATGTTGATCGAGATAAAACTTGGATTACCTATACCATGATATTGGACTATTGGTCCATACGTGCTCCTCAATCTTCTTCCGGTCACGGCCGAACTTGAAATCCACATGAACCAATCAGCTAATTCAGTGACTGTAGATTGGCTGGATTAACTTGTTCAAACATAGAGCAGAACATATCATGTTTGAATGGCATGTTTTGCACTGACCTGAGTAGGGCGTCGAGGAAGCGCTCGTGCTCTTCCTGGCACCTCCTCTCCCTCATCATGGGGAGCCTTCCTCACCTTCACTCCGTCCACCCGTCTCTCTCTCCCCGGCGCGGGGGCGGGTCCCCATGTGTTGGACGGGGAGTGAATCGGGAAGGAACGACAAGCCAGTGGCATCCCCTCCATGTCCTCCACTCGGTGGTGCCACCCCTAACTCCCCCAGCAACGGCCTCTGCATCCGTTTCTAGATACATACAAATTTAGACAAATTTGCGACATCTATTTTGAGACGGCGGGAGTAGATAGATAACTCATCTAATGGGATTGGTATCAAGTCAGCCAACATATAAATATGTAAACCTACAAGATCAGAACAAAAATATTCATATTGAAGCTACGAGTGAGGTAAGAAGACAACTTGGGTACTTAATTTGCCGCAAAACTCACAGAGATGTGAATACTTGTAGCTATAGACCCGGAACTTAACCCAACATGGAGTTCTTGAGTTGCAAGGTCTCCGAAGAAAACATATTACTGTATAGATTGATATCCTACAAGTGCAAATCCACGGACAGAATGCCTATGCAAACAATCATTACCCCAGATTGGATCGATTCACCCTGAAGAAGCATTCCTAGCAATTATCATTATGCCTACTTCCTACAACTTCAGCACAAGGTCAATTGAACTGTTGTCACTGATTGTTATATCTAGAAGAATGTAGGAAGCATGGTGAATTCTAACGCGAGCAAGCAATACAATCGCAACATGTTAAATTAATAAGCTAATAGAATCAAGATAAGCGTTCATCTTGGAAAAAACTGAAAAAGGAAACAAGCTTCCGTTGCCTTTAGAAAAATATGGTTGTAACTAAAATACTCTTATGTGTTAACAAAAATTCAGAGAGAAAGGAAATTGCATTAATGATTTGATAAACGAAGCCACTAAGGGGGCCATAGTTAGAATTGTAGGAAAAGTACACACGAATGTTTTATTTTCACCAAGTAGTATCCCTTTTGTTGTACATGATAGGAACCATGTAATTAAAAGACCTTCAACTTAGGTACTCCATTTAACTAATTGTACTGCCAAGAATTTAAAATATGACTATTGATAACCTGCGTTTATAACATATGTTTGCATAAAGAGGTTGCACAAACAGCAGCAATTAAACCTGATCGAACATACAAAGGACGTATGGCTGATCGATGCTCCAAATAGGCTTACTGTATCTGGCAGAAATTATGGTACGGTCTGCTTGATCATAATCAACATCGCCTCAATTTGATATATTCCCACCCACGATTTTATTTTAGTTATATGAACACAGGACATGAAAATTTAAGTAATTGGACTATTAAGGCCTCATAAATCTGTAGACAATTAGATATGTTAACCACAACTGGTCTATCATTAGATGCCAAGTCATTATGAGGATAAAACTTTTACAGCATGATCTCTTATAGGACTGAGGGAATGTAAAGGAATTCAGAGTAACAATAGTTAAGTTCAACCCTAATATCATATGAAGAAATCCATTTTACCAGTTTACCTTCAATCACTGGATGAAGATGTGAGTCTAAGAGCTCATGAGTCTAAGTGTAGATAAAATCGATATGGTAGCCAAAGCATCAGACACATGCTTCTGGTGCGAAGTTACACAAAACAAATCTATTATATCCACAATAGGATGCAACAACGCTGCCTGCCCAGATACCCGGTGCAAAAATTATAAAGCATGAAAACAAATAGGTGCAAGGAAAACCAGAAATAAAGCCCCCTAAAGACCATCCTTTCGATTTCAGAGTGTATGTTTAAATGATGAGCCAAGAAATACATTGGCTCAATATTGCTTGAATACTCCCAAAATGCAGTTAGAAACACTACATTTGAATTTAGCAAGAAAAAACTATACATTGGTAAGTTTGCTCTTTGCATTTCACATGCCCCTGAAATCTTCAGAGGAAGGATGGAGAAACTGGAATCTGACTTTGCATACACACCTCAATACTTTTGACTGCCGGCTTGTTGAACCGCTTGATATGGCAGTGCATCCTTCTCGCCCGTGGTGACCTCGCCGCAACAAAGAAAAGTGGTAAGTTTTCTCTTTGCATTCCACATACCACTGAAATCTTCATAGGAAGGACAGAGAAACAGGAATCTGGGCGTACACATCTTGATACTTTTGACCGCCGGATTGTTGAACTTCTTGATATGGCAGTGCATTCTCCTTGCCTACAACAACCTCACCATGGAGCATAAAAACTTCTTAGAATGCAAGATCTGTAAAGATCACATTTATAGGATCTTACAAACAAAAGTATAAGGAAAACTTATAAAAATAAATTTCATAGATAAAATAACAGAATGATCTAGATCTTGGAAGATATGAATGAGGCTGGTAGGTACCTACACTTGCGGATGAGATCGATGATCTTGGACTAGGTACCTATGTTGTTCTTGGTGTTGACGCGTGATCCTTCTCCTCTGGTTATCAGATACCTAGATTTCAAAGGAAGGAAAGAAAAAGAGGGTTAAAATTACCCCCACAGAAAATCGTTAGTTCCAATGCGAGATAAACACACAACCCCTACAGGAAGTTGCCACGTACATACAAATACTTGTAGTAACTTAGGGGAAAACTCAAATTCTTTCGGTAAATTCTTTAGGGAAATGCAACTATTATGTTAAATATAGGTGTGAGCTAGAAATGGTTTACATTTGAAAGTGATGTTGATGGAGTTGAAGAGCACGCAGACAAGCGCACAGCTAACGCCGAAGGGCGTGTGGCGGAGCTCCCCACCATCATTCTCCATCTCACGCACCAGCTCCTGAAAGGCCTCCGCTTTTAGCGGAGGCCCTATCCCCTTCCGCGTCGCATATTGGTTGTCCTAGACGCCCGTCACTGACGTAGACAAGACCATCTGTTGGAGAAAGAGTTAATACTTGTGCTTACAATCTTATACAGAACTTCGGATGTTCTACCAGTATAAAAACAAATGGGCAATACAATGCTAAGTCAGTGCCCATGACACGTTGGCAGGCGATAAATCAACAGCTGAAACAGGTTTGTTGTAATCTAGGGTGGTTTCAAATTTCGAAATTGAGAACTATGATGATGAGGTTGAATCATGGCAGTACGAAAGTGAAAAAAGAGTGCTTTATGGTGACTCTGAATATTGAGAGTGCAATCACCAATGGAACAATTGACCTGGATCAGTCAGATGCTACGGATGATCCCAATGTTCTAGAACGATTGCATATTTACACTTTCTCGCATGGTCACATCAGCTGATAAGTAAAGCCTAAACATTAAGTAAAACCAGAAGGCATATTCTCCCAACATTAAGTAAAACCTAAACATGTCCCCTATCCAACCCACTCCTCTCTGAGTGCCCCGCTTGAGGTAATTCAGAGAAGGAACATGTGGAGTTGCTAGAGCAATTACCTATCGCGTGGCAACTCAGAATCCAATTTCCGGAAGACCCACGACACGGCATCTCTGGGGCCTCGCGGCCTGCACTGCCTCCGCCAGCGCACAACCGGCGGAACTCGTCTCCTAGGGCAGCCTACCTTCCCTGGATAACACGTAGCGGCGCCGACACCACAACCATCTACATGATTTTCAGGTGATGTTGCCCGTCCATGCCGCACGCGTTGCCGGCCGGGGAGCTTGGTGATGGCTGGCAGGAAGAATGGAGAGGGATGTAGACAAGGTTACAGGGAAAGGGCTCGGGAGGTGGCTGGAGAGACCAAGCCACAGGGGCGGCGGCGAAACCCTAGGCAGCCGGCCGCGTCCCATTCTCCTTCGTGCGGAAACGGTCGAAGTGTTTTTTTAGACAGTAGAGATACACATAATACAGATTTGGTGGGAGGGCAAAATAGTCTAAAAAAATGTTGGACATAAAGTAGCGACCGGAGGAAACAGAGGAAATTCCTCCTTTTAAGTAGTAGAGAAAAATTGGAACTTACCTATTAAAAGATCACTTAGTTCCGATGTATTCTTCTCGATCTTTGCTACCCGCGCTTCTACCTTTTTGTAGTTCCTTGATAATGCAAAAGTCTGAAGTAAGTAAGTATGTATGCATAAAAATCATATAAAAACTTGCATGTTAGAAACCGTTCCAACATATATATCACCAATATCACAGAGACATCTATCAGCCGTAAAGTGCAACCGAGCAAATCTTGAAACATTCTTCTCAAACTGAAGCAACATCTGTTGTCTTGCAATAAACTCATCATCGGTGGTTTCAACCTGAATTGTCATTAATTCTAGCCGTCTCGCCTAATAAAATACAAAGAACTCAACGAAGTTAACTTCAGACAAAAGGTCTTTATAAGTTTCAAGTACTATTACCCGCAAAAAAAAGTTTCAAGTACTATGTCTTCAGGTGGATATCAAGAGATCCAATAAGTTTTCGGTGTTTACGTCGCCAAAAATTGTTTGGTCACCCTGAAACATGCATTGGCTGAAAAAAGAACATGGACAATCAGTAAGACAAATATATGAAAAGAGAGTTGAACACTAAAAAATATCAATGAAGAATGGTTACCTCATTTGAATGTACAACTTCTCCAAGCAGGGAAAGTGTCTCATCAAATCAATAGCCTTATCCACATCTAAAACATGCATATGAAAAGCGAAACTCTTGACAAGGCACCCCACCGTCGTTAGGCTATTATCACGCAAACGCTTCATCATGAACAAAATACATCATTAGGACACATCTCTAAATATGCAACTGATGTGGCAATTCTCTACAAATATAGCAATGCAGCTAAGTACCTCACTAATCCTGGTGAAAAAGGGATGGCCATAATTGATGGATCATATGGTCTCCAGCTTAGGTGTGGATATTACTAATACTCGCGCACCATCAAATAGATCAAAATGGAGCAACCTTTCAAGACAAGGCGCATTCTCGATGACGATCTCCTCCAACCGGGTCTCACCCCTCCATGTGCAATAAAAATGCATGCGTATGGTGATGCTTCTAAGTTTAAAGGAATTTATCTAGAGAGAACGGAAGCTGGAGATGTTGTAAATCAGCAAGCACTCAAGGACAGGGCAGCCGGCAAGTTGAAGGCAATGCAGAGAGTTAATGTCGGGGTAGACCAGGTCCCCTGGCACGCCATCTTCTTGTCTTCGGGAGCTTGTCGATCTCGTAGCAGCGGAGCGCAGTGGGATTCTGATGTTCTTCACAGCACCTGGAGATCTTGCTACATCTAGCCACTGTCTAGCATTAGGTGTTGTCTTAGGAGCAAGGCAATCTGTGAGCAGAAGTTGTTCACCTTCTCCAACATTGGCTCCTTGAAGATGAGCCTCCACCTTTTCAAAGTGGTGGGGATCAATCTCCACACCTGTTGAATATTCATCCAAGGTTGCCCATCAAAAATCAAGTTATTCCTTGTTTTCCAGAGGCTCCAAAGCACAACAAAAAAATCAAGTTATTCCTTGTTTTCCAAAGGCTCCAAAGCACAGCAAAAAACTAAGTTAAGCACTGCATTTTTTTATTTTCTATCCAAAACTTAGCAACTAACATATAGCTAGAACCTACATCTACTGCAAAAAAAAATCAGCTATCACAGGACAAATTTGTCTAGCAACAATGCGCCCAAAGAAAACATGCTCAATAATTTATTGTCACTGCATAAAAAATGCAATCCTCACGTTTATTAAAATGTCTTTTTTCAAATTGTCTCTAGTCATGAGTCTGTTCTGAGAAAGAAGCGACAGGAAAATACGTATTCTAGGAGGAACATGTAGTTTCCAAACTGCAGGAATAAAAACAGGGGTAATGATGACCCCCAAGTATAGGGGGTGTATCGCAGTATTTTCGAGGAAAGTGAAACCTAATTTATTGATTCGACACAAGGGGAGCCAAAGAATATTTATAAGCCTTAACAACTGAGTTGTCAATTGAGCTGCACCTGGAAACAATCTTGCTCACAGCAGTTTATCAGTAGCAACAGTTTGTAGCAGGAATAGTAAAGTAACAGCAGTAGTAAAACAAAGACAATAGTAACAAAAGCAGTAAACAGTGGGATTCGAGTGCGGTAGGCATAGGGATGCATGGACGGGCGTTGCATGGACAAGACAATTCACATAGCAATCAGAACATAGGGCAATTGCAGATAAATAAGATAAAGCATCCAAGTACTAGATAATCCTAGGCATGAGTTCCATATATAGTCATATGTGCTCGCAATGAGAACTTGCACAACATCTTTTGTCCTGCCAGCCCGTTTGCAGCGGGGCCTCTAGGGAACTACTGGCAATTAAGGTGCTCCTTTTAATAGAGCACCGGAGCAAAGGATTAACACTCCGTGAACACTTGTGATCCTCACATCAAAGTCATTCCCTTCCGGTTATTCTGATTTCTGTCACTTCGGGGCCATAGGTTCCGGACAACAAAGTGTGTATACAATTTGTAGGTAAGACCAGAAACAATACTATCATAATGAATCAATAACATGTTCAGATCTGAAATCATGGCACTCGGGCCCTAGTGACAAGCATTAAGCATAACAAGTCGCAACAAAGTCATAAAGCACTAATAAAAGATACTAGGCACCATGCCCTAACAATCTGATGCCATTACATGAACGATCTCATCCAATCCCTACCATCCCCATAGCCTACAGCGGGGGATTACTCACTCATAGATGGGGGAAACATGGATGGTCGATGGAGATGATGGTGGAGATCGATGGAGATGGCTCTGGGGGCACTTCCCCGTCCCGGCAGGGTGCCGGAACAGAGACTTTCTGTCCCCCGAATCTCCCCTTCGGTGGTGGCGGCGCTGCGGAACTTTTTTCTGGAAAAACGTCGACCCCCCCGGAGTTTTTAGGTCAGAAGGCTTCTTATAGGCGAAGAGAGAGACCCAGGGGGTGCCTGGGGCCACCACACCATGCCCTGGCGCGGCCAGGCCCAGCCCGCGCCTGGGAGGGTGTGGCCAGCCCCTGGCCCTCCTCCGTCTCGTATTCTGGCTCCTGGAGTCTTCTGGAAAAATAGGCACTTTTGCTTTTGTCCCGTCCAATTCCGAGAATATTCATTTTCTGACTTTCCTGGAACCAAAAACAGCAGAAAACAGGCAGCTGGCACTATGGCTCTTGTTAATAGGTTAGTCCAAGAAATCATATGAAAAGTACTCCAAAGTGTGGACAAAACACAAGAAAGTGGATAAACCCAAGCATGGAGCATCAAAAATTATAGATACATTTGCAATGTATCAACATCCCCAAGCTTAACTCCTGCTCGTCCTCGAGTAGGTAAGTGATAAAAAGAAAGAATAATTTTTGAGGTGACATGCACCATCAAAAACTTGATCAAAATATTTGTAAAACATTCAAAGCTGGGATCATAGTACTTCAATCATAACATGAAAGACAAAGTTCTAGCAATAAGACAAAGAGACTATGATGCAACATGAAAAGGCACAAACAAAAGATTCATGAATAACAATGCCTTGAAAGACGTTTGTTTGTTTCACATAAAGAGAACATAACATAGTGACATTCAGCTTGTCCCTCATAGAGTAGAAAACATAAATGCATAGGACACCTTCAAAGTTCATAAGAGTGACTAGATACAAATAGTTTAAAACAAGCAATATCAAGGTATGCATCAACCAACAAGTCTTGGGACAATGCACATAGAACTAAGAATGGCCACTATGATCTCAAGAAAGTGCTCATAGAATGTGTGGAGACTCAACAAGGAAATGAAAAGGTTTTGAAAAGTTTTAAAGGCTTCCAAATGCTGAAAGTATGATACTTGTTAGCTTTGAGCTCTCATTTCCCCTATCATAAGCATCTTTAAGTGGTTAAGGTTAAAGTGACACAACTAAGAGGATATGCTTGACAAGTTATAAATCAAAGCCTCATGCCCCTTACTTACGAAGACCGATCCTCATGCTACTCAACTTCAATCACGAGTAAGCTTTTGTCATTGTAAGTATATATGTATCATAGAGAACCGCCAACAGGGTACCGCTTGCACATGATACAGGAGCTATCCCATAATCAAAATGACAAGGCAAGCAGACAATAAGCATCTCAGCAATCTTTTTATTTACTATATGCATAGATTTTTATTGAGGATGCTTCATAGAATGCTCATTATGGTTATGCTGCAAGTTTCCACCATGATTAGGCATGGCTTATGCTAGCGGCCCAGGCGTTTCTCTAACATACATACAAACTCCATGATCTTATAAGTTCCACTTTTATTTCACACCGCCGGGATCCATAAGCAAAAGAACATGATATCAACGAGGTACTAAGTACCAATGCAATGTTGAAAGCGTTCCCCATGATACATGGTTCTGCAAACTTCAACTTATAAAGCGCAAGCATATACGCAACAAAAAAGGACGCAATGGTTCAGGTTTATTAGATGCAAGAAAATAAAGTGTGCCATCAAGTTTGTGAGAGCTTTACTAACTAACTTTCTCATAACAAGCAAACATTTTATTCGGAAGAAAACAAGGCATATTGAATATGCACGGAAGTAGCAAATGATGCTAATAGGTAGGTATGGTGGACACTTTGGCAATAATTGGTTTTAGGGAGTTGGAAACATGAGTAAAACATACTCAGTGAAAGTGAAGGCTAGCAATAGTAAGGGAGCGACAAACGAGAGAGCAATAATGGCCATAATCATGCAGAGCGACAAAACATCATTGATCAAAGCATAAAGTGATACTACAAGTTGAAAACTAAAGAATCATAAAGGCTTATGGTGACTTGGGATAGTCATAACATGGTGTGAGCATGTGCCAAGTCAACCCAAATAAAGCATCAAAGGAGAATACCACAATACTATGCCTTAATATGCTAAAACAACACATGATTCTTCCAAAGCACATTAAGCAATCTCAATTGTTTATAACAAGTCATGGTACAGCAAAGAATACTAAGCATAAATCCAAAACAATATCAAGCATGGCATGACAAAGCATAGGCCACAGTAAAAAACAAGCTCTTTTTACCACTTAAGCTTCCTACTCTTTCCCAATCCAAACCAAACTATTTGAACACCAATGTATGAAAGAGGAGGTCCAACCAATTTATTCAGCAAACTAAGCAAACCACGCAAACTAAAAACCAAAACAAAAATGGAAAATAAGACGCTCTAAGGATAACACAACTATGCATGAAACAATAAAAATGAAGTGTTTGGAAGAAACCTGGGATTTTTATTGATGAAGAAGGGGATGCCTTGGGCATCCCCAAGCTTTGATGCTTGTACTTCTTGGATATTTCTTGGGATGACACGCGTGGCATCCCCAAGCTTGAGCTTTAGTCCATCCTTCATCTCATTACTCATTCCTTTCATACACCTGAAAATTTTCCTTCATACAAAACTTCACACAATTTTTATTAGCAACATTAGTGCACTCAAGATAAATAAGTATTAAGGTTCAGTTCTAACACCAAATAAACTTCCATTAGAACACTAGATACTGAAGCGCTTCCCTCAAAAATCTCAATTCCCCAAAAGAACTCAAAAAGGAACCAACAAGAAGCAAATGCAGAAAATGACAAAAATCTGTCAAAACAGACCAGCAGGTAAAGACGAATTTTTTCGAAGACCTTCTGTTGCTCAAATCAAAAAGTGTTGAACTAACTAAAGTTATATAACAATCTGGGGCATAAGCACAAAAATTCACGCCTCAAAAATACGTTCAGAGATGTTACACGAATTTTTACAGTGAAGCACAGAAATCTGTTTCGGGACAGCAACTTTCCCAATCATTACTTCCCTCTCATTAGAGGTTACTCTTGGCACAAAAAGCAAATAAAAAGGATAAGGAGCGGTTATTACTGAAGTAATAACTTCCAAGACTCATCTAAAACTTTTGGGTTATCTCCCAATAATACTTTTCTTTAATGCCTTTAAGTTAGGCATAAGCAAAAACTAAAATGGATAGAATAGAAGTAAGCGGAGATAATCATGGTGAAAATATTGTTTTGTTAACAAGGTTAATCAGGTCTTGCTACCAAAACAATTCCATATGAGACAAAACTCTGTATTCCACTAATGATTATGTTACCTCAACCTTGATAGCAATGGTCCCAATCATAATAGTTTCAAATTTTTCTCTTGGTATGGGACAATATATTTCTCCAACTTGAATGCCTTCAACATGTTCAACTGAATTCAAACCATAAGTCCTTTCAATCTTCTTGGGGAAATAGATAGTATGTTCCTTGTCATTGACATTGAAGTTCACCTTCCCTTGATTACAATTAATAACAGCTCCTGCAGTATTTAAGAAAAGGTCTCCCAAGAATAATAGACATATTATTATCTTCAGGCATAAAAGTTTGAGAGGATGCTCTCATAAGAAACATGAGTTGAAGTAAAAGAGAGCATCAAGAAGCAAATTCAAAACACTTTTAAGTCTAACCAACTTCCTATGCATAGGAATCGTGTATGCAAATAAATTCACAAAGAACAAAGTGACAAACATAGGAAGATAAAACAAGAGTAACTTCAAAACTTTCAGCACATAGAGAGGTGTTTAAATACCATGAAAACTTCTACAACCATATTTTCCTCTCTCATAATAATTTTCAGTAGCCTCATGAATAAACTCAACAATATAACTATCACATAAAGCATGCTTTTCATGATCTACAAGCACTAGAGCTTTATTATAAACACTTTCAAAAGAATCCTCAGGAACATAACATTCATCCTCCTTTAGTGAGCATGGAGGACAATCAAATAATGTAAGGGTTACAGAGTTACTCTCATTAGAAGGTAGGCATGGGTAGCTAATCCATTCTTCCTCCTTTTGTTCATCACTCTCCTCCTCTTTTTCATCTAATGAGATTTTAGGTTCATCAATTTCTTCTTCCATAGGATCCTGCAAGGCATTAGTGTCTTCCATTTGTGGAAAACATCTATTAAAATATTCAAGAATATAGCCATTTTCATCCATGTAATTATCAAAGAAAAATTTAAGTATACCATAAACCTCATATTTGTAAGGTGAATCATCAATATTTTCAAGCAAACTAGCAAGTTCGAAAGCACCCTTCCAAGCAATAAATTCTTCAATTTGTTCCACATCATAAAAGTCATAATTTCCTTTAACATAAGAAGATATGGTAATATTTTCATTATACTCACATTGAAAAGGGAAGTGTTTGTACCTCCTACAACAACAAGATTTATCCAAGCAATAAGTAACATTATAAGTAGAGCACACGTTTCTAGCAATGGTATACAATTTATCAATTTGTTCCCATAAGTGTTTCCCTTTTTGTGACAAGCGGTGTTCCTTATAATAATATTTTTCATCTTCCGTGAACCCACCTTGCCAATAAGATTCAGTTTCAAAGAAACCAACCATTGACAACAAGCATGATAAAGCAAGACAATAACAGACCAACAAAAATAACAACTAGAGTAGGAACCAATTTTTTTTGTATTTTTCATAAAGAAACAAGCAAACAAGGAGAAAATAAACTTAGCTTGAACAATAGTGAATCCAAGTGGACTTGATAAATAAAGCTATGCTCCCCGGCAACGGCGCCAGAAAATAGTCTTGATTACCCACAAGTATAGGGGGTGTATCGCAGTATTTTTGAGGGAAGTGAAACCCAATTTATTGATTCGACACAAGGGGAGCCAAAGAATATTTATAAGCCTTAACAACTGAGTTGTCAATTCAGCTGCACCTGGAAACAATCTTGCTCACACCAGTTTATCAGTAGCAACCGTTTTGTAGTAGGAATAGTAAAGTAACAACAGTAGTAAAGCAAAGACAATAGTAACAAAAGCAGTAAACAGTGGGATTCGAGTGCGGTAGGCATAGGGATGGATGGACGGGCGTTGCATGGACAATACAATTCACATAGCAATCAGAACATAGGGCAATTGCAGATAAATAAGATAAAGCATCCAAGTACTAGACAATCCTAGGCATGAGTTCCATATATAGTCATACGTGCTCGCAATGAGAACTTGCACAACATCTTTTGTCCTGCCAGCCCGTTTGCAGCGGGGCCTCTAGGGAACTACTGGCAATTAAGGTGCTCCTTTTAATAGAGCACCGGAGCAAAGCATTAACACTCCATGAACACATGTGATCCTCACATCAAAGTCATTCCCTTCCGGTTATCCCGATTTCTGTCACTTCGGGGCCATAGGTTCCGGACAACAACGTGTGTATACAACTTGTAGATAAGACCAGAAACAATACTATCATAATGAATCAATAACATGTTCAGATCTAAAATCATGGCACTCGGGCCCTAGTGACAAGCATTAAGCACAAGTCGCAACAAATTCATAAAGCACTAATAAAAGATACTAGGCACCATGCCCTAACAATCTGATGCCATTACATGAACGATCTCATCCAATTCCTACCATCCCCGTAGCCTACAACGGGGGATTACTCACTCATAGATGGGGGAAACATGGATGGTCAATGGAGATGATGGTGGAGATCGATGGAGATGGCTCCGGGAGCACTTCCCCATCCCAACAGGGTGTCAAAACAGAGACTTTCTGTCCCCCGAATCTCCCCTTCGGTGGTGGCGGCGCTGCGGAACTTTTTTCTGGAAAAACGTCGAACCCCCCGGAGTTTTTAGGTCATAAGGCTTCTTATAGGCGAAGAGAGAGACCGAGGGGATGCCTGGGGCCACCACACCATGCCCTGGCGCAGCCAGGCCCAGCCCGCGCCTAGGGGGGTGTGGCCAGCCCCTGGCCCTCCTCCATCTCGTATTCTGGCTCCTGGAGTCTTCTGGAAAAATAGGCACTTTTGCTTTTGTCCCGTCCAATTCCGAGAATATTCATTTTCTGACTTTCCTGGAACCAAAAACAGCAGAAAACAGGCAGCTGGCACTATGGCTCTTGTTAATAGGTTAGTCCAAGAAATCATATGAAAAGTACTCCAAAGTGTGGACAAAACACAAGAAAGTGGATAAAACCAAGCATGGAGCATCAAAAATTATAGATACATTTGCAATGTATCAGGTAACTCCACAAAAAATGATAATAGCATACATTGATGAGGTAGAGTATTTTCCTTTGTTTTCATAATGCCAGATCAAACTATCGAGATTAACAGAACATGAAATTTTATAGGAGACCTCCTCTAATTCATACCATTTCTGCATCAGATTAGTATTAAGGTTCCTCCTAAAAGTTAGTCTTAACTGGGTCCCATCCCAAATCTATCTCACGGTCTTGTTTTGTTCATTGCACAAAACATAGAGATCAAAGAATTGAACAGCAAAGGGAGAAGTGTCAATCCAGGTGTCTTCCCAAAATCTCACTTTTTCTCCATCCTCAATTTGCTGTGTATAGCTAATTTAACACTCTTAACAGCCCACATAAAACCCTTACAAAATTTGGAAACACCAACAGTGTGGCTACAGAAAACATTAGGGTTTTGGGTGTTATACTTAGCATCTAACAGGGTTTTCCAAGACTTGCCATTATCTTTGGCATATCGTTTCATCCATGACACCAGTAGGCAAAGGTTAACATTTGCTGAACACAAATACCTAGACCTCCAAAATCCTTTTTCTTCCACACCAGCTTCCAACTAGCTAAGTGTTATTTCATGTTCCCCTCAAAATCATTCCAGAGGCAATTATCCATCTACGTATTGATCAAGTAAATGGGAATGGTTACTATGCAAGCTTTGATTAAGGTCATTCTAGAAGCATAAGAGAGGAGTTTTCCCTTCTAGCCCGCAATTCTCTTAATTAAGTATTTTGTCGATTAGAGGTTGAATATCCTCTCTTCTCAGTTTTTCATACTGGAGGGCGATCCCCAAATATTTTATGGGGAAGGTGCCAACAACACACCCCAAATAATTAGCAAATATTGGTATTTCCTCTTGGTAAAATCCTAAAGGTATGAGTTCACTTTTGTTATAGTTAATCCTCATACCAAATACTTGCTCAAAACAAATGAGAACCATTTGAGGTTAGTTACCATCTCTGGAATTTTTCAGAAAACAAGATGGTGTCATCAGCATATTGCAACCACATGACACCACCAGGGAAAAGGTTAGAGCATAGGCCTCTAATGAGACTAGCATCAGAAGCTTTGATCGGCATTGTGGTTAGCACGCAGGGAGAGAGTGGGTCTCCCTACCTTAGAGCTTTCCTAGTGACAAAGAAATTTCCTATGCAGTTATTAAGTTTGACCCCCACAAAGCCATTATGAGTGACATCTCTAATCCAACTCACCATAGTAGGCCGTGATGGTTCTTCTTCGGTGTGTTGATTGTGATTCCGTTGTGAGTTGAATAGTAGTAGAAAATGGTCCGCATGGGTTTGTGTCATGGATCAAGCCCAATGGGTCCTTATAAGTTCAATGTGGGCCACGTCCATGGCATGCCATTCCGATTGCGATGGGTCGTTTCCACCACCGATTTGACGTGAATTTTCATGATTTTATTTATGCTGATTTATTTCAGCAGTCAGGAAGCCTTGCTTGATTAATGTAGGGCAATCGTAATCTAGGTGTGTGACACATGAGTAGTAATTTCACTTGCAAAATGAAATGAGAGGAGAGAATCCTTGCTGAAGAAATCGCTCAATTTGACACTACGATTTCAGGTGTATCCATGGGACTATGTCTATCATGCCTTTGTTGCACATATCATATCTTTGGGTCAACTTTTTGCGTTGATATAATCATGAATACGAGTCAATCATTGCATATACTCTGGTGTATATTTACCAATTAATGTTCTGATTCTTTAGGTGTATGTATAATGTATTGTTTGTTTCTGTTGATGTCCGGCGCCGAGATGATTATATATGAGAGACAACTCATGATATATATTATAGTGTATCTTTATCAATTAATGTTTTGATTCTTTAGGTGTATGTATAATGTATTGTATGTTTGTGTTGATGTCCAGCGTCGAGATGATTATATATGAGAGACAACTCATGATATGTATCCTAGTGTATCTTTATCAATTAATGGTTGCATACATACAAATATATGTGAGTGCAATCATAATTAAGGAAAAAACTGTTTAATACTCCCTCTGTTTCAAAATATAAGATGTTTTAGTTTTGTGAATGGAGTGTATCTAGACTCTTTTAGTGTGTAGGTTCATTTAGGTTTGGAGTGAATCTAGACATTAAAAGAGGTCCTAGATGCACTTCTTTCACAAAGCTAAAACATCTTATATTTTGAAACGGAGGGAGTAGAAGACACCTCGTACAACAAAGAAAATAAAATATCATATGTTCTGACTTAGAAGTTCTCTTTTTTATATATCTATCTCTTCCTGCTGAGCGATCAAAATACATACCATTACTAAGGTGTCACCACGATTGTATGTGGCCTTATGCCCACCGGCGGATTATACGGGGAATGTTAAATCGGCCTACTGCATGCATAGTGGCAGAACCACAAAATAAACAAGATTGACAGCTGAAAAAAACTCGATATGTTAATGGTACCTATCCGCGTGACTATGTCCATCATGCCTTTGTTGCACATATCATCACTTAGGGTCGACTTTTCGCATCGAGATGATCATGAACACGAGACAACTCATTGCATATAATCTAGGGTTAATTGGATAGATGCCACTACAATTTTCGCGTATTTGAGAAACGCCACTAAAACTTTTAACTTTGGAAAAACGCCACTGCAGTTCTGTATACGTTTGAGAAACGCCATTTCACCCATTTATCCAACATATACCAATCTATATACCTGGTATTCCCAGCCGTATTACGTACCACGGTGGAGTCCACCCGGATCCGTGAAAAAAACATAAGTTGATGAGAAATATTAAAGTAAAATTACAACAATATTACAATGTAAAAATCACACGCATGCATTTGCATAAAAATATATCATAAAAGCTCCAGTCAACGTCTTCTTTACGTTACATCACTTGACAGATTTTTATTTTCAAATCGCATATTTGGTGAAGATTTTGCATCACTTGACAGTATAGGGTTGTCCCACTTAGAATCCAGCAAGTTGTTCTTACAAATTAATTGCTATCAGTATATGTTAAGATTCCACACAAAACGAAGGTACAAAGGATCTTGGTGTGTTCGATGCAGCTGAAATGCCTTTTTTTCTTGGATCAAATTTTACTTCAGTTTTCTAACAAGATACATATATGAATGCGCCACTCTTTTCATGGCTGTTAGAACGAGGCCGCGTTCAAAACCAAGGTTCAACACTCAATGTGTAGTATTACTGTACCTATTTTGAGTGTTGACCTGGAGCTTTTATGCCACATTTTTATGCAAATACATGCGTGTGATTCTCACTTTGTAATATTGTTGTAATTTTACTCTAATATTTCTCATCAACTTACGTTTTTACGGATCTGGGAGGACCCCACCGTGGTATGTATATACGGCTAGGAATACCAAGTATATAGATTGGTATATGTTGGATAAGTGGGTGTAATGGCGTTTCTCAAACGTACACAGAATTGTAGTGGCGTTTTTCCAAAGTTGAAAGTTGTAGTGGCGTTTCTCAAATACGCGGAAATTGCAGTGGCGTCTATCCAATTAACCCAATAATCTAGTGTAACTTTATTAATTGATGTTTGATTCATTAGGTGTATATTTTGTTTGTTTTTAGCCAATATCTGGCATCAAGACGATAATATACGAGAGACAACTCATGGTATATCTTATAGTGTTATCTTCACCAATTAATGATTGCATACACACAAATATATATATATATATATATGAGTCCAAAAATAATTAAGGAAAAAAATTGTTAATAGAAGACACCTCTTACAATAGCGAAAAATATCATATGTTCTGACTGAAAGGTTCTCTTTTTTATGTTTATCTATTCCAGCTCACAGATCAATATACATATACGTGGTCGTATGCCCACATCAGATTATATGAGACTGTTAATTCAGCCTATTGGATGCATAGTGGCAGAACATGAAAATAAACAAGATTGGCAACGGAAAAAGTGATTTGCAATAAAGAAGACACACGTTAACATCTTTTAGAGAAAATTGCGCAAACCAGTAACTCTTGGGGAGAAAGTTGCACTAATGAGTAACTTAAATTTACTTTTACACAAACCAGTGACTTTAGGGGTAATTTGTTGCAAGGACACGTAATGAACTAATTGCAATGTTTAATCGTGTGTTTGCACTATAAAAAATGTGTTAACTTGTGATATTCTCCTAGTGACCGCGGGTGAATTGGTTACAGATCTATGACCATTTTAAACTAAATAGTCGGGGTCCAAATCCTGAAAAACTACTATATTTTTGTTAGAAAGGTCATAACTTCATTACACCAATTGGTCGTAACATAGACAGTACCAGTCTAAGACGTTAATATTAGGCGACTATGACCAATTTAAATGGTCATGATCGTTGAGTCATGATACCCTAAAATAACTGAGCGGTCACCTCTGCAATTTTGTTTGTGTCGTGTCCATATGTCAGCTTCTGCTGACGTGTCCGTATATGTATCGTTTACATGTGTCAATTTTCGCTTAAGTGTCCAGATAGCACTAGAATGAACCTAGTACTGACATAAGAGGCCTACCACGTTGACAGGTTGACCATATTGACTAGGACCAATATTTGATGTGGGGGACCCACCTGTCATATAGACCAGTAAACCAAACTGACCATGCTGACTAGGACAAATATCTGATGCATGGGGAACCCACCTGTCATATAGACAAGTACTGACAGACGGGACCCGCGTGTAGAACTGACAGGTCGAACCCGCTAACTGATAGACGAGACCCACCAACTGATAGCATCAAAACTCTCTAATTCCAGAAAAAATGGGATGAACCTGGTACTAACATATGGGGCCCACCAGGTTGACTATGTTGACTAGGACCAATATCCGATGTGGTGGGACCCACCTGTCATACAGACCAGTAAACCAAATTGTATCTGATGCATGGGGAGACCCACCTGTCCTACAGAACAGCCTCTTAGTTATTATGATGCCTTTAGAAATCCCTAAGGTGTGCGCAGGAGACTGGATTTTTACCATTCTAGATTTTTCTAGCAACCTATCCAACATGATAAGAAGTATAGAGTGGATAAATGTCATATTTTGTATAACAAAAAAATAAGTGGTTTTGGGTATACATGGCGTTGATCTAAAAAAAATATTTCTGTCCTTAGTAAATGGCATCTAAGTTCTTAACGGAGGATTACACCTTCTATTTCAGCTAAATCGAGAGACACCCACTTGTAGAAAGGACTTACACGAGTTAAACAAACTATTATTTAGTTTAATTTGCTATCGTAGAGAATGGTGAGGGTCCTCATTTGTTTTGGGAAGATAAATGGTTAGATGGTGGCAAATTATGTGAGCGACATCCTAGAATTCTTAATATTGCATGGAGCAAACACGTTACTGTTGGCTTTATTTTATGAATAACTTCATTTAATGTTGAAGGACAATGTGGAAAATAATACACTCTCAGCTGGTAATAATGTGTTTAAGTGGAATATAAATGCTATAGGATGTTTCATTAGTGCTTTTATTTTGTCTCATTTAACTCTAGGTTATTGTTCGGTCCAAAAACTATGAAAACTTAAAGTGACAATAAGATTAAGGTCACCCTCTCATTTATTTTGTCGGGTTGTCATTCCTACAAGTTAACTTTTTTTTTTGGAAAAGAATATATATTATATCACGGAGATACCAATTACACCCAGCCTCTGCAACAACGCATGCCCTAGCAGTTTTACGGATGCACACAGACTAAAAAAAGGAATAAGAATTACAAAAAAGTAAAGTCCTGCTACAGAGAACTATTCTTCAAAGCAATGACACTAACAACACCAGTAGTCCAATCACTCCAATAGCAACGCCTTTAAGAAGGAAACAGTGCACAAGCACCATAGTTGCCCGATCAAAGATCATAGGTTTTCACCCTGGAGAAAGTCTTCGCTCACAAAACAATACCTTCAACAAGGTCATTGCCAGACACAACCAATTAAGGTCAGACCTTGGATTTTCACCCTGCAAGGTAAGACTGGGAACTCCTCCTGGGTTGACGCCCCCACAAACAGTCGCTGCCACGCGTCACAGATCATGCAGTCAGTTCCTCGTCGCCTCAAAGACTCAAATCACCATTGCTGCCCTCATGTTCCTTCTTTCCTGACATTCTCCATATATGACTTCACCATGGATCGTCGAAGACATGAAACATGATGGTAACAAATAGCGGAGCTTCGCAACGCTCCCGCTGAAACCAAACGGCCAGAAAAACATGGGTACGCACGACCGAATACCTTCCGATCCAGCAATCTCTAGGCATAATGCGCCCATGGGAGTTCGTCGGCGGAGCCTTCCGGAACCTGCCTCTCCAGGCTAGATTAACGAGAGCAAGCAATAAGCAGATGTTTGTCTTCACACTGAAGGAACCCTAGGACTGTCCGCCATTATTGGACAGAGCAACAGGCCCCCACGCCGCCGTCCGCCGCCCGCCCCCTCCGGCGGAAGAGGAGACAAGCTTGCAAAAACAACGTGCCCCCGCCGGTCTGTCGGCCCGAGCAAGAAGCATCGTGCCGCCTCCCCACACACCTTCAGGCAACCAAAAGGCCGCGCCGATGGAGGATCTAGGAGGGAGCCTAGACCTACGACCACAGCCGCCACACCTTCTGCCAAAACCCGACGGGAAAGCCACCGCTGCAACAAGATCCGGGCATCGGCCCAGTCGTCGCAAGCAGCCGATCTCGACGATCGGATCTCATGTCCGGGGGCAGCCACCACCGCCACACGACCAGGGGTACCGCCCCGGCTGCAGCGTGCAGCCGAAGAACCAGCGCCGACCCCAGCCGCCACCAGCAAAATAGCCACCGTGATCTACTCTCCCTGGCCCCTTCGGCGCCGGGCTCACCGCCACCGCGGTCGGCGTCGGCGACAGTGGTGGAGGGGTGGTAGACCAAGGAGGGGTTGGGGTTGGCGACAGGTGAGGAGCCCCTCGGCGGCGCCCTGGGGTGCGCCGCGGGAGGGGAGGGCAGTTAGTTTAACTTAGTTAAACGCAACTGACAAAAGATACACATTCTTGATTTTGTTTCTAGCGGGAGTCTATATTATATTTATATTGTGATTGGCCAATGGCCAGTGTAATGTGGTGTTCTATTTATCATGCTTTAAATAGTAATCCTCCTCGAAGCATGTCATATAATTGAATATATTGGTTATGAGGCATTGACAAATCTCCGCATTCTCTTATTTATGTGTCAACTTCAACATTATTTTGGTCTATATGGATTAGTGTCAATGATTTGTTTTTATTTTAACAAGATGAAAGTTGTATCAGTTCCAGATGTGCTATTCTTATGTATCAATTAGATTTGGTCATGGGCTTTCCTATATCGTTTCAACGCCAGGATATGGTGGGAAATGGTGTGAGAGGCTAGAATGGCTTTCAGGAAGTTCATTTATTTCACGGTTTGGGTACCATGTGGTGCATATGCTTACTACTGTGTAATGGATTATGAGGCCAATTTATGTGTTTAATAGGCTTAAAATTGGTTTTTCTGTGACCTGTCACACTTCTTGACTAGGCTACACATGGTTTATGTGTGGCTTGCCACAGTCTTTGATTTGGCTATATTCTTGTTTACTTGTTATGTTTTGAGTTTGTTATTAATATTGGCTATATATATGTCGATGCAGATACCAGTGGTAGTGGAAGCTTCTATTTTCTAAAAAGGTAATCCCTCCATTTCAAAATATAAGATGTTTTAGCTTTGTGAAACGAATGTATCTAGATCCTTTTAAGTGTGCAGATTCACTCCGAACCTACACACTAAAAGACATCTAGATACATTACCTTAAAAGACGTCTAGATATATTAGTTTCACAAAGCTTAAACATCTTATATTTTGAAACGGAAGGAGTATAATTTAGCAAAGAAAAACTGTAAGTATACCTCTGTATCTCATATGTTTGGGAAATAGCTTCATGAGAGCCCATGCAAGCGCTCACATCGCTTATTTATCTTAGGATTAATGCTTTGGATTAGTCCATTTGCTTTTGCCATAACGATGTTGTTTTTTGATAGAAAAACAATATTTTTGGTCATATCCTGTTTATGTTCTTGTCTATCAATTGGTAAATCTTACAATGAACTGGACAACTGGATACGATGATGGAAGGTGGCAACATGTTATATTCATGTCCAATAATCTGTGACAATTTAGCAATAGCTATGATTTTCTAATTAGTTTATTGACATGATTCTTCATATTGTTCTTCCATTATCTAAAAAAAATAGTTACTAATAAAAAATCTTGTCAAGTACTTTGGTAATAAAAATGTAATTCTCGGCAGGTACTCCGCTAATAGAAAAAAAATTGCTGCAGCAATGTGCTATATCTGGCATGTGGTTCAGATACGAAAGCATGAAATGCTTGTTGTTTCTACACAAAAAAAGAACTAATATTACATGGTCTGTCATGTTAGAGTAGCACAATTTGATTCGTTGTAGAACCAAGCATAACTTAGGTGGTTATGTTATTTATGGTGAATCCAGCTCATGTAGATTCAACTTTTATCTGGACTTATTTCAAGATTTAATCCGTGATGTTCTTCCGATGGTAGGCGATGCGTTAACTATGAGTCTCCTGTGGTGACTTTGTCAACCTCAATATCTATCAGCTCAGTCTTTCAGAGATGCTCATATGATAAGAGTGAGTGTATGTGCGTGGTTTATGAAATTCTAAAAAACAATTTGATTCATTGATAACCTTGAAGAAATGTTCCATATTTGCCATACGAGTCTAGAAGAAATTAGAAAAAACACAGACACACAGATAAAATCATCAGGACACTTCAAAATAAAATATTGGTCAGTATAATAACTAATAAAATATTGGTCAGGCTGTTACTGCTGATGAGCTTTGTCACAGAGGGGGCGAAATGGAACCAAGGCGGCAGCCAACACCAGGCTCTGATCAAAGCAAATTCAGAAACACGTCCTGCAAACAAGCAGATCCAAATATTTCTATTGGAAACAAGCAGATCCCATTGCTCTGCACATCCTCCAGATCGTTGCCTGTTGTTTGAACTAACCCATTCATACTCCAAATATTTGGTGTGCATTCGGCAAATCAAAAAAAATCGCTCCTGCAAAGTGAAATATTGCCATAAACAAGCCAAAAAGTACAGATTTTTGCCAGCTGTCATCGCAAAATGTTTGCTACTGTGATATTGTGCAATTTGGAGCACCTGATGAAAGGATATAACGGAATTCAAATGCACGTAAATATGAAATAGCACTGGAAACTAAATGTACAGAGGAAGAACAGTGAAGCTCTGACAATAATTGGGCAAAAAAAAAAAAAATACCCATGAGCGTATACTGGTGGATGCAAAATAACGCTGCATGTTTGGAATTTTGAGCAACGATGTTCAAACCAGAAAAGGCAGATGACCCCAAGATTAACAGCCATATTTCAGGACAGAGAGATAGCAATCCAAAAGGCCAGAGCAACTAAAATATACCATGCTAATACGGATGGATTGGCAATGTTCTCCATGCAAAAAGAGTAGGCTCATACAATCCTCTAAATTGTCTCTAATCAGGTACCAGTCTAGACATCTGCACCTAGCATAAACTTATCTTTCTCCTTGTTCCCATCTTCGTTACGAGTCAAAGCTCACCAATTTAACTGAGAGCACATATGACCGAAGGATGGCCAGAAGCTACTAACCGCAATAACAATCAGCATAAGTCACAGAAACTACCAAAATACAATATCAATCAGTTAACATTTTTGACAAAATTCATGAGAAATCCAATAGTCACCGCATATAATATCACAGAGGACACATACAGCATGTCTAAATGACATAAGGTTCCACGATAAAACAACACACAGGAAGATAAAACACGAAATGAGATAGGCATGGGTAACTCTGGCCAAACGAGTCTCCAGCATCAACGAACAAAGGGGTCAGTTAGATCCAAATCACGGACATTGGAGATATCCCCAATATCACGGAGACATCGGTCAGTCGTATAGTGAAACCGAGCACCTCTTGAAGCCTTATTCTTCACCTGAAGCAACCTCTGCTGTTTTGCAATAAACTCCTTGTCAATGGTTTTAACCTGAATCGTGATTGACTCTAGCACTCTTGCATTCCGTACAAAGAAAGAGACGAAGTTAACTTCGGACACAATGCCCCGATAAGATTCCAGTACTATTGTCTTCAGATGAGCATCAAGACATTTGATATTGGGGTTTCGATGTTTACGAAGCCAGCAATTCTTTGGCCCTGTCCCCATAACATTCCCTGACTGCAGAGGAGCATGGACAAATAAAATAGAACAGTCGTAAGTATATCAAAAGCAAAGTTGAAAACCATGAATTATCGATGAAGAATGCTGAAAAGCAAGGTTGAACTTGAGAAGGAGAGCACTCACGTCATTCTGTATATACAACTTCTCCAAGCAAGGAAAGCATCTCATCAACTCAATAACCATATGCAAAGAGAAAATGGACATATTGAAAGCTAAAACCTTGACAGTGCACACCATCGTCGCCAGGCTATCAGCGCGCAAACCCTTTGTAAAGCATGAAATAGAGCATTAGGACAGCCGACATGTCATTTACTCTTAGCAAAGCAAGGCAGCCTAGAAGTACTGTACCTGAATAATCCTGTCGAAACTGAAATTATCATTACTAAGAAAGCATAAGGTCTCCATCTTAGGTGCAGAGATAACCGATCCTTGCAGGCCATCATACAGATCAATATGGAACAGCCTTTCGAGACAAGGGGCCTTCTCGATTACAAGTTCCTCGAACCGGGGCGTGCCACCCTGAAGCCAAACCGTACCAAGGTGCGCGAGCACGCCAATGCTTCTGAGCGTAAGCGAGTTGATCCGGACGCAACAGAATCTGGAGACGAGGTGGAGCAGCAAGCACTCCAAGGCAGGGCACCCGGCGACAAGGCCGTGCAGTGCGCACTCCGAGACAATGACCTCATCAAGTGCTAGGTGCTTCAGCTGGGGGAAGTGGAGTCCCTTAACCATGTCGTCGGAGAGGTGGCATGTTCCTATAACAGCGAGGCGAAGGGTGGCAGCGAACCGGAAGATGGACGCCGGCGGCGGCACTACTGGCGGGGGCAGCCACGAGCAGAACTCGAGCTCCTGGAGGTTGTCGAAGGCGGGGGAGCGGAGCCAGTCCTCCATGGTGGCGTCCGAGAGCGCGTGCTCGGCGGAGACGCTGAAGCGGCGGACAGGGCCCAGGTGGGCGGAGAGGATGCGTTGTATGACGTCGTGGTCGAGGTTCTCCGTGGGAAGTGTACCGACGTCGAGGTTGAGGGGCGCCGACCGCCAGAGGTGGCGCCACCGCGACGCGAGGACCTGGGTGCGGGCGCCGTCCTTTGTGGGGAGGAGGGAGACGATCTCACCGAGGACGCCGTCGGGGAGGCTGCTGATGCGGTCGTCCTCCCCTCCTTCGTCTTCTCCAGCTCCGGGCGGCGGCGCTCGGTCGCCGCCGGCTCCCTTTTCAAGTGGCGCCGTCGGCTTCCTCTTCTTCGAGCCAGAACCAGGTCCTCCCGCCTCCATCTCCGTTAACAGTGTGGGAAGACGAGGCTACAGCGCCGCCGCACTCTCGGGTCGGCGACGGCTAGGGATTCATTTCGGCGCCGATTTGCGATTCCGCTGCCAAATTGGGTTTTCCGGCGAGTAACGCGGGCTTGGGCTGGTCAGTCCAGGTGTAGTGGGCCGTATCAGCACGGCCCAAGTGACCTGAATTTCCGAGAATTCCCCGAAGCCGTACGCTATCCGCTCATCATCCTCTCCGCTGGCTATGTAATCCCCTTCAGCTCACACTGAGCGAGCGAAGCAAAGGAAGAAGAGGAAGCCATGGCCATGTCGCTCTCCCTCGCGCGCCTCGCCCTCCGGCCCGTACTCCAGTCCCTCCCCGCCGCCGCCTCCAAGAAGCCAGCCAACGCATCCCTCTCCTTCCCTGCCAACTCATTCTTCGGCGCGCCTCTGGCCGTGGCCAACACCAGCGCCGCCGCGCTCTCCCCGGCGGCCCCGCTCCCCCGCTCCCTCTCCGTCGTCGCGAAAGCCGGGAAGGGCTACAAAATGAAGACCCACAAGGTTACCTTCGCGTCAGCTGGGTTTGCTCTTGAAAATTCCTCTTTTGCTTTGGGCGTTTCTTGATTCTGTTCCTCGTTGTGTGTGCGCCGCGAAGGCGTCGGCGAAGCGGTTCAGGGTCACGGGGACGGGGAAGATCGTGCGGAGATGCGCCGGGAAGCAGCATCTGCTCAGCAAGAAGAACGCCAAGCGCAGGAAGAGGCTCTCCAAGATGGTAAGAAAATGCTTCTTCAGTTCGCTCACATTGTTTTCTTCAGTTAGCCTGTTTAGTTCTGACGACCAGCGAGTGTTCCTGTGATTCTGAGGCCCCTATGCTTAGATTGGGTGGTAATGTGGATTGTCTGTGTGACCTCACTACTTGGCATTGCAAGTGCTAGCAAGCCACACTGTGAATGGTTTCATGATTTTGGTTGGTATCATGTTGTTGGAGTGGTCTAAATGCTTGAGTGAGAGTAAAGTGTGAGTGAGTGTGGTGTATCCCAATTAGTCAGTGTGCTTGGGAACGAGATCACTTTGACTTGTGCTTTGTAGTACTGAGCAAGCCCACGCTAAGTAAAGGTGGGTGAAATTTAACAAAGCTCACGGTAACTAGACTGTGGCTAATTTTCCATGCCGAGTTGAATTGATTAGACAGTTGTACTATCAGGTAGTTCCCTATAAGAAGACCTTTTTTTTGGTACTTACTGTTGCATGCCAAGATATGAACTTACTGAGCGATTTCGCGCCAACTGTAGGTGGGTCAAATTTAAGAAAGCACAAGCTGCTTTGGTTAGACTGCGGCTAGTTTTCCGCAGCGAGTTGAATTGATTCTTCAGTTTCTGAACTATTCTTGGTTCCAGTATCAAGTATATAGTTCTTAATAAGAATACCTTTTTTTGGCACTAACTTAATGTTGCATGCCCAACATACTGAGCAATTTCTCGCCATGTATAGTGGGCCAAATTTAACAAAGCTCATTGTACTTTAATTAGATCGTGGGTAATTTTCATTGCGAGTTGAATTGATTAGACAGTTTATGAACCATTATTGGTTCCCATATCAGGTAGTTCCCAATAAGAACACCTTTTTTGGTAGTACTAACTTACTGTCTTACTGCTGCATGCTAACATATTAACTTCAATTTTGCGCTAAGCATTGGTGGCTGAAATTTAAGAAACATCACGCTACTTTAATTTGATTGTGGCTAGTTTTCCATGGCGAGTTGAATTGATTCTGCAGTTTATGAACTATTATTGGTTTCCATATCAGGCAGTTCCCAATTAGAACTCTTTTTGGTACTACGTAATTCACTTACTCTTGCATGCTAACATATTAACAGTGAGCAATTTCTCTCTAAGTATAAGTACGTGAAACTTAAGAAAGCTCACACTATGTTAATTTGATCGTGGCCAGTTTTCTTTGTTGAAGCTATACGATTCTGCAATATCTGAACTACTATTGGTTCCAGTATCAAGTAGTTCCCAATTAGATCATTTTTTTATAGTACTCCCTCCGTCTCAAAATATATGTCGCAAAATTTTCTAACTTATGAGTGCGCTTATAACTTCCTAAAATTAATATGATATGCCATAATCTTGTCTTCGCAAAGAAAACAAAAGGTGTTGTCTTCTGCAAACCTATGCCACTCTGGGGATAGAATTCTTTTGATGAGCTAATGGGCCGCTGAATGTAAAATTTGCATATTTGGTCCCTAGAGATACATGCCATGATCATTGTTGTATTATTAGGAATACAGGTGATTCGAAAATTAAGCTTCTGGGAAGTAACAGTAATTTCCCCCTCCTTTTCTATTTCAAAAGGTTTTATTTCAGTAGCTTTTGAGAGTGTCATACTATCATTTTGATGACAGTTCCACTGAGTTTATTTAACTTGTAATGTTGTTGTTTACATGCACTCCAGGACTGACAAAACATTGATGTCTTCCTTCACAGGTCCAAGTCAACAAGTGTGACTACAGCAATGTGATGGGTGCACTGCCCTACCTTAAAGTGAACAAGAAAGCGGGCGGAGAGTATTAGGTCTTGCAAAATGATTTTGTTGCAGACTTTCTGTTCACCCAAAATGTAATTTTGTGCATTTTTCTCGGTATTTCTTTCTTTCTTTTAATACAAGGCCTTGCTTGATTCCAAACAAGGATAAACAACTATTTTTATGGGCAGTCTAGTGATGTTCCACAATGAGATGCACACTTGCTTGAATACGCTTGTTGAAATTTATGGGTAACGATATTGATAAGAGAAACCGAACTATGCCAATATTACTATATGCACTCAACCTGAAGAAAGGCGCGAGAGAGATTGATGGTGAAGACCAGGAGGGTCGTCCACCTCACGTCAATCTTCCACTTCCCTCCCCTCGATAGGTCCCAAGTGGGCAAACTAGTGCGACTCGAAACAGCCTCTTGAGCCTTGGCGTTGTAAATGGAAACCTTCTAGTCTTTCCGTCACATCTCCACTCCACTGGATTATCATTGATCTCCAATATTTGCGGAATATTAAGCATCTTTGCAAGTAACTGTTGTTGTGACATGATAACTATTGGTTGCTGGTCAAAATGCTCTAAATAAATAGCACAAATATTTTGTCGCTTCTCCGTTTTGACGTGATGCGTTGACTCCATGCATAACCATTTATTTCCCCCAAAAGTAAGCAGGGACCCATTTCTATTTTTACGTCAAAAATATTAGACAAATCATGCCTCGGTGTATATCGCCTAATGCAAATATTCATACCACTAAAAATGCATCGGTTCGAGAGAATGACCACTCTTTAGATGCACCCAAAGAACCATTTTTGGGAATTCCGGCAACATTTACCTTCCTTTTGGCTTTTGCCTTGAACTGCAATATAGCTATGTACAATTGTGTGTTTCAATATGTTGATTGCAGCTTGCCAATCTAAAGGAATGGATTTGGCACATGTCCATTATCTTCAACTTACGAAACCTTCTACCAAACGTTTGTTTGGTAGGCTTAGGGAACAACCTAGTACCGATTGGGTGCAACGAGGATCCATAGAAGAGGAGAACAAGAGACAATAAGAGGAGGATGATGATCATGAGAGGAGTTCTAACTTGAACATAAGGGGGGCAAGATAGCTGAACTAAACTTCTAGTTTCGATGGCACTTCCCTTTTTCTCACATAGAGTGTTGTCTCTTTTCATAAACATGTCACCTTAAAGATGGTAAGCCTTAAAATATTCCTTAAATCTTAGAATTTGACATATCATATCTCATAACAACGTGGGAATTCCGACAATATCTACCTTAGCTTTTTCCTTAAATTTGGACCTAGTAAGTCATAGAGTCTTATCGGGATGAGGAAGGAAGAGGAGCACCTGAATGAACAGAAGGTAGCGAGCGAGCTAAACTAAACTTCTAGTTTTATGGTACTTTCAGTCATTCTTTCATGTGGCAAGGTGACTCTTTCTATAAATATGTCGGCACAAAGATGGTGTCACAACTATCCTAACCCATGTGTCGTCCCCCTCGTGGCGACCCGAGGGCCTAATCGTAGCGCCAGCACAAGATCCCCCATATTGATCCTCCCCGCTCATTGTTGGCGGCATCTCCGGTCCCAAAGGAGGCACGAGACCTCCAGTCATCTCTTCTGGCGACAGAGATAGGACTCTAGGGTGGCAGCACCGTCTCTTCGAGATGATGGCGGGTGCAGCGACCGCTTGGGCGGCTTGGTGGATGGGCCTAGAGGCTACATGTGGTGCCGCCCGTAGCGGTAGCGGTGGGCATGTGTGAGTCGCTTGATCCGGCTAGGAGTGGCTGGTCCTCCTCTCCTACCATAGTTGGTGCCTCGCCAAGATCGGGTAACATCAACGCTTGTGCATTATTTCCTTTTTAAAGGCGTTGCTTTTGGAAAACCTCTCATGTAACCCAGGTGTTGTCTTCGGTGGTGGTGGTTAGAGTGTTGCTGATGCTAGTGATTGATAACCATGGCAGGGTCTTTTTTCTTTCTTTCTATTATTTCCTTTTTTGGTATTGTGTATCATTGATGTTTTCAGATATCTTGTCGGTGTAGAGGCTGGGTGTAATTGGTATCTTCGTTATGTTAATATATTTTCTTTATCGAAAAAATATCTACTCAAAGATGGTAAGTATTACCATATTGCTTAAATGTTAGCATTCTAGATATCATATGTCGTAATGTAAAATGTGCTTAATTTGGAATATTTGATTTGGACGATGGCTCTCGACTTACCCAAACTCCTCGAAATAGGCTTCTTCCCTGCTATATTAATATAGCAACCAACCGATATAACCGAGAGATCACCGCTAGGGCAAACAACACAAATCACGCCGAAAAGAAGGAAAAAATAAAAAGAAGAGAAAACAATGCCAAAACCGGCGAATCGATGAAAATGAATACGGTCCGCAACCGCTACATTTGATTAACCACTACACACCTAACATTTCGAAGATCCGCGTACCAAGCAGCACCTCTAGGAAGGGAAACGACGATGATGATGCTGCTGCCTGGACCTAACCTAGGGTTACCCCTGGTAAGCACCGGGAGGTGAGGAAGAGGTAATCAGACGCCCTTCAGGAAGGAAGGCAACACCCGCAAGCGACACCGCGTCAGCGTATATTGACCAAGATTTCTCCCGACCCTAAAATGTCACCTCCTGGGCGTTCCGGATCGCACCACCAAACTTGCTACCCACCAGCATATATGCCACCACGGTCTTGAACTAGAAACATCATCTCACCGTGGTCCATGAAGCAAGGTCGGTAATCGAGAAGAAGGGACACCGGGTGAGGGTCAGTGAAACAGTTGCATGCGGGAGGGAACAACCTCCACCGTCAGAGGGAGGTAGCTGACCGGATGCAGTAGCAGGTCAAACCAGGCCCTCGGCCCAGCCAAGCCCGAAGGGGCCCGTGAAGTCCCACCGCCGCACTGCAGCAGGGGTGCCACCGTCCCCACCATCCAGACCACATGACCTTGCTCCTCGATGACCAGAAGAGTCGCCACCATGCCTAAGGAAGCCAACCTAAACCCAGATGGGGCCTGATGAGCCCAGATCTGGGCTAGTAGGGCAGGCGCCGCCCAAGCTACCACGACCCTCTACCGCCAAGGGGCGGGACCATTGGGACGACGAACCACCCGTACCACCACCGGGGATCCCCGACGCAGTGCCTAACCGGAGCCGGCCGAGCCACACCGACTCCGGGCGTGCCCCGCAGAGCTGCCTACATGCGGGGAAGAGCACCACCACACCATGGTGCTCCCGTTGCCGATCACTGCAGGGGAGGCCGATCGACCCTAGATCGCACCGCACACAACCCACGCCGCCCGAAGATGACATCCTCCACCACCTCCCAGACGCGCCTCCGCCGCCCCGTCGTACGGCGTGCCGCCGCTGCAGGACCCGCCCGCGCACCGTGACACCTGATGGACACCACACTCTGGCCCGGAGGGGCTTCGCCCGTGGCCACCCCCACGCGCGAGAGGGCGAGGAGACCCCACCGCCGCCGGCCCCGACCGAGCTTTGCCCGGCCATGCCCTTCTGGCGGCGGCGAGGGGGAGGAGAAAGGGAAGGGGCGGAGGAGGATATCCCCCGGACCGCCGTGAGGGGGCGGCGCGGGAGGGGGAGAGCGGTCCACGGTGGTCTCCCCGATCTAGGGTTTTTCTCATGTACCGTCTCACCCAAACAAGAGTCTAAGCTCTCTAGGAAATCATAAGATATCATTGCTTTCCAATATTTGCTAAAAACATGAAACTAGAAGTTAAACTCTTCACAAGTACTTCGTTGTGGTGGACTACTACCTCCGTTTCAATGAATAAGAATTCCAAGACGAATTTTAACCAAAAAAAATTAAGCAACAAAATCTGGAATATATTGCACATAATCTTGGAGTAGTTGCATTTTAATTAGGCACAGTAATACGGGTCTCAACCCTTTGCTATTGATGGCAATAGCTGGGACGGCCAGGCCACGTCGATCTCTTATCTCCAATAAAGCAACAGGACCTCTCCGTTGGTGACTCTGATGTCACTCCCGCTACACATTTTGGAGTGAAGCGATTACGAATGGCGAAACCAGCAACCTGGATTTCGGTTCCCGTGGGCGAGGGCGCAAGCGGACACGATGCTGGGGATAGAAATGGAGACTGTAACCACTGAAAATAAAAATCTATGAAGTAGAAATGGCAGGGGAGGAGCGGGCGCCTCCTGCTGCTCACCATCACCAGGCTCAATAAATAGCGACCCCCTGCACGTCCTCGGGGCCATCGACCGTGCTCAAAGCTTCTCGCCTCACGCCTGTCTGCGACATTGCTCTGCCTGCGACGAGCAAGCCATTCTGGGTTCTGTGTTCGGGTGGGAAAGGTGGGGTTTCTCCTGGGTTCTGGCCTGTCTGCGATATTGCTCTGTCTGAACTCTGATCGTGTATGCGGTTTCTAGGAAGAAGCTAGGGATGGCCGGCCGTGGCGGAAGGCATGGGAAGGAGCCGGTGGCGGCGGAGGCGGACAAGTTCCCGGTGGGGATGCGGGTGCTCGCCGTCGACGACGACCCCCTCTACCTCAGGGCTCTGGAGGCCCTCCTGCGCCACTGCAGATACCAACGTGAGCTCCCTCAGTGCCCATCTTGCCCCTCCCTTTTGCCCCTAATCCATGAGAATCAATGGCCATATGGTATAATTCCTTGTCTCTGCTGCGTGTAGCGACCATGGTGATGCACGCCAGGACGGCGCTGAACATGCTGAGGGAAGGTGGAGAGAATCAGTTCGACCTGGTGCTTACTGACGTGCACATGCCGGACATGGATGGCTTCGAGCTCCTCCAGCTCATCCGCCTCGAGATGGATCTGCCAGTCATCCGTATAATTATACTCTCTTCCTCTATATACTATATATGCAGCGTTGCCGGCTTGAGTTCTACTAGTTTCTTCCTGTGTGAGTTGACATTGCTAGCTCATGCATGGCAGTACAACCTTCAACATAGCACGTCACATGGAAGTGCATGTATTGAGTGGGATAGCCATGTTTCCATATATGGCAGTACAAACTTCAACAAGTGCATGTATTGAGTGGTGGGATAGCATAGCACCTCAGATCCTTTAAATTTGGAAGGATCCTAGGAACCATGTACATGCACACATGTGTTGCTACACGCATGCCCTATTTTTCGTAGAGAGGATCTAACAGATGGGATCCGTTTCGACCCGGACAAATGGGCATCTAACCGTTCATTTAGATCGGACGACTAGTGGGGAAAGCGGAGCGGAGGTGGAGCGACACATGGGTTAGGCAGGGAGCGCGTGGGGTCGACAGTGGTAGTGGTTAGCGGGCGAGGAGATGATCGTGATGGTTGTGGTTAGAAGGCATGGGAGGTGACCGCAGAATCGACGTTGGTAACCTCCCTAAAAGATTTAGACGCCTTCATTTTGGAGAGACAATATGTCGAATGGGATTCCGTTTGAACATAAACCGACAAGATCCATCTAAGCATAGTGTTGGTTAGATCAGATGGTATAACCATTATTGCGCTGTGGTATGGTTAGTTTTGTAACCATTATTTCTGTTTGTCTATTGAATGTGTAAAATTTTATCCCATTTATTTTGCTTGGAAGCATCGATCTGACCACACTGTCGTGATGCAGTTGGTCCAAGATGTGTAACAAAATTGTTTCTCCAATTTTGTTTCACGTTTATAAAAATACTATGCACTTCTTTTCTGATGTGAGACCACAATTTTACGTCAAATCTAAGCCACTCACCATATGTCATGCAGTGTTTTCTGCAGATGGAGATAATACGACAGTGAATAAGGGGATAACTCATGGGGCGTGTGGCTACTTGGTAAAACCCGTGCGTATCACGGAGCTCAGGAACATATGGCAGCATGTCATAAGGAAAAATCTCGGCGCTATGAGCAACAACAACAGGGATAATGACGATCCTGATCAGAGGGTGGTGCCACCAGTGATTGTTTTGGGTGAGAGGGGTGGTGCAAAGGGTAAGAAGTGCTCCAAGAAGAACAAAAATGATGGACATGGTTCTGATGAGAACAAAGAGACCATGCATGTACATACCACCCAGAGGAAGCCAAGGGTGTCATGGACCGGTGAGCTGCAGCGCAGGTTCATGAAAGTTGTCAACAGGCTCGGTGGCGCTGACAGTAAGGGCTCACAACTTTCTCATTCCTTATTCATCAAATCGAAATTTAAGTTTCTTGGACTTTTTTGGGTATAATTTTTTTTTGATTATTTAACTGCAGAGGCCTATCCAAAGACGATATTGCAAATGATGGAAGTCGATGACCTGACTAGAGGGAGTGTTGCGAGCCATCTGCAGGTTTACTCTCTACCTGTATGGTTAATTTCTATGCACGTGTTTATATTATTCTCTATATAATTCCAAATAATATTATAACGAATTTCTATCGATATATTACATGCCCACAGTCTTTGGCACTTTTGAAACTATGCAAAGCCTTTTTGTTTCCCACATGTCTTCCATTATGTTCTATGAATATGAATTTTATATATTTTCTTGCCCATCTTGTTATTTTAGAATTATCGAATGAACTTAAAAAAGGCCGCGGATGACCGAAGAAAGTCCAGCCTTCTCAGTGAATCATCTGCAAGGAGGAAGTCATCCTCGGGCATGAACATAAATCACCAGGGAAGCCTGAGTGACCACCATGAACATCATAGAGGACCTCATGGTGTGCCAATTCAGTCGAGGAATTGGGCCATGGGGCCAGTTGGCCATGGTTGCAGCACACAAAGGATTACCGTGCCATGTGTGCCTGACACCGCAAGGCTCCACGCTTCTGGTCCTCCCGTGAAATCACTTGCAAATATATCAGATCACACAATGTTGGATGCATTTTCTTCTAGTCATTCTGACAAAGAATGTGCAAACTTCGTGCGCGAGAAACTGTTGGAGGCAAGAAATGTGGCGCCTTCCTCCCATCCCGCAGGCAATTACTTCATAACCATGCCAAACCGTGGGATGTTAGAGCATGTAAACCAGTTCCAGGTGAAGCCTCTGGAACTCCCTTGCAAACAATCTATGGTTGGAGAGTGTCACGATGCCCAGTTTCCGTGCCATGTTGGAACCTCTAGCAAACCCTGGCCGAATTTTGCATCATCAAATTATCCAGGTTCTGCGGATGGAGCACCTCTCTTCACATCATCACAGGTGTCAGGCTTTGAAGCCTCACCTGGCAAGGTGCCAACGTTTCAAGATGAGCAGCAGAACCACCAGATGGTAGGAAGCATCAACAATACCACACCACTGGCTAGGTTCAGTGAACAGATGGCTCCATTCAACATGGAAAGCAACACAACCACCGTAGAGCTCACAAGTGTCAACTTTTCACCAATTACTCAGATGGTTAATTGTGGAAGCACCAGTTCTCTATTGCCTAATCTTCAGATGGTTAGCTCTGTCGCGCCGCTGACTCAGATGGTTAACGGTAGAAGCATCAGCTTTGCATTGCCCGGCCTTCAGGACAATTCTGTCACGCCGGCACAGATGCTTAATGGTGGGGATGCATCTGTCATTCTCCATGGTCTTGTTGATCAGGAAGCGCCTGAGGATCAGCCAAACTACAACAACACCTTCTTACAAGATGCGTTTTTTTCCACCATGCATAACCAGGTAAGAACCTATCTGACATTTTCACTGCATAATACATGCTCATTTTACTCTGCATGCTTTTATGGTGATATCACGTCATCTCGAGCATTTTCAGGATTTGCATATGAATTTTCTCGGCTTGCCAGGTGTATCTAAATCAAACTTCTTTTCTCAATACAGGATTTCAGCCATGATGTTTTCTTTGGTGGAGAACATTAGCTTTTTTCGCCCCGAGATCTGTGGAAGATATATATTATTTAGAATTGTGTGGAGGCCAGATCGATGCTCCATATCAGTCCATTGTTCTTGCATATTGTATCCGTGGAACAGAATTGTAGTAGGCCACTTAGAAGTCGGGTCGTGGTCTTTTATTTTACATTAGCTTTTAATCTGGTGTTTGTCTTTTGGGCATCATACATAAATTTATGCTATTCGACGTTTGTTCTGAAGATCCCTCTATTGCTTTGGGAGTTTCTTGACTGCTCCTCTTGCGTGTCCGCAAAGGAGGCGGCAAAGAAGCTCGTGGAGATGAGGAAAAGAAAGATTGTGCAGCGGTACACTAGGAAGCAACATCTTGTCACCAAATGTCAAGGTATTTTACGACGGTAGATTTATGTTCAAAGGGGCCACGCTCGGAGATCGGTTGGTAACACACAGAGATGGCGATTTATACAGGTTCAGGCCCAGGACGAATAGTGTACGATAAAATCCCTACTTCCTGTTTGTGGTGGATGAAATTATCGTAGTGTGCTCGGGTAAAATCGAGATATGGCTCGATATTACCTATGGTGGTTGGTGGTAGAAGATGATCTCATGAATTCACAGAAAGATGCCCCCGTTCGGAGTCACTACCCCTCCTTATATACTCGGTCGGGGCTAGGGTTATTAGATGCCAAGACGGGTTACAAGTGGCGGCGCCTATACATAGATTCTAATAGAAGTATCAGATCTAATCTTCGTAGAATAATTGTGATACTTGAGAGAATCTGTTCGACATTGACATCCTAACTTGACAACCAAGGTATCCTCATTCGGGCCTTCTCCTGAGACTTGATCCTTAGTAGGCCGTGGCAGTTCTAGGTGGGCTCTATCTCCTGGTGGGGGCCCACCTGGTACCTGTGACCTCGATAACCCCCGTATGCTTCGTGATCGGACAGAAAAACTCAACTCCGGACCCCATTCAGGGTTGCCGAGTAGAGATCGTGAAGGAGTCCCCCGATCCTTTGTCTGTCGAATATGTGGATGCCGAATCTTGTCCCTTGTAGAAGCATGCCCTGGTGAATGAGTGATATTCCTATTGAGAATTAATGGGATCATCATCGATTGGTTAGCCGACTGATCTTTTCTTCACCGTGCCCCTGAGGTGGTAGAGACCACCTATGGTATATTTGTTGGTCGATCGACGAGCCTCGCACGTGGTTCATTATATTAGTTAGATCACGACTAGCTAGTTAATTATATTTATGAAAGATCATGCTATATTAGTTAGATCACGACTAGCTAGTTCAATTGATTATACAATAAATGAACTATTATTGGTTCCAATATTAGGTAGACTCAAGAAGAAGACTTATTGTTTGGTTTTAATTTATTATTGCATGCTGATAAAATATTCTGTAAGTGCTATTAACTGTTGGAGAAAGTTCTCAGTAAGTATAGGTTGGTTAAATTTAAAAAAGCTCATGCTAATTTAGTTACTTGTGGCTACTTTATATTACTGACTTTTAGTTGATTAGATAGTTTATCAACTATTATAGGTAGGTTCTAGTTTCATGGAGTTATCAAGGAGAAGTTTTATATTTTGGTAGTAACTTATTTTTGCATGCTAATATGTTAACGTATGAGTGCCCTTACTTACTGACATGATTCTCGTTAATTATAGGTGGATTAGATTTAAGAAAGCTCGCACTACTTTAATTAGATTGTGGCTAGTTTTTAACAGCCAGTTCAATTATCAACTATAATTCGATGAAGTGGCAATCATTCTCCCCCTTTCTTTCTTGCTCCTCCCCTCTTCTCCTTAATAGTCACTCGGACACCCCTATCTCCTCTCCCTCTTTCCTTCTGTGGCCTCATCAACCGAACGGGGTGGAGGAGGGGATGGTACACCCCCTGTACATAGTTGTAGGAGTAGCTTTAGGTCTTTGATTTCCATGGGTCTTGCATATATTGCATATGCTGCGATGCCATTCTTCTGGTGACTTATGGCACTCGTGAGCGACATTGGAATTTATGATTTCTGCTCTTTCAGCGATTGTACATGGTTGCGACACAGACCTAGAATGTATGAACTACTCCCTTGCTTTGCTTGGTCATCATAGTAATGGTGAGCTCTAGGATGGTGTCTTTGAGCCTTCTTATATCGACCTATGCTGCAGGTTCTTGGGACGCGGAAGATCCCAGAGTTCCTCAGCAGGGGACTCACGATGACCGTCGCCATCTTGATGCTACTTATCATGGCGAAGGGTTGACCTCCACAACAATACGTGGTGGATGTACTTCCTTTTGGTGTGATGCTTATGCGAAGGATCTTAATCTACTCCATCAACGTTGTTCCCAATGGCATCTCTACATATAGTTTTCCCCTAGCGTTGGCCAAGATGGCACACACGTCGAGTGGATCTCGTCAATGCGATGGAGAAGGATCCAATTCCTTTTATATATTCGTTTTAAGGTTCTTGGGGGCAAACTTGTTGGTCGTGTTTGTAATTTCTATTTATTCCAGAACATGTATGTAAAATGTATTCCCGCCACTAGGATATAGCGCAACTTTTGTATCCTTTGGGACCCATTCCTGTTCAAAAACAATTGTTAGTCCCAATATCAAGTAGTTATAATTAATAAGACTTATTTTTGGGTACTAACTTACTGTTCCATGGTAACATATTAACTTATGAGTACTCCTAACTTTCTTAGCAAGTTTGCGCTAAATATATGTGGGTGAAATTGAAGAAAATTGTGCTACTTTAGTTAGATCATGGCTAGCTTAAGAAAAGGTTGATCACCATTGCTTTAGTTTTGGATGCAGTAATAGCTCTTCTTCCTAAGAAGACATAGGAATTATCTAATCCAGGAAGTGATTATGCTTGAAAAGGTGATTTCTTCAAGTTCTTTTTAGTGCATAACATTACCATTTGGCAGACCAACATAATTATCTCATGTGGTTCTAGCAATAGAGAGAAAGAGGATAGGGAAGTGGAATCATCTGCATCTATCCACACGCATGGGATATTGAAAATATATAAATAAGCTCGATTAGTGCAATGTCTACTTTAAGACGGATGTAAGTGGGTGATGAGGTCCTTATGACACCACAACCTATCGTAGCACTTTGGATTGGATTGTCCACCCTTGGCCCTATTTCATCTAGCAGGGATACCTCAATTATTAAGGTAAACAAGACCAACATATTAGCGTTCTATGACATCACCATTATCCCTAGTTAATAACTTCTAGCTACTCTAGTTTGATGCTTGGGGTTTCACATGTAGCCCCCACTTTCCTCTACTCGTGCCTCTACCTTGGTCGATAAGTCCTAGGAATGAAGTGTAAACAAGACTACAAATACATGAAAACATAGAGGGCCAATTACACCAATAATCTCATCTACAAGTGCACCTATACTGCAAGGCTAGGTCATTGCCCTTAGATATACATGGCTACTCAAACATTGCAATTGAATCAACCATAATAAACATTGTAAGAGAAAATATTTTAAGATGGATTCTTGGTAGCATATATTCTAGGAAGTCGTGGAGAAATTGATAGTACAAGGGTTTATGGCACTAGAGATAACTACTAGATGTCTATGGATATGACTATGAGAAGGTGGTGATGGCAGAAGGGTTTCAGAGTATTTGAGGTGATGTCGCTCTCTCACTAATGGCTCCAACCTTCTCTTTATATAGGGAAGTGGATGATACCAGGGTTTTTCCACGCCTCTAATGCAGATTTGACCTAGGCCTCTTCACGAAATCATTAGGGATGACATCACGAAGGGGGCTACATAGGGTAGGATCACGGGTAAGGGCCCGGTGCACGTATTGTTGATCATTAAATTTTATAGAAGTTTTGTTATGTGTCATGTTGACTTATGCCTTCTCCCGTCCCGTGGTACTTCCCACATGCGTTCACATCTCATCATTTATACCTTCATTTCTCCAAGGAAATAGATGACCAAAAATATTTGCACATCTTTGCAATTATTGATGATTAATGGCAGGTAGCAGAAACAATCTCAGAGAAAACTGAAAATTATCATGTTGAAACAAGGATATATGAGTTTAAAATCTACTCATCATAGCTTTTTGGTTGATCCCATAGTTTATTGTGTTATTGCTTTCGATATCAAGTAGTTCACAAATGAAGACATTTTCTGTTACTAACTTATTGTTGCATGCTAAGATGTTAAGTAAATATGACTCTTAACTTACCAAAATTATTATGATATGCCAAACTCTTGTCTTCCCAAAAGGAAATAATATTGTTTTACCCCACATGCATGACATGCACTCTAGAGAGAAAATTGTTTTGATGAGTTAATAAGGAGTTGAATGTAAAGCTTGCATATTTGGTCCCCAATGATATATTATTACAAATATAGGGGATTCAAAAATTAATGGGGAAGTAACAATATTTTTTTTAATCATTTCAAAAGGATCTCGTTCACTAGCTTCTTGAGAGTGTGATACGATCAATTTGATGTCAGACCCACTAAGTATATGTAAGTTATAGTTTTGTGGATGACATGCACTCTAAGAATAAGAGAGCATAGTTGTCCTTATTTGCATGTCCATGTTAACAACAGTGACTACACTAGTGTGATGTGTGTGCTGCCCTAACTTAAAGTGAAAAATAAATCATACTAAGATCAATTAGGTCATGCTCAATGATTTTGTCCTGGAGTTTCAATTCTCTAACTTATACCTTTTTGCTTGTTTATTTGCATTTCTTTTATTTTAATACAAGGACTTACGTGACTCCAAGCAAGGATAAACAACTACTCAATGCACACTTGATGGAATATGCTTGGCTAAAATTTATGTGTAACAAACATAAGCTGAAATATGTTAGTGTTACCATCGACATTCAATTTTGTAAAGTAAACCTTTTAATTTATCCATCACATCTCCACTTCAATACCATTGATCTCCAATAATTGTAGAACGAAAAAACTAAATGTTAGGCCTTACCACTTCGATACCATTGATCTGCATTGGGCCTCTTGTACAAGAAGGTGTTTTAACTAGTAGACAACTTGGTGTGCCTACATCATAAATGTTGTTTGCTGGTTGAAATGCTCTAAATAAATAACTCAAATATTTCATCGCTTGTCTATTTTCATTTGATGCATTGACTCCATGCACAACCATTTATTCCCCCCAATAGTAAGCACTTTCATATTTCCATATTTTACTTTTAGAAAGTAAGAAAAATCATGCCTTGGTCCATATTGCATAAAAAGTACTCATGTCACTGAATATGCAAGGGTTTGAGACTACTTACACACTTTTGATGCACCCAACAAGGTACATGCGATTTCTAGTAGTATATCTCTTCCTTTAAGTTTTTCCCTTTACTTTTGGTTCTGGGAAGAAATCAACCGTAAATAGAAGATAGATTTGTAAAAATATGGGGTCAAATATGTTCAATGCCTCTTCCACTAGAAATTTATGGATCTGAGACATCTTTGATTATCTTCAACTTTTGAAACTTTGTACCAAACAAGTTTTTGGTAGGCTTACAAACCGACCTACTATCAACTGGGTGCAACAAAGATCCATGGAATAGGAGAAGAGGAGATGATGATGACGATGATGTTGAACCAACATGAACATAAAATGGACGAGAGGGTAAGCTAAAATTCTAGTTTTGATGGAACTTTCCTTTTACTCACATGACATATTGACTATTTTAATTAAATCTCATAATTCTATATATCATGTCTATAAACATAATTATTCACATGCACAATTTGTACATCTATTATTTGGACAAATACAAACCCTAACTCACCCAAATAAAAATGCGAGCTTTGTGGGAAATCCCTAAAAATTATTGATCTCCAATATTTGCAGAAAAATTGAACATGAAAGTAAAATGTTAAACACTCTTTATAAGTAACTGGTGGGTCCACTTGTCCAATAAATTATTATAACTAGTAGGTAGGTACATCTACCTATATAGTTGCTTTTGGTTGTTAAATGGGAGGCTCCAAAACCAAGATGCAATATTTTTTCGCCTCTCCATTTACACGTGATGCGTTGACTCCATGCAGAATAATTTATTTCCCCTTAGTAAGTCTTATAAAAAAAATTCTGCTCTTCTAAACCATAAGATGGATCATGTTTAGACCATTAAAAACAAAGGTTCGAGACAATTAACACTCTTTTGACACACCCAAACAACCTACCTTAGAATCCTGACAATATTTATTTTCCTTATAGCATTTTCCTTGAATTTGGGCCTAGAAAGTCACCGACTAGAAATTGGAGATAGATATGTAAATGTTATTTAAAATGGAAACTCATTACTCGAAAGTTATTGATTTTAGGCACATCCATTTTCTTCAAACTACAAAGTGTACCAAAAATTTGTGTGGTATATGACATGACTAGCTTGATATTATCTATTAGGTAGAACAAGGATAAATGGAGGAGGACAAGAAGAGGAGTATGTGAAGATAAGTAGAAGCGAGAGGAAGAGGAGGAGGAGTACGACGAGGACTAGAGTGAATATAACAAGGGAAACGAGCTAAACTAAACCTTTGTTTGTACTTTCACTTGAAAGTTAACTCTTCCCAAACTAAACATTCATTATAAATAAGAGTTGTCGTAATTCTTGGCTATTCCCGCTATCCACATCATCCCAATTATTTGGGACCTACTCCCGCTTCTCCTTCTCCCAATTCATGCTATCCAATTTTTCACTTAACATGTTAACATTAGGGAGCAAGAACTGATATGAGCTTCTTGCTCGCTAATATTAACATGTTTGTCGAGTTTGAGCTAAATGATCTAAGAAAACTTATTGTATAGCCATGGCTCAGAACTCAATTAATGATTACTATCAAACTATGTACTAATATGGATTTGATACATGTTCATTATATTTGACTTGCAATGGAACTTCCTATTGAAGATTTATTTTGTAGGCTTAGGGCACAAACTTCTTGCTAGAATTGGAGCAACACGATTCCATCAAAGAGGAGAAAACGATGAATACTATGAGAAGGAGAAGCGGGAGGAGGTTCTGTAGGAAGTGGAAGGGTACGAGGGAGCTAAACTCAATGCGTGAGAGTTGACGATGATGAAGTGGGGGAGGAAGGTGCATGTGGCTAGATAGTTCATGAGTACCATGTAGTTTTCCCTCTTTGCCTACCTAAGGTAAATCTAGGTCATGTAACTTGACATCCACATTGAAAAGGTATAGGATATGAGGAACTAGAAGGGTGGTAAGCTGGTGCGAAACTAGAAGGATGGAATTTCGCAGGAGAAGAAGAGGTGGCACGAGAAAAACACGATTGATAAAGATTTCTAATTTTACTCCCAACATCTAAAACTTAGAGGTCACCTGGAAAGTCACAGCTAGAAAGATAAAATGCGCTAGTGACACCCTAGGTCAAGAATTCTTTGACGATCTTAGACATTACTTTTGGGATGATCCATTCCTTTATAAGAAAAGTGCGGAAGGTATTATTTGACATTGTGTGCCTTAATTTGAGCAACAGGATATCATAGAAGTCCGTCATGATAGTCTTTATGGAGGACATCATGTTGGACACCGCACCACTACCAAGGTATTACAATCTGGTTTGTATAGGCCTCCTTTATTTAAAGATTCTGTTGAATATATTAAATCATGTGATAAATGCCAAATTTGTGGAAGCAATGCAATGGATATGAATTATTCATTACCACTTGAACCATTTGATGTGTGGGGATATGACTTTATGGGACTGTTCCCGCTATCAAAAACAAAACATACACATATTTTGGTTGTAGTGGACTATGTTACTAAGTGGGTGGAAGAAATTCCAACCAAAAGTGTAGATCATGCTACAACAATGAATATGCTCATAGACATAATCTTGCCAAGTTTGGAGTACCTAGATTTTTAATTATAGATGGTGTTTCGCATTTCTTAAGTGGTGTTCTTTGGAAAACTTTAGTAAAATATGGTGTTATTTATATAGTTGCATCTCCTTATCATTCTCAAACTAGTTGACAAGTTGAACTAAGTATGAAGGAAATATTCCCTGAGAGGCAATAATAAAGTTGTTATTATATATTCCTTATTGATGACCCACAAGTATAGGGGGTGTATCGCAGTATTTTTGATAAGTAAGAGTGTCGAACCCAACGAGGAGCAGAAGGTGCTGGCTAGTGGTATGATTCAGGAATTCTCTGCAAATACTTAGCAAACGGATTTTTAGGAGTTTTTGATAAAGCAAGTAAACAAAGTACGAGTAAATAAAAGACAGTAGGAATAAATGCAGCAAGTGGCCCAATCCTTTATGCAGCAAAGGACAAGCATGTTGTATTTCTATAGATGACCAAACATTATCGAGGACACATGGGAAGACTGTCAAGTGCTTTCGCTTCATATAGTCGATTAATCTTCTCTAGCTTGCTAAGTGTTGTGTGGGTGAACCTGTGCTAATGTACCGTCCCATCCAAAACTTGATACATACTTGTGATTAAACCCCTTGCAAACATCCGTAAGTACAAGAAAGTAATTAATGTAAAACCTAACCACAACTTTAAACTCTAAGACCCTTACGTCCCTTGTGCAATGGTTTCCTAACGGGGGTTCAGGTTTCTGTCACTCCGGCAACCCCTACGATTAGTAGCCAAATACACAATGCATTCCCCTAGGCCCATATAGGTGAAGTGTCATGTAGTCGACGTTCACATGACACCACTAGAAGAAGTACACCACAACTTAAATAACAATCCGTTGAATCTTTCTCAACACAACTCCACTACTAACAACAAGACTTCTCCCATGTCCTCAAGAACAACACGAACTACTCACAAGACATCATATGGATCATGATCAGAGATGGAATAATAATGTATAACAATCTGAACATAAACAATAATTCAATGGTTCACTCAATAGCATCAACTACAAAGAGTAATCAACGCCGGGAAAGTTTCCCCTATGAACTATGCAAGATCCAACCCAATTGTTACAGCAATATGGAGATGGTGATGAGGGTGCTGATGGTGATGATGATAATCCCGATGAAGTCCAGCTTGATCGTGGTGTTGATGGCGACGATCTTCCCTCTCCGGGAAGGAATTCCCCCGGCAGAAATCTGTCTGCCGGAGAGATCTTTCTCTCTCGGTGTTTTCCGCCCCGCAGAGGCGGCGGAATCTTTCTGTGGTCGCTCCCCGAGTCTTAGGGTTTCGGGAGGATAATATACGCTAGAGGGGAGAGGCTGGAGTGGGCCAGGGTGGCCACACCACTCCCTGGCGCGGCCTAGGCCTGCCCGCGCCATGGGGTGGTGTGGGCCCCCGTGGCCCACCTCCACTCCATCTTCTGGCATCCTGAGTCTTCTGAAAAAATAGAATTTTCCGTATATTTTCTCGGATTTTCTAATCTTCACGAATTTTGCCTCCAAACAGCACCTTTTCCATCAGAATCCTGACTGCAGCGGTCCATGCTCCAAAAGTCATCAACCATGCAAAAACAGATGAAATAACTTAAGTATCACCTCTCAATACGAAATATATCGATGAATAATAGTGAATTAAGACATAGAATAGCGATGCAAAATGGACGTATCAACTCCCCCCAAGCTTAGACTTTGCTTGTCCCCAAGCGAAACTGAGCTCAATAAACATGACCTCAAGTTTATGGAGTGAAGAGTCGATAAAAGGATACGGACAAGAAGCATCACATTCATCAAATACATAGATCATAATAGAAGACAACTCACTATTATATAACTCAACTTGCAATGAGTAAAGGAAACACAATAAAGATACATAAAGTGAATCATAATTGGTAATGGCAAACTTAGCTCTTGGTCGAAGAATAGTTGATAATTTGCTGGAGTTCACAAATAGCTGGTTTTTCAATGAAAGCTTTCAAAGTAGTAAACTTCAAGATAAGAGCAATGTGCAAAACAAGGAACATAAGAAACATGATTGAATAAATCATCATATGAATGAATGAAACACATCAACTCAAAATACTTGCTGAGATAGAAGGGAATAGGTTTACTGACTCAACTACAAAGTAAAAGAAAGGGCCCTTCAAAGAGGGAAGCAGGGATTACAAGTCCCATAAAGAGCTCCCAAAAATTATGATACTTACTAGCTTTCAGCTCTCATTGCCCCTATCATAGGCATCTTTAGGTGATTAAGGTTAAAGTAACACAACTAAGAGGATATGCTTGACAAGTTATAAGTTGAAATCTCAAGCCCCTTACTTATGAGTACCGATCCTCATGCTACTCAACTTCAGTCATGAGCAAGCTCTTGTTATTGTAAATACATGTGTATCATTGAGAACCGCCAACGGGGTACCCCTTGCACATGACACAGGAGCTATCCCATAATCAAAATGGCAAGGCAAGCAGACAGTGAGCATCTCAGCGATCTTTTTATTTGCTATTTGCCTAGGTTTTTATTGAGGATGCTTCATAGAATGCTCACTATAGTTATGCTGCAAGTTTACACCATGATTAGGCATGGTTTAGGCTAGCGGCCCAGGCGTTTCTCTAACACACATATAAACTCCATGATCTTACAAGTTCCACTTTTATTTCACACCGCCGGGATCCATAAGCAAAAGAACATGATATCAACTAGGTACAAGTACCAATGAAGTGTTGAAAGCGGTCCCCATGATACATGGTTCGGCTAACTTCAACTCATAAAGCGCAAGCATATACGCAACAAAGAAGGACCCAATGGTTCAAGTTTATTAAATGCAAGAAAATAAAGTGTGTCATCAAGTTCGTGAGAGCTTTAATCACTAATTTTCACGTAACAAGTTTAATTTGGGAGGTAGACAAAATAGGAATTTACTTGGAACAGCAATAATGCTACTAGGTAGGTATGGTGGACACAAATGGCAAAGGTTTTGGTTTAAAGGAGGTGGATGCACGAGAAGAATACCCTCTCAGTACAGGTTTTTGGCTAGCAAGGCTGGGTAGCAAGTATAAGAGTTGAAGGAAACAAACATACATACAAGTGATAAAAACAAACATGCAATCTTCCTTGGAAGCACAAAAGATCTTAACTAGAGAATACTAGACTTATGAGCAAATCAAGAAAGAAAGATGATGAATTTATTTTTCTTTAGAGTACTTCTATCTTTTCTTTCAACTCTCAAAAAGGTGTTGCTACTGACCGAGCCAGGTTTGCCAAAACCAACTAAATTAACTCAATGATCCCAAAGTGCTACTAATACTAACAATAAGATCAATCATATAACCACGAATAGAAAACTAACATAAGCTAAGCAAAAGAGTGAATGATAGAACTTCTCATTAATATTCCATAACGGAAACTCACACCAAGGGATACATATCTAACGAGAGAGGGGACACTTCCATAATGCAAACCATACTACAAAATAACTCCTCTATTCATGATATGACTCTACTAACAAGGTAAAAAGATAGAAGATAGTGATATGATACCGCGGCACTCCCCCAATCTTGGAACAAACCAAGGGGATGCCAAACCTGATGACGAATTACTCCTTCGGTGGTGGTGGTATCCTCTCGATGAGCTCCTTGATCAGTTTCCCAAGATCCTCAATCTCGAAGGTGAGAGTGCGAATCAATTCCGAGTTATTCTCAATACGGCCCATAATCATCTCAGTTTGTGGATCCCAGCTCTGATTCTTCTTCCATTCTTCCCACTTGGAGTCTTCTTTTCCTGCATGGTTATGAGCAAAGGTATGGAAGGTACTCTTGGTGTTCAGAGAAGGTGTCCTTGGTGCTAAACAGTGACGAGGAGCTTTCCCCCCAGTCTGCATCCGTGCAGTCCTTCTGATCCTGGCAGGGTTTGCCACCACTCCAATGCTTGCAATGGTAGTGCCGGTGTGCTTTGCCTCCTCTTCACCTTCACTCTTGATCTCCTTCTCCTTCCCGGGGTCTTGGAGGTCTTCCTCCATAGGTTCCTTCCCTTTATCCTTGGCGGACACCATTGTGTTTCTAAACCTTCAAAGAGTATGTCCTGGCAGAAACAGATCGAAACAAAAACACGACGAAAACACGATATACGAACCTCGGAAAATCCGGGGGGTTATGTATTACGAAGTTTCATAACAAAAGGAAGGTACTGGGAGAAAACGGGTCGGAGACGGAGTCCTGGGTGGCTTCACCACCTGGTGGCGCGGCCAGGGGTTGGCCCGCGCCATGGGGTGGTGTGGGCCACCCTGGCTCCGGTTCCGTCCCTTTTTCGCTTCGTAGCTTTCCTTATTGACTGAAAACTGCAAAAATATAGTTGGATTGTATTTTCGTGGAACTTTTCTTACTATAACTATTACCTAGTTGGAAACGGACTCTGCAGGTCTCTGAATTTGGTCCTCAATGAATTTCTCTGGAGTTATAACTTGAAAGGCATCAACATCCTCATTGTAAGAATCTCCAGCAATATAGTGTTTGAGTCGCTATCCATTTACTACTTGTGTAGTATTATCTTTTAGAGAAGAAATTTTTATTGCTCCTGAACGGTATACTTCTTCAATGATGAAAGGTCCTTCCCATTTTGATAGTAGCTTACCTGCAAAAAATCTGAGATGAGACCTATACAATAGAACTTTCTCACCAACATGAAATTCTCTCTTAAGTATTCGCTTGTCGTGCCATCTTTTAACTTTTTCTTTAAAGAGTCTAGCATTCTCATAGGCTTCACTCCTCCATTCATCTAAAGAGCTTAAGTCAAAAAGTCTTTTCTCACCAGCTAGCTTACAATCTCTATTTAGTTCTTTCACTGCCTAGTAAGCTTTGTGTTCTAATTTCTAAGGGTAAGTGGCAAGCTTTCCCATAAACCATTTTATAAGGAGACATTCCCATGGGATTCTTATAAGCAGTTCTATAAGCCCATAAAGCATCATTCAACTTCTTAGCCCAGTTTTTTCTAGACCTATTAACAGTCTTTTGCAAGATAGATTTAATTTCTCTATTTGATAACTCTACTTGCTTGCTAGTTTGGGGGTGATAAGCTGAAGCAATTCTATGATTAACATCATACTTAGCGAGGGTCTTCCTAAAACCGCCATGGATGAAATGAGAACCCCCATCAGTCATGAGATACCTAGGCACTCCAAACCTAGGAAAGATAACATCCTTATGCATTTTTAGAGAGGTTTCCTTGTTAGCACTTTTCGTAGGAATGGCTTCTACCCACTTAGTAACATAATCAACGGCAACAAGAATATGAGTGTAACCCTTCGAAGGAGGGAAATGCCCCATAAAGTCGAATCCCCAACAATCAAAAGGTTCAATAACTGAGAGTAATTCATAGGCATTTCATTGCGTCTAGAAATATTACCAACACGTTGACATTCATCACAAGATAAAACAAATTTTATTGCATCTTTAAAAAGGGTAGGCTAGTAGAAACCTGATTGTAGTACCTTTTGTGCAGTTCTATCTCCTGCATGATGTCCTCCATAGGCGCTCTCGTGACATTTACGCAATATTTCTTTTTGTTCATACTCTGGAACACATCTTCGCATAATACCATCAACCCCTTCTTTGTTTAAGTGTGGGTCATCCCAAAAATAATGCCTCAAATCATAAAAGAACTTTCTTCTTTGCTGAGCTGTAAAAGTTGGAGGCAAATACTTAGAGACAATAAAGTTAGCATAGTCAGCATACCAAGGGCTTCCTCGCGAGTTCACCCCTACTGCGGCTAATTGCTCATTTGGAAAACTATCATTAACAGGCATAGGATCAAAAGAGATGTTTTCCAAGCGAGATAAATTATCAGCTACAGGATTTTCATCACCCTTTCTATCTACTATATGTAGATCAAACTCTTGTAAAAGCAGTACCCATCTAATAAGCCTAGGCTTAGCGTCCTTCTTTGTCATAAGATATTTAATAGCAGCATGATCAGTATGAATAGTTACTTTTGAGTCCACAATATAGGGCCTAAACTTATCACAAGAAAAAACAACAGCTAGAAATTCCTTTTCAGTAGTAGCATAGTTCCTTTGAGCAGCGTCTAAAGTCTTAATAGCATAGTGGATAATGTTTAGCTTTTTATCAATACATTGCCCAAGGACATCACCTACAGCAAAATCACTAGCATCACACATTATTTCAAAGGGTAAACTCCAATCAGGTGGTTGAACAATATGAGCTGTAGTTAAAGCCTTCTTAAGAGTTTCAAAAGCTTCCTTACAATCATCATCAAAAACGAAAGGTACCTCTTTTTGAAGAAGATTAGTAAGGGGTTTTGATATCCTAGAAAAGTCTTTAATAAACCTTCTATAGAAACCAGCATGACCAAGGATACTACGAATACCTTTGATGTCTCTTGGGCAGGGCATCTTCTCAATTGCCTCAACCTTAGCTCTATCAACTTCTATGCCTCTTTCAGAAACTTTATGCCCAAGAACAATCCCTTCGTTAACCATGAAGTGGTATTTCTCCCAATTAAGAACAAGATTAGTTTCTTCACATCTCTGCAAAACTTTATCAAGGTTGTGTAGACAATTATCAAAAGAAGTTCCGTAGACAGAAAAGTCATCCATGAACACTTCTACAATTTCCTCACAAAAGCCATGAAAGATAGCAGACATGCACCTTTGGAAAGTAGCAGGAGCATTACATAAACCAAAAGGCATACGTCTATAAGCATAAGTTCCATAAGGGCAAGTAAAGGTAGTTTTTTCTTGGTCTTGTTGTTTAACAACAAGTTGAGAGAAACCAGAATAACCATCAAGAAAACAAAAATGGGTCTTTTTAGACAATCTTTCCAACATTTGATCAATAAAAGGAAGCGGGTAATGGTCTTTCTTAGTAACTTCATTGACTTTCCTAAAATCGATGCACATCCTATAGCCTACTACTATTCTTTGAGGAATAAGCTCATCTTTATCATTAGGGACAACAGCAATACCTCCCTTTTTAGGAACACAATGAACAAGACTAACCCATTCACTATCAGCAATAGGGTAAATAATACCAGCATCAAGGAGTTTCAATACCTCATTTCTTACCACTTCCTTCATCTTAGGATTTAAACGTCGTTGGTGCTCGACTACTGGCTTCGCATCTGGTTCTATGTTGATAGAATGTTGACATATAGTAGGTGAAATCCCTTTCAAATCATCCAGAGTATAGCCCATAGCTCCTCGGTGTTTCCTCAAAACCTCTAATAATCTTTCTTCTTCCTCCCCTGAAAGTTTAGCGCTAATAATAACAGGATATATCTTTTTATCATCAATAAAAGCATATTTAAGATCACCAGGGAGAGATTTTAGATCGAAAACCGGATCCTTTTTAGGTGGCATCATGGTACCCAAGTCTTCTATAGGCAAGTCGTGCTTAAGCATCATAGGTTGATCTCGAAGAATCATGTCAATCTCGTTCCTTTCTTCCATGAAGATTTCACTTTCATGTTCTTCCATAAATTGCTGCAAAGCATTGTTAGGAGCAAGAGAAATAGAAGCAAGTTGTTCAACCCTAAAATCCTCATTATGGGTCTCCTCTTCGCAAGGTTCTTTAGCAAATTTTGAAAAATTAAACTCATAAGATTCCCCATCAAACTTAGTCACGATTTTCTCCCTCTTGCAATTAATAATAGCTCCACACGTACTCAAGAAAGGTCTACCAAAAATGATAGGATAAGTTTTACTAGCAGCTGAACCAAGTACTAGAAAATCAGCAGGGTACTTAATCTTACCACAAAGAACTTCCACGTCTCGCACAATACCAATTGGAGAGATGGTCTCTCTATTAGCAAGGTGAATAACCACATCAATCTCTTCCAACTCGCAAGGACTAATCTCATGCATAATTTCTTTGTAAAGCTCATAAGGAATAACACTGGAACTTGCACCAATATCACATAAGCCATAATAGCAATGATCACCAATTCTAACAGAAAGCACAGGACCACTAGCCTTTTTAGTTCTATTGGGATGTGAAACAATATTAGAAGCATCCTCACAAAATACTATGTGCCCATCTTCTACGCTTTTAGTGACAAGGTCTTTCACAATTGCTACCACAGGTTCAATGTTTATTTGTTCATCAGGTTTTACAGTTCTTTTTTCACTTTTAGTGATTATGTTAGTTATCATAGGATGGTCCTTTACCTTTCTAGGGAAGGGAATCTTCTCGATATAAGGTTCAGGTAAAATGGGGTCGATGATGCAATACTCAGCACTTCCAATAGGGGCATAGTCATCAATATCTTTGTAAGGTGCATGGTATTTGTTCCATCCCCTTTTTGGAATTTCAATATAGGAAGCAAAAGTTCTAAAGCAATTTGTAATAACTTGCAAATCAAGACCATAAAGATTACTAATATTTTGAAAGTCATCAGTTCCCATAAAAGATTCAATGCATTCATAATCATAATTTATACCTGACTTTCTACCTTTGTCATTCTCCCAAGCTTCAGCATTGTCTTGAATACGACTCAGAAGATCCCATTTAGCTTCTTCTTCCATGCGAGTGAATGATCCAGCACAAGAAGCATCCAATAAATCTTTATCATGTAGAGGGAGCCTTGCATAAAAGTTATTGATAATAATATTGTTGGGGAGCTCATGAATGGGACATTTGAGCATTAGTAACTTCAATCTCCCCTAAGCTTGAGCTGTACTCTCTCCATCTAGAGGCCAAACGTTGTATATTTGATTCCAATCTTTATGAATCTCACTAGGAGGATAAAACTTTGAATAAAAGAGAGGCACTATTTCCTCCCATTCCAGAGCTTGACCATTCTTCAGCAGCTTATACCATTCCTCAACTCTTCCTTTCAGTGATAATGATAATAACTTCTTCTTGACTTGATCTATAGTAATACCTGCACACTTGAACAACCCACATAATTCGTGTATAAAGAGTAAATGATCACCGGGATGCACAGTTCCATCCCCAACATAGTAGTTATCCATAACACGATCAATAATTCTTGTAGGTATTTTGAAAACATCATTCTCAGCAGGTGGTGGCTTATCTACTATCTTAGCAGTGGTAGTAGCATTACCAAATAAGAAACTCAGTGAATTATCCATAACGAAAATAAAGCAACTAGCAGAAGTAAACAATACTCACAGTAGAAGTTTCCTTTACCAGTTCCACTCTCCAATAGCGCTTCACTCCCCGGCAACGGTGCCAGAAAATAGTCTTGATGACCCACAAGTATAGGGGGTGTATCGCAGTATTTTCGATAAGTAAGAGTGTCGAACCCAACGAGGAGCAGAAGGTGCTGGCTAGTGGTATGATTCAGGAATTCTCTGCAAATACTTAGCAAACAGATTTTTAGGGGTTTTCGAAAAAGCAAGTAAACAAAGTACGAGTAAATAAAAGACAGTAGGAATAAATCCAGCAAGTGGCCCAATCCTTTATGCAGCAAAGGACAAGCCGGTTGTATTTCTATAGATGACCAAACATTATCGAGGACACATGGGAAGACTGTCAAGTGCTTTCGCTTCATATAGTCGATTAATCTTCTCTAGCTTGCTAAGTGTTGTGTGGGTGAACCTGTGCTAATGTACCGTCCCATCCAAGAGTTAATACATACTTGTGATTAAACCCCCTTGCAAACATCCGTAAGTACAAGAAAGTAATTAATTAAGGTAAAACCTAACCACAGCTTTAAACTCTAAGACCCTTACATCCCTTGTGCAATGGTTTCCTAACAGGGGTTCAGGTTTCTGTCACTCTGGCAACCCCTACGATTAGTAGCCAAATACACAATGCATTCCCCTAGGCCCATATATGTGAAGTGTCATGTAGTCGACGTTCACATGACACCACTAGAAGAAGTACACCACAACTTAAATAACAATCTATTGAATCTTTCTCAACACAACTCCACTACTAACAACAAGACTTCTCCCATGTCATCAAGAACAAAACGAACTACTCACAAGACATCATATGGATCATGATCAGAGATGGAATAATGATGTATAACAATCTGAACATAAACAATAATTCAATGGTTCACTCAATAGCATCAACTACAAAGAGTAATCAACACCGGGAAAGTTTCCCCTATGAACTATGCAAGATCCAACCCAATTGTTACAGCAATATGGAGATGGTGATGAGGGTGCTGATGGTGATGATGATGATCCCGATGAAGTCCAGCTTGATGGTGGTGTTGATGGCGACGATCTTCCCCCTTTGGGAAGGAATTCCCTCAACAGATATTTGTCTGCCAGAGAGATCTTTCTCTCTCGGTGTTTTCCGCCTCGCGGAGGCGGCAGAATCTTTCTGTGGTTGCTCCCCGAGTCTTAGGGTTTCGGGAGGATAATATACGCTAGAGGGGAGAGGCTGGAGTGGGCCAGGGTGGCCACACCACTCCCTGGCGCGGCCTAGGCCTGCCCGCGCCATGGGTTGGTGTGGGCCCCCTGTGGCCCACCTCCACTCCATCTTCTGGCATCCTGAGTCTTCTAGAAAAATATAATTTTCCGTATATTTTCCCGGATTTTCTGATCTTCGCGAATTTTGCCTCCAAACAACACCTTTTCCATCAGAATCATGACTATAGCGGTCCATGCTCCAAAAGTCATGAAGAATGCAAAAATAGATGAAATAACATAAGTATCATGTCTCAATACGAAATATATTGATGAATAATAGTGAATTAAGCCATAGAATAGTGATGCAAAGTGGACGTATCACTTATATATGATAGATGTTTATTTTACATGCTAGAATTGTATTGATCAGGAAACATCAATACATGTGTGTTTAATAAACAAAAAGGGTTCCTAGTTATGCCTCTCTTATAGACTAGCTTGTTGATTAACAAGATGACCAAGGTTTCCTGATCATGGACATTGGATGTTGTTAATAACAAGGTCACACCATTGGTGGAATGATGTGATGAACATTCATCCGAAGTATAGCATTACGATCAAGTCATTATGTTTATATTGCCATAACATCATACGAAGTAATCTTTATCCTTAGACCATGACATCATGTTAATTGCTAACACCAGAAGAGTATCTTGATAACATCAAACGTCACACCGTAACAGGGTGACTATAAAGATGGGTTCAGTACTACGAAGGTGTTATGTTGAGGCTCATGGATCAAGAGTGGAATTTGTCAATCCCGATGACGGATAGATATACTCTGGGCCCTCTCGGTGATATCACATTAAGATAGCTTGCAAGCAAGTGATGTGATCACTAGAATGTTATATCACGGGAACGAGAAAAGAGTACATGCCGGTAACGAGATCAAACTAGGTATGGAGATACCGATGATCGAATCTCGGACATGTAATATATCGAGAGACAAAGGGATTTAGTTACAAGCGTTAAAGGTTCTCACGATCACAGAAGTCATCGTTGAATGTGTAGGAGTCAGTACGGATCTCCAGGTCCCGCTGCTGATTATTGATCGGAGAAGGGTCTCGATCATGTCTGCATTATTCGCGAACCGTAGGGTGGCACACTTAATAGTTACTAGACACCATTTTTGAGCACATATGTTTCAGACGAAAGAATTGCAAAGCGCAGGAATTGTTTCAATAGAAACTGGAAATTGTTTCGGGTGAAATTGCAGAAAGTGGTTCTGCATGTGATATTGAAATATTGCAAGGGGCTATATGTGAATGTTTGTTAATTAAAGTAATTAACAAAATTCTGAATAAATTTAATAAAATAGTTTTATTAAATGAGAGAGCATTAAATTTGGAGAAATTTAATGCATTTAAAGTGGAGACTTTAAAAAAGAATGTGAAGAGGCATTTTAATGTGGAGGGGTTACCACCACATGAATGGGGGAGGTGAGGGGTCACCCCCCCATGCGCCGGCCATGGAGAGAGGGGGCATCCCCCCTCCTCCTATAAAAGGCCACCCATTCCCTCCTTCATCCACACACCTCCTTGTGAAGGATCTCTCTCCCCCTCTAGAATTATTCCCCCATGGTCTCGGATTAGTGAGATACATGTTCCCGGTGGCATTTCGTCTGGAAGGAGTTGCTGCTGCCGCTGGATCGCTGGAGCGAGGAGGTGGAGGTTGTCCGGTGGCTTGAACGTGTGTGCGAGTACGGATGCGTTGCTGAGTTGCGGCGCTCGGATGTGGCGCCCCGCAAAAACCACTACTAGAAAATCGCGGTGTTTTTGTGCATTGCATCATCATAACCGCATGCTCATGTCATCATGCCACATTGCGTTTGAGCATCGTCATCATCATGGATCTGTTTGTCCGAAACTATTTTCGAAAAGTCTATTTTTGTTTTCTAAATACCCCGCCTTTTATTTCAAATCGAAACACCGGGCCTCTTCCGGGTATTTTGTTTTGTCTAAAAATAGTTTACAAAAGAACTTTAAAATAAAAATAAGTAATAAAACTATTTTTCGGACCGGGGAGGCAGCCCAGCCGTTAGGCCAGACCACCTACTACCCGGTCCAAAACCAGCTAACCCTCTAAACCAAACCCTAACCTAAATCTGCCTAACACCTACCTACCCCAGCCAGCCGCCTCACCCCAATCTCCCTAACCCGCCGCCAGCCGCATGCCACACCCCAGCATGCGTCGCAGCGCGCAGCACAGCCGACCCCACCACCTGCTGCCCCTATGCGACTCGCGCGCCGCTCGCGCTGGCTAGTCTGGCCCACTCCACGCACACCACGCACGCAACCGTCAACCACCCCGCGCACAGCGACCGGTCCACCCCGTGTTCCCGCCCACTCCCCTGGCCGACACACCCTCCTGTCCTATCCACTTGCCCCATCGCCACCTACCACGTGCGGGTCCCACCCGCCAAGCCCTCCTCTCCCGCTCACCCAACCACCCTCCTGGCCCCGACCAGCTCGCACCCCGCGCCCTCCTCTCTCTTCCACCAACCCCTCGCCTCTTTGCCTCGGGCCTTCCTCGTCGCCGACCGCCTCCTTCCGCCCGCGAGCCCCTGTGCCCCCGAGCACCTCTGTCCGCCCCGCCCGGCTCGGCACCGCCCAGCCGCGACGCCTCCATCCTCGTCGTCCTCCCCTTCTTCGTCTCCGGCCGCCGCCCGGCCTCTCCCCCTCGCCTCACCGAGCCGCCGCCCGGACGAGCTGCCCCGCCGCGGTTTTCCCGCATCGCCGGCCCGGCCGCTTCTTCCTCCGCCCCTGCGGCGCCGTTCCCCGCCCGCGTCGGCCGTCCCCACCGAGATCCCCACCACCAACTGCTCGGTCCGCCTCCGCCTCCCCGTGCTTCGAGTCCCTCCGCTAGAGCACGGCCCCGCCACCCTCTGTCCCCATCGTCTTCCGCGAGCCGCCGTCCGGGCCCCGGCCTTCGCCGTCGTGAGCCTCCTCGCCGCCAGGACCACGCCATGCCGCGTCACCGACCCGCTCGCAAGTGAGCCTGCCTCTTCGTTGAGCCCCGCGCCTTTGTTGGTTGGCAGGACGTCGCCGTGGCCGCCATCCTCTGCCTGTCTCCTGCCCCCATCGCCGCATCGTGCTCGTCCACGCCTCCTGCTGGATGGCCTCCCAAGATAGACTGCCCCACGTGCTTGAAGTGTTCGACACTATGCCTATGTGTTTGGCTCAGTAGGAGGTACTGCGAGGTTTTGTGATGTGGTGTCAGTGGTGTTTTTGAGTTGGGGTTTGTAGTGTTCAGAGGTGGTGATATTGCGGTTGTGAGAAGATGTGGTGAAGCTGACTCAGTGGTTTGAGACCCTCGTGATGGGAAAGTTTGACAAGATCTTCGACAAGATTTTGGTACCCACGAGTAGCCGAGAGAACCATGTCGAGAACCCACGGTACTCGAAGACCGAACCCGGTGCCGCTCCAAGATCTCCTTCCCGGAGTTGATGACCCGATGACGCCAAGACCTACATCATGGGTCCGCCGGGCGAGACCTCGAAGGCCATCGACGCGTGAAGATGTACCCTCGGAATTCCGAGGAGGTCGGCAAGAACTCCTACATGGACACCAAGACCCGAATCCGAAGACCGCCAAGATCGCCACGGAACGGCAAGCTCTCCATCCCGGATAGGCCAAGTTCGTCGAGAACCCGGACGCCAAGGTCGCCGACGCGAATACGACAAGTACTTCATCCCAAACGCCATGACCATCGACATGACCCAAAGACCGCGGATGCGATAAGATCTACCTCTCGTTTTCTGAAGATCGATTCTGCCAAGTCCAAACTCGATCCCCGTCGAACCCTGTCGAACCCCGGACCCCCGGAACCCAAGATCTGCCGAACCCAGATGTGTGAACCTTTTCCGAGCCCCTATTTTATAAATGCTATATATAAAACCTGTTGCATAATAATTGTTCATCTCGCATGCCTATCATAAACATGCCGGATCTTCTGCCGTAGTATTAAATATTGTATCCGGTGTTTGTGCTAGTGTTTGATTCTTCGCGGATTAGGCCGATGAGTTGATGCGAGTATCGACAAGTTCTCCGGATATGTACCTTCGACAGTGTTTCCCAGGCGAGCATCTCTTCCCCTTCTACCTATTTTGTATTCATAGTCTTTATTTCCTCCTGTTGATCTATTGCTATCCGTGTCGCGATGCTTTAGTTTCTGTACACCCGTTATATACCGTGCAGCCTCTATATTGCCTTGGACACCTCCTATTACCTGTGTTTGGTAGATAGATGGCCTTGCGAGTCGTAGTTGCTTGCTCAGGTGTGATCTCGTGTTGTCAAGTACCACAGTTGTTGGAATGCTGGCAGATGTTTATTGGTGGAGATGTTGATTGGTGGAGATGATCATGACTTTAATTACAACTATTAAAATGCTAGATATAACTAATACAGAGGCATCGGTGGGCAATAGATTTTATATGGTTCTTCCATGCTCACTTGTGTCCCGTAGGACCCCGAGTACTTGATACCTGTTCCTTGATTTTTCGCACTATCCACATCCGGGAGGCCTTATGGACCCCCCTGAGCCAGAGCTTGATTCATTTCTATTTCTTGGGGCCACAATTAGTTTGGGGTTTTATTACTATCCTGTACTTATGCCATGTTACTGCTTTATTTAAGATTGTGCGTGGAGCACCTGTACTATTTTGGATCGCGCCATGTTTTCGCGGTATCGACAAGCCCAGTCACACTTTCGGGTTCCTAGTCGTTTACAGCCGTCGTCGCAAACCCTGGGTCCGTTCCGGAGCCGGCCAACTTCGTTGCGGTAGCTTAGTGGGGTGGCCTCCTGAAATATTTCTGAATCCTGTGATCGCTTTGTCGTGAATGCCTCGTTGGGTTTTGAGTTGGTTTTTTCGAGGTTGATCGAGTGTGTGTTGCTATTTGTGCACCCCTGCAGGGTAAAACTTTCTGAAAGCCGTGTCCGCGGTTATGGACGACTTGGAGCACAGTATCTCGATCATAGACAAGCATAACTAAAGTAGTGCTATAAATTTGACTTAATATGTGCCTAATAATCAGCTCAAGTATAACGGAATGGATATTAAAAATGCCAACAACTGGTGGATCTGTGGTGATCTGTGTCATACTATACATACCTAGTAAGTATTGCAACTCTAATGGAATGTGATAAAAGTGTCAACAACTGTTGGGTTTTGGGATTCCTCAGGACAATTATATCTGACTAGCAAATGTTCCAACTATAATGGAAAGGTAATTAAAACGGCCCACTACTTACGCTTCAGGACGACTCATGGTATCTATAGCTGATTAGTAATTACTGCAACTACAACGGAATGAGTAAAATTTGCCAACTGTGTGAGTTCCTTGGTCCGACTTCCTCGTTTGGTCTCGAGGGGGAAATACCAGGATGGGTTTGTTTGGGGTTAGCTTCAGGTTGGATCCGAATAGGTCTTTCTTATCCCTCTCTGATAAACGCCAGTTGTATCGAGTCTTCATAGGTTGTTTAGTGCCTCTATGCTGCCGCTTCAGCCCACCATACCTATGTAGGCGAGAGCCGCCGAATTCTAGCCTCGCCGTGTACTGGCCTCAGGACTGACGCTCCTTTTTTTCTTTTGCCCTTTGTCGGCACCCCTTTTGTTTTAGCAGGTTTGAGATCGACGTCGTTAGCAGGGTTACCCTTTCGGCTTGGCCTGGGTAGGGTTATGGATGCCATTGGTTATTCTTCAGGGCTCTTAGCCCCATTTGCATCTTGTCCGTAGTCGGACGCCCTATCGATTTCAAGGTGATTTGGATCTTTGTATTGTATATCTGTATTCTTGACTCGTGGAGTCGTGTTGTATATATCTGTTCTGTGGGTCCCATCGAGGACTGTTGTGTAGTGTTATTACTTTGTTTTCCACCCGCACGAAAGTGCTTACTGGGCGTCCTTGAATCGTTTCTATGCGGGTTTGGCGGAAAGGGCTAAAACTTGCATAGGGCCGATTTGAGGGTGTTACATCGGACTTCCTCACGATCTTGAGATCGACAAGTGTACGACTACATCAACCACGAGTTCCTACTCGTTAACAAAACTCGTTGTCTTCGAGGGTAAGTTCTTGTTGTATGTATGTCCACCCGTTGCTTTGTACCTAGTAGATAGATCTTGGCGTGTAGTTCACACCGTAGGAAATTTTTTGTTTTCTATGCTGTAGACCCAACAGTGGTATCAGAGCCTGATCTATGCGTAGGTGCTTTGCACGGGTAGTACACATATGTTTATATGTGGGCGATGATGATCATGTTATTGCATATTCTATGTATTTTGGATATTGGTGGCATAATGGGATGAAGCGGCCTGGACCAACCTTACATGTCATCGTATATGAGACCGGTTCCACGACTGACATGCAACTTGTTTTGCATAAGTGGCTGGCGGGTGTCTATCTCTCCGACTATAGTCAATATCTGATTTACAATGAGTTGCTAATAACTTAGTTATCCTCGTTGTGGTTCATGTTCGTAGGTGAGAACGGTTCTATCTCCGAAAGCCCTAAGCCACGTAAAACTTGCAATTGATAAATTAGAGGCATCTAGTTTAGATCGTTGCTGGGCTAGTGTATTGATATGGTATTGTTGTAAGTAGATGTATGATAGATACTCTTACAACACACTCAACGTGTAAGTTCCATAGACCTTGGCCTTACACACAAAGGAATGATAGAGATCATACCATGATGCAATTGATAGAGATCAAATGCATGGACCATATCATCTCACTTTACACATTAGATGTTTGTATCTTATACTGCTAGTTTGGCGCTTTTGGTAGCATTATAAGATGATCCCTCATTTAGATATCAAGATAAAAAATGTGTTCTTCCTTAAGTATGCACCATTATGTGGATCGTGTTTCGAGACATCACGTGATGATCGGGTGTACTCGAATCTATGATTTCATAGGAACGGGTGTAAGACAGTTTTACACACGTGAATACTAAGGTTCTTACTTGGCGAGCCTAGCATGTACAGACATGGCCTCGGAACACGGACCGAAAGGTTAAGCATGAGTCATATAGTTGATATGATGCCCATATAGATGCTCGCCTTTGAAGCTACACTTGGTGTAGTGGATTTGGTTCATGTAATCACCAAAAGGACACGAGGGATGTCGTTTTTGAGTGGGAGTTCATTAGTAATTTGGATTAGTTTAACTCAATCTATCATAAACTTAGTCTAAATAAACTTTACAAATTCTGTTGTAGATGGCACCACCTGCTTTTAATTTCAATGTGTTCATGGAGAAAGAGAAACTTGCTGCGAATGGTAGCAACTTCACCAACCGGGCTATGAATTTGAGGATTCTCCTCACTGCTGCACAAAAGCAATATGTGCTAGATGCGCCGCTAGGCCCCCCACCAGCTCCTGATGCCCCTGACGAGGAAAAGAATGTGTATGTGACTCGTCAGGAGGACCACAACTTAGTTCATTGCGGCATACTGTATGGGCTAGAGCCAGAACTTCGAAAGCGTTTCGAAAATGGCAATGCCTTTGATACCATGGAAGAATTGAAAATGATTTTCGATACCCATGCTGCCGTAGAGAGTTATAATGCTACAGAAAAGTTCTTTAGCTGCATGATGGAGGAAAACAACTCCGTTAGTGAGCATGTACTCAAAATGTCTGGGTACGCCGATAATCTTGTGTCCTTGGGAATAACGATTCCCATTGACTTAGGCATACATCGTGTTCTCCAATCTCTGCCACCTAGCTACAAGAGCTTCGTGATGAACTATAATATGCAGGGCATGAAGAAGACTCTTCCCGAGCTTCTGTCAATGCTTAAGACTGTAGAATTGGAGAGTAGGAAAGAACATCAAGTGTTGATGATCAATAGGACCACCGGTTTCAAGAAAGACAAGAAAGGCAAGCACAAGGGAAAGAAGGGTGGCAAGTCTGTTGCCACACCTGAAATGAAACCCCGAGCTGGCCCTAAGGCTGACACCGAGTGCTACTATTGTAAGGGGACTAGCCATTGGAAGCGCAACTACCCCAAGTATTTGGCGGACAAGAAGTCCGGCAAGGCAAACAAAGGTATATGTGATATACATGTTATGGATGTGTACTTGACTAGTACTCGCAGTAGCACCTAGGTATTTGATACGGGATCGGTTGCTAATATATGTAACTCGGTTCAGGGGCTACAGAACAAGCGACAACTAGCAAGGGATGAGGTCAGGATGCGGGTCGGCAATGGATCAAAAGTGGATGTGATCGCCGTCGGGACGCTACCTCTCCATTTTCCATCGGGATTAGTTATAAACCTAAATAATTGTTATTTAGTGCCTGCACTGATCATGAACATTGTATCTGGATCGTGTTTGATGCAAAGTGGTCATTCCTTTAAATCTGAAAACAATGGTTGTTTGATTTATAAGAATGATATCTTTTATGGTCATGCACCTATGTTGAATGGTTTATTTCTGATAGATCTCGATAGTAATATTACACACATTCATAATGTTAATGCTAAAAGGATTAAACTTGATGATGATATGTCTACATATATGTGGCACTGCCGTCTAGGTCATATTGGCGTTAAACGCATGAAGAAACTCCATTCTGATGGACTTTTGGAATCACTTGATTTTGAATCATTTGATACTTGTGAGCCATGCCTTATGGGCAAGAGTACTAGAACGCCGTTTTCCGGTTCAATGGAACATGCGACAGATTTATTGGAAATCATACATACTGATGTGTGTGGACCAATGAGTGTGTCGGCGCGAGGTGGATATCGTTATTTTGTTACTTTCACGGCCGATTTGAGTAGATACAGGTATATCTATTTGATGAAACACAAGTCTAAAACTTTTGAAAAGTTTAAGGAATTTCAGAATGAAGTGGAAAATCATCATAATAGAAAGATCAAATTTCTACAGTCTGACCGTGGAGGAGAGTATCTAAGTTACGAGTTTAGCACACACATGAAAGAGTGTGAAATAGTTTCACAACTCACGTCTGCCGGAACACCACAACATAATGGTGTGTCGGAACGTCGTAATCGTACCTTATTGGATATGGTTTGATCTATGATGTCTCTGACTAACTTGCCACTGTCATTTTGTGGTTATGCACTGGAAACAACTGCATTCACTATAAATCGGGCACCATCTAAATCCGTTGAAACGACACCGTATGAATTATGGTTTGGAAACAAACCTAAGCAGTCATTTCTTAATGTTTGGGGATGCGATATTTATGTGAAGAAACTTCAACCAGATAAACTCGAACCCAAAGCGGAAAAATGCGTCTTCATAGGATATCCTAAGGAAACAATTGGGTATACCTTTTATCACAGATCCAAGGGCAAGGTTTTTGTTGCCAAGAATGGATCCTTTCTTGAGAAGGAGTTTCTCGCGAAAGGTGTGAGTAGTCGGAAGGTAGAACTCGAAGAGATTATTGAACCTTCTCTTCATGGAATGGCGAGTGATGCAACACCGGAAGTTGTTTCGGAGTTGACTTCACCTGATGAAGAGAGAGCTAATGATAATGATCATGAAACTCCGAAAGAGGACACTACCAAACCTCGCAGGTCAAGCAGGACACGTGCAGCTCCTGAACTGTACGATAATCCTATTGTGAATTTCATGGTTGATGAAATGGATGACCCTGCGACGTATGAAGAAGCGATGATGAGCCTGGATTCCAACAAATGGCTAGAAGCCATGAAATCCGAGATGGAATACATGTACGAGAACCAAGTTTGGAACTTGGTGGACTTACCTCACGATCGAAAGGCTGTTGAGAATAAATGGATTTTCAAAAGAAAAACTGATGCTGATGGTAATGTGACCATCTATAAGGCTCGACTTATCGCAAAGATGTTTCGACAAATTCAAGGAGTTGACTACGATGAGACATTCTCTCCCGTAGCGATGCTTAAGTCGGTTAGGATTATGTTAGCAATTGCTGCATATTTCGATTATGAAATATGGCAGATGGATGTCAAAACTGCGTTCCTCAATGGTAATATTGAAGAAGAGTTGTATATGATACAACCTAAGGGTTTTATCGATCCTAAGGATGCTAATAAGGTATGCAAACTTCAGCGATCCATTTATGGACTGAAGCAAGCATCCCGGAGTTGGAATCTCCGCTTTGTGAGTTGATCAAAGAGTTTGGATTTGTCCAAACTTATGGAGAGGCTTTTATTTACAAGAAAGTGAGTGGGAGCAATGTGGCATTTCTGATATTATATGTGGATGGCATATTATTGATTGGAAATAATATAGATCTTTTAAACAGTGTTAAAAGTTATCTAAACAACAAATTTTCGATGAAAGACCTTGGTGAAGCGTCATATATATTAGGCATTAAAATCTATAGAGATAGATCAAGACGCCTAATTGGGCTATCGCAGAGTACATACCTTGATAAGATATTAAAGAAGTTTAATATGGAGGAAAGTAAGAAGGGGTTCTTACCTATGTTGCAAGGAAAGACATTGAGTAAGACTCAAAGTCCGGCTACGGCGGAAGAAAGAGAGATGATGGATAAGATCCCCTATGCCTCGGCCATAGGCTCTATTATGCATGCCATGCTATGTACAAGACCGGATGTGGCACATGCTATTAGTTTTACTAGTAGGTACCAATCTAATCCAGGTTCGGAACACTAGATAGCGGTAAAGAACATCCTCAGGTACTTGAGAAGAACTAAGGATATGTTTCTTATATACGGAGGTGAAGAAGAGCTAGTCGCTAAGTGTTATATCGATGCTAGCTTTGACACCGATCCGGATGACTCTAAGTCTCAATCCGGATACGTATTTCTCTTGAACGGAGCAGCAGTTAGTCGGAGGAGTTCCAAACAACCTGTGGTGGCTGGATCAACAATGGAGGCGGAATATGTTGCTGCTTCAGAAGCGGCACAGGAAGCAGTTTGGATGAAAGAGTTCATTACGGAACTAGGTGGGGTTCCCAGTGCGTTGGATCCAATGGTGATCTATTGTGACAACAATGGAGCCATAGCCAACGCAAAGGAACCGAGGTCTCACAAGAATTCCAAGCATATTAAGCGCCGGTTTCACTCCATCCGCGAGCATGTCAAGGATGGAGATATAATGATTTGTAAAGTACACACGGACCTAAATGTAGCAGATCCGTGGACTAAAGTTCTCCCTAGGGAAAAACATGATCAACACCAGAACTCCATGGGTGTTAGATTTATCACTATGTGAACTAAATTATTGTCTCTAGTGCAAGTGGGAGACTGAAGGAAATATGCCCTGAGAGGCAATAATAAAGTTGTTATTATATATTCCTTATATATGATAGATGTTTATTTTGCATGCTAGAATTGTATTGATCAGGAAACATCAATACCTGTGTGTTTAATAAATAAAAAGGGTTCCTAGTTATGCCTCTCTTATAGACTAGCTTGTTGATTAACAAGATGATCAAGGTTTCCTGATCATGGACATTGGATGTTGTTAATAACAAGGGCACACCATTGGTGGAATGATGTGATGAACATTCATCCTAAGTATAGCATTACGATCAAGTCATTATGTTTATATTGCTATAACATCATACGAAGTAATCTTTATCCTTAGACCATGAGATCATGTTAATTGCTAACACTAGAAGAGTATCTTGATAACATCAAACGTCACACCATAACAGGGTGACTATAAAGATGGGTTCAGTACTACGAAGGTGTTATATTGAGGCTCATGGATCAAGAGTGGAATTTGTCAATCCCGATGACGGATAGATATACTCTGGGCCCTCTCGGTGATATCACATTAAGATAGCTTGCAAGCAAGTGATGTGATCACTAAAATGTTATATCACGGGAACGAGAAAAGAGTACATGTCGGTAACGAGATAAAACTAGGTATGGAGATACCGATGATCGAATCTCGGACATGTAATATATCGAGAGACAAAGGGATTTAGTTACAAGCGTTAAAGGTTCTCATGATCACAGAAGTCATCGTTAAATGTGTAGGAGTCAGTACGGATCTCCAGGTCCCGCTGCTGATTACTGATCGGAGAAGGGTCTCGATCATGTCTGCATTATTCGCGAACCGTAGGGTGGCACACTTAAGAGTTACCGGACACCATTTTGGAGCACATATGTTTCAGACAAAAGAATTGCAAAGCGCAGGAATTGTTTCAATAGAAACCAGAATTGTTTTAGGTGAAATTGCAGAAAGTGGTTCTGCATGTGATATTGAAATATTGCAAGGGGCTATATGTGAATGTTTGTTAATTAAAGTAATTAACAAAATTCTGAATAAATTTAATAAAATAGTTTTATTAAATTAGAGAGCATTAAATTTGGAGAAATTTAATGCATTTAAAGTGGAGACTTTAAAAGGGAATGTGAAGAGGCATTTTAATATGGTGGGGTTACCACCACATGAATGGGGGAGGTGAGCGGTCACCCCCCATGCGCCGGCCATGGAGAGAGGGGGCACCCCCCTCCTCCTATAAAAGGCCACCCATTCCCTCCTTCATCCACACACCTCCTTGTGAAGGATCTCTCTCCCCCTCTAGAATTATTCCTCCATGGTCTCGGATTAGCGAGATACATGTTCCCAGTGGCATTTCGTCTGGAAGGAGTTGCTGCTTCCGCTGGATCGCTGGAGCAAGGAGGTGGAGGTTGTCCGGTGGCTTGTGCGAGTACGGATGCGCTGCTGAGTTGCGGCGCTCGGACTTCCTCACGATCTTGAGATCGGCAAGTGTACGACTACATCAACCACGAGTTCCTACTCGTTAACAAAACTCGTTGTCTTCGAGGGTAAGTTCTCGTTGGATGTATGTCCACCCGTTGCTTTGTACCTAGTAGATAGATCTTGGCGTGTAGTTTACACCGTAGGAAATTTTTTGTTTTCTATGCTGCGGACCCAACAAAGTAATAGGGAAATTGAATTCATATTGGAAATATATTTAATAGAGCTAGGTATGATTGGCCAACTAAAATTAATGACACATCATGGGCTTATAGAACTGCTTTTAAAAATCCTATGGTTATGTCTCCTTATAAGATGGTTTATGGTAAAGATTGTCATCTCCGAGTAGAATTAGAACATAAAGCTAGGTTGGATGTTAAGCAACTCAACTTTGAATTTAAAACCGGTAGAGAGAAAATAATTCTTGATTTAAATTTACTAGATGAATGGAGGAATGAAGCATATGAAAGTGCTATATTATTTAAAGAAAAATTTAAAATTTGGCATGACAAGAAAATAAAAAGAAAGGAGTTCAAAGTAGGTGATCAAGTATTATTGTTCAACTCTCATTGCAAGTTTTCTGTAGGAAAGCTAGCATCAAAATGACAGGGTCCATTAGTGATACAAGGAGTATATAGCTGCGGAGCCATCCACCTCCATGTAGACATCAAAGGTAAACCTCATGTGGTTAATAATAATGTCTTAAGCATTATATTGCAGGCCAAAAATTCATTCAAAATATGGAGGAGTTGAATCTCCAAAGTCTCGACGACGTAATCGCAAAGAAATATCCCGTGCCAGATTTCAAAAGTTAATAAAAGGTAAGTTTCATGTATGTAATCATCTCGGAATATCGCGGTATTCTAGGGAAGTCATTATTTTACAAATTAAAATTGTGTTAAGAAAGAATTGGTTGAAACGGAGTCCTGAGGAGGAAAAGAGTTCAGGTGGCGCGAGCCCCACCTCTAGCTGCCCACCTATCCTCTTTTCACATCCCAAACCCCATTCCGCCTAAACGTTCATTATAAATAAGAGTTGTCGTAAGTCTCGACTTTTCCAGCTTTCCACATCATCCCAATTATTTGGGACTTCCTCCCGCTTCTCCTCCCGTTTCCCCCTATCCAATTTTTCACTTAACATGTTAACATTAGCTAGCAAGAGCTGATACGAGCTTGTTGCTCGCTAATATTAACATGTTTGTCGAGTTCGAGCTAAATGATCTAAGAAAACTTATTATCCAGCCATGACTTAGAACTCAATGATTACTATCCAACTATGTACTAATATGGATTTGATACATGTTCATTATCTTTGACTTGCAATAGAACTTCCTACTGAAGATTTATTTTGTAGGCTTAGAGCACAAACTTCTTGCTAGACTCAGAGCAGCAGGGTTCCATCAAAGAGGAGAAAAATAGGAAGAATTTTAGAAGGAGAAGCGGGAGGAGGTTCTGTTGGAAGTTGAAGGGGACAAGGGAGCTAAACCCGATGCGTGAGAGGTTATGATGATGAGGTGGGGGAGGAAGGTGCATGTGGCTGGATAGTTCACGAGTATCATGTACTTTCCCCCTCTTGCCTACCTAAGGTAAATCTTGGTCATGTAACTTGAGATGCCAAAAAGGTCTAGGCATTGAGGAGGTTGGGCTAAGGATGGGAAGGCGGTGCGAAAATAGAAGGGTTGAATTTTGCGGGAGAAGAAGAGGTGGCGGGAGAAAAGCACAATTAATAAAGATTTGTTATTTCATTCCTAACATCTAAAACATAGAGGTCACGTGGAAAGTCGCAGCTAGAAAGAGAAAACGCGCTAGTGTACTCTAGGTCTGGAATGCAGATGTTGCGTTAAAAACCACATCCTACAATTTTTTGATTTTCTTATGTCTCAAAAGACATATACAGAACACCGTCTTTTCGAATTATGGACTATCTTATATGCCTCCAGAAACACAAATGCATAAGCTAGAAAAATAAGAGTTAGTTAATTAGGCACAAGTTGGAATTCAAGCCTCCTATGATCAAAATCTTGGAACGTAATACACGCGAACAAACCCCGTCCTTTGTGCCAAAGATTTTATAGTTGGACGGTACCGCAGATGCATGGTTGCATACCACCCATCCACTTGTTTCCGTCGATCTTTGCAGCGTGTACCTGCATATTTGGGTTAGATAAATCGATAATCGGGTGCTGCTTCAAAGAAAAAGTTCAGTACGATCGACAAACAGAACATATCATCTTTGTTCCAATTTTTCTCTAATGCTCGGTTCACTCTTGAATACTAAACCAACAAGAATGATCGAGCCAGCAACAACATATACAAGCGGTGCCCACTTGGAGCATCTCCACTCGTTGGCCGTTCCCAGGCTGATATCCAGACCTAATTAGCGCTGGACAGAGGAAGGTTTCGGCCTGGGAACGACCGATTTCCCACTCGCGTTCCCAAACCGAGTTCCCAGTTTTGAGCAACTTTTAACAAAACTCAACGAAGTTTGGGCGAATATAGACAGATTTCACTAATAGATGGTTCGTACATATTACGTCAAATTCGGGTTGGCACCCGAATTCCGACTTCATTTAGGCTAAAAAAAACTAAAAAAGGCCGAGGGGGGGGGGGTTGTTGCTGGCGTGGATGTGCTCGAGAACGACGTCGAGCGTCCAGCCAGGTGCACTCCACCAGTGGTGGCGGCCCACCGTGTTGTTGCGCGTCAGCGGCGAGCCTAGAGGTCCTTGGTGGGCAGCGAGTTCGGCGAGCCGGCGTTGGGCGAAGAACTGTTCCCAATGCGCGAGGTTGCCGGCACCTTCGGCGAGATCAGGATCCGGCATCGCCGCTATGGCGGCCTGGATCGCTTCAACCAATTCGTCGCCTTCGGGGACCGGCGGCACATGCATGCCACCGGCGCTGAGCTTCCACTCGTGCGGGCAGCGGATGTCCGGCGGCGCCATGTAGCCGGCGTCACGGAGCATCCGCGCCTCTCAGGGTTGGAGTGTCCGCTGGTCGAAGGTGCCGCTTTCGGCCATCGTCTTCGCCGAGTGGTCCTTTTCGCCGGAGTTCGTGGTGGAGTGGGGTGGGCGGGGGCGGTGTGCTGTGAACCGGCGACGGAGTCGTGCTTTATATGCCGAGCGCGGGCTGTGAAGGCGGGAGGGGTGTAGCAGCGTGGCGGGGAAAGGGAAAAAGGCGGGAAGCCGAGGCGGCGCTGGCGCGTCGCCGACGCGGGAGCCGAGTCGGAAGGATGAGGATGATCGGCCTTCAGTCGCTCACTGTGCGGGTCCACATGCCGAATTCGCTTCGTCCGGTGTTCCCAGCGCGTTCCCGTCGCTCCGGGAACGGCCTGGGATCTCCGGACGTATCTTGGGCCAAATTCGGACGAAACCGGCGTTCTAAGAACACGACTAAGCCAATTTTCGGCGTCCGGATGAAAAAAAGGTCCTGGAAACGACCTGCTGGGAACCCGAGTGGAGATGCTCTTAGGCTCGCAAAACTGGATGGTTAGTACAGATTGTACTACATGCACAGATTGGAACCGGTCTACAAATTGTACTACTGCTACATGAGCCGAGTCTAAATCCTTGCCAGCAAGCTCGCCCCGCTTGTAACCCTACCAACCACCACCACGAAGGACCCTACCAACCACCACCACGAAGGAGCAAGAACTTGATCACAAGTACGCGTTGAGAAAGGCAACAAAAAGAATAAGGGCACCTTAATTGTGCACATTAATGAGTGATAGCCCTGCCCATTGATTACAGTATATACGTACCCACGACGTCCTGGCCACACGTCTCTCCCCACTGTTAGATATCACTCCAGCTACAAATTTTGGAGTGAAGCGAAATTATAAATGGAGCCAAACAAACTTATGAAATTGTGAATATGAAGGAACCAGCAGCGGACGGCAAAGAGGTGTCGAACGTGGGGACAGAATTAGGAGTGGAAAACTGTAACTGCAGAATTTGGAAATTAAGGTGCAGAAGATCGCTGGCACGGGAGGAGCGTACGAGCGCCCTCCATATCTCATATCTGGGACCGCAGTCAGCAGGGAGATTCCCACTGCTCCTCTCAGTCCAGGCTCGCTCCCGGCCATATAAATCGCGACCCCCCTGTACGGCCTCGAGACCATCGACCGCCCTCAAAGCTTCTCGCCTGAGCTAGTAGATACTGCTGTGCCTGCGACTGCGACGAGCAAGCAGCCATTGTTCTTGGGGTGGGAAAGGTAGGGTTTCTAGGGGTTTGGGGTTGGTGTTCTTGGGGTTTTGGGTGTTGCTTCTTGGTAAAAAAAATTGTGTGTCTGACCGTGTGTTTCTTTGCTAGATGGCTGGTGGTAACGAAAGCCATGGGAAGGAGCCGGCGGCGGCGGAGGTGGACATGTTCCCGGAGGGGATGCGCGTGCTCGCCGTGGACGACGACCACACCTGCCTCAGGATCCTTGAGGGCCTCCTGCGGCGCTGCAATTACGAACGTGAGCGCCCTCAATCTCCCTCTCGCCCCTCCTTTTGCTTCAGTCCATTAGAACCAATGGTCATAATATAATTTCTCCCCCTCTCTCTGCTGGCTGCAGCGACGGTGGTCTCTGACGCGAGGACTGCGCTGGAGATGCTGAGGGAGGAAGGCGGGGAACAGTTCGACCTGGTGCTCACCGACGTGCACATGCCGAACATGGACGGCTTCAGGCTCCTCGAGCTCATCGGCCTCGAGATGGATCTCCCAGTCATCAGTATAATTAATCTCTCTCTCTTGCACAGTCCAGCTTTTGCCAGCTCGTATTTTACTATTTATTATTCGCTGTCTGACTTGACAATTGCTAGCTAATGGTCATTAAGAACGTTTATTAGTCCTCTGTCCTAGGTTTAGCAATGTTTCTATATTTGGCCTCCAAGAGCAGATGCATTGAGTGGCAAAGCATGCATATGAGATCCTCCAAATTTAGAAGGGTCCTAGAATCCATGTACGCGTGCACGCACGTTTTGTTGCACACATGCCCTATTTATTTTTTATTTTTTTGGTAGAGCGAATCTAACGAACGGGATCTCTTTTCAACCCGGACCACTGGGGATCACATGTGACTGTTCATTTGTTAGATCGGATGGCTAGTTGGGAAAGGGGAGCCGAGGGGGAGCAACACACAATTTAGGTGATGGTGGGCTGGATCGCTCCTAGTGCTGGTGATTTCGTGTGGGCGGGGTGGTAAAATATGTGAGTGCACCGCAAAGCTATGTATGTGTAAGTGAGGGGCACCACCCCTAGACTTGGAAAAATTACCCAAGGGAAAAATTAGGAAGTTAGACGAGAAATGTGTGGGTTCATGGTAAGAGACAGTGGGTGAGGAGATGGTTGTGGTTAGGTAGCATGGGAGGTGATAGATGATATGACGGTAGTGACCCTCCGTTAAGATTTCAATCCAGTTTTTTAGGAGGGAAATCTGACAAATGGATCCAATTTAGCGCGAACCAACGTGGTCCCATCTAACCGTTCACTATTCAAATCCGATGGCTAGTGGACGGGAGGTGGAGCGACACATAAGTTACGTGTGTGAGGGGGCGATGGTGGTGGCGGCTCATGAGGGTGATAAAGATAATGGATTCTAGATAATTCACTTTTCTTCATTTTAGACCTAATCCTGAAGTCTTCGGTTATATACCATATAAACGAAAATCAAAATAAACCTATACATGCGGGCATCAGTTAGATCTTCCAATAATCCAATGCTAAAGTTTTCGCTTCAACCAACTTCCCATTTATGTTAGAAACAAGAGACATTTTTATACCCTATATATAGGTGACATCCGTTTTGATGGTCTTTAAATCTATTTACTCCTCAGAATAGCATATAAAGTTGGAGTGCCACTTTTATGTAGATGCATTGAGTGGAGCTACCATGGATAGCATATAAATTTGCAGTTATGTCTATGTTACAGAAAGTACAACTACACATATTTAATTGTCAGAATGGTACTAATAAAACTGTTTAGCCATGCCGTTTATCACACAAAAACAGAAACAACAAGTGGCCGCTTAACATGAGCTAGAAAATTACTTGTTGGGGTGATAGCTGTTGCCTAATTGGGTAGGAAAAAATGTGAAATGTCAATAAAAGTACTTGATCTCGAGGTTCATCAATAATTAGAAGTTATGAAGGTTTGTTTTGTACATCGTTTCCGTTTCTCTCTATTGAATGTGTAAACTTCATCCCAGTTATTTTGCTTTGAATAAATCGTTATCGTGATGTAGTTGGTCCAAGATGTGTGACACATTTGCTTCTCCAATTTCGTGTCACATTAAAAAAATACTGATGGAACCACAATTTCGCGTTCAAATCTAATTAAATCACTGTGCATATGTCATGCAGTGATGTCTGTGGATAGCGAAAAGGATAGCGTGTATAAAGGGATAGCTCATGGGGCGTGTGACTATTTGCTGAAACCCATAAATATCAAGGATCTCACGAACATATGGCAGCATGTCGTGAGGAAAAACCTCGACGCTACGAACCACACCACCAATGAGAGTGATGATGATGATGAGAGGGTGGTGCCACCAACGATTGTTGAGGGTGAGAGGGGTGGTTCAAAGGGTAAGAAGTGCGCAAAGAAGATGAAAAATGATGAAGATGGTTCCGATGAGAACATAGAGAGCACACACGTACCCACCACCCGAAAAAGGCCAAGGGTGTCATGGAACGGTGAGCTGCACCGTAGGTTCCTGGCAGTCGTCAACCGGCTCGGTGCTGACAGTAAGGCTCACAACTTTCTCATGGCTTATTCACCAAACAAAAGTTTATGTTTCTTGGATTTGTTTTCGGTAACAGAAGAGTTTTGACTATGTAAATGCAGGGGCATATCCAAAGACGATATTGAAAATGATGAATGTCGAGAACCTGACTAGAGCGAGTGTCGCGAGCCACCTGCAGGTTCAATTTCTACCCTTGTGCATAATTTCTATTCTTGTGTTCATAATATTTCTAGACTAACAAAATTTCGTATATAAGTCCAAACTTTTTAAATCAATTTTAACTCTGAAAATGTGTGATATTATATATCTGATATATTGCATGCCCAAATTCTCTAGTAGTTTTGAAACTACGCAACACCTTTTTGTTTCAGACATGTCTTCCATATTTTTTCCCCATGAGCATGAATCTTATATATATATGCTTGCCCATCTAATTATTTCAGAAATATCGTATTTACCTGAAAAGGGTCAGCGATGACTCAAGAAAGTCATATCTTCCCGGTGAATCGGGTGAAAGGAGGAGATGGTCCAACTTCATGAACATGAATCACGAGTGCAACCTGAATGATCACCATGAGCATCACAGAGGACAGCCATCCTCAGCCCTTGGCTTCCAGGGTTCAAACAATCTGATGGAAGCTCCATTATCAGTGTTAGGGGCACTCGGCCATGGGGGCAGCACGCTTAGGAATGCCGTGCCATGGATGCCTGACACAAGAAGGTGCCACGCTTGTGTTTATGGTCCTCCGGTCAATCCATTTCCAAAGATATCAGATCACACAAAGTTGGATGCATTTTCTTCTAGGCATTATGACCAAGAATATGCAAACTTCCTGCGTGAGAACATGTCGAAGGAAAGGCAAGTGGTGCCTTGCTCCCATCGTGCAGGCAACTGCTTTGCAAACATGCCAAACAGTGGGGTGTTAGAGCCAGTAAACCAGTTCCCGGTGCAGCCTCCGGAAGTCCTTTGCAAAAATTCTGCGGTCGGTGAGCGTCGCGATACCCAGTTTATGCACCATGTTGGAAACTCTAGCATTCCCTGGCAGAATATTGCATCATCAAGATTTCCTGGTCCTATGGATGGAGCACCTCTCATCCCATCACAGGTGAACAACCACCAGATGAACCAGCAGCCAAGCTTTGGCACCTTACCTGGACATATGCAGATATTTCAAAATGAGCAGCAGAATCAGATGGCAGGAATCATCAGCAACAACACACCACTGGCTGGGTTCAATGAGCAGATGGCTACATTCAACATAGCAAGCAACACAACTCTAGTAGAGAGGGCCAGTGACAACTTTTCACCAATGAATCAGATGGTTAGTGGCGGAAGCTCCAGCTCTATAATGCGTAACGTTCAGACGGGCAGCTCTGTCGTGCCGCCGACTCAGATGGTAAATGGTGGAAGTATGAGCATTGCATTGGGTGACCTTCAGGGAAATTCTGTCGCGCCGACGCAGATGCTTAATGGTGAGGAAGCATCTCGCATTCTTCCTGCGCAAGAAGTCCCACCTGATCAGCAAGCTCTTGATGATCAGCCAACCTACAGCATCCCTTTCTTCCAGGAAGATATTTTTGCCAGCCTGCCTAACCAGGTAAATAAACAACTTTTTCTCATTATTTGGCTGCAAAATATGGGTTTGTTGAGCAGGTCAGGCGTATCTAAACCAAGGTTCTTTCCTCGCTGCAGGATTTCAATGATGATGCTTTCTTCGGTGGAGATATTTAGTTCGTTTGCTCGCTGCGACCTGCTCCAGAGATGTTTCTGATTGTGTGGAGGCCGGCTGCTGATCATCAGTACGTCATCAGTGGTTCTTCCACACTGCATCGGTGGAATAATTGTGTGAACTGCCGAATTGTAGTAGGCTAGTTAGAGGCAGGGTCGTGGACTTCTTTTTTACAATTGCTTTTACTTTGTTCATTGTCTTTTGGACATTATTAATAACTTTATGTAATCCGACGTTTTTCTTAAAGATTCCTCGGTTACAAATTACTCTTGCCTGTGTTCGTCTATGCTAGATTGAATTATAGTACTCGTACAATTTTTGGTACTCCTGCTTCTCGAGGATTAATACAGGCAAGAAAACGTCGCTTGGTCACGAGACAATTACGAAGACTCGGCATGTATCATGATCATCTAATAGTTCTCTCAGTTCTTGCGACGAGACCAGCTCCCCGACGTTCAACGGCCACAAACACCGAGGTTAGCTTCAGCATCGGCCGTGCACTCAAATTACCCCACTGTTCATCTTTGTCGAATTTAGTACGTACTCCCTCTTTTCAATAATGTAATATGTTTTTAGCCCTTTTCTGAAGCGCATGTATCTAAATGACTTTTAGTGTGTAGCTTGAAAACATGAATAACCTACACACTAAAATGGTCTAGATAGAAGTGTTTAAAAAAAGTAAAACATCTTATATTTTGAAAAGGGGGAGGGTATGTAATACGAACCAGCATCTGCTCAGCAAGAAGAACGCCAAGCGCGGGAACAGACTCTCAAAGATAGCAAAAAGATTGCTGCTTCAGTTCGGTCATATTTTTCTTCAGTTAGCCTATCTAGAGAGCTGTTGATATGAACTTGGTACTGAAATTGCATACATATTTTGTTTTCCTTTTCGAAAAGGGGAAAGGAGCACATGCCTCTGCATCTGGTTAGTGTCACCAATACCAAGTGAGAGTGGGTATCTGTCCTTTTCTCGAAAAGGAGGATAAACCTCCGGACTTTACATCGGATGATGCACATACTAGTTACTATTGAAAACAATGCCAAACGTGGGTGCCGAAATCCGTTTACAAGAAGAGGAAAAGAAAAACTTGAAGCTATCCACATACGACCTCACGACAGCATCTCTAAAAACCTATCACATCTCAAAAAACTGTCACAAATCTTATGACCTTGAATCAATTCAATAGTTAGGCGACATGTGAGATGAAAACAACGCTCCAAGACAATAACATCTTCAAGAAGAAATCATCACTCGCATGCCAATGTTGGCTGGTCAAATCGACATGGGACCAAAGGCTATTGCACACCCTCAACAAGGTGACAACTCTCGGATGTCAAATGCTCTTGGTAAAGCCGAAAAGCTAGATCATGGGTTTTTTCAACGACAGAGAATAAAACAGGATGTCAGTTCCAACCCACCACTCTATGGGCCCTCTCACATAGAACTGGCTGACCAAAGCAGAAAACACTATCTAGAAGATACCATTGCATAAGTTTCGGTCAAGTCCACACCTGTCGTCTCGTCGTTGGTTGGCGTGTCACACGCCAACACCTAGCCACCATCCTAGTTAGTCAATATGCTTGGTAATTAAATCACGCTTATCTTTGTGAATTCCCAGTACCACTTGAGTTCGCACCGAGAATACGTGGGTGAAATTCTAAGAAAACTTACTTTATTAATTCTCTTCAAAAAGGGGGTATAACACAGTATTTTAATTAGATCTTGACTCAACTTCAATATAGAGTCATGTGGATTAGACACTTTATCAACTATCGTTGGTCCCAATATCAGGTAAAGTTCTCAACAAGAAGACTTATTTTTTGTTTGTATCTTTCTTTTGCGGGCAAATACATTAAATTCTAAGTGGTGTTAACTTACTGGGAAAATTCTCTCTAAGTATAGATGGGTTAAATTTAAGAAATGGCATGCTACTTTAATCAGATTGTGCCTAGTTTTCAATGGCGAGTTCAACTGATTAGAAACGCTATCAACTATATTATTTATTCCAATATTAGGTAGTTCTTACTAAGTACACTTATTTTTGGTAGTAACTTTTTATTGTTGCGTGCTAATATAATATTTTATGAGTTCTCCTAACTTCCTATTCAAGTTACCCCCGAAGTATATGTAGTTTAAATTCTCACGCTAGTTTAATTAGACTGTGCCTAGTTTTCAATAGCAACTTTTGTTGATTAGACAATTTGTCAACTATTATTTTTCCATAACCTTGTAGTTAACAATAATAAGATTTATTTTTGGTAGGGCGAGAAAAAATAGGAACTCCCTTAAGAGGTTCCTATATAACTATATAGGAATCTCTAACTAAACCAAACCACCAACTTACTCTCTACCTACACAATAAGCGGGAACCCATCCCACCTCCCGCGGTGCCCTCACCCCACCACTCTTCCCGTTGATGGCCCCTCCCCCACCCCACATCCCATTGGCGTGCCCCACCCTCACATCCCATTGGCGTGCCCCACCCCACCTCCCACCGGTATGCCCCAGACTAACTCCCGCCGGCACGCCCCACCCCACCTTCCGCAGGCACGCCCTCACCCTACCTCATGTCGTATCATTCCTACCCAACCTACCGCCGGTGCGCCATCAACCCACCTCTAGCCGTTGGGCCCCCACACCACCTTCCACCGGTGCGCCCCCACCCAACCTCCCACCCGCGGGCTTCCGCCCCACCTCCCGTCAGCGGGGGCCATCCCACCTCATGTCGGCACGTCACACCCCACCTTCCACAGGCGCCCCTCACCCACCTCTCATCTTCTCTTCCCCACCCACCTACCGACGGCGCACCCTCACCCACCTGAAACCGGCGTTCCCTACCCCAACTCCCGCTGACATGCCGCCATACCACCTCGTGTCGATGTGTGCTGCCACCTTATATCCACGGACGTGCCTTCACCTCATATACCATAGACGCGCCACCATGCCACCACGCCCCACCAACCTCCGAAACAATGCCACCACACCTCCCACCAATGTTCACTTCATTTTTCGAAAGTTAAGTTCATTTTTCAAAAGTTCACTTAACTTTTGGAAGTTCACTTCATTGTTTAAATGTTCAATTTATATTTTAGGAATTTCACTTTAATATTTTTGGAAGTTCACTTCATTTTTTTGAAACCCTCGTCATTTTTTGAAGTCCACTTCACCTTTTTTGGAAGTTCACTAGTTTTTTGGAAGTTCACTTCATTTTTTTGAAGTTGACATTATCTTTTCCAGAGTTAACTTCATTTTTTTCGAAAGTTCACATCATATTTTGGAAGTTCACCTCCTATTTTTACTAAGTTCGTTTCATTTTATCGAAGTTCACTATTTATTCCTTCAACTCCTTTTTTCGAAGTTCATATCATTTTATTCGGAAGTTCAGTTCATTTTTTGGAAATTCACCTTTCTTTGAAAGTTCACATTTTTTTGAAGTTCGTTTTATTTTTTTCTGTAAAAAGTTCACTTTAGTTTTTGAAGTTCACTTTATTTCTCTAAATGTTCACTCCTCAAAATTCCGAAGTTCACTCTACAAATCAATTCTTAAGTTCACTTTAAATTCTTTTGGAAGTTCACTTCATTTTTGAAGTTCGTTTGGAAGTTCACTTCAGTTTTTCAGAAGTTTGCTTCATTTATTTCGAAGTTGACATTTTTTCTGGAGTTAACTTCAATATTTTCGGAAGTTAACTTCAATTTTTTTGGAAGTTCACTTCATATTTTGGAAGTTCACTGCCTATTTTTCAAAACATGATGGAAGTTTGATTTATTGAAGTCCACTTCGAACGCGACGTCAAAATATCAGAAGTTCAATTCAAAAATGAAGGTTAACTTACTTGACACAGGCTAGTTCACCGCAGAAAAGAGAAGATACAAAACTATAGTTCACTCTGCACATAAGGACAGTTCATAGAAAAATCATCATATAAAAACAAAAAATATGAAGTTCATTCTTTGAAATTCCGAAGTTCACTTCCTCGTAAGAGCGGAAGTCACACCGCTCCCATATCAATGTAGTCTCTGTTTTCTAGTATTCCTAAAATTAATCAAACACACGTGGAATTTAAATATCTTGCAAATGGTATATCATTCATTCCGATAAACCGTTTAGGAGTAATTGCAAAAATACAATGTACATAACTGAGAGGTGCGAAAATAAGAATCGTGTATATTTAGATGTTCTCTTAAACTATAAACAAATTGAAAAAATGTTCAGCATGAAAAACATGTGTATTATCCATATCGATCCAACATCATATCGTTTGCATCAATCGGAAAAATGGTTTGAAGATGACAAGCAAAATACTTTACAAAAATGCGAAAACTATCTAAAACAACGCAGAGTATTTTGGAAATTACTTTTAAATTGTACATAATTTAAGAAAACATTTAAAACGAAAAGGTTGCACAATTTCTGTAGCAATCCAGCGGTACATTGCATGCGTCATTCTAATAGACGGTATGAAAACTGCGACCAAAATACTATACAAAAATAAAAATAAAGTACACGAGACCAAGGATATGTCTATTTGAAATTATTAAACATAAAAAATTTCAAAAAACTTTTAGAAAAAATTTGCGTAATTTCTGTAGCTTTCTTACGATATATCATTTGTATTGTTTTGATTATCGGTTAGAAAATCATGCTACAAACAGATTGCACGAAAATAAGGAATCTATGTAGTCCGTCCGAAAGTTCACTCCATGGAACATAAGAGTTCAATTCCTTGTGACACGAAATTCATAAGGTTCCTGTTTAGTTAAACAGGAATATGTTCCTTTTTAGCTTGTGTATATGTTAATTTATGAGTGATAATAACTTATTGAGCAAGTTATCCTTAAGTATAGGTGGCTAAATTTTACAATGCCCACGCTACTTTGATTAGACAATTGCTAGTTTTTAATAGTGCGTTACTTAATTGGACAATTTATCAACTTTGTTGGATCAATTTTCATGTAGTTCTTAATAACATGGATTATTTTTTGTAGTAACTTATTATTGCATGCTTATATATGAACTTTTAAGTACTCTTAACTTAGTAGAAAAGTAGTCGAGAAGTATAGGTGGGTTTAATTTATCAAAGGTCTGCACGACTATAATTAGATTGTGACTACTTTTAATAGTGAGTTCAATACATTAGAAAATTTATCAACTATTATTGGTTACAATTTCGGGTATTCCCAATAAGAAGACTTATTTATTGGTACTAACTTATTGTTCCATGCTAACCTATATTAACTTATGAGTAATGTTTGCTTAGAGTAGCCATAGAGGAAATAACATTAGTATTACCATGCAACTACATGCAATGTCAACCAGGCATCTTGATGCCATTACATATCCATAAATTAGGAGATGGATTATATAACATAGCGTTTATCGAGATAAATGACTGTATATACTACTAAATGAACTCTACTGTGACACTACATGTATGACTATGAATTATGAAGACAATATTGCATAACTTTCAGTCAAATATGCACCTGTCATCTCGTTGTTGGTTGTCGTGTGAAACACGTCAGTGCATAGCCACCATCCTAGTTAGTAGATATGCTAGGTAATTAAATCACAATTATCTTATGACTTTTTAGTACAAATTGAGTTCGCACCGAGTTTACATGGGTGAAATTTTAAGAAAGTTCACACTATTTTAATTTTCTTAAAAAAGGGAGTATAACAAAATATTTTAATTAGACCGTGACTCGTGTTTATTAGACACTTTATCAACTATTGTTGGTTCCAATATCAGGTATAGTTCTCAACAAGAAGACATGTTTGCCATTACTTTTTATTTCATGGTAATACATTAACTTATGGGCGGTGTTTACTTACAGAGCAAGTTCTCCCTAAGTATAGGTGGGCTAAATTTAGGAAATGGCATGCTACTTTAATTGGATTGTGCCTAGTTTTCAATGGTGAGTTGAATTGAGTACACATGTTATACTCTTTTATTGGTACCAATATTAGGTAGTTTTTATTAATAAGACTTATTTTGTGGTAGTAACCTTTTGTTGCATTTTAATATAATAATTTATGAGTTCTCCTAACTTCCTGATCAAGTTATCCTAAAGTATAGTAGTCTAAATTCTCACACAAGTTTAATTAAATTGTGGCTAGTTTTAAATAATGAGTTCAGTTGATTAGACACTTTATCACCTATTATTTGTTCCAAAATTTGGTAGATGTCAATAATAAGACATATTTTTTGGTAGCAATTGTTGCACGCTTATATATTACTCCTTTAAAAGGCTCTAGCCTACCCGCATTCTGAGTTGGGTGGGTTAAATTTTAGAAAGCTCACGTTACTTTAATTAGACAGTGACTTGTTATCAATAGTGAGTTAAATGGATTAGACAATTTATCAACTTGCTAAATCCAATATCATGTATTTCTTAATAAGATGGGTTATTTTTTGGAAGTAACTTATTATCACATGTTAATAAGTGGAAAATTTCTCGTAAATTATAGGTGGGTTAAATTTATGAAAGGTCACATTACTATAATTAGATTGTTGCTACTTTTAATAGTGAATTCAATTTATTAACTATTATTGGTTCTAATTTACAATAGTTCCCAATAATAAGACTTATTTATTGGTATTTATTGTTGCATTCTAACACATTAACTTATGAGTACTGTTTGCTTAGAGTAGCCATACCGGGAATAACATAAGTAGTACATGCAGTTACATGCAATGTAAACTAGCCATTTTGATGACATGATATATTAAAAATAAGGAGAAAATGGTTGTGATAACTGGTTATGTTACCACAACACACGGTTTACCGAGATAAATGACTGTATATACTAATAAATGAACCCTTCTATGACAGTATGCACTATGGAGGTAGTAATGTAAACTACTGACATATGCATGACACAAATCTATGTTATTCCGCACTATGACTAGCATTACTTAGCAGGTTCTCGCTTAAGTATAGATGGGTGAAATTTTAGAGAGCTTACACTAGTTTAATAAGAGTGTGCCGAGTTTTCATTAAAATGTTCAATCAGCCTAAAATTTCATAGTATTATTAGTTCTAAAACACTACAAAAATGTATGGCTTATCTCAACGGATTTTCGAACAGCCCATGCGAAAAGTACCTACAAAGTTTTTGGCCCGGTGGATGATATTTCTTGGCGGTACCTTAATATGGCGATTTATTTATCATTTCTATTATGTTATTTGTGGTTCCCATAGGCCATGCAAAAAATCATGGGTTCCCTCCACCATTTTCATTGTTTCTACCACGATTTTTTATGGACACTAGATTTAGGGGTGCTCTTTGGCGCACACTCTCGTTGAATCTGAGCCAATTTAGCAATTATACTTTTTAGTTTTTACCAAATAGATAATTTTTAGTTTTTACCAGATGGATAATTTTAAGGTTTTACCAAATGGATAATGCTAATGAAAACAAGTAGGATAATACCGGTTTTTACCAAATTGATTTCATACCTTTTTATGGTAGGATAATATATTACACATAGATAGTTACAATTTAAGTTTAGAATACATTACATTGCTTTTCCATACATAAGGTCTTCCCCTTAATACAAATTGGATGGTTTGTTGATGTGTAAAGCCTTATATAGAATAACTGTTATAACATACAAACCAGATGCCAAATTTTTCGAGTTCTAACAGTACCAACACAATCAAGTATATCATATATAAGGTAAATGATCAATTAGAAGATATGCCAAAGGGTTACATGAAGAGAAGGCATTATTATATCGAACATGGACATAAAAAGTTCAGTTCAGAGTGATTGATCTACTAAAGTATATATACTAAGAGATTGTTTCATCTCTGAATAGAATTCTAAAAGATTGTTTCATCTCTGAACAGGATACTAAAAGATTGTTTCAGGAGTATATGACCATACTATAGTTAATTACTAAACCTTGGAGACTAAATCTTGCACCTTCATGTCTTTCTAGTAGCCTTAACCACGGTGTCGTTCTCTGCCTACTTTCATCTCCAGTGTCCTTATTAAGCTTATTTGTCAATAGAAGGGAAATATAAGAAACTAGAAGCTCATAATTGCGAAGCTAAAAATTTCACTTTCCATTTCCGCTTCTTAGGACCAACATCCTAGGAAATGGCCTTGCCCTCCTACTCCTCAGTATAACTACAAATAAATGAAGGCAAACAATAGGTAAATTCAAACAAATCAGTAGTTCAGGACCTATTTCACTCCTCCAAGACTAGCAGTTCGGGACCTAGGAGATATGTAGTGAAAATTCCAAATGGCGGAACAGATCCTTGAATAGGATCTTTTGTAGTCTTGTGGCCTAGTGCAGAGCTGAAGTTATTACAATTGAAGAGAGAAGCTATGTTAGTGCAAAAAAGGCGGTCTTTAGTGTCGAGAGTTGTTGATTCTAAAAATATTTTGCCCATAGTTGTCATGTATTATAAGCATTAAGAAGATGAATAATATTCTGGCATGAATGTAAGTTATATGTAAAGGTGCACACGCACATTGTCAATGTTAATAGTAGCAGTCTCGGGATATGATAAAACACATAAGGAGAATATGAAGAAATAGGTAAACATATCGAGAGGTGGGGGGTCTCAGTAGCAATAACAAAAGAGACATAGGCTAGCCGAAGAGTATGTACATGCAAAATAAGTTTCCTTCAAAAGTTTTATGGTTTTGTAATCTGCAATTATCTGAGTATGCTGACCAAACTCAGATAGTGTGTGCCAGAGAGCACCAACTTACGACTGCAGAGAAAATACACTTTAAACGTGTAGATAGGAGCACCCAGTGGCATACGGGGTGAAAGTAACTACACCAAGGTGCACTACGCATACTCGTAGGGAAATAGAAAACATAATATAATTAGGTTCTACAACATGATCTCCTAAATGGATGAAGATCCACGTAACTGATAGCATGACATCAAAAAGGGAAGGCACTCGCTTTCAAAGGAGATAATGCAAGAACAGATGGACAACACCAATCTAGATATCGACATAGTGAATAGCACCGTCCAGAGTTTGACAGTTCTTGTAAAATCTGAATAAATAAGGGTAGTGTTTCAAAAGAACAAAGATAATTCTGCATCCTTTGATCTAGTCATGAAACAGAGTAGAAATCTTGCATTTTCTACTAAAATAGAGTGGAAATCTTGCACTTTAATTTCTACCTCTGTTCATTAATGGCATTCTACAAAGCCAAAAACTTACGCAAAGGTAACCTCTTGATCTGAACAATAATATAATAATAGCAAAGTGCTTACCAATGCTACATTTTATTAGTTTTAATTTTAAAACGATAGAGGAGATACGTTCAAGAGGTGATAAAACTCCAGATTTAGAAAATAAAAAGAATGCTTATTTTTTATGACTAAACTTATTCTATAGCGACTATGTTTCAGGTCAAACATTTCTCACACCACCAAATCGTGTACGCCACCCTGCCACCATATATAACACAACTAACAAACTCGACAACCCCTAACTTGCACTACGGCTCAGATGTTAAAAAAATCTCTAACCACATTACCTGTAAAACATCAAGATTATGGCCTAATCTTCTATAGGACTTGATCTTCTTGCATAACACATCTGAACAAAAAATAGAGAGAAAAGAGAAATACCAGACAGAATCCTTCATTCATAGCACATGGAATTAAATCTAATAGCCTATTATTTTCATATGCACACATAAAAAAGAAGACAGATAGGAGAGCATGCACATCACCTCGCTTGAGATGCAGAGGGCAGGAAGATGTAGCTGGAGGTTTGGAGGTTGCTACAGGAGGATGGAGGATGGAGGAACTTCGACACGCAGCCAGGGACACACCGGTGGTCAGATGCAGCAGCGGCCGCGCACTGTTCCGAGTAGAGGAGAGCATGAGTTGCTGGCGAAGGAGCACCAGCCTACAGGCCGAGTAGGCGCTGCACTCGAGGTCCAGTCCTGTGCCAGACAGCGGTCATCGAGGGCTAGCACAGCGGTGTCGTCTCAGATCTTGGTGAGACAATGATATGTTCAGGAAACAGCTTATGTAGCGAATCAGTGGGTGGGAAGTTGAACTTCGTTCGACATTCTCATCTTTCTCTCTGATGGCAGCAGCCTACACTCCTTATATAATTAGATAATGGTTAATGGCATATATACAATCGGCATATACAAATGTTTCTAGTGAAGTTCAATATTAGGCAGCTATATAATTCCTCCACGATTAAAAGTAAGAGGTGCAATATAGTTATATAGGATTGGTAACCACTACCTAAATTTGTTGAGAAAACAACTCACTTTTAGTTTATCATATATGTCGCTTGGATTTTTGCTAAACACCATGTAAATCGAATTTGCGCAAACAAACAGGATATGTTGGGATTAAATATACTCCCTCCGTTTCAAAATATAAGATGTTTTAGGTTTGTGAAGAGGATGTATCTAGACTTGTTTTAGTGCGTAGGTTCACTCTAAACATGAATGAACCTATATACTAAAAGAAGTCTAGATACATTTGCTTCACAAAGCTAAAACATCTTATATTTTGAAACGGAGGGAGTATATAGAGAGCGAGCAATGAGGAAGAGAGGATTTGGGTACCTTCGTTCAGTTCTATCTCAGTTTTGATGGCAGCTAGTCCTGCTCCCGCAGTAACATGAACAACTCTGGTAAGTGATATAGAAACTAAGCAACACACAACCTTACCTGGATTATAAAAATACCACTAAATTTATTTATCTTGTAGTATAATTACACCAGTTATACCAGCGACAACATTAAACATTGCCATGAGGAACAATATGATTGCAGTCCAGATGCAAACCCTGTCAGTGGATAAAGTATAATAACATTAAAAGATAGAATAAATATAAGCACCATTTTGGGTAACCAGAAGGCAAATAATTATTTATATAGGTCCCTTACCATCCAGCGCATGCTAGGAATAATCTTTGTCCAAGGTTCGGCTCATTTTTGGCAAAATTGTATAGATACGTGTACATGATAACAGTTGGTTCTGCAACTCAAACAATCAGCAGTGGCTGTCCACCAATTACAGAATGTATGATGCCACATATAGAAGTTGATGACAATGCCTCAACTGTCGTCAGTGTACCATCTGAAACATGGCAAACTTATTTGTCACTTGACTGTGTGCAGCAATCGATATAGAGAGCAGGATTCTCCCCTTCCGAGAAAAGCAACTGTACCTAAGAACATGGTCCCTTTCCATTAACCACCCTAAACCCACAGCTTACAAAACAAAATCTTGATGATATTCATTGTTTGACATTAGCATGGGAGTTAAATCACAATAAAATGTGTCTTCTATTTGGGCATTGGTCCTGCATAGGTGTTTGAGCATGAAACGAGTGTTGCGTACAACCAGTACTACCATGAGAGAAATCACGGAAGGACACTGCTGCCATATGATTGAACCCATCAGGACCAGTCACTAATCGCAAGCTCGCAACAACTTGTCATTCTCTGGCATAGATACAGTACACGGCAATAGAGAGAAGATGCGGAGTGTAAAACTCACCTGCGGGATGTGTGCAATGTACTACGATGGATTCGACTGAATGAGAGTCAACCGGCAGCTCTGCACCCCCAAACACCACCACAATAACAGCAGCAGAATCAGCACAACCATCGCAAAATTCAATCCCAGATACAGAATGAAAATAGACGCGTGGTAACGAGCGGGAAAGGTCAATCATATAGAATGCTAAAAATAGGAGAAACGTCACACGCATACCTCCGCATCCGTTTGGCCTGCTCGGTGCTGCCACGACGCGGTTTGTCTGGCCTCCGATAGACTTTCTCGAAAGTACCGTCATCCTTTCGGAGTGGCTACGCGCTGGTTCCCGCACAATGCAATGAGTAGACGAAAATATAGGCACAAGCGAACATGAGTAGTTTGTGAAGATGGCCAAACACCCTACGTGCATCTCTCATATTCGGTTAATGCTTGACTCAAACTGGTTTTTTCCTCTCCGATTATGTTTCAATAAAAATAAACGTGTGGTCACGAGAGTGTATGGTCAATCGTACAGTGTTTTAGGAATAAGTAGAACACGATCGGCATGCCTGTGTAACCAATCGGCATGCCTAGAGCGGCCACGCCGGGATAGACTGTGTTGACTATTTTTTATCGCTATTGACGGGTTATGTGCTAGCTCCGTCTTGTCAGAGAAGACCTCAGAGGTTCAGTACGTAGCACGTCATAAAAGGCCCCACGGGTCAGAAGGGTTACTGTTGGGTCACACACGTCATAAGAGATCCCACAAGTCAGGAGCGGGCCCATGGGGCAGAAGGCTATTGTTGAGATCCCTACGTCAGAATAGGTCCCGCACATCAGCTTGGTCCCACAGGTTAGAAACCCGACAAATATATCAGTTCCCCAAGAATATGGTGTGGCAAGTGTACTGGGTCTCACACGTCAGCAAAGACCCCACATGTCAGAAGTCACTAGTAGAAAAACTGCATGTCGTTCGGAACATCCCAAAACTTTTGTCCCGGTTCTGCCCCGAACCGGGACTAATGCTCGCCTTCGTCCCGGTTCGAGCGGCCCGAGCGTTGCACGGGAGCCGGGGCCATCCGTCCTGGTTCGTAAGGGAGCATTAGTCCCGGTTTGTAACACAAACCAGGACTAAAGGTGGAGCGTCAGACACGTGGCCTGTCGCGTACCTTTAGTCGTGATTTCTGTTACAAACCGAGACGAATAGTCCGTCTATAAATACGCCGCCCCAGCCATCCTCCCCTCCTCTGATTTTTCTTGGTGTAGAAGATGTGAGATGTGTGTGCTAGTTTTTTCTGTGCACATGAGGCGTTCGATGAAATGTCAGAGAATGCTACCGCTTGATTTCACACAAAACAAAAATGATACGAGGTTCCCAAGCCATATTTAAGCTTTCTCCTCTTTCTTTTCCCCCATGATCGAGGTGAGCAACCTTATCCTTTCATCTGTCATTGGTACAATGCATGTGTCGATGTAAAGTGGTCATTTCACTATTTATGATGTTCTGTAATAATGGTAAACTTAATTATATGATGCAGATGAACCGGCGGGGATGGATGTATGGTGACCAACGTGAATCCATGTACATTCAAGGCGTGGATAAATTTAACGATGTAGCTAAGACAAACAAAGAGAATGGTTTTATGTGTTGTCCATTTGTTCGATGTCGGAACATCAAGGAGTACTCTTCCTTGAAAATCATTCGTGACCACCTGGTTCGTAGAGGTTTCATGCCCAGTTATAATTGCTGGACCAAGCACGGAGAAAGAGGAGTTATGATGGAAGATAATGAAGAAGAAGAGGATGATGACAACTATTGTCCTATGTTCCATGAATGTAGTGATACTTCAATGGAAGACAATGAAGAAGGAGGTGAAGGACGGACATCAGATGAGCCCGCTGATGATCTTGGTCGAGTCATTTCTGATGCAAAGTGAGGCTGTGAAACAGAAAAAGAGAAGTTGAAGTTGGAGGTCATGTTAGAGGATCAAAAAAAATTGTTATACCCAAATTGCAAAGATGGAAGCACAAAGCTCGGTACCACACTGGAATTGCTGAAAAGGAAGGCAGAGACTAGTTTATCTGACAAGGGATTTGAGAAGTTACTGAAAATAATGAAGCCGGAGCTTCCAAAGGATAATGAATTTCCCGAGAGTACGTACGAAGCAAAGAAGACTCTCTTCCCTATAAGATTAGGTGTGCAGAAGATATATGCATGTATTAATGACTGCATCCTCTACCGCGGTGAGGAGTACGAGAATTTAGATAAATATCCGGTATGCACTACACTGCGGTATAAGATCAGACGAGATGACCCTGGTGATGTTGATGGCGATGACGAGCCCCCCAGGAAGAGGATTCCTGATAAGGTTATGTGGTATGATCCTATAATACCAAGGTTAAAACGTCTGTTCAGAAACAAAGAGCCTGCCAGATTGTTGCGATGGCACAATAAAGACTTTAAGAAAGACAGGAAGTCGAGACATCCCGCTGATGGGTCGCAGTGGAGAAACACCGAGAGAGAGAGTTCCCGGACTTTGCAGGTGACGCGAGGAACTTATGGTTTGGTCTAAGTATAGATGACATGAATCCTTTTGGGGAGGAGAGCTGCAGTCATAGCACCTGGCCTATGACTCTATGTATCTATAATCTTCCTCCATGGTTGTGCATGAAGCGTAAGTTTATTATGATGTCAGTGCTCATCCAAAGCCCGAAGCAACCCGGCAACGACATTGATGTGTACCTAAGGCCATTAGTTGAAGAACTCTTACAATTATAGGGAAACTAGGTGTACATGTGTATGATGAGCACATACAGGAGCCATTTGACCTACAAGCGTGCTTTTCGTAACCATCAATGATTGACCTGCTCTTAGTAATCTTTCAGGATAGACAAACAAGGGATACAAGGCATGCACACACTGTTTAGATGATACTAAAGGTACATATTTGCATAAATGTAAGAAGATTGTGTACTTGGGGAATCGTCGATTTCTTTCGACCAATCATCAAGTAAGAAAGAAAGGCAAGCATTTTAAAGGTGAGGCAGATCACCGGAAGAAGCCTGACCTCCCTACTGGTGATGATTTATTTGGTATGGTCAAGGACATATAAGTAATCTTTGGAAAGGGTCTTGGCGGTTAATCTGTTCCGAACGACATCGCTACCGGACACACGCCCATGTGGAAGAAGAAATCTATATTTTGGGAGCTACCCTATTGGAAAGTCCTACATGTCCTCTCTTCAATCGACGTGATGCACGTGACGAAGAATCTTTGCGTGAACCTGGTAGGCTTCCTGGGCATGTATGGGAAGACAAAAGATACACTAGAAGCACGGGAGGACCAACAACGTATGAAAGACCCACAGGACATGCATCCACAGAACAAGACGGATAAAGGGCGTCACTTAAGTCCTACTAGCTACGCTCTTATGAAAGCAGAGAAAGAAATATTTTTTGAAGTCCTTTACAGTATCAAGGTGTCATCGAAATATTTTTTGAAGTCCTTTACAGTATCAAGGTGTCGTCTGGCTTCTTTACTAATATAAAGGGGATAATAAATATGGTAGAGAAAAAATTCCAAAACCTGAAGTCTCATGACTGTTACGTGATTATGACGCAGTTTCTTATGATTGCATTGAGGGGGCTTCTACCAAAAAATGTCCGAGTACCCATTGTGAAGCTATGTACATTCCTCAATGCAATATCCCAGATGGTGATCAATCAAGATATTCTGACAAGGTTACAGAAGGATGTGGTCCAATGTCTTGTTAGTTTTGAGTTGGTGTTCCCACCATCCTTCTTCAATATTATGGCACATCTCCTGGTTCACCTAGTGGAAGACATTTCCATTCTCGGTCCTATATTTCTACATAATATATTCCCCTTTGAGAGGTTCATGGCAGTGTTAAAGAAATATGTTCATAGCCGTGCTAGGCCAGAAGGAAGCATCTCCAAGGGCTATGGAACAGAGGAGGTCATTGAGTTTTGTGTTGACTTTATTCCTGACCTTAAGCCGATTGGTGTTCTTGAATCGCGGCATGAGGGGAGACTAAGTGGAAAAAACACACTGGGAAAGAAAGCAATGATATGTAGGGATGGGCAATCTTTCACTCAAACACACTACACGGTTCTACAGAATTCCACCTTGGCAGCTCCATATATCGAGGAACACAAGAATATTGTACGCTCCAACAATCCGAGAAAGCCTGACTCCTGGATTAGAGATGAACACATGAAGACTTTCGGCAGTTGGTTGCGAACACATCTCATGAATGACACCACTATTGGAGATCAACCCTATTTGTTGGCTGGGTCACCATCTTCTACTATATTGAATTTCCAAGGGTACGAGATAAATGAGAATATATTTTACACGATCGCCCAAGATAAAAAGAGCACCAACCAAACAGTGGTGTCCTCTTTGATGCAACCAACGAGAATGGGCAAAAGGACACATACTATCATTACATAGAGGAGATATGGGAACTTGACTATAGAGTTTCTTTTAAGGTCCCCTTGTTTTGGTGCAAATGGATCAACCTGAATGGAGAAGGGGTAAATGTAGACCAGTTGTACGGAATGACAACAGTGGATCTCAACAATCTTGGTTACAGAGACGAACCATTCGTCCTAGCCAATGATGTGGATCAGGTTTTCTATGTGAAGGACATGTCCTCCATACCGAAAAAGAAAAAATAAGCAAATGAATACATCACACGATGAGCCAAAGCGTCACACAGTTCTTTCAGGGAAAAGAAACATCATGGGAGTCGAGGACAAGGCAGACATGTTAGAAGATTATAATAAGTTTGATGAAATTCCGCCCTTCAAAGTGAAAACTGACCAAAGCATCCCGTTAAGTAAATAAGATGCTCCATGGTTACGGCCGAAGCGAGCATAAGCAAGGGACATATCCCAAGATGGGTTCATGGCCTCATATTGTGTACCTCTAGTTCAAATCTGGCCGGCCTCAAATTGTGTACATGTAGTTTGAAACGGGTAAATTTTGAAATGGACATAAGAAATTAAAAAATGGTCCGTATAATGTAAATCCTTCACGTGGTGTCATACTATGTGATATACTTGCAAGGGAAAATACCAAACTTGGTATATTGATTATGTATAAAAAACCTTCACTAAATGACCTATCATGTTCGAGGTTTCATAGCTTTCAGTCCAACTGACCAATGTTATGTGCAGAATCGAGGCATAGTTTGTGATACTATGCTCATATTGTGCATGCATGTGTATCTTGGGATTGGGAATAATGTTGCAGGAGGAAGTTTTCCTTTTCGTCGTACGAAAATACCATTTTCCATTTTCTGAGCACCAAAAATGGGCTGTTTTGTGAAGCAACCACCGAAATGCTAATTCAAAATACTACCACCCCATTTAAAAAAATACTAGACCACCTTACATGGATGATCTCCCAACCGGGAGATCTCATACCTTTCTATCATCCTCGGGTGAAAAAGACAAATGTCTGCCGAATCAGTAGGAAGTGGGCCATGTTTGAACTATAGGTACATGATCTAATGCTCGTGTTTTTTTCAAAAAATCATTTTTAGACTCACAATATGATGTTTCTTTAGAGATCCAATGCAAGTTTTAACGAGGCTCATCCCCTATCATCATGCCCGCCGTTTTGACCATAGTTTGAAACAGGTAAATTTTGAAACGGGCATAAGAAATTCAAAAATGGTCCGAACAATGTATATCCTTCACGTGGTGTCATATTATGTGACATAGTTGCAAGAAAAAATACCAAACTTGGTATATTGATTATGTCTCAAAAAAACCTTCACAAAATGACCTATCATGTTTGAGGTTTCATGGCTTTTGGTCCAAATGACTAATGTTATGTGCAGAATCGAGGCATAGTTTGTGATACTGTGCCCATATTGTGCATGCATGTATATCTTGGGATGATGAAGTGGGCCCGTTTTGGACTACATGTACATGATCTAATGCTCATAATTTTTTTGAAAAAAAACTTTTTTAGACTCACAATATGATGTTTCTTTAGAGATCCAATGCAAGTTTTACTAAGGCTCATCCTCTATCTTCATGCCCGTTGTTTTGACCATAGTTTAAAACTGGTAAATTTTGAAACGGTCATAAGAAATTCAAAATTAGTCTGAACAATATAAATCCTTCGCGTGGTGTCATATTATGTGACATAGTTGCAAGAAAAAATAGCAAACTTGGTATATTGATTATGTCTCAAAAAATATTCACAAAATGACCTATCATGTTCGAGGTTTCACGGCTTTCGGTCCAAATGGCCAATGTTATGTGCAGAATCGAGGCATAATTTGTGATATTGTGCCTATATTGTGCATGCATGTGTATCTTGGGATGGTGAACAATATTGCATGAGGAAGTTTTTCTTTTCGTCGCACGGAAAATCCATTTTCCATTTTCTCAGTGCCAAACAACGAGCCGTTTTGTGAAGCAACCACCGAAATGCTAATTCAAAATACTTCCACCCCATTTTTCAAAAATACCAGACCACCTTACCTAGACGATCTCCCAACCGGGAGATCTCATACCTTTCTGTCATCCCCGGGTGAAAAAGACAAATGTCTGCCGAATCGGTAGGAAGTGGGCCCGGTTTGAACTACAGGTACATGATCTAATGCTTGTGATTTTTTGAAAAAAATCATTTTTAGACTCACAATATGATGTTTCTTCGGATATCCAATGCAAGTTTTAATGAGGCTCATCCCCTATCTTCATGCCCGCCGTTTTGTGGGAATGATGCCTCTATGGCTAGCTTGTGGGAGATACCCGAGGAGGCATCTCCCTCAAGTTGGCCGTAGTGGTGTCCCTACTCTTGCACACACCATCTTGTAGTTGATAACTTCTCTTGATAGATCAATACATCGAGGAGCTAACTAATTTCACATACCAGGGAGTGCCTCTATGGCCAGCTTGTGGAAGATGCCTGAGGACTGGATCCTTAAGCATCTCCCTCAAGCTGGCCATAGTGGTGTCCCTACTCTCGCACACCATCATGTTTGTAGTTGATAACTTCACAACCATGCCTATTTATAAATTAAGCAGCACAACATAGTGTCGACACTCACGACATAATGTTGACACTCACCCTTTTAGTCCTGGTTGGAGCCACTAACCGGGACTAAAGGTATTTCCCGCCATTTCCGACCGCCTCCCACTATGTTTTCCCGCCCTTTCCCTCAAAGCGGGCCTTTTAGTCCAGGTTGTAGCCACTAACCGGGACTAAAGATATTTCCCACCATTTCCCACCGCTTCCCGCTATGTTTTCCCTCCTTTTCCCTCTAACCGGGCCTTTTAGTCCCGGTTGGAGCCACTAACCGGGACTAAAGATATTTACCGCCATTTCCCACTGCTTCCTGCTATGTTTTCCCACCCTTTCCCTCTAACCGGGCCTTTTAGTCCCAGTAGGAGCCACTAACCAGGAGTAAAGATATTTCCCGCCATTTCCCACTACTTCCCGCCATATTTTCCCGCTCTTTCCCTATATATCTAGGCCGACCGCACCATGGCTATCTACACATCCACACCTTCCTCTCTCACAACATTGGACACCGCATACTGGGCCATTTTGACACTCGAGGAGACCGATGCATTGTGCGCCTCCAGCTACTCATGCCCGCCGGGCTACCAGCTGCCCGCTGACTGGATGATGAGCATTGGAGGAGTTCCTATGCCTCCTGCGCCTCAAGGTTCCACCAGCCAGGAAGCCATCACGAACCAATTCTACCTAGAGCTCACACAGGAGCAACGATGGATCCCCATTGGGATCCTGACAACTACGACACCTGGAATGCCTTCTTCGCTAACCGATGGCAAAAGGAGCTCACCAGGTACGAGGGTGATGGCCCGCCCCCGGTGAACCACAACAGAGCCAACTGTTGCCTATGTTGGGCGAACCAGACTATCGCCAGTGTGATGCACTACATCACCGATGGAGATCATCCTCGTGTGCGGTACCCGCACTTGCTCTTGCCACAAGAAGACTGGCGGTGGTGAAGGCTGCAGGCGTAGCGACGTCGTAATCCGAGAGCCCCCTCCCCCACGCGTCGTGAATCCGAGACCGGAGTGGAAGGTGCCCCCGGAATATGCCATGGTTGATGGTCCCCGCTTCCCCCATGCACAAGCCGAGGAAGGGCTAAGGATCCCCAGAATATGCCATAGTGACCTTGAAGCTGTGTACTATAAGGCTAGACATGATTATAACTAAGCCATTAGCTAGCACAAATGGTTCGTCTCTGTACCCAAGATTGTCGAGATCCACTCTTTTCATTCTATATTTCTCGTCTACCTTTACTCGCCTCTCCTGTCAGTTTGAAAATAGAAAATGGTTTGGATTAGTTATTCAAATTCAAACACTTTTCATGTTGAAAGCTTTGTCAGATTTCAAAGTATGCAACAATTATTAGTGCATTTTATTTGAAAATGGAAAAATTGTTAATAGTTTGAAAAATTATTTTAGAAAACAGAAAATGGTTCTGGATTAGTTATTCAAATTCAAATACTTTTCATGTTGAAAGTTTTTTCAAATTCAAAAGTATGCAACAATTATTATTTAATGCATTTTTATTTGAAAATGGCAAATGGTTAATAGTTTGAACAATTATTTTAGAAAACAAAAAATGGTTTTGGATTAGTTATTCAAATTCAAACACTTTTCATGTTGAAAGTTATTTCAGATTCAAATTTAAACCATTTAAAATTCAAACCATTTCAGAAATTTCAAATTTAAACCATTTTAAATTTAATAGTTTGAATAGTTAGAATAATTATTCTAGAAAACAGAAAGTTTTTTAAAATTCAAACCATTTCAAATTTAAACACCTAAATAAGCAATAAGGCAGGAACATTTGAAAAATTTGAAAAACATTTGAAAAAGGACTTTTAGTCCCGGTTTATGCAAACAACTGGGACTAAAGGTCCTCTGCGCGCGCCGCTTTGGTGGCCAGAAAAAAGAGCATACATCCCGGTTGGAGCCACCAACCGGAATGAAAGGCCCTCCCGTTTATAACCCCGCGCTGTTTCCTTTCTCCTTCCCCATCTCATTTCTTCTAAGTTCTGCCACCGCGCCGCCGCCCCGAGGATCCCCACAATGCCGATAGGCTGTCCGCGCACGCCACCACCAGACCACCGCCGTCATCGCCGCGCAGTTTTCCACATCCGCCGTCGAACACGCCGGACCGCCACCGCATCGCCTTGGAGCTCAGTAAGAACCGCGCAGACCGACGTCGACCGACGCCATCTGACCGCCCACCTCCTTCTTTCGTTTCAAATCGCACCGCGGCCCCATGTCGTGCCGCCTTGACCGCTTCCCCTTCCGTGCAGGACCACCGGAGGCGCCAAATCTGCGGCCGGAGCTCAGTCAGCCACACCGCTCCAGCCGCCAATCGCCATCGTGAGGAGGAGGCCACCGTAGAAGCCACCCTCCGGTACCGGCGAATCACATCGCGCTGTGTGACGCCGTGTCAGCACTGACCCGCACAGTCAGCGTTGACTGTGCAGTAAATTGTTTATTGAATAATGAAAATTTCAAAAAATGTATAAAACTTCAAAAATTCATACAAAAATTCAGTAGGAATATTGATCAGAGAACATAACTAAACTACTAAAACTTTTATTAAAGTGCCATGCATGAATTGTATTGCACTTGTTGATCTCTATGTGTGGATTGTTTATTTGGTTGAATTACTTTCGTGTAGATTATGATGATTGTGAACCTTGTGATTGCCAAGACTATATGTTTGACTCCGACAAATACCAAGGAAAGTGGAGCTTCATAAAAGTCCTATTTATTTTCTATATGCATTGTAGCTTTGTTTTCGTGTTTGCAAGTTTATGAATATTTATTGCTATGCTATATCCTACCATGGTCGTAGTCTTCCTTGTTAGGTGAGCCACCATAAGTAGATGTGCTTAGATGTGCATATGTAGACGAGGGTGGGTTACACCATCGTAAAGATTGTTTTGAAAGGATGTGTTGGAAAATTTGAAAACAACTTAATTAATAAACTCTATGGGTGGAATTGGTAAATGCTTGGTTCGTGAATACCGGGCCCATGTCTAAGGATGGCCACCCATGTTCTAGAGAAATGAATAGTGTCTTTGTTTGGTAGCTTACGTGTACAACCATATGCCAGTGAGTTATGGGTGGCTGGATGGACTTAGTAGGTCATGGTGAACCGAGCTCTTCATATCCAGAGATGTAGTGAAATATGATAGGTTGGTAGGTGCGTGGATGGGCTTGGGAAACTACTTCCCGAATTGTCTCTTCTTGGGCTTCTCCCTATCATTACTCAATATGCATGTCATGGTACGAGCGGGTCGACCAGGTCATATGGGTAAAGTGTACAACCCCTGTAGGGTGTAAAACTATGTACTTAGCCATGTCCTCGGTAACGCGCGCCATATATTAGGGTTTCTTCGAATTACGATTTATATCCCTCGGACCCTATTTAAATTGTCAAGCATGTATTAGGGTTATATTTAAGGTGATCTCGTCGTCAAACCATGACACCCTAGCCCCTCAAATATCGCCTACCTAAACTCCTCACTTGGCCGCTTCGACTCATCCGCTTTTCCCCTTTTGTAGAAACTATGGAACCAAGAGATGAAGAAAAGGAAATGGCGCTGCAAGATATGATCAACGAGGGAGGACATATCGATAATGATGTCACCTCGCTATATCTGAAAAACTCCGATGAGGGAGATCTGGATTTCGACCCAAGAGATGGCTCCGATGAGGGAGAAGCCAATGGCTTCGGTGAGGGAGAAGCCGATGGCTCCGGTGAGGGAGAAGCCGACGACTTCGAGTGAACATTAAATAATACAAAATCCGGCGAGGTGCATATATATATTAATTAAGCCTCCGCTATCTATATACATATATTAACGCTCTTTCTTCTTTTATCCCTCTGGATCAAGCAAATCTTCTACAAAGAAGAAACGAGGCCCAGCCAGGAAGTTGGGAGACCATGAATGGTACAGGATCGAAGAAGTCGCTCTAGACGGCGAACCGAAGGCTCCCATTTATGCTGCATATCAGTTTGTAAGGCAATGTGAACTTATTGTTAGGGACTACATCCCGATCACCGTCAGAGAATGGAATAAGCCAAAGGAGACGGGAGTTCAATATGTCAGCGACTTAGCCAAAGATATGCTTTGGAAAAATCTCTTGGTTAATTTCACCCTACCAACGCTAGACATGGATCCAAATCAGGTGGATACAAATGAGGAGATTCCAAATGAGGAGGATCTAAAGAAAATCATGGAGCAAAAAGTCAAGGAGTGGGCTCTTAAGAAGATGGCCTAGCAACTCAACAACTAGAAGAAAATATTGCACCTTAACTATGTCATGCAAGAGAAGACTCCGGAATTCACTGGAGCGTATAAGAAGCTAAAAGACTACTGGGCTGAATTTTTGGCATACAAGACATTGGAGATAGCTAAGAAAAGGTCTGAAATAAATAGGAAAAATGCTGCTAAAAAGCTGTATCACTATACTATGGGGCAAGGTGGCTACAAGGCTAGCATGCCTAAGTGGGAGAAACTCGAGGCCGACCTGCTTGATAAAGGGATCACTCCAGAGCCATACAATTGGATCGAACGGGTAAGGAATTGGTTTTACGGGCATGGGGCACGTTGGACTCAGAAGGGAAGTGCATATATAACATAAGACATAAGTAAACTCCCATACCCATCGAAGACATTAGAAATACAGTAAAGGCTGTTCAAGAGGGGCGTTCATTCCCGATAGAGAGATGATATACTTAAAGTTTATGCCCTCACATTTACGAGGGCCACCGTTCTAGTTGAAATTAAAAGCAGGTGGTGCCATCTACAACAGAATTTGTAAAGTTTAGACTAAGTTTATGATAGATTGAGTTCAACTAATCCAAATTATGAATGAACTCCCACTCAAAAACAACATCCCTCGTGTCTTTTTGGTGATTACATGAACCAAATCCACTACACCAAGTTCGATCATCACGTGAGTCGGTGTAGCTTCAAAGGCGAGACACTATATGGGCATCATATCAACTATATGACTCATGCTTAACCTTTCGGTCCGTGTTCCGAGGCCATGTCTGTACATACTAGGCTCGCCAAGTAAGAACTGTAGTACTCGCGTGTGTAAAACTGTCTTACACCCGTTGTATGAAAGCGTAGAGTCAAAAACACCCGATCATCACATGATGTCTTGAAACGACGAACTTCCTTAATGGTGCATACTTAAGAAAGAACATATTTTTATCTTTATATCGAAATGAGGGATCATCTTATAATGCTACTAAATTTCCAAATAATCAATATAAGATGCAAACATCATATGCATAAAGTGAAATGATATGGTTCTTGCACTTGATCACTAACATGTGCACTGTGGTATGATCTTTATCATTCCTTTGTTTGTAAGGACAAGGTCTATGGATCTTACATGTTAGGTGTGTTATTAGAGTATCAACTATACTTCAAATTATAACATTACCATATGATGACACTAGCCCAACAACAATCTAAACTAGACGCTTCTAATTTATCAATTGCGAGTTTTTTACGTGGCTTAGGGCTTTCGAAAATAGAACCGGTCTTACCTATGAACATGGAACCACAATGATGATAACCAAATTATTAGCAACTCATTATAAATCAGATATTGACTATAGTAGGAGAGACAGACATTTGCTAGCCACTTATGCAAAACTAGTTGCATGTCAAGCGTGGAACAGGTCTCATGTGCGAGGACATGTAAAGTTAGTCCGGGCCGCTTCATCCTACTATGCTACTAATACGTTGCAAACGTATCTATAATTTTTGATGTTGCATGCTTGTTTTATATCTACTTTCTTATGGTTTGTCCACACTTTTGGAATATTTTTACACATTTTCTAGAACTAACCTATTAACAAGATGCCATAGTGTCAGTTGCCTATTTTCTGCTGTTTTTGGTTTCAGAAAAGCTAGTAAGGAAATATTCTCGGAATTGGACCGAACAAAAGCCCAAGTCAATATTTCACCAGAACGAATACGGAGTCCAGAGGGGGGACGAAGATGGGAGCCAGGGAGGCCACACCTGGTGGTGGCACAGCCAGCCCTAGCTGCGCCACCAGGGGTTGTGGGCCCCCTGGTACTCCACCGACCTTGCCCCTTTACCTATATATTGCCTCCGGGACAAAAACCCTAATACCTGATAAAAAATTCCACGAAAGAGTCTGTAGCCGCCCCCATCTCCATCCCTAAATCGGGAGGGATCTGAAGCTCTTCCCGGCACCCTGCCGAAGGGGAGAGATCACCCTGGAGGCCTTCTTCATCACCATGACTGCATTTTGTGTGATGCGTGAGTAGTTCATCCCTGGACAACAGATCCATGTAGTAGCTAGATGGTTGGTTCTTCTCCTTTATGCTACCATGTCTAGATCTTGTGAGCTCCGTTCATGATCAAGATCATCTATTTGTAATCATACATGTTGTGTTTGCGTTGATCTGATGGATATTGAGATGCTATTTCAGATTGATTATTGATTCTATCATGTCTATGTTATTTGTGATCTAGCATGCTTTCTGTTGTTAGTAGCTATCTTGGCTGAGTAGATGCTAGCAACTCCAAGAGGGAGTATTTATGCTCGATAGTGGGTTCATGCCTCTAGGAATCTGGGGAAGTGACAGAAATCTCTAAGGTACTAGATGTGCTGTTGCTACTAGGGAGAAAACAACAATCCTTTGTTCATAGAACAATCATATGTTTACTTTACACACTTTTCTTAATGCAATTATCTATTGCTTGCAACTTAATACTTGAGGGGGTTCGGATGATAACCTAAAGGTGGATTATTAGTCATAGATGTAGTTGGATTACGTTCTATGTATAATGTTGTAATGCCCAATCAAATCTCATACGATTCAAGATGATTAGTATATGCATGTATGCTTTCTCGGTGTTTGTTAATTTCCCCACTGTCATTTGTTCACCCAACATGTCATCTATCTTAAGGAGAATCACCTCTAGTGAACTATGGACCCTGGTCCATTCTTTTACCATCAATCTACAATCTACTATTTACTATTTTCTGTTTACTTTCTGTAATCAATTACTATCTTCCACACAATACGTTTAATCCTTTGTTTTCAGCAAAACCGATGAGATTGACAACCTCACTGTAAGTTGGGGGCAAAGTTCTATGGTTGTGTTGTGCAGGATTCCAAGTTGGAAACAACACCTTGGAGGTGTTTCCTTGCTCCTACTGGTTCGATAACCTTGGTTTCATAACTGAGGGAAAACTTCTGCTGTGCTCATCATACCTTCCTCTTGGGGTTCCCCAACAAGATCGACGTGTTGAGTCCGATGATCAAGGATTTTTCTAGAGCCGTTGCCGGGGAGTCAAGGACATCTTCTCAAGGGGAGTCCCTCATAACCAATCTCTTTACTTTGTTATTTTTGTTTTGGTTAGTTCAGTTTCTGCTTTGTTTGCTTGTTTCTTTATCAAAAACACACAAAAAATAGTTGTACTAGTTTGCTTATTTATATTAAAAATACAAAAAAATGACTACTCTTGAAAACACTAAGTTGTGTGATTTCACTAGCACCAACGACAATGATTTCATTTGCACACCTATTGCTCCACCTGTTCCTGAAGCTACTTTCTTTGAAATTAAAACTGCTTTACTCAATCTTGTTATGCAAGAACAATTTTCTGGTATTGGTACTGAAGATGCTGCTGCTCATCTTAATAACTTTGTTGAACTTTGTGAGATGCAAAAACATAGGGATATAGATGGAGATATTATTAAGCTTAAATTGTTTCCTTTCTCTTTGAGAGGAAAATCAAAAGAATGGTTGCAATCCCTAACTAGAAATAGTATTATTACCAAAATTTATGCAAAGATGCTTTCATTGGAAAATACTATCCTCCTACTAAGATTATATCTATGAGAAGTGAAATAATGAAATTTAAACAATCTGATAATGAACATGTTGCTCAAGCTTGGGAAAGAATGAAATCTTTGGTAAAGAATTGTCCCACTCATGGACTGACTTCTTGGATGATTATCCAAACCTTTTATGTAGGATTGAATTATTCTTCAAGAAATCTACTGGATTCTGCTGCTGGAGGTACCTTTATGACCATTACTTTGGGTGCTGCAACAAAGCTTCTGGATAATATGATGGTTAACCATTCTGAATGGCACACTGAGAGAGCTCCACAAGGTAAGAAGGTAAGTTTTGTTGAAGAAACCTCCTCCTTGAGTGATAAAATTGATGTTATTATGTCTATGCTTGTTAATGGGAAATATCATATTGATCCAAATCATGTTCCCTTATCCTCTTTGGTTTCTCAAGAAGAGCAAGTTGATGTGACCTTTATTAGAAACAATAATTTTAGCAACAATCCCTACAAGAGTAATTTTGGTAATAATAATTATAGGCCATATCCTCCCAACAATGGTAATGCTTATGGGAATTCCTACAACAATAATAGAAGTGCAGCCTCTGAACTTGAAGTCATGCTTAAAGATTTTATTAGTAAACAAACTGCCTTCAATAAATCTATTGAGGAAAAACTCTCTAATGCTGAAAGAAATATAGCATCATTGTCTGAAGCACAATCTTCTTTGAATAGAATGGCTGCTAAACTTGAAACCATTTAAAATCCCTTTGTTGCTACTAATGCCATACAAGTTAGAATTGATGAAAATGTTAGACTGTTAGCTGAACTGCATGCTAAGTGGGAAAGAGAAGATGAAATTGCTAGAAATATTAGTATTTCTACTATCACTACCACTAATGTTGAAGCTAGTAAACCCAATGGAACCTTTTCTAATAAAAATGCTGAAATTCTTCGAAATATGGGAAACAATAGCTCTACTACTTTAGATGATAATTATGATTTTGATCTTGATGGTTGCAATATCTCTGAAGTAATTATGTTCCTACAAAAGCTTGCTAAAAGTCCTAATGCTAGTGCTATGAACATGGCCTTTACAAAACACATTACTAATGCTCTCATAAAAATTAAAGAAGAAAAGATGAAACATAAAGCTTCTATTCCTATGAAATTAGAAGATGGTTGGGAACCCATCATTAATATGAAAGTGGATGATTTTGATCTCAAAGCTTTATGTGATCTTGATTGTAGTGTTTCTATTATGCCTAGAAAGATTTATGAAAATGCTTGATTTGCCACCATTGGAAGATTGTTATTTAAATGTCCCACTTGATGATAATGCTAAAAAGAATCTCATGGGAAGTATTAATGATGTTCTTATTATGGTTAACAACGCCTATGTCCCCGTTAATTTCTATGTTTTGGATGTTGAATGCAATGCTTCTTGTCCTATTACTTTGGGAAGACCTTTTCTTAGAACTATTGGTGCCATTATTGATATGAAAGAAGACACCATTAAATATCAATTTCCACTCAAGAAAGGTATAGAACACTTACCTAAGAAGAGAGAGAAGATTCCTTTTGCCTCTCCTATTAAAACAAAAATTTCTATTAATGCTTCTTCATTTGAGAATACTTGATTCGTTTCTTGCTTCTTATGCCTAGCTCAAAGGCGTTAAAGAAAAGCACTTATTGGGAGATAACCAAAATTTCGTTAGGAATATTTTGTTGAGTCTTGGAAGTAATTTCTTCAGTAATAACCTCTCCTTATCGTTTTTGTGTGGTTTTGTGCCAAGAGTAACCTCTAATTAGAGAGAAGTAATGCTTGGGAAAGTTGCTGTCCAAAATCAGATTTTTGTGCTTTGCTGTAAAAATTTGTGAAAAATCTCTATATGTCGGTTTGAGCTATAATTGTTTGTGCTTCTTCCCCAGGTTGATATCCAACTTTCGTTAGTTCAACACTTTTCAATTTGAGCAACAGAAGGTCTTCGAAAAAATCAGTTTTTACCTGCTGGTCTGTTTTGATAGATTTCTGCCATTATTTGCATTTGCCTCTTGATCTCTTTCTCTTTGAGTTCTCTTTGATCATTTGAACTTTGTAAAGGAAGTGCTACAGTAGCTTTTGTTTTAATGGAAGTTTTATTTGTGTTGGAACTGAACCAAAAAGACTTATTATCTTGATTACACTAATGTTGCTAATGAAGATTGTGTGAAGTTTTTGTATGAAGGAAATTTTAAAGTGTAGGGAAGAGTGATGTGATAAGATGGAGTATGGACAAAAGCTCAAGCTTGGGGATGCCACCCGTGTCACCCCAAGAAATATTCAAGAAGTACAAGCGTCAAAGTTTGGGGATGCCCAAGGCATCCCCTTCTTCATCAATAAAAATTTCAGGTTTCTTCCAAACACTTCATTTTTATTTTCATGCACAATTGTTTTGTTCTTGGAGCTTCTTCGTTTTTGTTTTTAGTTTTAGTTTTCTTAGTTTGCTTGAATAAATTGGTTGGACCCCCTCATTCATGCATTAGTTTTCAAATAAAGTTGATTTGGAAAAGAGTAGGAAAGTTCATGCTTAAGTGGTATAAAAGGAGCTTGTTTTTGACTGTGGCCTAGGCTTTATCATGCCATGCTTGATATTGTTTTGGCTTTATTCTTAGTGATTATTGTTGTATCATGACTTGTTATAAACAATGGAGATTGCTTAATGTGCCTTGAAAGAATCATGCGTTGTTTTAGCATATAAAAGCATAATATTGTGGTATTCTCCTTTAGTGCTTTATTTGGGTTGACTTGGCGCATGCTCACACCATGTTAATACTACACCAAGTCACCTTAGCTTCTATGATCATTTAGTTTTCGACTTGTAATATCACCTTATGCTTTAATTAACGATGTTTTGTCGCTTTGCATGATTATGGCCATTATTGCTCTCTTAGTTGGTCACTCCCAGTCTTTTGCTAGCCCCCATACCAAGTATGAGTTCCACTCATGCATCCAACTCCAAATAAAACCAAGTTATTCCAAAGAGTCCACCATACCTACCTATTAGCATTTTCTATTCCAAGTATATTCATGTTTTTATCTACCTTCCGAATTAAACTTGTATGTGAAAATTAGTGATTAAAGCTCTCGCGAACTTGATGGCACACTTTACTTTTCTTGCCCCTAATAAACTTGAACCATTTTGTCATCTATGTTGTATATGCTTGTACTTATACATTAGGATTAGCACTTTCATGGGGAACACTTTCAACATTGCACTTGTACATTGTACCCAGTTGATATCATGCTCTTTTGTTTACGGATGTCGTCGGTGTGAAATGAAAGGGGAGCTTGTAAGTCCATGGAGTTATGTATGTGTGTTAGAGAAACACCTGGGCCGCTAGCCTAAGCCATGCCTAATCATGGTGGAAACTTTCAGCATCACCATAGTGAGCAATCTATGAAGCATTCTTCTTATAAAAAATAGATAGAGATTGAGAAAAAGAAAAAAAAAGATGAGAAAAGAGGAAAGAGAGAAAAAGCACCATTTTCCCATGGTAAGTAAGAAGATTGCTGAGATGCTCATTGTCTGCTTGCCTTGTCATTTGGATTATGGGATAGCTCCTGTATCATGTGCAAGGGGTACCTCGTTGGCGGTTCTCTATGATACACATGTACTTACTATGACAAGAACTTACCAGTAACTAAACTTGAGTAGCATGAGGAGTGACCCTCGAATTCAAGGGACATGAGATTGCCAACTTATACTTTGTCAAGCATATACTCCATAGTTTGTTCACTTTAACCTTAATCACTTGAAGATGCTTATTATAGGGGCAATGAGACATGAAAGCTAATAAGTACCATAATTTTTGGAAGCTCTTTACGAGAGTTGAATCCCTACTTCCTTCTATGAAGGCCTTTCTTTTACTTTAATGTTGAGTCTCCATCTTCTATCTTTATGCACCTATTGAGAGAGCATAGTGGCCATTCTTAGTTTAATGTACATTGTCCCAAGACTTGTTGATTGATTCATAACTTTCATATTGCTTATTCTTAAACTATTTGTATCTAGTCACCCTTATTAAAAGGACATTTACTGTCATAATCAATTTTTGTGTTCGTTAACAACTAGTAGACCTTTTTATAGTTTGCTATTGTCTACAGGTTGATATTTTACAAAGTGAAAAGGACCATTGGCCTGCGGAACATTCCCTACATTGTTACTTGTCTCTTGGGAATTCCAGACCGGAGTTTCCGATCTACCAAGACCGGAGTCTCCGGTGTGGTCCGGAGTTTCCCTAGGAGTCTCCGGAGGGGGCTTATGTTTTCCTGCCTAGGTCAGCCAGAAAGGTGGTCCGGATCTTGGTCCGGAGGTAGGTCCGGAGTCTCCGGTCCGTGCCTCAGGCCGGAGTCTCTGGTGTAGAGGGACCGGAGTTTCCGGTCCACTTGGCTCCCAAGTGGGCTGGCTCATTCTGTTTGTCGGTCCGAAGGCTGGTCCAGAGATTCACCGGAGTCTCCGGTGTGCAGACCAGAGTCTCCGATCCGACTATTCTCCAATGGTCAGAAAACGGTTTGCTGGTGCGAAGGGCTATAAATAGAGGACCTTATCCCCTTCCTCCAGCTACTCGTCCACCTCAAGAACACCATGTCCATTTGAGCCACCAAATCAACAAGATCTCTTCATCCAACCATCCAAAGTCATTGATCTTTGGAGAATCGAAGGAGGAGGCCTCGATCTATATCTTCACCAAGAGAGATCTTCATTTCCCCCTCATTCACTTGAGGGCCCCCATGCTCTAGTGTTTCTTTGGAAACCCTAGGTTTTGATTTGGTTCTTACAAGCTTGTCTTTGATTGTTTGATAGCTTGCTTGTATTTGGGAGCCTCTAATTAAGTTGTGGATGTGTGCCCCAAACTTGTTGTAAAGGTGCCAGCTACCACCTTGAAGGTTGCCGTGTAGTGGAAGAAGTGAATCGAACACCTTGGGGTGAGGTTCATCGGAGAACAAGGGAGGCCTCTCGTGGCGTTGGTGGTTTAATACCACCCCCTCTCCAAACATAGACGTACTTCCCCTCAAAAGGAAGGAACTACGGGAAATAAATCCTTGTGTCTCCGTGCGCTCCACTTTGGTTACCTCTATCCTTTACCACACTTTACTTATCTAGTTCTTGCTTAGTTCTTGTGCTAGGTTGACATATAGGTAAATTCACCTTAGTTGCATAATCTAGAGAATTTACCATTTGTGTCAAACCCTAAATTGAAAAAGAGTAAAATTTGGAGTAGCACCTATTCACCCCCCTCTAGGTGCCCATACGATCCTATCAATTGGTATCAGAGCCTTGGATCTTTATTCGGGCTTAACCGCCTAAGAGATTATGGCCACCACCAGGGAGGGAGAAAGTGAGGCTAGCCATTCGGTGACCATGGTAGATCTCAAGAAGTTGGAAACAAGCTTGAGCTCTACCTTGGGCAACGAAATCCAACAGTTGCGCCAACTCGTTGAGCAACTTGTTAGGGATAATCAAACCTCACCTCCTCCCTCTCCAGAGGAAACACCACCTAACCCAAAGGCTAAGCCTTTGGAGGAAGTGGCGGGGGATGAACATAATTCCACTAACTCCACCAACAAAAAGGGTGATGGGAAGGATGAGTTCCATGCAGTTCCCGGATGGTACTCTCCCGACCCTCCTATCCCTCATCCACATATAAATAATAGAGGAGACCCACCTAAGTTAGCTGCACATACTTTTGCTCAATGGCAAGTTTTAATGAAATATCATGTGCGCAGCTCTTGCATTGACTTGTGGAATATTATTGAAGAAGGACTCAAAATTGAGGATCCAACCAACTTGACTAGAAAAGAAGTGGTCCATAGCCAACTCAATGCGACTGCCTTGCACATGATCCAACTTGGAGTGGGGCCAAAGGATTTGCCCCACATTGAGCACTACAACACCGCCAAGGAAGCTTGGGATGCTCTCATTGACTTGTTTGTTGGCAATGAGAGTATGAGAAGAAATATATATGATGCCTTAAGCAATGAGGCTGAAGGTTTCTTCATGAAGGATGGTGAGGATCATGACACTACTAGGAAACAGCTTATAGATAGACAAGATATTCAGTGGCGCATATGTAAAAACATGAGCCACAGATATATATCAGTGGCGCACACGAAAAAATGCGCCACAGAAGTTTGGCACTTCAATGGCGCACGAAACCAATATGCGCCATAGAAGTCCATATTTCTGTGGTGCATATTTTTGTGTGCACCACTGAAGTGTCAAACTTCTGTGGCGCATATAGACGTATGCGCTACAAAAGGTTGATGGGACCAAGCAGCAAAAAAAGGGGGGAGAAACTTATGTGGCGCATATGTCCATATGCGCCACAGAAAGTGATGTTTCTGTGGCGCATATAGGTGTATGCTCCACCTAACAAGCATATAGGGGGGGGGGAACAAATCCCACCCCTCCTGTGGATCGCGTTTTCAGTTTTGTAAAAAATAAACAAAAATGATAGAAACTTCAAAAAAATAATTCCTTTAAGTTGTAGGTAGATTTTAGGGTATAGATCTAGACAAAATTGAAAAACATGAATTTCGATGTATTTTGCAAAAATAGGTCATGGCACGGTAAAACGGCTCTAACTTTTGCATACGATGTCGGTAAAAAATCTTTAACCTATCAAAATGATCGTCTCGAAATTCCCTACTCGAATTCAACCACCTATGGTCGTTCTCGATTTTACAGAATCCCCAAATTCGAAAAGAGTAAAAGTTATTTAGGGTAGAAGATGTTTTACTGCAAAAAAATAAAAAAGGGGGAGAAACTTCTGTGGCGCATTTCCCCCATATGCGCCACAGAAGCCTTGGGCGGGATTCGAAAATTGAATCCCGCCGACGCCCCTTCTCCTTATATTCCTCCACTTCTTCTCCTTCTTCTCCCCTTCTCCTCCACTTCTACTCCCCTCCATACTTCTCCCCTCCATACTTCTCCCTCCACTTCTCCTCCCCTTCTCCTCCACTTCTCCCTCCACTATTCCTCCCCTCCATACTTCTCCCCTTCTCCCTCCACTATTCCTCCCCTCCATACTTCTCCCCTTCTCCTCCACTCTCGGGCGACATCCACCTCCGGCCATGGCTACCTCGGTGACCTCCTCCACCTAGATGACCTCCTCCTCCGGCAACCTCCAACACCACCGGTGACCTTCTCCTCCTCCTCCACCGCCACCATCTCCGGCGGCCTCCTCCAACCATCTCCGGCGAGCCCTTCCTCCACCTCTGGCAGCCTCCTCCTCCTACTACTCTGACCACCTCCGACGGCCTCCTTCTCCTCCGGCCATCACATCTGATCCACCTCCGGCGACACCCCCACCTCCGGCAAGATCTGGCTCTTTTTTTTTAAATTTGAAAAAAACTTCTGTGGCGCATATTGGCCATATGCGCCATAGAAGTTTGAGATCTGGCCCGCCTTTTTTTTGGAATTTTGGAAAAAAACATCTGTGGCGCATATTGGCCATATGCGCCACTGAAGTTTGAGACTTCTGTGGCACATTTTGAAATGCGCCATAGAAGATAGTTATTAGTGGCGAGGTATCCGTGGCGACTAAGATATGCGCCACGGATAGTGAAAAAAGGTGCGCCACTGATGAGCTGTTTCCTAGTAGTGTGAAGACATGTATTGAAGACTCAAATCCACAGCCACCGCCTTCAGGAATGTTGGTGCCTCTCACATTGATGAGGCCTGGATCAAGAGGAAGTATGTGAGTGCACTCATGCCTTTCGAGCCTACTGACTTGAAGAGTCTCCAAGGAAGACACAACTACCATCTCATGACGTCCAATGAAGTGATGCAAGAGATGGCCGCCATCAAGGTTGCTACCAAGAATGCCAAAGACGCCTGTGCTTGTGCCATTGGAATGAGTAGCGGTGTCAATCTTGCCTTGAAGGCCAAGGTTGTGGAGTATGTTGAAGATGAAGGAAGTGATGAGGGACTTTCAGTGAGCCACCCCGAAGATGTCAAGGTTGCTTATGGTGAATACATGGCCTTCTATGCAAGAAACTTTTGGAAAGATCCCGCGAAGGACAAGATGGAAATGCAACGAAGAAGCAACCCCCAATGGGATAAGAGATAATGGGTCCAAGTTGAGAACTTGTTTCAATTGTGGTGATCGCTATCACTTCGTTGCAGCTTATCCCTATGAGAAAAGAGAAGACCATGGGGTAAACTTGTGTTGAAGAAGACTTCCAAAGCTCCCTTTAAGAAACCCTTCATCAAAAGGAACTCAACCAACAAGAAGCTGGGAGAGATTGTCTTGATCACACATGAAGAGTACTCCTCTGATGATGATGATGATGAAAATGAAGAAGAGGATACATCAAGTGGTGTGGCGGCTCTTGCCACTACCTCTACTCCTTCATTCTCACTCTTCGACTCTCCAAATGAGAATATCTCCAACAAGAACGTCACTTGCCTTATGGCGAGAGGAATGGAGGTATGATCATCATCACACTCCACCTCCTTAATCAATGATGATTTTGATGATGAGTTATCTCTTGAGTTCAAAAATGAATTAGTTGCTTTTGATGTGTTCATGAATAACTTGCAAGGGGAACACAAAAAACATGTTTTGGACCTCTTAAATCAACTTTCACACACACAAGAACTTCTAGATGAGAGATGCCAATTAGGAAGAGAGCACATGATTAAGGTAGAAGCTCTTAATAATGCTCTAGAAGAAGAACAAGAAACTAGAATATCTCTTGAAATTAAACTAGAGGGTCTTGATGAAGCTAATGATCTTATTATTAATAAACTCATCAAGGAACGTGATCATGCTATTGCTAAATACAAAAAGACTAAAAAGGACAAGATTGAGTTTGATGTTGTTCATGAAAAACTTGCTGAGGACTTTAGGACACTTGACAAGGCTCACAAGGCCTTGGAAAGTGAACTCTTGTCACTCACAAAGTCTCGTGAAAAGATTCAAACTCAATTGATCAATACTCCCTCACCTAGTACGTTCATTCCTTCTAGTTGTACAAATACTCTTGAAGAACATGCTAGGTTGAACGGGGAGCTAGCTAAGACCTCCTTTCCCAAAGGAAGAGAGTCTATTGATGACCTCTTAAACAAGAAAAGGTCAAATGGTGAAAAGGGGGGCATTGGCTTTGTCTCTAAACCAAGATGAAAAAGAACAACAAGAAGAAGGCCAAGCCCACCCAAGAAAAGAACAAGGTAATTATGGGAAGTAAGACCACAAGTGGAAAAACTATGTCTCATGATGATTTTGCGGGTAGTGCTAACCCTCACTATGTCTTAATGCGTGATTATTATGTCGATGTGTATGCACAATATGTTGGTCCATTTGATGGTTATATTGCATGGTCTATTTGGGTTCCCAAGACCCTTGTTGCTAACAAAAGAGGACCCGTTGAAAAATGGGTACCTAAAAACTAGTTTGATCTTTTGTAGACCTATGCTTCCGGAGGGTCAAAATGGGTGCTTGATAGTGGATGCACAAGTCATATGACCGTAAGCACGTCTAGTGTCAAGGAGTTGAGACCAAATGTTGATCAAATATCTGTGACATATGCCAACAAATCAAAGTCTAAGGTAATGGGTTTCGGCAAAGTTGTGGTTGCACACGATATCACTCTCGTGGACGTCATGCTTGTCGAGACCCTTGGCTATAATTTACTTTCAGTCTGTGCTCTAGGAAAGATGGGTTTTGCCGTCTTTATTGATGTTGATATTGTGATCCTCTTGTGGAGCAAGTCTCTAAAAGTTGCTTTCGTTGGGTATGTCAAAAATGACTTGTATGTGGTGGACTTCTCCGGGAAAACCACTACAAGTCCGATGTGCTTATTCGGAAAGGCCGACGTGGGTTGGCTATGGCATCGCCGCCTAGCCCATGTCAACATGAGAACTTTTCAAAGCCTCCACATGGATGGTCATATTGTTTGACTAAAAGAAAATGTTTGTTTTGCCAAAGATCGTGTTTGCAGGGCATGTGTTGAAGGAAAGATGCATGATTCTCCCCACAAGCCAAAGAACTACATCAAGTCCAAGAGGATCTTGGAGCTCCTCCATGTGGATCTCTTTGGTCCCCCATCTCATGCAAGCCTTGGTGGGAAGAAATATTGTCTGGTGATTGTTGATGACTACTCAAGATACACTTGGGTATATTTCTTCAAGCTAAAAAGTGAGACCCAAGAGAACTTCATTGACTTCATCAACATGGCTCAAAGCCAACACAATGTCCCGGTATTAACAATAAGAAGTGACAACGGTACCAAATTCAAGAACTACACATCAATATTCCGCTGCATATACCCCTCAACAAAATGGTGTAGCTGAAAGGAAGAACCGAACTCTTATTGATATGGAAAGGACCATGTTGGTGGAGTTTAAATCTCCATACAATTTTTGGGCTGAAGCAATCTCCACCGCATGCCATGCATCAAACCGTCTCTACCTCCGCAAAGAATTGGTCAAGACTCCATATGAAATCCTTACCGGTAACAAGCCCAACGTTTCATACTTCCGGGTGTTCGGTTGTAAGTGTTTCTATCGCATTAAGGGTATTTGTTTGTCCAAGTTTGATTCCAAAGCATTAGAGGGTATTTTTGTTGGTTATGGTCTCGAATCCCATACTTATATAATCTATGACAAGCTTTCTAGAGTTGTCATAGAATCTTGTAGTGTGGTTTTTGAAGAATATGATGGTCCCCTAGCAGGGCGTGTTGATGTTTGTGATGTAGATGATGAAATGCCTCAGGAAGCCATAGGAAGAATGGGTGCGAGCTTCATCCGCCCTATTTAGGAACCCCTTATGGCGGATCGAGAAGAACTATGCTCTACTCAAGTGGAGCCCTCATCTTCACAAGATCTACAAGCTCCTATCGAGGGGGACAATGAGCCATTCCAAGAACAAGTTGTAGACCCTCAACCTACTGATCAAGAAGATGCCTCTAGCCAAGAGGTGATTGAGTCTCTGTTTGCCAGGATGTCCAGTGGTGCTAAGGCCATTACATAAGCAACATCTGTACAAACTGCCATAAGTACAGCTGAATACCTGGCCAGTTGTGGGCTTGATCAAGACCAAGGTCAATCTTTGCCTCCTATAGAAGAGAATATTTCCAATGATGATCAAGTCAAGTTGATGGTCATGATGGGTACCAAAATGATGAAGTGATTCCCCCAAGAAACAATAAGGAGATCGAAACTCGTCGCCAAGCTAGAATTGATAGAATTCTGGAATTAAGAGACCACACTCTTGAGAATGTGGTAGGAGATCTATGAAGAGGGATATCTACTCGAGCTCAATTAAAGAAATTTGGTGAGCACCAAGCACACATTTCCATGGTGGAACCAAAGAAAGTATGGGAAGCTCTTGAAGATTCGGATTGGTTGGATGCAATGAACAAATAGCTCAAAAACTTTGAGAGAAAGAAAGTATTGAAGTTAGTGGAAAAGCCAAAAGATTGCCCCAATGTTATAGGCACCAAGTGGATTTTCAAGAACAAGCAAGATGAGGATGGAATTGTGATAAGGAACAAGGCAAGATTGGTTGCACAAGGGTTCTCTCAAATTGAAGGCATTGATTATGGAGAGATTTATGCACCCGTGGCTCGGCTTGAGTCCATCTGTATCCTTCTTGCTTATGCGTCACATCATAAATTTAAACTACAACAAATGGATGTAGAAAGTGCATTTCTTAATGGTCCATTGCATGAGTTGGTATATGTGAAACAACCCCCGGGGTTTGAGGATCCCAACTTTCCAAACCACATCTACAAACTCGATAAGGCACTCTATGGGCTCAAGCAAGCCCCACGCACGTGGTATGAGCACCTTAGAGAGTTGTTGTTAGATCGTGGGTTTGAGGTTGGGAAAATTGATCCCACTCTTTTTACTAAGAAGGTCAACGGGGAACTTTTTGTATGCCAAATTTATGTAGATGATATTATCTTTGGCTCATCTAACAAAGCTTTTAATGATGAATTCTCATAGCTTATGACTGACAGGTTCAGGATGTCTATGATGGGAGAATTGAGAGTATTTCTTGGTTTTGAGATCAAGCAAGTGAGAGGAGGTACATTCTTAAACCAAGCCAAGTATACTCAAGATATGCTCAAAAGATTCAACATGAAAGACCTAAATGGAGCTCCCACTCCCATGGCAACAAAGACTCATCTTGAACTAAACCCAAATGGTAAAGATGTGGATCAAAAGGTATACCGGTCCATGATTGGCTCTTTGCTTTACCTTTGTGCATCTAGACCCGATATTGTGTTGAGTGTAGGAGTGTGTGCAAGATATCAAGCGGCTCCTAAAGAAATCCATTTCATGGCAATCAAGAGAATCTTTCGATATTTGGTTCATACCCCCAAACTATGGTATTTGGTATCCTAGGGGCTCAACTTTCTCTCTTTGTGTGTACACGGATTCGGATTGGGCTGGTGACAAGGATGATAGAAAATCAACCTTCGGGGCTTGCCAATTCCTTAGGAGGTCCTTGGTGTGTTGGTCTTCTAAGAAGCAAAATTGTATATCTCTTTCCACTGCCGAAGTCGAGTATGTGGCAGCTGCTAGTGCTTGTACATAATTGCTATGGATGAGGCAAACTTTAAAGGAATACGGTGTCCATTGTGACAAAGTGCCTCTTCTATGTGACAATCAAAGTGCTATCAAGATTGCATATAACCCAGTGGACCATACTGATGACCCACAAGTATAGGGGGTGTATCGCAGTATTTTTTGAGGGAAGTGAAACCCAATTTATTGATTCGACACAAGGGAAGCCAAAGAATATTTATAAGCCTTAACAACTGAGTTGTCAATTCAGCTGCACCTGGAAACAAATCTTGCTCACAGCAGTTTATTAGTAGCAACAGTTTTGTAGTAGGAATAGTAAAGTAGCAGCAGTAGCAAAGTAAAGACAGTAGTAACAATAGCAGTAAACAGTGGGATTCGAGTGCGGTAGGCATAGGGATGGATGGACGGGCGTTGCATGGACAAGACAATTCACATAGCAATCAGAACATAGGTCAATTGCAGATAAATAAGATAAAGCATCCAAGTACTAGACAATCCTAGGCATGTGTTCCATATATAGTCATACGTGCTCGCAATGAGAACTTGCACAACATCTTTTGTCCTGCCAGCCCGTTTGCAGCGGGGCCTCTAGGGAACTACTAGCAATTAAGGTGCTCCTTTTAATAGAGCACCAGAGCAAAGCATTAACACTCCGTGAACACATGTGATCCTCACATCAAAGCCATTCTCTTCCGGTTATCCCGATTTCTGTCACTTCGGGGCCATAGGTTCCGGACATCAACGTGTGTAAACAACTTGCAGATAAGACCAAAAACAATACTATCATAATGCGTCAATAACATGTTCAGATCTGAAATCATGGCACTCAGGCCCTAGTGACAAGCATTAAGCACAACAAGTCGCAACAAAGTCATAAAGCACTAATAAAAGATACTAGGCACCATGCCCTAACAATCTGATGCCATTACATGAACGATCTCATCCAATCCCTACCATCCCCATAGCCTACAACGGGGGATTACTGATGCACTCGAATTTCGACGTAGAGCTTGTTGGGAACCCCAAGAGGAAGTTACGATGAATATAGCAGCAAGTTTTCCCTCAGTTATGAAACCAAGGTTTAATCGAACCAGTAGGAGCAAGGAAACACCCCAAAGGTGTTACTAGCTGAGCTTTGGCAGGGCGCACTACCGGTGCTAGTAGCAACGTGGAGACCTGCACAACACAACCACAGAACTTTGTCCCCAACTTGCGATGAGGTTGTCAATCTCACCGTGTTTTGCGGAAAACAAAGGATTAAACGTATCGAATGGAAGGAAGTAATAGTTTGCAGAAAGTAAACACAAAGCAGTAAAATATTGTAGATTGTATGTAAAGTAAAAGGACCGGGATCCATAGTTCACTAGAGGTGGCTCTCCATAGATAGATAACATGCTGGGTGAACAAATTACAGCAGGGCAATTGAAAAACACCGAGAAAGCAATACATGCATATACTAATCATCTTGACTCCTCTGAGACTTGATTGGGCATTACAACATAATACATAGACCGCCATCCAACTGCATCTATGACTAATAATCCACCTTCAGGTTATCATCCGAACCCCCTCCAGTATTAAGTTGCAAGCAACAGATTATTGCTTTACGAACTGCGTGTAAAGTAAACAATACGATTGTTCTATGAACAAAGGATTGTTGTTTTCTCCCTAGTAGCAACAACACATCTAGTACCTTAGAGATTTCTGTCACTTCCCCAGATTACCAGAGGCATGAACCCACTATCGAGCATAAATACTAACTCTTGGAGTTGCTAGCATCTACTTGGCCAAGATAGCTACTAACAACGGAAAGCATGCAAGATCTCAAATAACAAAGACATGATAGAATCAATAATCAATTTGAAATAGCATCTCAATTTCCATCGGATCCCCGCAAACACAACATGTGTGAATTACAAATAGATGATCTTGATCATGAACGGAGCTCACAAGATCTAAACATGAAAGCACAAAGGAGGAGAAACCAGCCATCTAGCTACTACATGGATCCGTAGTCCAAGGATGAACTACTCACGCATCACACCGGAGGCTTGCATGGTGATGAAGAAGGCCTCCAGGGTGAATTCCCCTCTCCGGCAGGCTGCCGGGAAGAGCTCCAGATCCCTCCCGATCTAGGCACGGAGATGACAGCGGCTACAAACTCTTTCGTGGATTTTTGATCGGGTACTTAGGGTTTTCGTCCCGAGGGCAACTTATAGGCGGAAGGAGAGGCCGAGGGGGTGCCGGGAGCAGCCACACCACCCCCTGGTGCGGGCCAGGCCTGGCCGCGCGGCTAGGTGGTGTGGTGTCTCCCTGGCCTTTCTCCGTCTCGTATTCTGGCACTTGATCCCTTCCGGAAAAATAGGCACTTTGGCTTTTGTCCCGTCCAATTCCGAGAATATTCATTTTCTAACTTTCCTGGAACCAAAAACAACAGAAAACAGGCAGCTGGCACTGTGGCTCTTGTTAATAGGTTAGTCCAAGAAATCATATGAAAACTACTCCAAAGTTGGAACAAAACACAAGAAAGTAGATAAAACCAAGCATGGAACATCAAAAATTATAGATACATTTGCAATGTATCAACATCCCCAAGCTTAACTCCTGCTCGTCCTCGAGTAGGTAAGTGATAAAAAGAAATAATTTTTGAGGTGACATGCACCATCAAAGACTTGATCAAAGTATTTGCAAAACATTCAAGGCTGGGATCATAGTACTTGTATCATAACATGAAAGACAAAGTTCTAGCAATAAGCAAAGAAACTATAATGCAACATGAAAATGCACAAGCAATAGATTCATGAGTAACATGCTTTGCAAGACGTTTGTTTGTTTCACATAAAGAAAACATAGCATAATAGTATTTAGCTTGTCCCTCAATAGAGTAGAAAATATAAATGCATAGGACACCTTCAATGTTCATAAGAGTGACTAGATACAATAGTTTAAGAACAAGCAATAACAAGTTATGCATCAATCAACTAGTTTTGGGACAATGCACATAGAACTAAGAATGGCCACTATGCTCTCAAAGTAGGTGCATAAAGATGGAAGGTGGAGACTCAATATAATGGTGGAAGAAAGGCCTTTTGTAAAAGGAAGTAGGGATTCAAGTCTCATAAAGAGCTTCCAAAAATTATGGTACTTAATAGCTTTCAGCTCTCATCGCCCCTATCATAAGCATCTTGAAGTGATTAAGGTTAAAGTGAACAAACTATGGTGTACATGCTTGACGAAGTATAAGTCAGAAATCTCATGTCCCTTGTATACGAGGGCCGCTCCTCATGCTACTCAAGTTTAGTCACCGGTAAGTTCTTGTCATCGTAAGTACATGTGTATCATTGAGAACCGCCAACGCGGTACCCCTTGCCCGATGATACAAAAGAATCCCCATATCAAAATGACAAGGCTAGCAGACAACGAGCATCTCAACATTCTTCTTATGTACCATGGGAATATGGTGCTTTTTTTTCTCTCTTTCCTCTTTTCATAGTATCTCTTTTTTCTTTTCTTTTCTCTTTTTTTCTCAATATAGGACTCTTTTTTTAATAAGAAGAATGCTTCATAGACAGCTCGTTATGGTTACGCTGCAGGTTTCCACCATGTCAGCATGGATTAGACCAGCGGCCCAGGCGTTTCTCTAACACATATACATAACTCCATGGACTTACAAGCTCCCCTTCCATTTCACACCGTCGACATCCATACACAAAAGAGCATGATATCAACTAGGTACAAGTACCAAGTTCAATGTTGAAAGCGTTCCCCATGAAAGCATGGTTCTGCTAATTCCCAACAAATAAGTGCAAGCATATACAACATAGACGACACAATGGTTCAAGTTTATTAAAGGCAAGTAAAGTAAGGTGTGCCATCAAGTTCGTGAGAGCTTTAATCACTAGTTTTCTCATAACAAGAGGAAGGTAAACAAAAGCATGAATATACTTGGAATAGCATAAGCTAGTAGGTAGGTATGGTGGACTCTTTGGAATAACTTGGTTTAGGGAGTTGGATGCATGAGTGGAACTCATACTTGGTTGTGGAGGCTAGCAAAAGACTTGGAGCGACAAACTAAGAGAGCAATAATGGTCATAATCATGCAGAGCGACAAATCATCATTGATCAAAGCATAAAGTGATACTACAAGTTGAAAACTAAAGGATCATAAAGGCTATGGTGACTTGTGATAGTCATAACATGGTGTGAGCATGTGCCAAGTCAACCCAAATAAAGCATCAAAGGAGAATACCACTATACTATGCTTTAATATGCTAAAACAACGTATGATTCATCCAAGGCACATTAAGCAATCTCAATTGTTTATAACAAGTCATGCTACAACAAATAATACTAAGCATAAAGCCAAAACAATATCAACATGGCATGAAAAAGCATAGGCCATAGTCAAAAACGAGCTCTTTTTACCACATAAGTATGAACTTTCCTACTCTTTTCCAAACCAAACCAAACTATTCGCAAACCAAAGTGTGAAAGAGGGGGTCCAACAAACTTATTCAGAAAACTAAGCAAACCAAGAAAACTAAAAACCAAAGGAAAAAAAGAAAAAGAAGACGCTCCAAGAAAAACACAACTGTGCATGAAACAATAAAAATGAAGTGTTTGGAAGAAACCTGGAGTTTTTATTGATGAAGAAGGGGGATGCCTTGGGCATCCCCAAGCTTTGACGCTTGTACTTCTTGGATATTTCTTGGGGTGACACGCGTGGCATCCCCAAGCTTGAGCTTTAGTCCATCCTTTATCTCATTACTCGTTCCTTCCATACAACTGAAATTTTTCCTTCATACAAAACTTCACACAATCTCATTGGCAACATTAGTGCACTTAAGATAAATAAGTCTCAAGGTTCAGTTATAACACCAAATAAACTTCCATTAGAACACTAGCTACTGTATCACTTCCCTGAAAAAGCTCAATTCCCCAAAGGAACTCAAGAAGGAACTAACAAGAAGCAAATGCAGAAAATGGCAGAAATCTGTCAAAACAGACCAGAAGGTAAAGACGAATTTTTTAGATGACCTTCTGTTGCTCAAATAAAAAAGTGTTGAACTAACGAAAGTTAGATAACAACCTGGGGCAGAATAACAAAAAATTACAGCTCAATCCGACATAAAGAGCTCTATCAGGAATGTTTACGGTGAAGCACAAAAATCTGTTTCGGAACAACAACTTTCCCAATCATTACTTCACTCTCATTAGAGGTTACTCTTGGCACAAAAAGCAAATAAAAAGGATAAGGAGAGGTTATTACAGAGGTAATAACTTCCAAGACTCATCTAAAACTCTTGGGTTATCTTACAACAAGTACTTTTCTTTAACGCCTTTAAGTTAGGCATGAAAATTTGAGAAGATGCTCTCATAGGAAATATGAATTGAAGTAAAAGAGAGCATCAAGAAGCAAATTCAAAACACATTTAAGTCTAACCCATTTCCTATGCATAGGAATCTTGTATGCAAATAAATGCACAAAGAACAAAGTGACAGGCATAGGAAGATAAAACAAAAGTAACTTCAAAACTTTCAGCACATAGAGAGGTGTTTCATTACCATAAAAACTTCTACAACCATATTTTCCTCTCTCATAATAATTTTCAGTAGCCTCATGAATAAACTCAACAATATAACTATCACATAAGGCATGCTTTTCATGATCTACAAGCACTAGAGCTTTATTATAAACATTTTCAAAAGAATCCTCGGGAACATAACATTCACCCTCCTTTGATAAGCATGGGGGACAATCAAATAATGTAAGGGATAAAGAGTTACTCTCATTAGAAGGTAGGCATGGGTAGATCCATTCTTCCTCCTTTTGTCCATCACTCTCCTCCTATTTTTCATCTAATGAGCTTTCAAGTTCACAATTTCTTCTTCCATGGAGGTTCTAGCAGGCGGTGGTTCATCTATTACCTTGACAGTCATAATACTATTCCCAAATAGGAAACTGAGTGAGCTATCCATAATGAAATAGTGATTGGAGCAGAGCTAGTTATAATGAGATAGGAACTAATTTTTTTTTGTGTTTTTGATAAAGAAAGCAAACTAGTAAAACTAATTTTTTTGTGTTTTTGAAGAACAAAACAAGCAAACAAGGTAAAAAGAAACTAAGCAAAACAAAAACAACAAAGTAAAGAGATTGGTTATGAGGGACTCCCCTTGTGAAGATGTCATTGACTCCCCGACAACGGCGCCAGAAAATCTTGATGCGCTCGACTTTCGACATAGAGCTCGTTGGGAACCCCAAGAGGAAGGTACGATGAATATAGCAGCAAGTTTTCTCTCAGTTATGAAACCAAGGTTTAATCGAACCAGTAGGAGCAAGGAAACACCCCAAAGGTGTTACTAGCTGAGCTTTGGCAGGGCGCACTACCGGTGCTAGTAGCAACGTGGAGACCTGCACAACACAACCACAGAACTTTATCCCCAACTTGCGATGAGGTTGTCAATGTCACCGTGTTTTGCGGAAAACAAAGGATTAAAAGTATCGAATGGAAGGAAGTAATAGTTTGCAGAAAGTAAGCACAAAGCAGTAAAAGATTGTAGATTGTATGTAAAGTAAAAGGACCGGGATCCATAGTTCAGTTGTGGTGGCTCTCCTTAGATAGATAACATGCTGGGTGAACAAATTACAACGGGGCAATTGACAAACACCGAGAAAGCAATACATGCATATACTAATCATCTTGACACCTCTGAGACTTGATTGGGCATTACAACATAATACATAGACCGCCATCCAACTGCATCTATGACTAATAATCCACCTTCAGGTTATCATCCGAACCCCCTCCAATATTAAGTTGCAAGCAGCAGATTATTGCTTTACGAACTGCGTGTAAAGTAAACAATACGATTGTTCTATGAACAAAGGATTGTTGTTTTCTCCCTAGTAGCAACATCACATCTAGTACCTTAGAGATTTCTGTCACTTCCCCAGATTACCAGAGGCATGAACCCACTATCGAGCATAAATACTAACTCTTGGAGTTGCTAGCATCTACTTGGCCAAGATAGCTACTAATAACGGAAAGCATGCAAGATCTCAAATAACAAAGACATGATAGAATCAATAATCAATCTGAAATAGGATCTCAATATTCATTAGATCCCCGCAATCATAACATGTATGAATTACAAATAGATGATCTTGATCATGAACGGAGCTCACAAGATCTAAACATGAAAGCACAAAGGAGGAGAAACCAACCATCGAGCTACTACATGGATCCGTAGTCCAAGGATGAACTACTCACGCACCACACCGGAGGCTAGCATGGTGATGAAGAAGGCCTCCAGGGTGAATTCCCCTCTCCAGCAAGGTGCCGGGAAGAGATTCAGATCCCTCCCGATCTAGGGATGGAGATGACGGCCGCTATAGACTCTTTCGTGGATTTTTTATCGGGTACTTAGGGTTTTCGTCCCGAGGGCAACTTATAGGCAGAAGGAGAGGCCGAGGGGGTGCCGGGAGCGGCCACACCACCCCCTGGCGTGGGCCAGGCCTGGCCGCGCGGCCAGGTGGTGTGGGGGCTCCCTGGCTCTTGTCCGTCTCGTATTCTGGTACTTGATCCCTTCCGGAAAAATAGGCACTTTGACTTTTGTCCCGTCCAATTCCGAGAATATTCATTTTCTGACTTTCCTGGAACAAAAAACAGCAGAAAATAGGCAGCTGGCACTGTGGCTCTTGTTAATAGGTTAGTCCAAGAAATCATATGAAAACTACTCCAAAGTTGGAACAAAACACAAGAAAGTGGATAAAACCAAGCATGGAACATCAAAAATTATAGATACATTTGCAATGTATCAACATCCCCAAGCTTAACTCCTGCTCGTCCTCGAGTAGGTAAGTGATAAAAAGAAATAATTTTTGAGGTGACATGCACCATCAAAGACTTGATCAAAGTATTTGCAAAACATTCAAGGCTGGGATCATAGTACTTCAATCATAACATGAAAGACAAAGTTCTAGCAATAAGCAAAGAAACTATGATGCAACATGAAAATGCACAAGCAAAAGATTCATGAGTAACATGCTTTGCAAGACGTTTGTTTGTTTCACATAAAGAAAACATAGCATAATAGTATTCAGCTTGTCCCTCAATAGAGTAGCAAATATAAATGCATAGGAAACCTTCAAAGTTCATAAGAGTGACTAGATACAATAGTTTAAAAACAAGCAACAACAAGTTATGCATCAATCAACTAATTTTGGGACAATGCACATAGAACTAAGAATGGCCACTATGCGTTCAAAGTAGGTGCATAAAGATGGAAGGTGGAGACTCAATATAATGGTGGAAGAAAGGCCTTTTGTAAAAGGAAGTAGGGATTCAAGTCTCATAAAGAGCTTCCAAAAATTATGGTACTTAATAGCTTTCAGCTCTCATTGCCCGTATCATAAGCATCTTGAAGTGATTAAGGTTAAAAAGAACAAACTATGGTGTTCATGCTTGACGAAGTATAAGTCAGAAATCTCATGTCCCTTGTATACGAGGGCCGCTCCTCATGCTACTCAAGTTTAGTTACCGGTAAGTTCTTGTCATCGTAAGTTCTTGTCCCGTCCAATTTCGAGAATATTCATTTTCTGACTTTCCTGGAACCAAAAACAGCAGAAAACAGGCAGCTGGCACTGTGGCTCTTGTTAATAGGTTAGTCCAAGAAATCATATGAAAAGTACTCCAAAGTTGGAACAAAACACAAGAAAGTGGATAAAACCAAGCATGGAACATCAAAAAGTATAGATACATTTGCAATGTATCAATTACTCACTCATAGATGGGGGAAACATGGATGGTCGATGGAGAAGCGATGGTGATGAGTATGGCGATGATCTCCTCCAATTCCTTGTCCCGGCAGGGTGCTAGAACGGAGTTTCTGGTGCTATTTCGTGGAATCTAGTGGTGGCGGCGGAGTGGAACTCCTTCTGGAAAAACGTTGAACCCCCCGAAGTTTTTAGGTTAGAAGGCTCCTTATAGGCGAAGAGAGAGGCCGAGGGGGTGCCTGGGGGGGCCACACCACCCCCTGGCGCGGCCTGGCCTGACCCATGCCACCAGGTGGTGCGGCCACCCCCTGGCTCTTCTCCATATCGTATTCTGGCTCCTGGAGTCTTCCGGTGAAATAGGATTTTTGGCATATTTTCCGGGATTTTTCCTGATAGTTGGTTTTCTGTACAAAAAGTAGACACCAAGGCAATTCTGCTGAAAACTACGTCAGTCCGCATTAGTTGCATCCAACTCACACAAGTTTAGAGGAGAAACAATAGCAAAAGTGTTCGGGAAAGTAGATACGTTTTGGACATATCAACTCCCCCCAAGCTTAGCTTATTGCTTGTCCTCAAGCAATTCAGTTGAAAACTGAGTGCGATAAAAGAACTTTCACGAACACATTTGCTTCATATGATGTAAATATTATCAGCAATGTGATCAACTACTTAGACAATTCATAATAAATAGTATGCAATTGTGTCTACTCAATAGTTATTGCAAGCTATGAAGAGATTCCAACTCAAGAATAATAAGTAGCATGAGGCACAAACATAAGCAACATTACAATGCTCATAGAAAGGTATGATAAAGTGGTATCTCGCTTGCCTTTGATTATGAATGTCAAGGCACCTCTGAAGTTCAAGTGATGACTAGAAGTAAAGATATCAAGGATACAAGCATCAAAGTCATAACACAAACAATCAAGTAATGGAACAAACACAAAGAATGACAACTATGCTCTCAAGAAGGTGCTCAAAGAATATGTGGAGACTCAACAAGTAAAAGAAAAGGTTTTGAATAATTTTAAAGGCTTCCAAATGCTGAAAGTATGGTACTCATTAGCGTTGAGCTCTCATTGCCCCTGTCATAAGCATCTTTAATGTGGTTAAGGTGAAAGTGAGGTCCAATCTGAGTTATATGCTTGACAGACTATAGACTGAAAATCCCAAGTCCCTTGAGTACGAGGGTCGCTCCTCATGCTACTCAAATTTAGTTACTGGTAAGTTCTTGTCATCGTAAGTATGTGCGTATCATAGAGAACCGCCAACGGGGTACCCCTTGCCCGATGATACGGAAGAATCCCCATATCAAAATGACAAGGCAAGCAGATAATGAGTATCTTAGCAATCTTCTTATTTACCATGGGAAAATGGTGCTTTTTTTTTCTCTCTTTCCTCTTTTCATAAATCTCTTTTTTTTTCTTTTTCTCAATAGCTATCTCCCTTTTTTATAAGAAGAATGCTTCATAGATATCGTTATGGTTACGCTGCAGGTTTCCACCATGTCAGCATGGATTAGACTAGTGGCCCAGGCGTTTCTCTAACACACATACATAACTCCATGGACTTACAAGCTCCCCTTTTATTTCACACCGACGACATCCGCAAACAAAAGAGCAAGGTATCAACTGGGTATATATTTACAAGTGTTGAAAGCGTTCCCTGTTACTGCACGGTTCTGCTAATCCCTAGCCTATAATTTGCTAGCATATAACTTTCATGGATAGTTCACAATGGTTCAGGTTTATTAAGTGCAGGAAAAAAAGTGTGCCATCAAGTTCGTGAGAGCTTTACTAACTAACTTTCTCATAACAAGCATACATTTTATTTGGAAGAAAACAAGGCATAGTGAATATGCACGGAAGTAGCAAATGATGCTAATGGGTAGGTATGTTGGACACTTTGGAAATATTTGGTATAAGGGAGTTGGAAACATGAGTAAAACACTTAGTGGGAGTGAAGGCTAGCAATAGTGAGGGAGCGACAAACGAGAGAGCAATAATGGCCATAATCATGCAAAGTGACAAAACATCATTGATCAAAGCATAAAGTGATACTACAAGTTGAAAACTAAAGGATCATAAAGGCTTATGGTGACATGGGATAGTCATAACATGGTGTGAGCATGTGCCAAGTTAATCCAAATAAAGCATCAAAGGAGAATACCACTATACTATGCTTTAATATGCTAAAACAACCCATGATTCATCCAACGCACATTAAGCAATCTCAATAGTTTAAACAAGTCATGCTACAACAAAGAATACTAAGCATAAAGCCAAAACAATATCAAGCATGGCATGACAAAGCATAGGCCACAGTCAAAAACAAGCTCTTTTTACCACATAAGCATGAGCTTCCCTAATCTTTTCCAAACCAAACCAAACTATTTGAACACCAATATATGAAAGAGGCGGTCCAACCAATTTATTAAGCAAACTAAGAAAACCAAGAAAACTAAAAACGAAAACGAAAAAGAAGATGCTCCAAGAACAACACAATTGTGCATGAAACAATAAAAATGAAGCGTTTGGAAGAAACCTGAGATTTTTATTAATGAAGAAGGGGATGCCTTGGGCATCCCCAAGCTTTGACGCTTGTACTTATTGGATATTTCTTGGGGTGACACGCGGGGCATCCCCAAGCTTGAGGTTCAGTCCATCCTTCATCTCATTACTCATTCCTTCCATACACCTGAAATTTTTTCCTTCATACAAAACTTCACACAATCTCTATTAGCAACATTAGTGCACTCAAGATAAATATGTCTTAAGGTTCAGTTCTAACACCAAATAAACTTCCATTAAAACACAAGATACTGTAGTACTTCCCTCAAAAAGCTAAATTCCCTAAAAGAACTCAAAAAGGAACCAACAAGAAGCAAATGTAGAAAATGGCAGAAATCTATCAAAACAGACCAGCATGTAAAGACGAATTTTTTCGAAGACCTTATGTTGCTCAAATCAAAAAGTGTTGAACTAACGAAAGTTAGATAACAACCTGGGGCAGAAGCACAAAAATTCACGCCTCAAAAAGACGTTCAGAGATTTTACACGAATGTTTGCGGTGAAGCATAGAAATCTATTTCGGGACAACAACTTTCCCAATCATTACTTCTCTCTCATTAGAGGTTACTCTTGGCACAAAAAGCAAATAAAAAGGATAAAGAGCGGTTATTACAGAGGTAATAACTTCCAAGGCGCATCTAAAACTTTTGGGTTATCTCCTAATAAGTACTTTTCTTTAACGCCTTTAAGTTAGGCATAAGCAAAAACTAAAATGGATAGAATAGAAGTAAGCGGAGATAATCATGGTGAAAACATTGTTTTGTTCAATAGAATCCTTTTGTTAACAAGGTTGATCAAGTCTTGCTACCAAACCAATTGCATATGAGACAAAACCTTCATAGCAATGGTCCCAATCATAATAGTTTCAAATGTTTCTCTTGGTATGGGACAATATATTTCTCCAACTTGAATGCCTTCAACATGTTCAATTGAATTCAAACCATAAGTCCTTTCAATATTCTTGGGGAAATAGACAGTATGTTCCTTGTCATTAACATTGAAAGTCACCTTTCCTTGATTACAATTAATAACAGCTCCTGCAGTATTAAGAAAAGGTCTCCCAAGAATAATAGACATATTATCATCTACAGGCATTTCAAGCACAACAAAATCAGTTAATATCAAGCAATTTTGAGCCACCTGAACAGGTACATCCACACATATACCCACAGGAATAGTGGTAGATTTATCAGCCATTTGCAAAGATATATCAGTTGGTATTAATTTTTCAAGTTGAAGCCTCTTATAGAGAGAGAAAGGCATAACACTAACTCCAGCTCCCAAATCACACAAAGCAGTTCTAACATAACTGTTCTTAATAGAGCAAGGGATAGTTGGAATCCCTGGGTCTCCAAGTTTCTTAGGAACCTTACCATTGAAGGAATAATTAGCAAGCAAAGTAGATATTTCTTCATTAGGGATCTTCCTTTTATTCGAGACAATATCCTTCATATACTTTGAGTAAGGAGGCAATTTAATAGCATCAGTCAAAGGAATTTGCAGGAATAAAGGCTTCATCCACTCACAAAACTTATTATAATGTTCATCTTCCTTTGACTTGTGTTTCTTATCAGGGAAAGGCATAGGTTTTTGGACCCAAGGTTCTCTTTCACTACCATGTTTCTTAGCAATAAAATCTTCCTTGGTGTATTTAGTATTCTTAGTGTGGTTTTCAGGTTCTTCTTCAACTTTTTCTTCATTAGGAACTTCATTTTCTTCATTACCACTTTCAGTTTCAGCATCAGAGATAGATATATTATTGGTATCTATAGCAAGTTTAGAGGGTTCTACAACAGTTTTATGTTTCTTTTTCCTTTTCTTACGAGTAGAACCACTATTTTCAGCTTGTTGAGAATCCTGCTCAATTCTTTTGGGATGCCCCTCAGGATATAGAGGATCCTGGGTAGCAGCACCACTTCTAGTTCTAATTTCATAAGCATGTTTTTCTTTAGCAACATTAACTAGCAAGTCGTTTTGCACTTTAACGAGTTGATCTATTTGAGTTTGAGCCATTTGAAAGTGTTTAACAATCATTTTAACATCATTAGAAGTTCTTTCCACTATATTTTTCAACTCAACAATAGCTCTAGTGTTTTCCATTAGATGATTTTGCACCCTTTTATTAAAGTTATCTTGCTTAACAATAAAGATATCGAATTCGTCTAAGCATTGATTAGGAGGTTTAGAGTAAGGTATATCACCTTCATCAAAGTGTTGGAGAGAGTGTACCTCAATAGTGGATGAGTAGGGAATAGGCTTACATAATTCTTCAATAGGAGGATTCTTGACATCTGCAGCTTTAATTCCCTTCTCCTTAAGACATTTCTTAGCTTCCTTCATCACTTCATCATTTAATTCAATAACTCCCCTCTTCTTTGATGTTGGAATAGGCACAGGAATAGTAGGCTCAGGTACAATTACTTCAGGTATAGCTGATTCAGGAGGAGTCCAATCTTCATAGTTCTTGCTTATTTTAGCCATTAATTCCTCAGCTTCCTTAGGAGTCCTATTCCTGAAAACACAATCAGCACAAACTATCTAGGTATGTCCTAGATTCCTCGGTTAGTCCATTATAAAATATATCAAGAAGCTCATTCTTAGGTAATGGACTTCCAGCTTGTGCATGAATCAAAGAACAAAACCTTTCCCAAGATTCAGGCAATACCTCTTTAAAATCAAAAAGTTCCTGCAAAATAGCATGTCTAGCACTGGGAGCAAAATATTTCTGCAGGAAAGTACTAATCAAGCACTCAGGGCTATCAATAGATCTAGGAGGTAAATTACTAAACCAAGTTTTAGCTTATCCTTTCAGCGAAAAGGGGAAAATCTTAGCAACAAAGTAAGTACGCATCTTAATATCATTAGAAAACAAGCCACTCATGGTAGAAAGTTCATTCATATGTGCTACCGCACTTTCATTCTTAGTCCCACAAAAAGGTTCTTTCTCGACAATAGCTATGTAAGATAGATCGAGAGAGAAATCATAATCTTCATCTATAATGTTTATGGGAGAAGCAGCAAACTTAGCAATAGGAGACAATTTGGGTCTAATAGTACGCCTCTCAAGGAGACTCTTAGTAGCGCTCCTATCATGGGTGTTCTTACATTCTTTAATAAATTCATCGATCATCTCAACATAACCATCTTCAATATCATAACTTTCACTAGACTCAGGTGAGCTAACATGTGTGGTAGTGTCTTCATTAGGAGTTTCGGTATTTCCAGCTATAGTTCTAGCAATCGTAGCATCTAGGAAAGGACCTAATGAACCACTCTTATCAAGCACAGTAGAAGCAGCATCATAAGCATCAGAAGTTTCAGATTCAGCAGTAGTAGCAGTGTGTGTAGCATGTGTATGTGGTGGTGTAAGGAACTTACTCAAAACAGACGGTGAATCAAGAGCAGCAGAGGTGTTCAGAACCGTACCTCTTCTTGTAGTGGATGGTAAAATAGGAACTTTGCCATCATGAGACTTACCCATGATGGATGGATAGCAGCGAACAATAGAGAATCCAAGTGAACTTGATAAATAAAGCTATGCTCCCCGGCAACGGCGCTAGAAAATAGTCTTGATGACCCACAAGTATAGGGGGTGTATCGCAGTATTTTCGAGGGAAGTGAAACCCAATTTATTGATTCGACACAAGGGGAGCCAAGGAATATTTATAAGCCTTAACAACTGAGTTGTCAATTCAGATGCACCTGGAAACAAATCTTGCTCACAGTAGTTTATCAGTAGCAACAGTTTTGTAGTAGGAATAGTAAAGTAGCAGTAGTAGCAAAGTAAAGACAGTAGTAACAATAGCAGTAAACAGTGGGATTCGAGTGTGGTAGGCATAGGGATGGATGGCTGGGCGTTGCATGGACAAGACAATTCACATAGCACTCAGAACATAGGGCAATTGCAGATAAATAAGATAAAGCATCCAAGTACTAGACAATCCTAGGCATGTGTTCCATATATAGTCATACGTGCTCGCAATGAGAACTTGCACAACATCTTTTGTCCTGCCAGCCCGTTTGCAGTGGGGCCTCTAGGGAACTACTGGCAATTAAGGTGCTCCTTTTAATAGAGCACCGGAGCAAAGCATTAACACTCCGTGAACACATGTGATCCTCACATCAAAGCCATTCCCTTCCGGTTATCCTGATTTCTGTCACTTCGGGGCCATAGGTTCCGGACATCAATGTGTGTAAACAACTTGCAGATAAGACAAAAAACAATACTATCATAACGAATCAATAACATGTTTAGATCTGAAATCATGGCACTCGGGCCCTAGTGACAAGCATTAAGCACAACAAGTCGCAAGAAATTTATAAAGCACTAATAAAAGATACTACGCACGATGCCCTAACAATCTGATGCCATTACATGAACGATCTCATCCAATCCCTACCATCCCCATAGCCTACAGCAGGGGATTACTCACTCATATATGGGGGAAACATGGATGGTCGATGGAGAAGCGATGGTGATGATGATGGCGATGATCTCCTCCAATTCCCCGTCCCGGTAGGGTGCCAGAACGGAGTTTCTGGTGCTGTTTCGTGGAATCTGGTGGTGGCGGCGGAACGGAACTCCTTCTGGAAAAACGTCGAACCCCTAGAAGTTTTTAGGTCAGAAGTCTCCTTATAGGCGAAGAGAGAGGCCGAGGGGGTGCCTGGGGGGCCACACCACCCTCTGGCACGGCCTGCCTGGCCCGCGCCACCAGGTGGTGTGGCCACCCCATGGCTCTTCTCCGTCTCATATTCTGGCTCCTGGAGTCTTCGGGTGAAATAGGATTTTTGGCATATTTTCCAGGATTTTTCCTGATAGTTGGTTTTCTGCACAAAAAGTAGACACCAAGGCAATTCTGCTGAAAACAGCGTCAGTCTGCATTAGTTGCATCCAAATTACACAAGTTTAGAGGAGAAACAATAGCAAAAGTGTTCGGGAAAGTAGATTCGTTTTGGACGTATCACATACAAGAATAAAGCATATTGAGATTCGTCATCACTTCATTAGAGATCATGTTGGCCGAGGTGATATTGAGCTATCATATGTGTCAACCAAAGACTAACTTGCCGACATTTTCACGAAGCCACTTGATGAAGCAAGGTTTTGTTATTTGAGGAATGAACTAAATATTGTGGATTCTAGGAGCTTGACTTGATTACCTTGCATACTCACCTATGTATTGACCCATATTTTGTGTAGGTGCAGGCATGGAGATAGGGGGAGTGCGGTTCTAATTCATTGGACTATCACTCCCCCCATAATGCCAACATTAAGAAATTCAATTCTCTTAGTATCATTTAGTGATGTGTGAGCGTCATTGATGAGTAGTGGCTATGAACCCAAGGATAATTCTTCGCGGTGTCATGCCACAAACTTCTACATGGTGGCTTCGGCCACCACCCTCTTCTCAGTTGAAGAGGTGGTTCTTAGTTCAGATTTATTTGGCGCATTGATGAACATTTGAATAGATTTCTGTGGTTTTCTTGACTTTTCACAGTATGTCATCTTAACCCAAGCCCTCTCTCTGTCCTAAAAACTCTCTCTATCTAATATATGTCCCCATACACATACCTTGGAGTTTTTGGTCGAGGATGACCGGAGTCTCTGGTGTGGGCCGGAGTTTCCGGTGTAGATCGGAGTCTCCGGTCCGGACGGTTTCTGTCCACTTAAAGGGAGGACAGGGTGAACTGAAACAACAGTTTCATTCATCCACCCCCGTCCTCCCCTCTCTACCCGTCGCCTCCTCTCCCAAATCTCCTCCCCGGAGGTCAAGAAGCTCCCGAGATCCACCGTGCCGCCGGCCAATCATATCCTTTCCACCATTGGGTCATTCCCACTGGTGGAATCAATCCCATGGATAGATCTGGTACCTCTCCTCCTCTTTTGTCACCTAGGGTTCTTCCCTTGCTTTGTTTTTGAGGATTGGTACTAGTTTTGGCCACGGGAATCCCTTGTTTGCGTGCACTTGAGTACTTTATCCTTGTTACCCTGCCCGATCTGTTGGACTCAACACCATTGGAGCCTTCCTGATCTTCCCTCGAGTCTCCTGACCGGAGACTTTGGCCCTAGGGGCCGTAGACTCCGGTCCCTTGGACTGGAGACTCCGGTCTGAGCCGGAGACTCCGGTGTGGCCCACGGAGACTCCGGGTGGTCTAAATATGACATATCTTGCAAGGTCTCAAGGGTCCTGTGCTGCCTCCATGGGACATATATACTTACCTCCATGCTATCTCCCTCGCTGCTTTTCACAGTTTTTGGCTCCCGTCGTCCTCTTGCACCAAGGCCAAGATGAAGAGAGGGGATCCTCGCTATGATGAGTCGGAGGGTCAGTACATTGTGCCCCCATCCAACTGCAGAAAACAAGCCCGTGATACATCCTATATGCGGAAGGAGCAAGAAAGGGTTGAGGAAGAGAACCGTGCCAAGAGGGCAAAATACAACAACCTTCAGTCTTTGGCCCGCATGTCTAAGTAGGAGTACCATGAGCTGCGGAAGACTAATTTCTATGCCTTGACTCGCACCAGTGATGACCCATGCTATTGGAGGAAGGAGCAAGTTGTCTTCATGAAAGACATTTATAGCATGCTCAAGAGATCCCCCGTGTGGCCCCAAAAGTACTTGAGTGTTGAGCAGATGAGGAAGAGCCCCGACTTCTCTGATGCACTGTGGATTAGTGAGATGTTGGGGCTATTCAACTTGATGGAGCTCCGTGAAGACTACAACATCACCCTTGTGCAGCAGTTCTACGCCATAGTTGTGTTTGGGACTGACCAAGCCAGAACTATGACTTGGATGACTGGCAACCAACGATGTTCTACAACTTTCTATGACTTTGCTGAGGCCATCTTCGAGACATTCCAGGGGGTATCTACTCATGTTGGAGTTCGCATGCACTCAGCAGCTCTTGAGGTGAACAAGAACAAGCTTGCCCCTTTATATGGTAGTGAGGGTGTTGTGGGAGGGTCCAAGGGACTCAAGCCTCTCTACAATCTAATGTTGAGGATCTTCCGCCAGACCATTTCCCCTAGTGCTGGGAACGATGATGCCATCAGATGTGATTTGGTCAACTTGCTGTATCATACCCACAAGATTTACATGGCTGGCCCCGATGCAGATGCTGATCCTATTGATGTGATGGATTACATATTTGAGGAGATGTACCATGCCATCTTATATAACAAGGCCCCACCATATGCACCACTAGTCATGAGACTCATCAACACTCAGGAACATGGTTCTCAGCTTGCTCTGCCTCCCAACCTTACCGAGCACACTCTCGTATCTCTGCAGCGGAAAGGGGAAATGAGGGCTCCTCCTAGACGCTCCCATGCACATGTGGAGGAGGAGATCTCAGAGACCGAGATGCCCCCTCTCCTCCTAGGGCTTGGAGGAAGAATGCTTCGGATGCACCTCTTCCCTCCATGACACGTGACTATGTACATGAGAAGGTCAAGAAGGCCTCATTCTGGGAGAGGATCCTGTGTTGCATGAATGTGGACATCCGTAAGCAACAGCATGTTTCCTACAAGAGCAACCGTCGCATCGAGAAACTACTCAAGGAGATCAAGGCTCAGGGTGAAGCGTATGATGAGGACGGTGAGGATGAGTACACTGATGAGCATGGCACTCAGCCATCCACCGAGTCAGATCACACTCTTTCCTTTGGGGCATGGAATGCCCAATACGACAACTTGGTGGATTGGAAAACCTTTTCTGATGTCACTTATGGATTTGGGTACCAAGGTACATCCTCTTCTCGCCCTCACGGCAAAGGACCTGCAGCTCTAGATGGTGATGAGGACTATGATGATGATGATGAGGATCAGGATATGGATGAGGAGGACGAGGAGGATGATGACAAGGACTATTGATCCGTTGGGACGCTATCTTAGGTCTTTTCCCTTTTTTCGGTGTTTTGATGCCAAAGGGGGAGAAGACATTGTCATCGGGATTTGCATGGGCTTGGGCTACTTGATTCTTATTTGCTATCGAGACTTTTGTATCTATTTGCCTTATGTTATTGCGAGACACGTTTTGCTATTTGTGTGTGACTCTGTGGGTGCACCTACATTACTGTAACTTGTGTGAGAACTATGTGTTTTATCCATGTTCTACCTACCATGCTTGATTTACATGTTTATCTTTGTGCACATAGGCAGGGGGAGCATGTCCATACTCTGTCATAAGTCATTGCAAACTATTTTTCATGCAAAATCACCAGTTGTCATTGAACACCAAAAAGGTGGAGATTGAAAGGACATTTACTGTCATAATCACTTTTGGTGTTCGTTAACAACTACTAGACCTTTTAACAGTTTGCTATTGTCTACAGGTTGATATTTTACAAAGTGAAAAGGACCATTGGCCTGCGGAACATTCCCTGCATTGTTACTTGTCTCTTGGGAATTCCAGACCGGATCTCCGGTCAACCAAGACCGGAGTCTCCGGTGTGGTCCGGAGTTTCGCCAGCGGTCTCCGGAGGGGGCTTCTGTTTTCCTGCCTAGGTGAGCCAGAGAGGTGGTCCAGAATCTCCAGTCCGTGCCTCAGGTCGGAGTCTCCGGTGTAGAGGGACCAGAGTCTCCGGTCCACTTGGCTCCCAAGTGGGCTGGGTCATTCTGTTTGTCAGTCCGGAGGCTGGTCCGGAGATTGAACGGAGTCTCCGATGTAGACCAGAGTCTCCGGTCTGACTCTTCTCCAACGGTTAGAAAACAATTCGCTGGTGCGAAGGGCTATAAATATAGAGGACCTTATCCCCTTCCTCCAGCTGTCGTCCACCACAAGAACACCATGTCCATTTGAGCCACCAAATCAACAATATCTCTTCATCCAACCATCCAAAGTCATTGATCTTTGGAGAATCGAAGGAGGAGGCCTTGATCTACATCTTCACCAAGAGATATCTTCATTTCCCCCTCACTCATTTGAGGGCCCCCATGCTCTAGTGTTTCTTTGGAAACCCTAGGTTTTGATTTGGTTCTTACAAGCTTGTGTTTGATTGTTTGACAGCTTGCTTGTATTTGGGAGCCTCCGATTAAGTTGTGGATGTGTGCCCCGAACTTGTTGTAAAGGTGTCGGTTACCACCTTGAAGGTTGTCGTATAGTGGAAGAAGTGAATCGAACCCCTTGGGGTGAGGTTCATCGGAGAACAAGGGAGGCCTCTCATGGAGTTGGTGGTTTGATACCACCCCCTCTCCAAACGTAGACGTACTTCCCCTCAAAAGGAAGGAACTACGGGAAACAAATACTTGTGTCTCCATGCGCTCCACTTTGGTTACCTCTTTACTTATCCAGTTCTTGCTTAGTTCTTGTGCTAGGTTGACATATAGGTAAATTCACCTTAGTTGCATAATCTAGAGAATTTACCTTTTGTGTCAAACCCTAAATTGAAAAAGAGTAAAATTTGGAGTAGCACCTATTCACCCCCCTCTAGGTGCCCATACGATCCTTTCACTTATGAACTTTGAAGGTGTCCTATGCATTTATTTTTGCTACACTATGAGGGACAAGCTGAATACCATTCTCCTTATGTTTTCTATATGTGAAACAAACAAACGTCTTTCAAAGCATTGTTATTCATGAATCTTTTGTTTGTACCCTTTCATGTTACAACATAGTTGCTATGTCTTATTGTTAGAACTATATCTTTCATGCTATGTTAAAGCACTATGATCCCAGCTATCAATGATCTACAAATACCTTGATCAAGATTATGATGGTGCATGTCACCTAAAAAATTATTCTTTCTTTTTATGACTTACCTACTCGAGGACGAGCAGGAGTTAAGCTTGGGGATGTTGATACGTTGCAAACGTATCTATAATTGTTGATGTTCCATGCTTGTTTTATATCTACTTTCTTATGTTTTGTCCATACTTTGGAGTATTTTTACACATTTTCTAGAACTAACCTATTAACAATATGCCACAGAGCCAATTGCCTATTTTCTGCTATTTTTGGTTTCAGAAAAGCTAGTAAGGAAATATTCTCAGAATTGGATCAGACAAAAGCCCAACTCAATATTTTACCAGAAGGAATACGGAGTCCGGAGGGGAGACAAAGAGGGGAGCCAGGGCGGCCACACCTGGTGGTGGTGTGGCTAGCCCTAGCCGCGCCACCAGGGGGTGTAGGCCCCTGGTACTCCACCGACCTTGCCCCTTCGCCTATATATTGCCTCCGAGACAAAAGCCCTAAGTACTTAATAAAAAATTCCACGAAAGAGTCTGTAGCCGCCGTCATCTCCATCCCTAGATCGGGAGGGATCTGAAGCTCTTCCCGACACCCTGTGGGAGGGGAGAGATCACCCTGGAGGCCTTGTTCATCACTATGACTGCCTCCGGTGTGATGCGTGAGTAGTTCATCCCTGGACTACGGGTCCATGTAGTAGCTAGATGGTTGTTTATTCTCCTTTGTGCTACCATGTCTAGATCTTGTGAGCTCCGTTCATGATCAAGATAATCTATTTGTAATCATACATGTGTGTTTGCGGGGATCCGATGGATATTGAGATGCTATTTCAGATTGATTATTGATCCTATCATGTCTATGTTATTTGTGATCTTGCATGCTTTCCATTGTTAGCTATCTTGGCCGAGTAGATGCTAGCAACTCCAAGAGGGAGTATTTATGCTCAATAGTGGGTTCATGCCTCTAGGAATCTAGGAAAGTGACAGAAATCTCTAAGGTACTAGATGTGTTGTTGCTACTAGGGAGAAAACAACAATCCTTTGTTGATAGAACAATCGAATTGTTTCCTTTAGACACTTTGCTTAATGCAATTATCTATTGCTTGCAACTTAATACTGGAGGGGGTTCGGATGATAACCTGAAGGTGGATTATTAGTCATAGATGTAGGTGGATTACGGTCTATGTATAATGTTGTAATGCCCAATCAAATCTCATAGGAGTCAAGATGATTAGTATATGCATGTATGATTTCTCGTTGTTTGTCAATTTCCCTGCTGTAATTTGTTCACCGAACATGTCATCTATCTTAAGGAGAATCACCTCTAGTGAACTATGGACCCCGGTCCATTCTTTTACCATCAATCTACAATCTAATATTTACTGTTTTCTGTTTACTTTCTGCAAGCAATTAATATCTTCCACACAATACGTTTAATCCTTTGTTTTCAGCAAAACCGGTGAGATTGACAACCTCACTATAAGTTGGGGGCAAAGTTCTGTGGTTTTGTTGTGAAGGATTCCAAGTTGGAAACAACACCTTGGAGGTGTTTCCTTGCTGCTAGTAGTTCGATAACTTTGGTTTCATAACCGAGGGAAAACTTGCTACTGTGCTCATCATACCTTCCTCTTGGGGTTCCCTAACGAGATTGACATGTTGAGTCCGATCATCAGCTACCAATATCCAAAATACATATAAGATGGAATAAGATGATCATCATCACCCACATACTCTTATGTGTACTATCCGTGCAAAGCATCTATGCATAGATCAGGCTCTAATACCACTATTGGGTTGGCGGCATAGAAAACAAAAAAAATTCTAAGATGGGAACTACTAAGCACCAGGATCTATCTACCTAGATACAAGCAACGGGTGGATATACATCCATAGAGAACATACCCTTGAAGGCCGACAAAGTGTAACGAGATTAGACTTGTGGATGATGTATTTGATTGCTTGCCACAAATCAGCAGCGCATCCGTGCTCGCACACACATGGTACATGTATCTCGCTAATCCGAGACCATGGGGGCATAATTCTAGAGGGGGAGAGAGATCATTCACGAGGAGGTGTGCTTTCTGAGGAGGAGAGGGGGCATTTTATAGGGAGAGGGGGGCAGCCCCTCCCATGGCCGGTGGCCAAAGGAGGTGTCATGTGGTGGATGCTCCACTCACATATATTTGACTCCACCCGAAATTCCACTCACATGCATTAAATTTCCACAAAATTTAATGCAACTCTCATTTAATAAAACTCTTTTATTTATTTTATTCAGAATTTTTTTAATTACTTTAATTAACAAAAATTCACATAAACCCCCCTGCAATATTTGAATATCACATGCAGAACCAATTTCAGCAATTTCACCCGAAACAATTCCGGTGTCCATTGCAACGCTTTGTAATTCTTTTGTCTAGAACACATTTTCTCCAAATGGTGTCGGTATCCCTTAAGTTTGTCACCCTATGGTTCGTGAATAATGCAGACATGATCAAGACCCTTCTCTGATCAATAATCAGTAGCGGGACCTGGAGATCCCTACAGACTCCCATACATGTCCGAGATTCTATTATCGTGAGAACCTTTAACGCTAGTAACTAAATCCCTCTATCTCGCGATATATTACATGTCCGAGATTCGATCATTGGTATCTCCATACCTAGTTTGATCTCGTTACGGACATGCAATCTTTTCTCGCTCCCATGATAAAACATTCTAGTGATCACATCACTTGCTTCCAAGCTATCTTAATGTGATATCACCGAGAGGGCCTAGAGTATATCTATCCATCATTGGGATGGAAAAATCCCACACTTGATCCATGAGCCTCTACATAATACCTACAGAGTATCTGAACCCACCTTTATAGTCACCCTGTTATGGTGTGACATTTGACGTTATCAAGTTACTCTTCTAGTGTTAGTGATTGATATGATCTCATGGTCTAAGGACTAGGATTACTTCGTATGATGTTATAGCAATTTAAACACAATGAATTTGATTATAATGCTATAGTTCGTCTGAATGTTCATCACATCATTCCACTAATGTTGTGACCTCGTTATTAATAACATCCAATGTCCATGATGAGGAAACCTTGATCATATTGTTAATCAACGAGCTAGTTTATAAGAGAGGCACAACTAGGAACATATTATTTGTTTATTAAACACACATGTATTAATGTTTCCAATCAAAAGAATTATAGCATGCAAAATAAACATCTATCATATACATGGAATATGATAATAAAAACTTTATTATTGCCTCTCGGTGCATATTCCCTTCAAATACACATAGGAAAGCAACTTCCACATGGAATGTTGCACCTGTGTGATAGAAGTTGCATCACAGAATCCACTGGAGTGTGTGTGGTCATGTGGATCAATGTGCTTTTGGAAAAGAACACATGAAATGACACTAGTGGATCAATGTGGTTTAGGAAAATAACACATCCAATGACTCTAGGGACTCCATGTGTCAAACCATGGTCAGAGAGACTAAAAACACCTAGGAAAGAAGCTCCCACATGGAATATTGCACCAATGTGATATACGTTGCATCACTGAATCCACTGGAGTGTGTGTGGTCATGTGGATGAATGTGGTTTTGGAAAATAACACATGCAATGATACTAGGGGATCAATGTGGTTTGACAAAAAGGACAAATGCAATGACTCTAGGGACTCCAAGTGTCAAACCATGGTCATGGAGACCAAAAACACACAGGAAAGGACTTTCCACATTGCATGTTGCACAGTGTGACAGAAGTTGCACCACATGTTGCACCATGTGTCAAACCATGGTAAGAAAACCCAAAACACATGTTGGAGTGCAATTGCCAAATGCATTGGAGCACTAGTGTGACACATAACCACATCCACTTGAGTTTGTGTGGTCATGCAAATCAAGGTGGTTTGGAAAAGAACACATGAAATGACGGTTGATTTGTCAAACCATGGTCAGAAAGCCCAAAAACATGTTGGAATGCAACTGCCAAATACAATGGAGCACTAGTGTGACACATCAACACATCCACTTAAGTGTGTGTGGTCATGTGGATCGAGGTGGTTTGGAAAAGACCACATGCAATGACACTCCATGTGTTAAACCATAGTCAGAAAGCCCCAAAACATATTGGAATGCAACTTCCAAATGCAATAGAGCACTAGTGTGACACATCACCACATCCACTTGAGTGTATGTGGTCATGTGGATCCAGATGGTTTGGAAAAGAACACATGAACTGACACTCCATGTGCCAAACCATGGTCAGAAAGCCCAAAAATATGTTGGAATGCAAGTGCCAAATGTAATGGAGCACCTATGTGAAAGAGATTACATCACAGAATCCACTTGAGTGTGTGCGGTCATGTGGATCAAGGTTGTTTCAAAATAACACATGCAATGACACTAGGGGATCAATGTGGTTTAGGAAAGAACAAACGCAATGACTCTAGGGATCCATGTGTCAAACCATGGTCAAAGATACCAAAAACACATACGAAAGCAGCTTCCACATGGAATGTTCCACCATTGTGACAGAAGTTGCATAACAGAGAATCCACTAGAGTGTTTGTGGTCATGTGGATCAATATGGTTTTGGAAAAGAACACATGAAATGACATAGGGGGTTAATGTGGTTTAGGAAAATAAGACATGCAATGACTCTAGGGACTCCATGTGGCAAACCATGGTCAGAGAGACCAAAAACACATAGGAAAGCATCTTCCACATGGAATGTTGCACTAGTGTGATAGAAGTTGCATCACAGAATCCAATGGAGTGTGAGTTGTCATATGGATCAATGTGGTTTTCGAAAAGAACACATGCAATGACACTAGGGTATCAATGTGATCTGAGGAAAAGAACAAATTCAATGACTCTAGGGACTCCATGTGTCAAACCATGGCCATAGATACCAAAAACACATAGGAAAGGAGCTTCCACATGGAATGTTGCTCTAGTGTGATAGAAGTTGCATCACAGAATCCACTAGAGTGTTTTTGGTCATGTGGATCAATGTGGTTTTCGAAATGAACACATGCAATGACACTACGGTATCAATGTGGTTTAAGGAAAATAACAAATTCAATGACTAGGACTCCATGTGTAAAACCATGGCCATAGGACCCAAAACACATAGGAAAGAAACTTCCACATGGAATGCTGCTCCAGTGTGACAGAAGTTGCATCATAGAATTTACTATAGTGTTTATGGTCATGTGGATCAATATGGTTTTCAAAAATAACTCATGCAATGACACTAGGGGATCAATGTGGTTTGAGGAAAAGAACAAATGCAACGACTCTAGGGACTCCATGTGCCAAACCATGTTCACAGAGACCAAAATCACATAGGAAAGTAGCTTCCACATGGAATGTTGCACTACTTGATAGAAGTTGCATCAGAGAATCCAATAGAGTGTGTTGTCATGTGGATCAATGTGGTTTTGGAAAAGAACACATGAAAGTACACTAGGGGATCAATGTGGTTTAGGAAAAGAACACATGCACTGACTCTAGCGACTACATGTGTCAAACCATGGTCATAGAGACCAAAAACACATAGGAAAGCAGCTGCCACATTGCATTTTGCACCAGTGTGACAGAAGTTGCATCGTAGAATCCCCTTTAGTGTGTGTGGTCATGTGGATCAATGTGGTTTTGGAAAAGAACACATGCAATGACACTAGGGGATCAATGTGGTTAGAGGAAAAGAACACATGCAATGAATCTAGGGACTCCATGTGTCGAACCATGGTCACAAAGACCAAAAACACATAGGAAAGAACCTTCCACATGGAATGTTGCACCATGGTGACAGAAGTTGCATCATAGAATCCATTGGAGTGTGTGTGGTCATGTGGATCAATGTGGTTTTGGAAAAGAAAACATGCAATGACACCACGGGATCAACCTGGTTTAGGAAAACAACAAATGCAATGACTCTAGGTACTCCATGTGTCAAACCATGGTCACAAAGACCAAAAACACATAGGAAAGCGTCTTAGACATTGTATGTTGCAAGTGTGTTAGAATTTGCATCACATGTTGCCCCATGTGTCAAACAATGATTAGAAATCCCAAAACAACACGTTGGAATGCAACTGCCAAATGCAATGGAACACTAGTGTGACATGTCACCACATCCACTTGAGAGTGTGTGGTCATGTGGATTAAGATGGTTTGGAAAATAACACATGCAATGACTCTCCATGCGTCAAAGCATGCTCAAATAGCCCAAAAACATGTTGGAATGCAACTGCCAAATGCAATGGAGCACCAGTTGTGACACATCAGCACATCCACTTGAGTGTGTGGTCATGTGGATCAAGGTGGTTTGGAAAATAACACATGCAGTAACACTCCGTGTATCAAACCATGGTCAGAAAGCACAAAAACATGTTGGAATGAAAATGTCAAATGCAATGGAGCACTAGTGTGAAAGAGGTTGCATCATAGAATCTAGTTGAGTGTGTGTGGTTATGTGGTTTTCAAAATAACACATGCAATGACACCAGGGATTAATGGTTTAGGAAAAGAACATATGCAATGACTCTAGGGACTCCATGTGTCAAACCATGGTCCTAGAGACCAAAAACACATAGGAAAGCATCTTCCACATGGAATGTTGCACTAGTGTGATGGAAGTTGCATCATAGACTCCACTAGAGTGTGTGTGGTCATGTGGATCAATATGGGTTTGGAAAAGAACACATGCAATGACACTAGGGGATCAATGTGGTTTGAGGGAAATAACAAATGCAATGAATCTAGGGACTGCTTCTGTCAAACCATGGTTAGAAAGACCAAAAACACATAGGAAAGCAGCTTCCACATGGAAAGTTGCACCAGTGTGACCGAAGTTGCATCACAAAATGCACTGGAGTGTGTGTGGTCATGTGGATCAATGTAGTTTAAGGAACACATGAAATGACACCAGGGGATTAATGCGGTTTAGGAAAAGAACACATGCAATGACTCTAGGAACTCCAAGTGTCAATCCATGGTCACAAAGACCAAAAACACATAGGAAAACAGCTTCCACATTGCATGTTGCTCGAATGTGACAGAAGTTGCATTATAAAATCCACCTAAATGTGTGTGGTCATGTGGATCAATCTGATTTTGGAAAAGAACACATGTAATGACACAGGGGATCAATATGGTTTGAGGAAAAGAACAAATGCAATGACTCTAGGGACTCCATTTGTCAAACCATTGTCACTGATGGCTCGGGATATGTTGAGCTCGTTAGGAACCCCAAGAGGAAGGTATGATGAGAACAATAGAAAGTTTCCCTCAGTTATGAAACCAAGGTTATCGAACCAGTAGGAGCAAGGAAACAACCCCAAGGTGTTGCTACCAACTTGGAATCCTGCACAACACAACCACAGAACTTTGCCCCAACTTACAGTGAGGTTGTCAATCTCACCGGTTTTGCTGAAAACAAAGGATTAAACGTACTGTGTGGAAGATAGTAATTTCTTGCAGAAAGTAAACAGTAAACAGTAAATAGTAGATGGTATATCAATGGTCAAAGAATGGACCGAGGTCCATAGTTCACTAGAGGTGATTCTCCTTAAGATAAATAACATGTTGGATGAACAAATTACAGTGGGGCAATTGACAGACTCAAGAAAGCATACCATGCATATACTAATCATCTTGACTCCTATGAGATTTGATTGGGAATTACAACATTATACATAGACTGTAATCCAACTACATCTATGACTAATAATCCACCTTCAGGTTATCATCCGAACCCCCTCCAGTATTAAGTTGCAAGCAACCGATAATTGCATTAAGCAAAGTGTGTAAAGTAAACAATACCATTGTCCCATGGACAAAGGATTGCTATTTTCTCCCTAGTACCCACACCACATCTAGAACCTTAGATTTTCCTGTCACTTCCCCAGATTACTAGAGGCATGAACCCACTATCGAGCATAAATACTCCCTCTTGGAGTTGCTAGCATCTACTTGGCCAAGATAGCTAATAACAACGGAAATCATGCAAGATCACAAATAACATAGACATGATAGAATCAATAATCAATCTGAAATATTATCTAAATATCCATCGAATCCCCACAAACACAACATGTAAGATTACAAATAGATGATATTGATCATGAACGGAGCTCACAAGATCTAAACTTCATAGCACAAAGGAGGAGAACCAACCATCTAGCTGCTACATGGACCGGTAGTCTAGGGATGAACTACTCACGCATCACACCGGAGGCAGTCATGGTGATGAAGAAGGCCTCCAGGGTGATCTCTCCCCTCCGGCAGGGTTCCGGGAAGAGCTTCAGATCCCCCCGATCTAGGGATCCAGATGGCGGCGGCTACAAACTCTTCCGTGGATTTCTGATTGGGTCTTTGATCGGGTACTTAGGGTTTTCATCCCGGGAGGCTTTTTTAGGCGAAGGGGCAAGGTCGGTGGAGGCCCGACGGGCCCACACCATGTGGCGGCGCGCCTAGAGCTGGCCGCGCCACCCTAGGGTGTGGCCGCCTTGTGGCCCCTCTTCGGCTCTCCTCTGGACTCCGTGTTGCTTCGGGTAAAATATTGACTTTGGCTTTTGTCCGGTCCAATTCTGAGAATATTTCCTTACTAGCTTTTCTGAAACCAAAAATAGCAGAAAATAGGCAACTGGCACTGTGGCATCTTGTTAATAGGTTAGTTCCATAAAATGTATAAAAATACCCCAAAGTGTGGACAAAACATAAGAAAGTAGATACTAAACAATCATGGAACATCAAAAATTATAGATACGTTTACGACGTATTAGTCACAGAGACCAAAAACACATAGGAAAGCAGCTGCCACATTGCATGTTGCACCAGTGTGACAGAAGTTGCATCACAGAATCCATTAGAGTGTGTGTGGTCATGTGGATCAATGTGGTTTTGGAAAATAACACATGCAATTACACTAGGGGACAATGTGGTTTAGGAAAAGAACAAATGCAATGACTCTAGGGACTCCATGTGTCAAACCATGGTAAAATAGACCAAAAACACATAGGAAAGCAACTTCCACATGGAATGTTGCACTAGTGTGATAGAAGTTGCATCACATGTTGCACCATGTGTCAAACCATGGTCAGAAAGCCCAAACATATGTTGGAATGCAACTGCCAAATGCAATGGAGCACTAGTGTGACACATCCCCAAATCCACTTGAGTGTGTTTGGTCATGTCGATCAAGGTGGTTTGGAAAAGAACACATGCAATGACACTCCATGTTTCAAACCATGGTCAGAAATCCCAAAACACATGTTGGAATGCAACTACCAAATGCAATGGAGCACTAGTATGAGACATCATCACATCCACTTGAGTATATTTGGTCATGTGGATCAAGGTTGTTTGGAAAAGAACACATGCAATGATACTCCATGTGTCAAACCATGTTCAGAAAGCCTAGAAACATGCTGGAATGCAACTGTCAAATGCAATGGAGCACCAGTGTGAAAGAGGTTGCATCACCACATCCACTTGAGTGTGTGTAGTCATGTGGATCAATGTGGTTTTCAAAAGAACACATCATCTAGGAGGTGCAAGATTTGATCGTAACCTTAGCGTCCAATGGTGGCCATTAGATCGAGTCTTCTAGAAGGCCTGTCCCCGTGAAGACACTTGTTGTCTATCCCGATTTTTTAAGACTATTCGATTGGGCGTGTGGACAATTAGGAAGGTTCTTCGTAAGAGCGATCCATGTGTAGGCTATTCTGCAACATGATTGGCCGCACTTACTTTTCACTTATATTATTATTATTTTCAGTTCCCTCTAGCCTACTGATAGTATCATAGAGATCCTGACCGAGCAAATCTCCTCCATAGAACCCTCCTACACCCCAGATGTTGTGCCAGGACGACGCCACCGGCTTTCATGTGTAGTGCCCGGATGACAGTCGCTGACTTTCAGGTCGCTACCTTTAGGTAAGAAATCATTTAACTGGTGTTTGAGTTTATCTTACATATTACTACTATTGGCTTAACTAACTGCAGATATTTTACCCGATTTCTCGACGAACTTCAGATGTGGGAGACGATGAAGGAGGAGTACGGGGTGCTGCACCCCGAGATTCTAGATGTCATCACGTGCAACATCTAGGCGACATACCCACTCATGTGCTCCCACCCAGGATGCTTTCGTCGTTACTCCTACTACGAGCTCCCCTGCCACGAGCTCGCGTGTCCGCATGGCGTGTGTGACTGCACAGAGCACGACTGCAACTACACCGGCCCATCGATAGAGCTCGTGGTCCACCTTGCAGAGGATCACTTGATCAAAGTGATTAGGATATCGTACAACCACGCCCAACTTCTCCATGAGCAGGTGCCATTCCCTGACTGAGCATGCTGCTGGCTCATTTGCAAGGGGGAGGACGGCTCTATTTTCATCCTGACCATCACCACCGGCATTCCAGGAACCGAAGCTGGGCCCACCATCGTGTGTGAAGTATGCGTCAGGTCAGTCTCGAGCGCCTAGACCCTGTACACGGTGCGCTAGTGGGCGCACGCCCAACCGCAGGTGCTAAGCTGCCAGATGCCGTTTGAGGTGGAGTTTGTGGACCTGAGGTTGGTCCTATGTTTACCTTCTAAGTACCTTGTCGGTGCTGGACCGTCCAAGTAGATACATTTCTACATTTGTATTGAGAAGACCGATAGGGAGTTGTAGTACTTATGTTGTCATTAAGTGTAGGACTTAAGCGATGCTACTCCGGTGTGGTGAGCATACGTGTTGTGCGAATGTATCCCAGTTGCAGTTTTTAATACTCCTTCATAATTCGACGAGTTTACTTATCCGACGGATAATAATAACTCGCACCAGCTTGTTGTTGTCATGATGCAAAATCCGCTTTCTCTGGACAAACTGGCAATACCGCATGATCCCACCTGTCAGTGTTACGTGTTCTGGGCCCACTTTCCAGTGTCACGTCCCCTTTACTTCTCTTCTTTCCCCTTTACTTCTCTCTCTTCCCCTCGAAGCCATTGTCCCCACTGGTCTTCCATCCTACCATACCCGCAAGCCGACGGCGCATCCAGCAATCTCTCCCATAGCCCTTCATTTCTCCTTTTGTTCTGATGGTTGTAATATGACTTTGGTAGTTTGTTTACATGTAATCTAGATGTATCCTGCCATATGCAAATGGCACAGACAGAATTTCTAAAGTGGAAGCACGTACACCATGTTATTAAACTAAACGCAACTATCCATATTTCTCAATATCGCTCGCCAAACCCATTACAATAATTGTACTCGCACTAAACACAATCAAAATTATAGCCAGCCTAAACAATATCTAAACCTAGATCATGACACTGTCGTCGGAGTCCACCTCAATTGGTAACCCCACATTTCCCTTCCCAGTGACATCCACTCCCGCCCAAGGTTTGCCCTTCGGCAAGGAGGCAACAATGGCATTCTGCATTGCTTCGTCAGCGTCATCCTCCACATCTGAATTGACAATGATGAAGGGGACGGGGGTGGCATCGATTGAGCCCCATCGCGCCTAGCGGCTCCTGATCGAGCTCGACACCGCAGCAGTCCTTCTACAGATAGGAGGGGCTGAGCTCGGAGACGTGGCGTAACCGTTTGGCTCAAGAAACCATGGCCATTTGATACTATGACGGTAGGATCTAGGGGTGGATCCGCCACGGCGAGTGCGACCAAGAGCATTGGAGCGGATGGATCTGCCGCCATGATCCATGACAAGTTCCGATGGTATAAGAGTGTGGTCCAGGCGTGTCTGGTTCCTGAGAAAGGACTCCTAGCGATATGTACATGGGCATGGTGCCAAAAATTGGTCAATGCGAGTGAGAGGGGCTTTGAACAATGAAGGCGTGAGGTTTGGTTGATAAGTCCACATGTTAGGTCCCCCACCTGTCAGCCCAATGTGGATGGTAAGATTCCGCCTGAGTTAGGTGGGATAAATCACTCTTCACTATGCCCATGCTCTAAAATGCAAAGGCTCATCTTTCATCTGCCCTCGCTCCTCTCGCTCATGACTTGCAGTTCATGCAGTTCGTCTCGGGCGGAATCAGGGTCGGCTCAATGATGATAGGCGCAGTGTGTGCCCCCATCAGGTACCAAAAGGTGCCCTACGATTACTACCCCAAGATGCTATGTTTGTGCAGTGAGAAGATGCCGAGATGGATTGTGGACCGATGAAAATACTGCAGGAAAATTCAGCAACCGCAGCATTAGAGCGGTAACTTCCAATGCTAGGTACAATCGTAACCTGGATCCAGGAAGCGTAATGTAATTTTTTTTGTTTCCTTCAATTCTTCGCAGGAAGTGAGGGAACCTCGCTATGACAAGTTTGTGTGGATCGAAAATCCCCTAACAGGTTTTCACAAAGATCTTGTTCAGGATCTTTGTGATGTTGTGTGGGACAAGAAAGAGGAGATTCTTGCATTGGACCGAGAGATCCAGGAGCTTCGCCAGATGCAGGCGAGGCAGGAGCATTGAGGTAGTGAGATAGACGGGCTCAAGATTAGGCCAGAAAGTAGAAAAAAATCTCATTATCTGGGCATTATCTATTGCCTTCATAGTTTATGTTGCCATGTCGTTGTCTAGTAGCTAAAATAAGTTGTTGCTTTGTGGAGTGTAGCAGCCAGTTTGGAACTTGTTTTTCATCTCAGAACCTTATCATAAGTGTATTGCCAAAAGCAGGGATTTATTAAGCGCTTAAATAAATTATGCTTGTGCCACTAGCATCAATCGAGTTTGGATACCCCCTCACCCCTTAGCAATCGCGGTCCAGGTGTTGCGATTGTTCAGACAGTAGTGACACAGTCACAATTTTAGCTTCAACTAGTGGCTCGGTTGTGTCCAAACTTCAAGTCGTGATAAATTTTACTCCAAGAATGGGGCAGATTGTTTCTCCTAACAAGTTCCATGCACATAGCTCTAAAATTTAACTGAATTACATATATAGGTTCAAGTTCAACACATCATTAGGCTGCTCCATTGCTAGGCTTCTTTTTCCTATGCCTGGGTGCTAACTTTCTTGCCTTCATGTCCTTTCGTTTCTTTATTGCCTGCCTTCTTCCTCTTCCTAGGTGTCAATTTTCTTACCTTCACGTATTCTGCATCTCCGGGTCGAGGGAAGTTAGGCCAATCAGCACTAAAATCATCTCCAGCATCATTACCCCACTCGTTTTGATTTTCTTCTCGCAAAAAACCACTGAGTCGGCAGTCATGTTTCTTACCTTGCGGTTCCTTCCAAAGAAACATGACACGGCTAACTATTTAATATCTACAGAGTAAACAAAAAATTGAAGGTACCATCTCATACCTAGGTTTGGGAGCATTAAGGGGATGGCCCGCTGCTCTATCGCCTATAAGATGGCAGGTCTTCCATTGAGTTTTGCCCTTCTTGCTACCACAAAAGGCTAAACCCGTCTTCTCGAGAAAATTCTTAAACATCTTCACATGAGGTCTTCCTCTACCCCTTTTTGTAACTGGTTAGCATAGCTCGAAACTCAGTTGGACTTGAGGCCACTGAGATGGGTCTGTACAGGGCTCGACGGAACCAGCATTGTTTGACACGAAAATGTAACAAAAAATATGCGGGCACACCAGTATACAAAGTATACAAAATAAAAATAAAGGAGACAGGTAAAATAAGGAAACACATCTTTATTAACTCTTGGCGAATTACAAAGTATAATTTCCCAAAATTACAAATATTGCGCCTTGATAAGCATCTGACATGAATCGACGATTGTGAAGTTCCAGATTCCCGGGGTCTCACAAGACAACCCGGTTAATTATATCCACATGATGAAACCCGCGGACTACCTCCGATTAAGTTGCGCTGATGATCGTCGTCATTTAGATAATCTTGAACAGAAGAAGAAGAATAGCTTTGTTTCGCCGAAACACAATCATATATGCTACCTCGACGTGCATAATAATGAGAGATTTATTTGACAAGGAGGGTGGCTTTTGCCTCGTCGGTGCCTAGCCATATGGCTCTCACTTCATCAAAATAGGGTTGCTTTTGCCTCGTTGGTGCCCAGCAACGATGTGACTATCTCATCAAAATTACGACGTGTTGATGGCATATTGATCGAACTTCGTCGTCACTTGGCCATAGTGTAGTCTAGCCTCGTCGGTACTAGACATAAGATATGATGTATGGGAATCGACCTTCGTCTCATAGAAATTAGATCGTGAATCCGAGATAAGCAATTGATGAAGCGTTGTCTTACTCATTTTATCAACCAAACTCCTTTATAAGGATCAAGGTTGAGCACCGCCGACATAGTTGAAGCAATCGGACGATGACTTTGGTATAACCCATGTGAACGACATCGATGAAACAGTCGTTGGTACGGTTGTGGCATGATTATTTTCATGCACTCCACATGGTCGACATTGATGAGGCGGTCGTTACCATGGTTGTGAAGATCTTCATGGCCGAGCTTGGTGAAGTGATCGTGCCATGGTTGTAAAGATTCGCATGGCTGACCCTGACGAAGCGGTCGTGCAAGCGTTGTAAAGATTCACATGGCCGACCCTAACGAAGCAGTCGTGCCATGGTTGTAAAGATTCACATAGACAACCCTCACGAAGTGGTCACGCCATGGTTGTAATACCGATCCACACGGACGACATGATAAAACAGTCGTGCCCTGGTGGTTATACCGATCGACATGGCCGACATAATGAAGTAGTCGCGCCATGTTTCCAATATCGATCCGCACGACCAATGTAGATGAGACGATGGTACGATAGTTTGCAATACTTGATCCACACGACCGACATAATGAAGCAGTTGTGCCATGTTTGTGTTACTGATCCACACGACCAACATTGATGAGACAGTCCACACGGCCGACGTTATGGAACAGTCAGCGCCGTGAATATTGCAATACCGATCCACACAATCACCATTGATGAAACAATCCACACGGCCGACATAATGAAACAGTCACGCCATGGTTCTTTATGTATAGCCCACTCTCAAGCCAAGATTGATACAGCCATCGGGTCTATTATCTTACCATGCAAGGGCCGAGGGCTAGTAGAATTAGCATGTCGATGGACGTGTGGCTAGGCAACCGGCCATTCTCAATGGTGTATAGATATAGATATATGGAAGAGGGCAAACATGGCGACGGAATTTTCCATCGTCGCCGTGTCTTCCTCCTCATCGAAAACCGCAGCTTGACGGCCCTGCGCGTCGTGTCCTCTCTCTGGGATGTGCGTGCGTGCTCTTATATAGGCAGCCGCTGACCATCATCTTGTGTCGCACGGCAACCCGTTTAAAACAGAAACGAGTTTATCTCTCCGTATCCAATCGTTTCTTTCGCGGCAACGGCAATCCGTTTTGATCACGCCGCTATTTACGTTCACGCTGAGTAGTCCAATAGCTCCTGCCATCGATTATTGAATCCTGCATGCAGCTGATCGATGTGAGAGAAACTAAATAGCCCGCTCATTTGCATGTACACGTGCACTTTTAATCTTTCGAAAATCACAAGTCTTGACCAGTTTGTCAAAATTGAACTCTGTTTTTACCATTATAACATAGATGATTAACTCCATAAAATGAGTCCAACATCGAATATATATTCTTTTGCAAATATTTTGCACCTTGGGGGACCCACAAGTCGGGAATGTGTAATACATATTAATATTATAAACTTTTGGTACAAAAATCCATCAAACAAATACGCCCCCCCCTCCCCCGAGTGTAGTTCGTGTGGCAAAGCAAACGGACTATACTCGGGGGGAAAATGAGCCAAGGTATAAAATCCTTAATCGTATTAAGAACTGAACTTGAATCAACGTCGAGAGAGTCATGCATGGCTATAGATATTAGTCCAAAATCCTCCCGGACCTATACTCCACATACATGCCTTATGAATTGAAGAGGTTATTTGCTCCTCGTCACACAACTCAACTAGTCATCTAGTATTCTCGTTCAGAGCGCCTTGAAGATGAACTAGAGAATTCAGGGTTCAAGCAACAAGCGAGACAAGGGCATATCGAATCAGTATGATCACACATATTGCACTCATAGCAACTTATGTTGCCAAACTATATAGAGAGGCTTGGGCTAACCAAGTGCTAAACTGTAGTGTGTATTCATACTACATTATGGAGTGATTGGTGGATTGATTATGACAATCTATGGTGAAATACTCATACCATATATGACAAAGAAATATGTGAATTAAATAGCGAATGGCCATGCTATTATCTTATAAACACCCATAAGGGCAAGTACTATTACAATAGAATGTGGAGGAATACTCATGCCATGTTCCAAGAGAAATATCTCTCATTCTATATGTTTTCATCGCGACCAGATGTAACATGGTGCCAGCCGATGAGGTAGTTCTTCGACTTGCCAGGGATTTGGCTGAGGCAAAGAACTAATTTATCAAGTTAGATGTGACCGTACAATGGTGCCAGCCATCACACTTGAAGGGTTTCACAGGACGACACTGGCTGCACAAGCGCGCCTTCCTGCTCCCATAAATTGTCTCGAGTTTGGTGCGATCACAGACGATGCCAGCCATCAGACTCAAAGTGTTTCACAGCTTGATGCTGACCGCACTGGTGCACCTTGCTGCTCCCATAAATTGTCCCGAGTTTGATGCAATCATAGACGATGCCAACCATCAAACTAGAAGAATTTCATAGCTTGACGCTGACCGCACTGGCGCACCTTGCTGCTCACAATATTTGAAGTGTCGGAATACCATCGACGTTGCAGATGAATTAGGAGAGGATGATGCCCCCAGTTTTATTGTCACGATGGGACAAATCCCCAGCATTATTTTCATGGCCACCAAGGGATGATGCCCCCAGTCTGGACATTGGTTGATGTAGTATCAATAATGGCGTTATGCATGACGGACGATGTTGTTGAGTAGAAATGCCTTATCATGGCTGCACAACAAATAATTAAGGACCTCATCATTCTCCCTTAAGACGATGAGCAGAAATAAGAGTCGGTGCAAGAGAAAACCAATAAGAAAAACAAAAGGAATTTTTTAATGGATTTGGGATGTTGGCTTTCCCGTGGAACACCAGCTATGAGCGTGACATTGTAAAAGGTAACCCAAGAGCTAATCATCAGGAACTGCCGGAGGACCATAACAGCTGTGGCTAGATAACTTAGCTTCCATGAGTGTATGTGCAAAACAACATGCTTTCATGATGCCTTCAGAGGGATGGTAATTCATACTCTAGACTTCAAGTGCCCGAGTAATCCCACAACTTCATCATGCCCCCCGCGCATGCCTCAAGAACACATAGAAATATGCAAGGATGATTAAAGTAATATGGTTATAGGATAATTGGCTTGGCGATTTTTTTCATGGCCATTTTGAGGGTTGGTACATGACTACTCCCCTCCTTCATTCAAATGAGTCCCCTACTTCTCGACTTGCTTGATGTAAACTTGCTTTTTTTGACTCTTTTTTTGTATTAAAGTATTGCTTGAATTTCACGACTTTTGATGGGATTTCCTCATTGTAGGAGAGGACTTTATTAAACTTCTTGGAGGATATTCCTTCACGGTTGCTAGGGGACTCATCTTCAGAATTTGAAGAGCAGCCACACACCTTTGTGGACTACATAGACCCTCATAGGCATTTTGGCTATGGTGGAAGAACACCCCAGGGGTGTCAAGAGGCTCACACTGAACTCAACTTTTGTTGGCCAGGCATGCCCTTCTTGCTCTTTTCCTATAGGTTACCCCAGGGCATCATGCCTCTGTGAGCCTAAAACATGGCAAGAAACATGAGAAGTATGGGACCTCAGAATAGAAGTGTCCCAAGTATTTTCACCATCCTCGCCGAAAGCATACACTTCATCATGTGTCGTGTGTAGTGGGTATAAGTACCACTCCACTTTATTTATGACACATGCGCCACCTTCAAACTAGCTCAAGGGTGCCCCAAGTCTTCAATCACTAGCATGGTGTGTTTAGTGAAAATCGTTATTGTAGGACATTGATGTCCATGGGGTTTTTTTAAACTTTGTTTTTTAGGGAAAACCCAAAAGAAAAAATGAAACATGAATAAAAAAATAGAGAAAGACGCAAGCTGGCGCGCGGAGATGGTCACGCGTAGTATTTCTTTAGGTACCTCCCATTAATAGAAGGCATTGGATGTTCCCCATGTTGATTGATAAGCTGATAGGCACCGTCGTCATACACTTGCTCAATAACAAATGGCCCTTCCCATTTAGGCTCAAATTTTCCTTTAGCTTTACCTTTAACCACAATGGGGTGCCTAAGTACAAGAACAAGTTCTCCCTTCCGAAAAACTCGTGTCTTAACCAGTTTTTCAAACGCATGCACCATGTTGCAACGGTATAACTCTAAATCTTGGAGTGCATTTAGTCGATCTTCTTCCAAGGAATCTAGCTGCTGAAAGCGCAGCCAGATTTTCTCATCTTGGGTAATCTCATCATGAATGGTCACTCTTAGGGATGGAAGCTCCACCTCCAGAGGAAGAACATCCTCACTCCCATATACTAGGGAGTATGGTGTAGCTTGAGTTGGCGTACGAACCGTAACACGGTACGCCCATAAGGCTTCATAGAGATGATCATGCCAATCACGGTGATGCTTATGAACTTTTTCAAAATCTGGCTAAGGGTCTTATTAAATGCTTCAATTAACCCATTGGCCTGTGGATAATATCCCATGGAATAATTCCATTGGATTTTATATTTGGCCATGAACTTGACCATTTTACGGGACTTAAAAGCCTTGGCATTATCCGAGGTAATGCGATGTGGAATTCCAAAGCGATAAATGATATTACGCTCTAGAAAGTTTATAACATTATCACTCTTCATTCCCTCAGTGGTATTGCTTCTGCCCACTTAGAGAAATAGTATGTTGCTGCAAGTATGAACTTGTGCCCCCTACAAGATGGCGGATCAAATGGACCAACGACATATGTACCCCATGCGTCAAAAGGCCATGCAGGTACAATTGGATGTAGTGGAACTAGCGGTTGGTGCTTTTAACACCATGAATTTGGCAGCTATGACATGACCATGCTACTCTAAGACAGTTTGTCATAGTCCCTTGGCCAATAGTAGCCACTTAGCTTGTTACTATGATATATTTTGTTCCACTTTGATGCCCACCGCATACACCATGATAGACTTCTTGCAGAATTTGATCTGCTTCATTTCTTGACACACACTGTAACAACATTTCTTGCCCAAAAGAAACATCGATACGAAGTCCTTGCTTTGACTACATGGGAAGGTAGGCCTCACTGCAACCTGCGGCTTTCCACTATATCACCTGGGAATGTCCCATGATTAAAGCAATCAAGGAACAACTTGCACCAGTCATCATCATTTCCAACATTGGCTACGACATGGTGCACCTCATATTCTTGTAGGATTAGTTCTAGTACAGCTCGAAGAACCCACTTTCTTGTATTTTTTGCTTAGGAGGGCTCCCTTTCAAGGAGCACTAACTCCACATATAGTCGTATGTTACGCGCGCCCATGCAAAGCGCTAGTAGAAGACCAAAGTTAAGAGCCTCGAATTTTGCGTCATTCGGAGCACTCTTCTTCAAGAAGGGAAAAAGTGGTGTATGGATCCACCTTGAGGTATTTTGTATAGAAATAATACATTGACTCTCCTTTTCTCTTTCTGTGTATATCCATTTTCGTGCGAGAACCTCAATCAAAATATAGTTCCCATTGAGGCTCCACGTGTATGGTAAATACTTTCTCATCAAATAGCTCCACAACTAATGAGGCATCATTGGGTACATGGTACATTTTATGGGTAGGCTTGAGTACATGGATTGTGTTTGTGACATTGTACACACATGCTTGAAGGATACATGTGGTCTTCACAAATCTTTCATGCCACACCAGTATTAAAGTGGATGATGAGGCACATAAATAACATGAAAAAGCTGCAGGTATTCAGGGACGTGCCCCCTTAGAGATTTGCTCTTTTCTTAGGGACGCCACTCTTGACGAGACCATGAGTTCTAGTGAGAGCTTGTTTGATGTCAAAACGTCAGGGCAGACAGGGATCTCCTGCGAGGTGCCTATGTTCCACGATAACGTTGTGGGCAACATGATGTCCAGCTTCACCCTGCCGCAGTGACTCATGTGCTTGTGAATTAGAGCCACGAGCTTGACATACTGACATGGTGCCATTATATGGCAAGGGGAGTGTTGCATGGGTGCATGGTGCCTTGACGTACGCCCATTTTGTGAAGGTGGCTCATAAAATAAGATTGGAGCCGCCGTAGTGTTTTTTGCGAACATTGTGCGCCTTGTAATCAGGGCCTTGAGTTCCTTCATAGCTCAGTAGAAACAAGTTTTTTTCTTCTTGGACTCAGCCACATAAATGTATAGATGATCATGTATTGGGTTGCACTAGATCATGTTACCCTGTTTAACGAATTCCATTAGAAGCATCGATCCAAACTAGAGCAGACCTGGCACAACTATATATGCTTCATGACTTGTTCAATGGTGATGTGGGGGAATGAATCACCTATTTATATTGCCCTAGGAGACGAGCTGACAAGCAATACGTAAACATAGGCCATTCATTTTTTAAGTACATAAATGAATCTTTCCATGTGCATCCATGGACCCTTTTATATATCGACCATCATGTATGGTACTCCAAACCAAGGAGACCACTTTTTATCTTCAGTGAAACTCACATATGCCTCGTATATGGAAGAAACAGGTGCCTAGAGACATGGATCTCATACAAATGCGTAGAGCACCAAAGCACTATGTGCATGGATAATGCACTTCGTTTGTTCTTCATAAAGGATGAAAGGAGTATATGCAACAACTCTACTGTCTGATACAAGGATTTTGTATGTAGTACGCGTAAACTACGCGCACAATTCTTTCTTAACCCAGTTCACACCGATGATTAACTTGTTTTCAGCCAAAAATTTACTTTCAAAGAAGAAATCTTCTAACAATATTCTGGACTCCATGGAGAAAAAGGAAAAGTACGAGACCTGCATTTGTTTCAGCAAGCCTGTACCACACCAAATACGTGCATGAACCATGCACTTCTAAATTTTTTCTCAAAGGAACACCTCTAGCAGACTCATGGCTAGGTATCTTGCTTGCATGCAAAATTGAAAACATGTATACTTTCGGAGGAAGATCGTCAACACATGCCAAGAAAACTTTGAGGGGATGCCACAACATTGGCTATCCTAGAAAAAATTCTTTCAGTGCCAACTTCTTTGAGAATTCCTGCCGAAAGACTACAACTCTTCTTTTAGACTGTTAGAGCAACAACCAATAGGTGTTAAGATTTCACCTACTAATCTTGCCCCCAGTCATTAGGATCAACCAGAGATATATCTCACTAATTGTATGAACCCCAAGCTATGATCGCTTAAGGGGCTCTATTTATGGGGCGTTGGTCGATCGACTCAACACCTTGTATCATATATAGGCAGGTTATTATATATCTGGAATCACACACTAACGCAGCACTAACAGAAGTCATGCATAAATGATGTTGAGCATATGGACAAAATAATCCACGTCTTGCTACATGTTTATATAAGCAACGAAAGCACTTTTAACACGTGTATTTCAGAGCTATTCACTTTCCAAAATTGATCAGCGATCCAAGCTGGGTAAGGCTTCACACTACAGGAATGGACAGCTTCGCCGACGGCCCCAGGCTACGCCGACGGCCAAAAGTCGAGGCCGTCGGCGTAGGACCAGCCCAGGCCAGCTCCGCCCGGTGGCCGTCGACGTACAGAGGCCGTCGGTGTAGGCCCAGCTACGCCGAGGGCCGCCGTCGGCATACAGACGCCCTCAGTGTAACAAGGCCCACGTCCACGGGCCCGTGACAGCGTCATAGCTACACCGACGGCTACCCTCGGCGTAGCTGTGGCCGTTTTCTTTCCCCCTTTCCTGCTTTTCCTGATTTTCCTGCTGTGCCTACGCCGAGGGTGGCCGTCGGCGTAGCTCCTTCTATTTTTTTTTTGCATTCCATCTGTGCTTATTTATTATAACCAATTATTTAAACATTGTCTATATTTTCTTAATTGGAGGGATTCTTATCGTGAGAATAGCTGTCTCCACGCCCACATGAATTGACGTTGTGAATCATCATATTCAGCATCCACAAACAAGATATTAGTTATCTTATTCAAGTTCTCGACATATGTTTTCTACTACAAACTCAACACAGCAGGCCGTCGGCGTAGCTCCCTGCGTGTGACCAAATGGTCAGGGCTACGCCGAGGGCTAGGCCGTCGGCGTAGGTCCGCGGCTGGGCGCCTCCGAGCGGGCACGTGTCCAGGGCTACGCCGAGGGCTAGGCCGTCGGCGTAGGTCAAGGCCTGGGCGCCTCTACGACGTGTACACATGGCACGATACGCCGAGGGGGATGACGTCGGTGTAGCTCCGCGGCTGGGCGCCTCAGAGCGGGCACGTGTCCAGCTACGCCGACGACATCCCCCTTGGCGTAGCGTAGCGCCGTTACCTCCTCGTCGAACGACGTCTGCGCTCTCCGCCGACGGCGAGTATGCCGACGGCGCTGTCGGCGTACGCTACACCGAGGGTTTTCCATCTACGCCGACAGCCTCGTCGTCTCCGCCGAGGAGCTACGCCGAGGGCTGCCGTCGGCGTAGCTTATGCCGACGGTTTAGTTGGCTACGCCGACGGCTATCTGCCCTCGGCGTAGCGTCCGATTCCTGTAGTGTCACGGCAATAGTGTCAAAACATGTCTCGAGCCTCAGTAATGCTAGTGGCTAGGAAGAACTCACTATACCGAAGAAAATTCTTTGACTCCGTATACCATCATGTTATATATAAAAGAACTCATGATCTTGACGATCAAGCTTCGAATTACAACCGCAAGCCATCTATCCAGTGTGCCATGAACTTTATTTAGCACATATTAATTCAGGTATGTGCTTTGAACGTGCAGGACGCTGTATTTTTTTAGCAACGTCCCAGTGCGCTATCACTACCAAAAACAGGACTAAACCTGTAGGCTGTGAACCGACAGGAAAAGGGGAAAACCACACAGGGAAAAACTCACTGTCAGCTTGCTGTCAGGAATAACCGACAGGAATAGCTTGCCAGGAATGAAAGTCTATGCCTGACGGTGAACCGACAGGAATATTATCGCTGTCGGCTACTGCTGTCAGACGGCTGACAGGAAAACGGATTCGCGTCAGGTTTAAGCCTACTGGAGAATTTGTATTCCTGTCGGGTGACCGTCAGCCCTGGCCGTCAGAGTGTTATAGCCTGTCAGATGGCAGCCGACAGGAAATATGCATCGGACACTATTCAAAACAAGGAATTTCCTGTTAGTTCTAGCCGCCAGGGAAATAATACTATTTGCTAGATTAGCTTGTTTTCCCGTTAGTTGTTTCTCTTAGGAAAACAACTTGATGTTTCACAGATATTACAGATGTTTCATGATTTGCCAAAAACAATTCTAACAATTCAAATCAACATGACACAACATAGTTCATAGATTGCATAATTTGATTACATAGTGCATCAAGTTTCGTAGAAAGCCAAATCTACATTTCAAAAGTACCCCACCATAACATCAGATTACTACAACAACAGACCAAGTTTCAGGCAGCCATAATTTCCAACAAAAGATGGCACCAGACTGCTACACTATCAGCAAAAGAAGTCAGCTTGCAAGTATCACCATATAACAGTTATCAAGCCCAAGTGGTGCCAGAGAACAAGACCACAAAAGAGCATACCCACACCACCTCCAAGTTCAGGTTCTAATGTTGTTTCAGCCATGTGTGTCTCCATTGGTGGTGTTGGCATCAACGCCGCTATTCCCATTGGAGTTGCCTGCATCATTGTCCTCGCTCGATTCTCCACCATTGGTGTTGCCATCAACCGCTTGGGAGCCAGCATGAGAGGAGTTAGTTGTCCCCTGATTCAACCAATCACAAGGGATTACATTGTTAATTAAATTAAATTGGATTAAGTAAATAACATATGTTTGTGCAGTTCTTTCCCTAGGATTTGCTATGTTCACTCAAATGCAATTTTTGGGAAGATTCAACACATGTTCTACTATCACGATATTTTTTTCAAAGACCAAGCTGTGTGAAACATTCAAGTTGTTCATATACTTACTTGTTGCACACCAATTAGTTGGCCTAGTATGTCTGCCGGTACCTCCTTTCCTATCTCCTTGAAAAGTGTCTGCCAAAAAAGGGAAGTAATATTACTACAACTGTTGTTGAGACCTACTAATTTGAAATATGTGCATGAATTCTACGTACAATTATGTGCATAAATTAAAATACAAGGTTCAACTGCTTTTAGGATACAAAATAACACAAAATACTAAAACTTAATCAGCAGAATATTAGAAATCATTTGGATCTTCAAGTTCATCATATTCTGCCTCCTCTTCCTCTTCCTCTTCCTCTTCTTCCTCCTCTTCCTCATCATCTTCTTGATCTTCTTGACCAGCAGATTGCTTCACCAAATGTTCTAATTCTTTTGGATCAGTAATCTCATCTGAAGCAGACGTAGAGATATTTTCTAGGCCATCTCCTATATCAATGATAAATGTGCCTTCCAATCCGTCCTCTTGATAGAATAACATTTCTTGTGTTGGCTCTTGTGGAGGGTTGTCGCTAGCCATTGCAGGAACATAGCCTCGTGGAGGAACTCGAAATACCACCGACCAGTCCAATAGATCTCTTCTAGTCTTACATGGGTAAGACAAGTAGTATACTTGACTAACTTGGCCAGCTTGCATTAAAACACCCAAATTCTTTCCTGGATGTTCAGGACCCGGTATCACGAGGCTAAGAAATATAAACTCTGGCTTCAAGAGAAAACCAGGAGGAAGGTTTAACGGAGATACAAACACTGGCCAACACGTGTATGGAGCAGCACCCAAGCCATACGGTGTAAAACCATCAGTAGCTATGACAAGTCGCACATTTCTCGGATCACGTGAAAAATCTTTGAACTCATCATCAAAATCTTGCCAAGCTTCACCATCACATGGGTGGATCATCCTATCAGGCTTGGAACGAACGTGAGACTGCATCAGTTTTGCAGTCTCCTCGTTTGCATACAGCCTTTGTAATCTATCTTTAAGAGGGAGATAACGTAGAACTTTACGTGGGATTTTCTTGAGGCCTTCCTCATAGAGAGATGTTCCACAGAAGTCACACTTCTGTTTATGCTTATCATCTTTGTAATACAACATGCAATTATTTTTACACACATCAATCTTGACATATGGCATACCAAGGCCCTCTAACAGTTTCTTGGACTGGTAGAAGTCCTCAGACAAATTAGATTCAGGAGGCAGAAGTTCATGGATTATTTGTAATGTATGATCAAAATGTGCAATGGACATGTTGTATTGTGATTTCATAGCTAGCAAACGAGCTACAGCAGAAAGACGCAAATGTTTTGTGTGCTCGTGTACCAATTCATCGGCACTACTGACCATCCTATAAAAGGCCTTGGCAGAGGAGGTTGGCTCTTCACTAATTGGTAGAGGATGGCTACCACCTAGGTCAACCAGCATATTATCCATTCGATCAGTTTCATCGCAGCCCTCCCGATCTACTAAAGGGACAGATCCATTAGCAGAAGCAAAGATCTCACCGTGTTCTGTCCATATTTGGTAATTTGGCTTAAAACCATGTTTATACAAGTGTGCCTCAACAGTGTGCCTTTCATGCTTAAAATAATTCCGACACTTTGTGCATGGACACTTAATCTTACCACCTTCAGCAAGAGAAAGAGAAGAAAAGGCGCGGTCTATGAATCGTGCAGTTTCTTCAAGCCATATATTAGAAGGAACTTCACCAAATACCCAGCCACTATACATCCAATCACGGTTCTCCATTCAACAAATGACCATACTGAAATAACAGTTCACAAATTGGCTATTTCAGCAAAAAGATAACACACTTAAGAACAACTATGCAGAAACAGCAACACACAAAAATGGTAATTTCAGGCATGAATTTAAGAGCTCAAAGATACAACAACTTACCAAAATCTTGTTCAAGCTGCGAATATTATGGCGTCAGAAAAGGGTAAGGGTGGCTGACCAACTCCCAAAGTTGTTTGTTGCTGTTCAAATTGGAAAACAATCATTAACAAACTCCACTACATGATGAGCTAGTATTAATTTAAACTAGCAGGCCCTAAAAAATATCCCTCCCATCTATCTATTGCATACTAATCAAATGCATAGTCAAATCTAATTAAGTATGTCGCAATAGGACAATAGTTAATTTGCACTGGAAGATATAGTGATGCAAAAGAGCACTACCAAGTACTAACGTGACTCAACAGGACTTGTAAGACAGGGGGACTTGCAGGACAATAGAATAAAATTCACATATGATATTTGACATCGAGAGTAAGAAGAGGCTAAGAAACTGAGTGTTTACCTCCTCGTAAACTTAAATTAAATGGAATCAAGCTTCAATTTGCATCTAGGGAATATGAAGTAGGAAGGACTGCTATCTCACCGGAGATGGGCTTGTGCTGTTGTCTTGTGACGAGTAGCAGAACCAAGGGAGCTCGGCAGAAGGAGGTCAAGACCGGGGGTGCTCAGCTGAAAGTAGGGAGAACCAGGGAAAACCGTAGATGGAGAGGCGGGATTGGTGCTCGATCCGTCCGTGAGTGGAGGCAGCTGCCAGATGCGGCCGATTCGTCAGATTCGAGACAGCGGCGACGGCGGGATGGAGATCGGATGCAGCGGCGACGGGATGGAGAATTTATGCAGCGGCGGCAGTTTGCAGAACGGATGCGGCGGACTGGGTGGACGGGGCGGCGACCGTGGCCGGCATGGAAGACGGCGGCGACCGTGTTGTGCGCTGGAGCAGGGCGAGATGGAACTGATTTGGGTGTTTCTTTTTTTTTCTGAGAGAAGGGAACGGGGGCTTCCAGTCTCTTCCTTTTCTCACAGGTAAACATAAAAAAAAGCGGGCTCCGTGCGCGCACAATGAAATAGATGGCGGGAAGCAGCAGGGCTTGCGCGCGGAGTAAAGAAAAACTCTGTGGGCTGGATACCCACAGGAATATAGCCTCAGGCCTGTCGGCCCGGACAGACGCACAGGAATATATCTTCTCCTGTGGGTTATTAGGCAACCTACAGAAATACACCTATTTTCCTGTGAGCTGTTGCGGGACTGACAGGAAAATACCGTGGCTCACAGGGTTAATCGCGTTTCTAGTAGTGTATCTTTGATCCGGTGAACCCCGGGAATGAGAAAGAGGTTTAGCCGATCAGTGATATGTTTTTAGCAGGACTCACTATATGCTGGTAGAATTTATTTTTCCAAGCAAGGCCTCCGGTATAAAGCTTTGAATGGCCAGAGAGAGAAGAATTATATCGAGAAGATTCTTATACGTGATAATATTGCGTGATGATCTTGACAAGAAGAGAAAGAATGGAAGGTGCACAGATGCCATGCATTCATTTAGTAAGTAAATGGAACACCGAGAGACAGACTATGTGTCCCATGTAAGCAATGTATATTATTTCGGCACTTTCATGATGAGCTTATGCAGCAACTCCCCCGTTTAGTACTTCTCAATAAGGATACTTTGCTGCACACCACCACGCACAAACAATACTTTTGATTGTTGGTTAAACAAATTGTGACCTTGAAGGTCATGGGTATCCTCCTCGATACAAGATGTTTCTCTTTTTTTTCAACAAAGAAGATGCCAAAACTCAACCGCCCCGATGCTTCTGAACAAAAATACTTGTATATGCGTGCAATGAACGCACATTTTTAACTTCGGTTGATGCCGATGAAACTTGTTTTTGGACGACAATTTACTCTCAGCGAAGGATGTGTGCATGACTCATGCGCACTACACCGTTTTTTTTATTTAAAAGAACACCTCTAGCATATCCATCACTAGGTACTTGTGAATATTTGGGTGCATGCAAAATTGCAAACACACACATAATACTTTTTGTAGGAAGAGCCTCGGCTCATGCCTAGAAAATTTGACGATGAGCACAGCAGAGATGGGAGGAGAATCATGTCCCACCGGGCGTGCCATTTTGTTTGACACGAAAATATAACAAAAAATACGCGGGCGTGCCAGTATATAAAGTATACAAAATAAAAATAAAAGAGACAAGTAAAATAGGGAAACACATTTTTATTAACTCTTGGCGAATTACAAAGTACAGTTTCCCACAATTACAAATATTGCCTTGATAAGCATCTGACATGAATCGACGATTGTGTAGTTTAAGATTCCCGGGGTCTCACAAGACAACCCGGTTAATGACATCCACGCGATCAAACCCGCGGAATACCTCCGATTAAGCTGCGTTGATGATCGTCGTTGTTTAGATAATCTTGAATAGAAGAAGAATAGCTTTGTTTCGCCGAAACACAGTATGCTATCTCGACGTGCATAATAATGAGAGATTTATTTGACAAGGAGGGTGGCTTTTGCCTCGTCGGTTCCCAGCCATATGGCCCTCACTTCATCAAAATAGTGTTGCTTTTGCCTCGTTGGTGCCCAGCAACGATGTGACTATCTCATCAAAATTACGACGTGTTGATGGCATAGTGATCGAACTTCGTCGTCACTTGGCCATAGTGTAGCCTAGCCTCGTCGGCACTAGACATAAGATATGATGTATGAGAATCAACCTTCATCTCATAGAGATTAGATCGTGGATCCGAGATAAGCAATTCATGAACCGTTGCCTTACTGTTTTATCAACCAAACTCCTTTATAAGGATCAAGATTGAGCACCGCCGACATAGTTGAAACAATCGGACGATGACTTTGGTATAAACCATGTGAACGACATCGATGAAGCAGTCGTTGCCATGGTTGTGGCATGATCATTTCCTTGCGCTCCACATGGTCGGCATTGATGAGACAGTCGCCATGGCTGTGATAATCTTCATGGCCGACCCTGATGAAGCGGTCGCGCCATGATTGTGGCCACATGGCCGACCTCAATAAAATAGTCGTGCCATGGTTATAAAAATTGACGACTACATCTAGCATCCAACCGGATGATCTAGAGCAGCCATGTTGAGACAAAATCAACGATATAAACCGATCTTATAGCATCTCACCTTGCAGATAGGACTTCATGGATGGCGGGAGTAGCAGCGGCATCTTGGCGCAGCTAATCGCCTCCGGCAGGCGTGGCGTCGGAATTAAGAACTTTGTGGTCTAAGTGCTGTTCTCACGTGGACGGAGCAGGGTTCGCAACTGCGTCGCTCGTGCAGCGCCTGTGAGCTGGAGCAGGGCGTCGGCCAGCTCTCTCCTCCTCTCCTAGAAAGACGAAGGTTATGCAAGGTGAGAGCGTTAATGAAGCACCGTGGCCTAGCGGCCGTGCGGCCGTCTGTGTGCTTCCCTCGTCCACCGGTAAGCAATGCCTTTATATAGGCAGCTGATGGCCACTATCTTGTCTCACACGGCAATCTATTTAAAACAGAAGCGAGATTATCTCCGTGCCTGTGCATTTCAGCCGCGGCAAGGTGAGTCTGTTTTTGATGACGCTTGTGCTTATCCGGTGCATGCACGCGAGACTTCCAGAAGCTGGATATGCAGCTTTGACGTTGATTAATAATCAGAAATATACTCAGGACAGCTATCACCCTATGCATCGTGGGCCTTAGGCTTGCCATATTTGGCTATGGGTAAGCAACAACGTGTATATTAGTACATTTATTCAGCTGATCGATGTGGTGTGCAAATCAAACTATCTAGCTAGCTCATTTGCACGTGCACCCTGAATTAAACTTTCTGAAAATTATCTTTCTTACATAGTTTGCCCAAATTGCAATTTGTTTTTAACGTTGTATAATGTAGATGATGAACTCTATAAAACGAGTCCAACATTGAATATATATTCTTTCACATATATTTTACTCCTTGTGGGACCCATGTGTCGTAGACAAGGTCTATGTAATATATACCTATATTATGAACTTTTGGTACAAAAATTCATCAAACAAGCATACACATCTCTCATTTTTTCTAGAGAGTAATAGTCAGACAAATATTGATCCAAATGTGGTAGAGTTCTTTTCTTCACCAAGAAGACCAAGGCGTGGTCGCAAGGTTTCCCGGTATGCTGCCACTCTAAGCAGGTGCATTCTCGCTGCTCGATGTTCACAACATCCTTGTGGCCATTATTGGACATATCGACCACCTCACAGCTGATGTTGTTTGATGAGAGAACCCTAAGAAGACCAAGTCCTTACCTTCTCTTATGCAGTTGCTATACAACAGGCGGTAGCATATGTCCTATAAGTCTCCAATCGATATCTCTCCTTATATTTAACTACTTCATGATCATACACCGTATGCTGTCCATCAACATATGAACATGACGGACTTTTATGTCCTTCACCTAGTTATTCAGGCATTCAGCAAGGTTGTTGTTTATGTAATCAACTTTGATATCAGGATTGAATTGATTTCTCTTCCATAGCTACGAATGATGGGTGGCTAAGTACCACGGAAGATCAGGGGCTTTCGCAAAAATCTTGCTCATGAAATATTCGTTGCTCTGAGCTTTGTAAGCTCTAGCAATAGGAAACATGTAACCAAATACGCTGCCTGCGTAGTGTTTGTACAAGTTGAGCATCAGATGGGCATGGCATTCTCTACCTTCAGCTCACGGGAACACCTCCTTTACTGCATTTGTCATCCATTTGCATGCATCCGTGGACATAACCAATGGATCCATGTGGCCTATTGATCTCCCGAGCTACCTCATAAACCAGACCCAGTTTTCCTCTATTTTCATACCGAACTGCCTGAATGCCACTAGGCACATCTAGTTGTGACCATCAAGTGTTGTAGCAGATGCCAGTCAACCTTTCCATTTGCCAGTTAGTACAATGTTGTCTACACTCAGATATGGCCTACAACCGTCCTTGAATCCCTGGATGCAAGGTTTAAGCGCATTGAAAAATCTGTTAAAATAAATTTTCCCACCTTCTGATTTAGTGTCAATCTCCACTACACTCCCAGGACACTTTGCTTGTGAAGAGAATATTTCCTAAGAGGCAATAATAAAGTTGTTATTATACATATTCCAAGTATATGATAGATGTTTATTTTGCATGCTATAATTGTATTAATTTAGAAACGTTAATACATGTGTGTTTAATAAACAAAAGGAAAGTTCCTAGTTATGCCTCTCTTATAAACTAGCTCGTTGATTAACAAGATGATCAAGGTTTCATGATCATGGACATTGGATGTTGTTAATAACGAGGTCACAACATTAGTGGAATAATGTGATGAACATTCATCTGAAGTATAGCATTACGATCAAAGTCATTGTGTTTATATTGCTATAACATCTAACAAAGTAATCCTAGTCCTTAGATCATGAGATCATGTTAATCACTAACACTGGAAGAGTATCTTGATAACATCAAACGTCACACCATGAAAGGGTGATTATAAAGGTGGTTTCAGTGCTACAAAAGTGTTATGTAGAAGCTCATGGATCAAGAGTGGGATTTGTCCATCCCGATGACGGATAGATATTCTCTGGGCCCTCTCGGTGATATCACATTGGTTAGCTTGCAAGCAAGTGATGAGATCACTAGAATGTTATATCACAGGAAAGAGAAAAGAGTACATGTCGGTAACGAGATCAAAGTAGGTATGGAGATACCAATGATCGAATCTCATACATGTAATATATCGCGAGACAAAGGAATTTAGTTTCTAGCGTTAAAGGTTCTCACGATCACAGAAGTCATCGTAGAATGTGTAGGAGTCAGTATGGATCTCCAGGTCCCGCTTCTGATTATTGATCTGAGAGGGGTCTCGATCATGTCTGCATTATTCACGAACCGTAGGGTGACACACTTAAGGGACACCAACACCATTTGGAGCAAATGTGTTTCAGACGAATGAATTGCAAAGCGCTAGAATTATTTCAATAGACACCGAAACTGTTTCGGGTGAAATTGCTGAAACTGGTTCTGCATGTAATATTGAAATGTTGCAGTAGGTTTTATGTGAATGTTTGTTAATTAAGGTAATTAACAAAATTCTGAATAAATTTAATAAAAGATTTTTATTAAATGAGAGAGCATTAAATTTGGAGAAATTTAATGCATTTAAAGTAAAGACTTTAAAGAGGAATGTTAAGGGACACTTTTATGTGGAGGGGGTTACCACCACATGAATGGGGGAGGTGAGGGGTCACCCCCATGGGGTTCCGGCCATGGGGAGGGGTACTCCCCTCCTCCTATAAAAGGCCACCCCTCTCACCCTTCTTCCTCACACCTCCTCGTGAAGGATCTCTCCCTCCCTCTAGAATTATTTCCCCATGGTCTCGGATTAGCGACATACATGTTCGCGGTGGCATTTCGTTTGGAAGGAGTTGTTGCTTCCGCTGCATCGCTGGAGCGAGGAGGCAAAGGTTGTTCGGTGGCATGAACGTGTGTGCGAGTGTGGTTGCGCTGCTGGTTTGTGGTGCTAGGACTTCCACACGATCTTGAGATCGGCAAACGTACGACTACATCATCCACGAGTTCCTACTCGTTAACAAAACTTTGTTGTCTTTGAGGGTAAGTTCTCCATGGATGTATAGCTACCCGTTGCTTGTATCTAGTAGATAGATCTTGGCGTATAGTTCATCGTAGGAAATTTTTTGTTTTCTATGCTGCGAACCCTTAAGTGGTATTAGAGCCTGATCTATGCATAGGTGCTTTGCACAGGTAGACCACATAAGAGTATGTGGGCGGTGATGATCATGTTATTGCTTCTTATATGTACTTTGGATATTGGTGGCATAGTGGGATGAAGCGGCCCGGACCAACCTTACATGTCATCGCACATGAGACCGGTTCCACGACTAACATGCAACTATTTTTGCATAAGTGGCTGGCGGGTGTCTATCTCTCCTACTATAGTCAATATCTGATTTATAACGAGTTGCTAATAATTTGGTTATCATCCCTGTGGTTCCATGTTCGTAGGTAAGAACGGTTCTATCTTCGAAAGCCCTAAGCCACAAAAAACTTGCAATTGATAAATTAGAGGCGTCTAGTTTATATCGTTGCTGGGCTTGTGTCATGATATGGTATTGTTGTGAGTTGATGTATAGTTGATACACTTACAACACACTTAACGTGTAAGTTCCATAGACCTTGGCCTTACACACAAAGGAATGATAGAGATCATATCACGATGCATATGATAGTGATCAAATGCAAGAACCATATAATTTCACTTTACACATATGATGTTCACATCTTATATTGCTAGTTTGGCGTTTTAGTAACGTTATAAGATGATCCTTCATTTAAATATCAAGATAAAAATGTGTTCTTCCTTAAGTATGCACCGTTTATGTTTCACCATTTCAAGACATCATGTGATGATCGGGTGTACTTGAATCCACAATCATATTTTGGGTGTAAGACAGTTTTACACACGTGAGTACTAAGGTTCTTACATGGAAAGCCTAGCATGTACAAACATGGCCTCGGAACACGGACCAAAAGGTTAAGCATGAGTCATATAGTTGATATGATGCCCATATAGATGCTCGCCTTTGGAGCTACACGGACTCACGTGATGATCGGACTTGGTGTAGTGGATTTGGTTCATGTAATCACCAAAAAGACATGAGGGATGTTGCTTTTGAGTGGGAGTTTAGTTGAACTCAATCTATCATAAACATAGTCTAAATAAACTTTACAAATTCTGTTGTAGATGGCACCACCTGCTTTTAATTTCAATGTGTTCATGGAGAAAGAGAAACTTGTTGTGAATGATAGCAACTTCACCAACTGGGCTATGAATTTGAGGATTCTCCTCTTTGCTGCATAAAAGCAATATGTGCTAGAAGCGCCCCTAGGCCCCCCACCAGCTCCTGATGCCCCTGACGAGGAAAAGAATGTCTATGTGACTCGTCAGGAGGACCACAACTTAGTTCATTGCGACATACTGTATGGGCTAGAGCCAGAACTTCGAAAGCATTTAGAAAATGGCAATGCCTTTGATACCATGGGTGAATTGAAAATGATTTTTGATACCCATGCTGCCGTAGAGAGTTATAATGCTTCAGAAAAGTTCTTTAGCTGCATGATGGAAGTGAACAACTCCGTAAGTGAGCACGTACTCAAAATGTCTCGGTACGCCGATAAGCTTGTGTCCTTGGGAATAATGATTCCCATTGATTTAGGCATACATCGTGTTCTCCAATCTCTGCCACCTAGCTACAAGAGCTTCGTGATGAACTACAACATGCAGGGCATGAAGAAGACTCTCCCCAAGCTTCTATCAATGCTGAAGACTGCAGAAGTGGAAATTAGGAAAGAACATCAAGTGTTGATGGTCAATAGGACCACCGGTTTCAAGAAAGACAAGAAGGGTAAACAGAAGGGAAAGAAGGGCGGCAAATCTATTGATGTGCCTAAAAAGAAATCCCGGGCTAGCCCTAAGTCTGATACCGAGTGCTACTATTGTAAGGGGACTGGCCATTGGAAGCGCAACTGCCCCATGTTTTTGGCGGACAAGAAAGCCGGCAAGGCAAACAAAGGTATATATGATATACATGTTATTGATGTGTACTTGACTATTACTCGCAGTAGCACCTGGGTATTTGATACCAGATCGGTTGCTAACATATGTAACTCAAATCAGGGGCTGTGGAACAAGCGACCGCTAGCAAGGGGTAAGGTCCAGATGCGTGTCGGCAATGGATCAAGAGTTGATGTGATCACCGTCAGAATGCTGCCTCTCCACCTACCATTGGGATTAGTTATAAACCTAAATAATTGTTATTTGGTGCCTGCACTGAGCATGAACATTATATCTGGATCTTGTTTGATGCAATGTGGTTATTCTTTTAAATCCGAAAACAATGGTTGTTCGATTTATATGGATAATATCTTTTATGGTCATGCACCTGTGATGAATGGTTTATTTTTTGTTGAATCTCGATAATACTCATACGAACATCCGTAATGTTGATGCTAAAAGAATTAAACTTAATAATGATATATCTGCATATATGTGGCACTTCCGTCTAGGTCATATTGGTGTTAAACGCATGAAGAAACTCCATTCTGATGGACTTTTGGAATCATTTGATTTTGAATCATTTGATACATGTGAGCCATGCCTTATGGGTGTGTCGGCGCGAGGTGGATATCGTTATTTTGTTACTTTCATGGATGATTTGAGTAGATATGGGTATATCTATTTGATGAAACATAAGTCTGAAACCTTTGAAAAGTTCAAGGAATTTCAGAATGAAGTGGAAAATCATCGTAATAGAAAGATCAAATTTCTGCGGTCCGACCGTGGAGGTGAGTATCTAAGTTACGAGTTTAGCACACACATGAAAGAGTGTGGAATAGTTTCACAACTCACGCCTGCCATCACACCACAATGTAAAGGTGTATCGGAACGTCGTAATCGTACTCTATTAGATATGGTTCGATCTATGATGTCTCTGACTGACTTGCCACTGTCATTTTGGGGTTATGCACTGGAAACCGCTGCATTCACTTTAAATCGGGCACCGTCTAAATCCGTTAAAACGACACCGTATGAATTATGGTTTGGAAACAAACCTAAGCTGTCATTTCTTAAAGTTTGGGGATGCGATGTTTATGTGAAGAAACTTCAACCGGATAAACTCGAACCCAAAGCGGAAAAATGCGTCTTCATAGGATACCCTAAAGAAGCAATTGGGTATTCCTTCTATCACAGATCCGAGGGCAAGGTTTTCGTTGCCAATAATGGATCCTTTCTAGAGAAAGAGTTTCTTGCAAAAGGTGTGATTAGTCGAAAGGTATAACTTGTAGAGGTTATTGAACCTTATCTTCATGAAATGGCGAGTGGCACAGCACCAGAAGTCGTTCCGGAGTTGACTTCACCAAATGAAGAAGGAACTAATGATAATAATCATGAATCTCCGAAAGAGGACACTATTGAACCTCGCAGGTCAAGCAGGACACATGAAGCTCCTGAACTGTCCGGGAATCCTGTTGTAAATTTCATGGTTGATGAAATAGATGACCCTGCGATGTATGAAGAAGCGATGATGAGCCTGGATTCCAGCAAATGGCTAGAAGCCATGAAATCTGAGATGGAATCCATGTACGAAAACCAGGTTTGGACCTTGGTGGACTTACCTCATGACCGAAAGGCCATTGAGAATAAATGGATTTTCAAACGAAAAACTGATGCTGATGGTAATTTAACCATCTGTAAAGCTCTACTTGTCACAAAAGGGTTTCAAAAAATTTAAGAAGTTGACTACCATGAGACATTCTCTCCTGTAGCGACGCTAAAATTAGTTAGGATTTTGTTAGCAATTGCTACATATTTCGATTATGAAATATGGCAGATGGATGTCAAAACTGCGTTCCTCAATGGTAACATTGAAGAAGAGTTGTATATGATACAACCAAATGGTTTTGTTGATCCTAAGGATGCTAACAAGGTGTGCAAGCTTCAGCGATCCATCTATGGACTGAAGCAAGCATCACAGAGTTGGAATCTCCGCTTTGATGAGGTGGTCAAAGATTTTGTATTTGTCCAAACTTATGGAGAGGCTTGTATTTACAAGAAAGTGAGTCGGAGCAATGTGGCATTTCTAATATTATATGTGGATGACATATTATTGATTGGAAATGATATAGATCTTTTAAAAAGTGTTAAAAGTTATCTAAACAACAAATTTTCTATGAACGACCTTGGTGAAGCGTCATATATATTAGGCATAAAGATCTATAGAGATAGATCAAGATGCCTAATAGGGCTATCGCAAAGTGTTGGGGATATACTTTCGGGGTATCCTCACAGTTCCTCACTGACCAGGGTAGCCCACTTCGGGTTAGAGCTTTGCTTCACGGGCGGCCCAGTCAGGGAGAAAAGATGGAGTCCAATCCGGCTACGGGAAGGCCTAGAAGACTTACCGACTTTGGCCCATAATGTTATTTGTAGTTCAAGATGTACTCTGTAACCGACTCTTAGTCGTAGCCGGATAGATCTCTCCTATAAACCCTAGGCCGGATATCTATATAAGCCATCCTAGGGAGTGCCTTTAGGGGACACCTCAATAGTCTACAATCTCAACTCGCACAGGCGAAACCCTTGTAACCCATATTCCGGCTCTGCCGTATTACTGGAATGCTAGCAGGAGTAGGGTCCGTCCAAATCTGGCGGATTCGAACCTGGGTAAACTTGTGTGCTCACCGTCCCGGAACACCGTAAGTCTCACACCCCTCTCTTCCGCACGCCTCGAGGACCCCCTCATGGCGTACTTGTCATCAATCCGACGACAGTTGGTGCCCACTGTGGGGCAAGTGAGCTTCGAATCTGCGTTCCGAGCGGAATCTGCAAGAATCAGAATCGGCGAGACTATCGCCGTCGGTCGCATCCTCTATGCAGCGACATCCCTCTCATCATTCTCGACGAGACTTGGATTCCAGCTAGGGAGGCCGTGACTGCCTACACAATCATGTCTTTTGGCGAGATCGATGTTTACATCGGTTTTGCTGAACCTGCCCCACCCACCCCAGCGGTGATGATAGAGGCAGAAGAACCTTCTGGATCCCCTCTGTCCGTGGAGGCGGCAGAGTTCCGGATCTCAGAAAACCCTAATCCCACCCAGCCCGCACCAGTTGTGGAGATAGTGGAGAAATCCGAGCCTGAGGAAGACCTAGCGATCAAAGTCGAATTTGGAGTGGATCTCCTTGGAGAAGCCGGATCCCAGATCGACCGACCCGCGGAAGTCGAAATCTAGGAGGAGCATATCAACGACACTGATTCCAGCTCTGATGACGCCGGGACAGACATGCCTTTCCTAAGGTACACACTGCGACGTATGATAATGCAAGATGCAAGCGCAGATGCAATTCTCGAGACCATCAAAAGTTTCAACAAAGCTGATCGCGAGAGCCGCAAGTACCTTAGGAAGCACGTACGCGTCGCACTTCGTGGGATATGTGGGATCTGGATCCGGCTCTGCCGATGCTGGAGAAAACACCGACTCTGTGCTGGAGGCAATTGGAACAAATGCCGAAGTACCCGCATCCTCGGATGAGTCGATGACGTCAGCGGTTTTCCGAAAGTTCTCCGCGGAATACGAAGAGGAGTATAACTCCAAAACTGTAGAGGAAGGGGAAGCCATGGATGAAGGATCCGGGGAACACTCTCCCAAAGCGCAAGATGACATGGAAGTCGGAGATAATCCTGAAGTCCAGATATCTGAAAGTACCGATCAGAGCTTGACTCTGGGAAACGGACCCAAAGCCATCTTTGCTACCAGCACTACCAAGAAGGCAAAGAAGAAGAACAAGAAGAACAAGACCCCGGCAAAAGACCCTCTGACAGAGGAGGTGATTGCCGAGGAATATGAGGAAGACTCAGATGGAGCACTTATCCTAGAAGAGCCGAAAAAAGAAGAATCGGTGGGTGGACACGTGATCACTAAAGGTGCACATAAACTCATCGATGCTGCATTAACCACACCTATCCCTACAGCTGCAGAACTTACTACTGAAGAGCTGGACGAAAGGGCCCAAGCCCTAGAAGCGCGTCGTCAACAACTCCTAGATGAAGCCAAAAACATCGAGGAGGAAAATAAATGCATGGCAACTAAGGATTACATGTCTCGGTTGCATCAGAAGACCCGAAAACGTTACACACGTGACGGTCAATTTCCAGAAGTGAACAAGGTCCTCTTTGAAGGAGATCTAGGGATGCCTCGTCTCAACAGCAAAGGAGATGTGGTGTACCCAACACCGGTACAGAACACTGTCGCAGCTTGAGATATTCTGTCAAATAACCCAGGCCCAGAACAGGTTCGATTGGGCATCAAGCTACTCACCAAGGGTCTGGAGCAACAGATGGCTGCAAAATCCGGAAGTGGAAAACTGGTCTCGAAATCTGACCAATGTCACACGGACTCAGCCTGGAATGATATAAGGCCCCAGCGTGTTCCGGAACAGCGTCACCGTTCCGACCGACGGGAAGACAACTACTCTAGAACCAGATCATCAGGACAGCATCACAAAACTGCACGTGACTGGAGCAACGTCGTTCCAGCGGTCGAGCAAGATGCCATTGCTGCACTGTATCTGAGGAACCCTCCCCGACGAGAGTCGAACGATCGAAGGGGAGAAGATAAAGAGAAACGTCGGGAGGAGGATCGTCAAAAAATGCCATCTCCTAGACATGCAAGCCGTCTGGCTGAGCCTCACCGTAGTGGGAACGACGGACGAAGGAACGACGGAAACCATGCCGGGACAAGTCGGCAGGGGGCTCGTCATAGTGAAGACCCTCCCCGGAACCGGAATAATGACGCTCCGGATGGAGGTCGGCGAATAGCCGGAAACAATCCAGCTGCCCCACCCTCTCCACCAAGTAGTCATCACAACGGCTCTCAAGGGGGACAAGGAGGACGACGTGGCGGAGGAGGTGGTGGCAGAGGCCGAAGTCCAGCTCCAAGGCACCATAGCCACAGCCGACATTCGGTACGATCTCTATCCCCGAACGACGCAAGGCACAGGATCAACTCCAACATAGAGGCGCGGCGCTACGAAAACGATGATATGTACGTGGGTCCAAAGTGCTTCGGACCATGCATCAGAGCTACAAGATTCCCGGAAGGATTTGCTATCTCAAGACATATCCAAGCCTACGACGGCATTGCTCGGCCAGATACCTGGCTACAGGATTTTTTCAAGCTTGCTGCATCGCCAAAGGCGGAAACAGCCTGGTCGCAACCCGATATCTCCCACTTATGTTGCGGAAGACGGCACGATCATGGCTTAATGAACTTCTGGAAAACACCATCCACAACTGGTATGACATGCAAAGCGCGTTCTTTCGGAATTTTGAAGGCACATACCGGAGGCCCTGTACAGTCGGAGACCTACAGCGTTGCACCCAGAAGGCCGGAGAAACTTGCCGAGATTACCTCGGACGATGGATCGACACCAAGAACTCCTGTGAAGGAGTAAATGATCAAACTTCGATTAAAGCTTTCATTGCAGGTCTCCCAATTGGTCTACTGCGTCATCATTTGAAGTGTGACAAAGTCACTGATTTGGGAGAAATGATAGAAACAACGAGCAAGTATGCATATGTTGACGACGATGCAGAGGGATTACTCAATGCCCTAGCTGTGCCACGGTCGGCAAAACAACCAAAGCAACAAGCTCAGAAGCGCAAAAATACCTCGGAAGAAAAACCCAACGCAGAAACGGCAGTGGTCACTGCTACTTTCGGGTCTGGAGGACGTGGCGGAGGTCGCGGGCATGGTCATGGAACTTCAAGAGTTCAAGGTAGAGGAGACCAACAACCAGGCAAAACCTACTCTTGGACCGACATTGCCAATAACCCATGTGTGCATCAATTAGACGCCAATGGGGGCTCGTCCCACACCAACGCTGAATGTCGTTTCAATGACGACATCAAAAGATATGACACCGCGGGCTACAAAGCTAAGCGGAAGAAGGGAAAGAAGAATCCCGAAAAAGATAAAGAGACCAAGGAAGATTCCAACATGGAGGAAGCTGATGCTTCAAATCCCAAGCCGGAAGGGAAGAAAAAATTTCTGACCAAGAAAGACACTTATGTCACCTTCCTCAGATCTCAACCAGCAAAGGTCAAGAAAGCAGTTCTACATGAGCTCAATGCAACAGTTCTGGCTGCCCCCCAATTTTTGGATTGGTCGGAAGTGGCAATCACATTTGACCGCGCTGATCATCCGTCTAAGTTGCACAGGGGAGGAAAATACGCCTTAATCATCAATCCACTTTTTGACAGTTATGGTTTCTCTAAGACACTCATGGACGGTGGCAGCAGTATCAATATTCTCTACGTCGAAACGCTATGCCGGATGAAGATCTCGGAGACCCAACTGAACCATAGCTCTATGATCTTTCACGGAGTTGTCCCAGGAAGACAAGCTAATTCCCTGGGGGAGATCACTTTAGATGTTACCTTTGGGACTCCAAAGAATTATCGGATGGAGGCACTTTCCTTTGAAGTGGTCCCGTTCAAGAGCGCGTACCACGCTATATTCGGACGTCCGACTTACTGGGCTTTTATGGCTCGTCCGTGTTAAATTTACAATATGATGAAAATTCCAGGTCCCCACGGTGTGATCACCATCAGGGGAGACCCGAAGAAAGCACGAGAGTGCGAGGATGGAAATGCCGCCTTTGACGAAGCCGTGATGCACGCCCAGGAGTACCAAGAGATCAAGAAGAGCATAGATCCGTCCGAGATGCCCGCTACAAAGAAGGAGGTGACAGAGAAAAATCTGGAGTTCAAGGCATCAGAAGAGACGAAGAAGACGCCGTTGAAGGATGATGACCCCTCCAAGGTGACCTAGATAGGCGTAGGCCTAGGTAGCGCATAGGAAAGCACGCTCGTCAAGTTCCTCCAAGCAAATCAAGATATCTTTGCATGGCAGCCATTTGACATGACCGGAGTACCTAAGGAACTTGCCGAGCACTCTTTAAATGTAAACCCGAACGCTAAACCCGTCAAACAGTCCTTACGATGTTTCGGTGATGAAAAGTGTAAGGCAATAGCTAAGGAACTAGCACGGCTCCAGTTAGCCGGATTCATAGAAGAGGTCATCCACACTGAGTGGTCGGCCAATCCTGTAATGGTCCCTAAAAAGGACACCACTGATTTAAAGATGTGTGTTGATTATACTGCCTTGAACAAGGCTCGTCCAAAAGATCCGTTTGCTCTGCCTAGAATTGATCAAGTTATCGATTCTACGGCAGGCTCAAAACTCTTCTGTTTTCTCGACGCATATTCCGGTTATCACCAAATCCGGATGAAGGAATCTGACAAATTCAAAACTTCATTCATAACCCCCTTCGGAACCTTCTATTTTGTTACGATGCCCTTTGGGCTGAAGAACGCAGGAGCTACGTACCAGCGCACGATGAAGCGTTGCCTCCATGACCAACTCGAACGCAATGTACATGCATACGTGGATGATATTGTGGTAATGTCCAAAAAGAAGGAAACGCTGATTTCTGACTTGGAGGAAACATTCGCCAATCTACGAAAATACAACATCATGCTTAACCCAAAGAAATGTTTCTTTGGAATACCAGCCGGAAAATTGTTAGGTTTCATCATGTCTCAATGAGGCATAGAGGTGAACCAGGACAAAATCAAGGCTATACTCAATATTTCCAGGCCAACTCGCCTAAAGGACGTACAGAGACTAACTGGTTGCATTGCTGCAGTTAGTCGGTTTGTAAGCCGGCTTGGAGAAAGAGCCGCACCATTATATAAACTCCTAAAAAGACCAAGGATTTTGTTTGGACCAACGAAGCTGAAGCTGCACTACAAGACCTGAAGAAAGTACTCTCATCTACTCCTATCCTTGCTGTGCCAGAACCATAGGAACCGATGTTGCTCTATCTTGCTGCGACAAACAAGGCCGTTAGTATCGTCATGGTGGTGGAGAGACCGGAGGAAAAATAGGAACACCTGGTGGAGCGTCCGACTTACTTTGTCAGTGAGGTCCTGACAGAATCAAAACAGCGATATCCGCACTACCAAAAGTTGGCTTACGGTGTTTTTCTAGCATCACGTAAGCTACGACACTATTTTCAGGAGCATCAAATTACCGTGGTGAGCACAGCTCCCATGAGAGATATAATCAACAACAGTGACGCCACAGGACGCGTCGCCAAATGGGGCATAGAGCTTTCAGCTTTTGATATTGAGTATAAACCTCTGACAACAATCAAATCCTAGATCCTTGCTGACTTTGTTGTTGATTGGACAGAGACGAAGGAGAACATGACCCTCCCTGAGTCAGAATACTGGACCCTCTATTTTGATGGGTCTAAGGCTCGAGGGGGCTCGGGGGCTGGCGTGGTGCTCAAATCACCCCAAGAAGATAAACTTCTATACGTGTTGCAGATCCACTTCATAGCGACAAATAATATTGCCGAGTATGAAGCACTGCTGCATGGAATCCGGGTTGCTAAGGATATTGGCATCCGACGTTTGATTAGTTACAAAGATTCGGATCTTGTTGCTCAACAAGTGTCGGATATTTGTAATGCAAATAAACACATGTCAGCGTATAAACCTGTCGTGGATGATCTATCTAAATTGTTCGAAGGGTTTGAGGTTCAACACATCCCTCGAGCAGAAAATGAGGAGCAGATGCACTATCTCGGATAGGCTCTGCGCGAAAAGAGGTCCCGGATGGCGCTTTTCTAGAGCACCTCAAAGTTCCCTCAATAAAGGGAGTGGATGAGGAATATCCAGCTGGACCCAACCCTACCTTGATTATCTGGTAGATGGTAAATTACCCAAAGACGAGGTTCTGAGCCGGCAGATTATCCGAGGAGCGAAAGCCTATACTATAGTTAAAGGTGAGCTCTATAAGCGGAGTATTTCTAGGGTTTTTTAGCGCTGCGTAACTCCGGAAGAATGAGTGGAAATCTTAAGGGAAATCCACGAAGGCGAGTGTCGTGATGACCCACAAGTATAGGGGGTGTATCGCAGTATTTTCGATAAGTAAGAGTGTCGAACCCAACGAGGAGCAGAAGGTGCTGGCTAGTGGTATGGATCAGGAATTCTCTGCAAATACTTAGCAAACGGATTTTTAGGGGTTTTCGATAAAGCAAGTAAACAAAGTACGAGTAAATAAAAGACAGTAGGAATAAATGCAGCAAGTGGACCAATCCTTTATGCAGCAAAGGACAAGCCGGTTGTATTACTTAAGATGACCAAACGTTCTCGAGGACACATGGGAAGACTGTAAAGTGCTTTCGCTTCATATAGTTGATTAATCCTCTTTAGCTTGCTAAGTGTTGTGTGGGTGAACCTGTGCTAATGTACCGCCCCATCCAAGACTAATACATACTTGTGATTATAGCCCTTGCAAACATCCGTAAGTACAAAAAAGTAATTAAGATAAAAACCTAACCACAGCTTTAAACTCTAAGACCCTTATGTCCCTTATGCAATGGTTTCCTAACGGGGGTTCAGGTTTCTGTCACTCCGGCAACCCCTACGATTAGTAGCCAAATACACAATGCATTCCCCTAGGCCCATATAGGTGAAGTGTCATATAGTCGACGTTCACATGACACCACTAGAAGAAGTACACCACAACTTAAATAACAATCTATTGAATCTTTCTCAACGCAACTCCACTACTAACAATAAGACTTCTCCCATGTCCTCAAGAACAAAACGAACTACTCACAAGACATCATATGGATCATGATCAGAGATGGAATAATGATGTATAACAATCTGAACATAAACAATAATTCAACGATTCACTCAATAGCATCAACTACAAAGAGTAATCAACACCGGGAAAGTTTCCCCTATGAACTATAGCAAGATTCAACGCAATTGTTACAACAATACGGAGATGGTGATGAGGGTTCTGATGGTGATGATGGTGGTGATGATGATGATGATCCCGATGAAGTCTAGCTTGATGGTGGTGTTGATGGCGATGATCTCCCCTCTCCGGGAAGGAATTCCCTCGGCAGAAATTTGTCTGCCAGAGAGATCTTTCTCTCTCGGTGTTTTCCGCCCCGCAGAGGCAGCGGAATCTTTCTGTGGTCGCTCTCTGAGTCTTAGGGTTTCGGGAGGATGATATATGCCAGAGGGGAGAGGCTGGAGTGGACCAGGGTGGCCACACCACCTCCTGGCGCGGCCTAGGGCTGCCCGCGCCATGGGGTGGTGTGGGCCCCCTGTGGCCCATCTCCACTCTGTTTTCTAGCTTCCTTAGTCTTCTGGAAAAAAAAGGATTTTCCGTATATTTTCCTGGATTTTCTGATCTTCACGAATTTTGCCTCCAAACAGCACATTTTCCATCAGAATCCTGACTGCAACGGTCCATGCTCAAAAAGTCATCAACCATGCAAAAATAGATGAAATAACATAAGTATCACCTCTCAATATGAAATATATCAATGAATAATAGTGAATTAAGACATAGAATAGTGATGCAAAATGGACGTATCAACTCCCCCCAAGCTTAGACTTCGCTTGTCCCCAAGCGAAACTGAGCTCAATAAACATGGCCTCAGGTTTATGGAGTGAAGAGTCGATAAAAGAATACGGACAAGAAGCATCACATTCATCAAATACATAGATCATAATAGAAGACAACTCACTATTATATAACTCAACCTGTAATGAGTAAAGGAAACACAATAAAGATACATAAAGTGAATCATAATTGGTAATGGCAAACTTAGCTCTTGGTCAAAGAATAGTTGATAATTTGCTGGAGTTCACAAATAACTGGTTTTTCAATGATAGCTTTCAAAGTAGTAATCATCGGGATAAGAGCAATGTGCAAAACAATGAACATAAGAAACATGATTGAATAAATCAACATATGAACGAATGAAACACAACAACTCAAAATACTTGCTGGGATAGAAGGGAGTAGGTTTACCGACTCAACTACAAAGTAAAAGAAAGGCCCTTCAAAGAGGGAAGCAGGGATTGCAAGTCTCATAAAGAGCTCCCAAAAATTATGATACGTACTAGCTTTCAGCTCTCATTGCCCCTATCATAGGCATCTTTTGGTGATTAAGGTTAAAGTGACACAATTAAGAGGATATGCTTGACAAGTTATAAATTGAAGTCCCATGCCCCTTACATATGAGTACCGATCCTCATGCTACTCAACTTTAGACACGAGCAAGCTCTTGTCATTGTAAATACATGCGTATCATTGAGAACCGCCAACGGGGTACCCCTTGCACATGACATAGGAGCTATCCCATAATCAAAATGACAAGGCAAGCAGACAGTGAGCATCTCAGCGATTTTTTTATTTGCTATTTTCATAGGTTTTTATTGAGGATGCTTCATAGAATGCTCACTATAGTTATGCTGCAAGTTTCCACCATGATTAGGCATGGCTTAGGCTAGCGGCCCAGGCGTTTCTCTAACACACATATAAACTCCATGATCTTACAAGTTCCACTTTTATTTCACACCGCCGGGATCCATAAGCAAAAGGACATGATATCAACTAGGTACAAAGTACCAAATGAAGTGTTGAAAGTGGTCCCCATGATACATGGTTTGGCTAACTTCAACTCATAATGCGCAAGCATATACGCAACAAAGAAGGACCCAATGGTTCAAGTTTATTAAATGCAAGAAAGTAAAGTGTGCCATCAAGTTCATGAGAGCTTTAATCACTATTTTTCACATAACAAGTTTAATTTGGGAGGTAGATAAAACAAGAATTTACTTGGAATAGCAATAATTCTACTAGGTAGGTATGGTGGACACAAATGGCAAAGGTTTTGGTTTAAAGGAGGTGGATGCACGAGAAGAATACCCTCTCAGTACAGGTTTTTGGCTAGCAAGGCTGGGTAGCAAGTATAAGAGTTGAAGGAAACAACCAAACATACAAGTGATAAAGACAAACATGCAATCTTCCTTGGAAGCACAAAAGATCTTAATAAGAGAATACTAGACTTATGAGCAAATCAAGAAAGAAAGACGATGAAATAATTTTTCTTTAGAGTGTCTTTATCTTTTTCATTCAACTCTCAAAAATAAGTGTTGCTATTGACCGAGCCAGGTTTGCCAAAACCAACTAAATTAACTCAATGATCCTAGAGTGCTACCAATACTAAAAACAAGATCAATCATATAACCACGAATTGAAAACTAATATAAGCTATGCAAAAGAGTAAATGATAGAACTTCCCATTAATATCCCATAACGGCAACTCACACCAAGGCATACATATATAACGAGAGAGGGGACACTTCCATAATGCAAACCATACTACATAATAACTCCTCTATCCATGATATGACTCTACTAAAAAGGTAAAAAGATAGAAGATAGTGATGTGATATCGCGGCACTCCCCCAAGCTTGGAACAAACCAAGGGGATGCCAAACCTGATGACGAGTTACTCCTTCGGTGGTGGTGGTAATATTTTCTTAGTTGACGTGAGGAAATCTTCCAGCATCTTGCGAAGCCTATTATTCTCCCATTGAAGCATGTCCACCTTACTCCTCAAGTCTCGGTACTTATCACAGTACTCCTTAGTGACTCGTAGGGCTTCCGTTGATGTAGGGCAAGAGACTAGAGGTACCAGCCCCTGCTTGGGGTCTTGGAGATCTTCCTCCATAGGCTCCTTCCCCTTATCCTTGGCGAACACCATTGTGCTTCTAAACCTTCAAAGAGTATGTCCTGGCAGAAACAGATCGAAACAAAAACACGACAAAAATACGATATACGAACCTCGGGAGATCTGGGGGAATATATATTACGAAGTTTCATATCAAAAGGAAGGTACTGAGAGAAAACGAGTCGGAGGCGGAGTCCGGGGCGGACTCACTACCTGGTGGCGCGGCCAGGGGTGGGCCTGCGCCACAGGGTGGTGTGAGCCACCCTGGCTCCGTTTCCGTCCCTTTTTTGCTTTGTAGCTTTCCTTATTGACTGAAAACTACAAAAATATAGTTGTATTGTATTTTCGTGGAACTTTTCTTACCAGAACTATTACCTATTTGAAAACAGACTCTGCAGGTCTCTGAATTTGGTCCTCGATGAATTTCTCCGGAGTTATAACTTGAAAGGCATCAACATCTTCATTGTAAAAATCTCCAGCAATATAGCGTTTGAGTCGATGTCCATTCACTACATGTGTAGTATTATCTTTTAGAGAAGAAATTTTTATTGCTCCTGAACGGCATACTTCTTCAATGATGAAAGGTCCTTCCCATTTTGATAGTAGCTTACCTACAAAAAATCTGAGACGAGACCTATACAATAGAACTTTCTCACCAACATGAAATTCTCTCTTAAGTATTCGCTTGTCATGCCATCTTTTAACTTTTTCCTTAAAGAGCCTAGCATTCTCATAGGCTTCACTCCTCCATTCATCTAAAGAACTTAAGTCAAATAATCTTTTCTCACCAGCGAGCTTACAATCTCTATTTAGTTCTTTCACTGCCCAGTAAGCTTTGTGTTCTAATTCTAAGGGTAGGTGGCAAGCTTTCCCATAAACCGTTTTATACGGAGACATTCCCATAGGATTTTTGTAAGCTGTTCTATAAGCCCATAAAGCATCATTCAACTTCTTAGCCCAGTTTTTTCTAGACCTATTAATAGTCTTTTGCAAGATAGATTTAATTTCTCTATTTGATAACTCTACTTGCCCGCTAGTTTGGGGGTGATAAGCTGAAGCAATTCTATGATTAACATCATATTTAGCAAGGATCTTCCTAAAACCACCATGAATGAAATGAGAACCCCCATCAGTCATGAGATACCTAGGCACCCCAAACCTAGGAAAGAGAATATCCTTAAGCATTTTTAGAGAAGTCTCCCCGTCAGCACTCTTTGTAGGAATTGCTTCTACCCACTTAGTAACATAATCAACGGCAACAAGAATATGAGTGTAGCCTTTTGAAGGAGGGAAAGGACCCATAAAGTTAAATCCCCAACAATCAAAAGGTTCAATAACTAGAGAGTAGTTCATAGGCATTTCATTGCGTCTAGAAATATTACCAACACGCTGACATTCATCACAAGATAAAACAAATTTTCTTGCATCTTTAAAAAGGGTAGGCCAGTAGAAACCTAATTGTAGTACCTTTTGTGCAGTTCTATCTCCTGCATGATGTCCTCCATAGGCACTACCATGACATTTACGCAATATCTCCTTTTATTCATATTCTGGAACACATCTTCGCATAATACCATCCACTCCTTCTTTTTATAAGTGTGGGTCATCCCAAAAATAATGCCTCAAATCATAGAAGAACTTTCTTCTTTGCTGAGTTGTAAAAGTTGGAGCCAAATACTTGGAGACAATAAAGTTAGCATAATCAGCATACCAAGGGCTTCCTCGCGAGCTCACCCCTACTGCAGCTAACTGTTCATTTGGGAAACTATCATTAACATGCATAGGGTCAAAAGATATGTTCTCCAAACGAGATAAATTATCAGCTACAGGGTTTTCAGCACCCTTCCTATCTACTATATGTAGATCAAACTCTTGTAAAAGCAGTACCCATCTAATAAGCCTAGGCTTAGCGTCCTTCTTTGGCATAAGATATTTAATAGCAGCATGATCAGTATGAATGGTTACTTTTGAGTCCACAATATAGGGCCTAACTTATCACAGGCAAAAACAACAGCTAGAAATTCCTTTTCAGTAGTGGCATAATTCCTATGAGCAGCGTCTAGAGTCTTACTAGCATAATGGATAACGTTTAACTTTTTATCAATATGTTGCCCAAGGACAGCCCCTACAGCAAAGTCGCTAGCATCACACATTATTTCAAAGGGTAAACTCCAATTAGGTGGTTGAACAGTAGGGGTTATAGTTAAAGCCTTCTTAAGAGTTTCAAAAGCTTCCCTACAATCATCATCAAAAACGACGGGTACATCTTTTTGAAGAAGATTAGTGAGAGGTTTTGATATCCTAGAGAAGTCTTTAATAAACCTCCTACAGAAACCAGCATGACCAAGGATACTACGAATACCTTTGATGTCTCTTGGACATGGCATCTTCTCAATTGCCTCAACCTTAGCTCTATCAACTTCTATGCCTCTTTCAGAAACTTTATGCCCAAGAGCAATCCCTTCATTAACCATGAAGTGGCATTTCTCCCAATTAAGAACAAGATTAGTTTCTTCACATCTCTGCAAAACTTTATAAAGGTTGTGCAGACAATTATCAAAAGAAGTTCCATAGACAGAAAAGTCATCCATGAACACTTCTACAATTTCCTCACAAAAACCATGAAAGATAGCAGACATGCACCTTTGGAAAGTAGCAGGAGCATTACATAAACCAAAAGGCATATTTCTATAAGCATAAGTTCCATAAGGGCAAGTAAAAGTAGTTTTTTCTTGATCTTGTTGTTTAACAACAATTTGAGAGAAACCAGAATAACCATCAAGGAAACAAAAATGGGTCTTTTTAGACAACCTTTCCAACATTTGATCAATAAAAGGAAGCGGGTAGTGATCTTTCTTAGTAACTTTATTGACTTAAGTCGATGCACATCCTATAGCCTACCACTATTCTTTGAGGAATAAGCTCATCATTATCATTAGGGACAACGGTAATACCTCCCTTTTTAGGAACACAATGAACAGGACTAACCCATTCACTATCAGCAATAGGGTAAATAATACCAGCATCAAGGAGTTTCAATACCTCATTCCTTACCACTTCCTTCATCCTAGGATTTAAACGTCGTTGGTGCTCCACTACTGGCTTCGCATCTGGTTCTATGTTGATAGAATGCTGACATATAGTAGGTGAAATCCCTTTTAAATCATCCAGAGTATAGCCCATAGCTCCTCGGTGTTTCCTCAAAACCTCCAATAACCTTTCTTCTTCCTTCCCTGAAAGTTTAGCGCTAACAATAACAGGATATATCTTTTTATCATCAATATAAGCATATTTAAGATCATCAGGGAGAGGTTTTAGATCAAAAACCGGATCCTTTTTAGGTGGCATCGTGGTACCCAAGTCTTCTACAGGCAAGTCGTGCTTAAGCATCATAGGATGATCACGGAGAATCCTGTCAATTTCATTCCTTTCTTCCATGAAGATTTCACTTCCATGATCTTCCATAAATTGCTGCAAAGCATTGTTAGGAGCAAGAGAAATAGAAGCAAGTTGTTCAACTCTAAAATCCTCATTATGGGTTTCCTCTTCGCAAGGTTCTTTAGCAAATTTCAAAAAATTCAACTCATAAGATTCCCCATCAAACTTAGTCAAGATTTTCTCCCTCTTGCAATCAATATTAGCTCCACAAGTACTCAAGAAAGGTATACCAAAAATGATAGGGTAGGTTTTACTAGCAGCTGAACCAAGTACTAGAAAATCAGCAGGGTACTTAATCTTACCACAAAGAACTTCCACGTCTCGTACAATACCAATTGGAGAGATGGTATCTCTATTAGAAAGGTGAATAACCACATCAATCTCTTCCAACTCGCAAGGACTGATTTCATGCATAATTTCTCTGTAAATCTCATAAGGAATAACACTGGAACTTGCACCAATATCACATAAACCATAATAGCAATGATCTCCAATTCTAACAGAAAGCACAGGAACACTAGCCTTTTTAGTTCTATTGGGATGTGAAACAATATTAGAAGCATCCTCACAAAAGACTATGTGCCCATCTTCTACGCTTTTAGTGACAAGGTCTTTCACAATTGCTACCACAGGTTCAATGTTTATTTGTTCATCAGGTTTTACAGTTCTTTTTTCACTTTTGGTGATTACATTAGTTATCATAGGATGGTCCTTTACCTTTTCGGGGAAGGGAATCTTCTCGATATAAGGTTCGGGTAAGATGGGGTCAATAATGCAATACTCAGCACCTCCAATAGGAGCATAGTCAACAATATCTTTGTAATGTGCATGGTATTTGTTCCATCCCCTTTTTGGAATTTCGATATAGGAAGCAAAAGCTCTAAAGCAATTCGTAATAACTTGCAAATCAAGACCATAAATATTACTAATATTTTGAAAGTCATCGGTTCCCATAAAAGATTCAATGCATTCATAATCATAATTTATACCTGACTTTCTACCTTTGTCATTCTCCCAAGCTTCAGCATTGTCTTGAATACGGTCTAGAAGATCCCATTTAGCCTCTTTTTCCATACGAGTGAATGATCCAGCACAAGAAGCATCCAATAAATCCTTGTCATGTAGAGGGACCCTTGCATAAAAGGTATTGATAATAATATTGTTGGGGAGCTCATGAATGGGACATTTGAGCATTAGTAACTTCAATCTCCCCCAAGCTTGAGCTGTACTCTCTCCATCAAGAGGCCAAAAGTTGTATATTTGTTTCCGATCTTTATGAATCTCACTAGGAGGATAAAACTTTGAATAAAAGAGAGGCACTATTTCCTCCCATTCTAGAGCTTGACCATTCTTCAGCAGCTTATACCATTCCTCAGCTCTTCCTTATAGTGATAATGAGAATAACTTCTTCTTAACTTGACCTGTAGTAATACCTACACACTTGAACAACCCGCATAATTCGTGTATAAAGAGTAAATGATCACCGGGATGGACAGTTCCATCCCCAACATAGTAGTTATCCATAACACAATCAATAATTCTTGTAGGTATTTTGAAAACATCATTCTCAGCAGGTGGTGGCTTATCTACTATCTTAGCAGTGGTAGTAGCATTACCAAATAAGAAACTCAGCGAATTATCCATAACAAAAATAAAGCAACTAACAGAAGTAAACAATACTCATAGTAGAAGTTTCCTTTACCAGTTCCACTCTCCAATAGCGCTTCACTCCCTGGCAACGGCGCCAGAAAATAGTCTTGATGACCCACAAGTATAAGGGGTGTATCGCAATATTTTCGATAAGTAAGAGTGTCAAACCCAATAAGGAGCAGAAGGTGCTGGCTAGTGGTATGGATCAGGAATTCTCTGCAAATACTTGGCAAACGGATTTTTAGGGGTTTTGATAAAGCAAGTAAACAAAGTACAAGTAAATAAAAGAAAGTAGGAATAAATGCAGCAAGTGGCCCAATCCTTTATGCAGCAAAGGACAAGTCGGTTGTATTACTTAAGATGACCAAACGTTCTCGAGGACACATGGGAAGACTGTCAAGTGCTTTCGCTTCATATAGTTGATTAATCCTCTTTAGCTTGCTAAGTGTTGTGTGGGTGAACCTGTGCTAATGTACCGCCCCATCCAAGACTAATACATACTTGTGATTATACCCCTTGCAAACATCCGTAAGTACAATAAAGTAATTAAGGTAGAAACCTAACCACAGCTTTAAACTCTAAGACCCTTACGTCCCTTGTGCAATGGTTTCCTAACGGGGGTTCAGGTTTCTGTCACCCCGGCAACCCCTACGATTAGTAGCCAAATACACAATGCATTCCCCTAGGCCCATATAGGTGAAGTTTCATGTAGTCGACATTCACATGACACCACTAGAAGAAGTACACCACAACTTAAATAACAATCTATTGAATCTTTCTCAACGCAACTCCACTACTAACAACAAGACTTCTCCCATGTCCTCAAGAACAAAATGCACTACTCACAAGACATCATATGGATCATGATCAGAGATGGAATAATGATGTATAACAATCTGAACATAAACAATAATTCAATGGTTCACTCAATAGCATCAACTACAAAGAGTAATCAACACCGGTAAAGTTTCCCCTATGAACTATAGCAAGATTCAACGCAATTGTTACAGCAATACGGAGATGGTGATGAGGGTATTGATGGTGATGATGGTGGTGATGATGATGATGATCCTGATGAAGTCCAGCTTGATGGTGGCGTTGATGGCGATGATCTCCTCTCTCCGGGAAGGAATTCCCCCAGCAGAAATCTGTCTGCCGAAGAAATCTGTTTTCCGCCCCGTAGAGGAGGCGGAATCTTTCTGTGGTCGCTCTCTGAGTCTTAGGGTTTCGGGAGGATGATATACGCCAGAGGGGAGAGGCTGGAGTGGGCCAGGGTGGCCACACCACCTCCAGGCGCGGCCTAGGGCTGCCCGCGCCATGGGGTGGTGTGGGCCCCCTGTGGCCCATCTCCACTCTGTCTTCTGGCTTCCTTAGTCTTCTGGAAAAACAGGATTTTTCGTATATTTTCCCGGATTTTCTGATCTTCGCGAATTTTGCCTCCAAACAGCACATTTTCCATCAGAATCCTGACTGCAGCGGTCCATGCTCCAAAAGTCATCAACCATGCAAAAATAGATGAAATAACATAAGTATCACCTCTCAATATGAAATATATCAATGAATAATAGTGAATTAAGACATAGAATAGTGATGCAAAATGGACGTATCATATTGTCACCATGCTGCAGCCAAATCTTTAGTGGCAAAAGCTTTTAGACACGGATTTTTCTGGCTTACAGCTCAGGCAGATGCCGAACGATTAGTCAAGACGTGCAAAGGCTGCCAAAAGTACGCCAAACAAGCTCATGTTCTGGCTGATCAGCTGCGAACAATACCTATAACATGGCCTTTTGCGGTCTGGGGGCTTGATATGGTAGGACCATTTAAACGAGCTCCAAGTGGATTTACTCATCTCTTAGTGATGGTGGATAAATTCACCAAATAGATTGAGGCTAAACATGTCACTAGTTGTGATGGAGAAACAGCCAAAAGATTTGCCGAGGATGTTATAATCCGGCATGGTTATCCGCATAACATTATCACGGACAATGGGAGCAACTTCTCTATGGGAGAATTGGCCGAATTCTGCAACGAGCAAAATATCCGGCTGGACATTGCGTCAGTCGCACATCCACAGGCTAACGGACAAGTCGAAAGAGCAAATGGTTTAATCCTACAAGGCCTAAAACCGAGACTCGAAGCACCACTACGACGTGCTGCAGGGGCTTGGGCAGAGGAATTACCCTCTATAATATGGAGTTTACGAACGACTCCAAAAGGTCAACCGGATACACACCTTTCTTCTTGGTCTATGGCGCAGAAGCAGTTCTTCCTAGTGATTTGATTCACACTTCTCCTAGAGTGGCCGCGTATATTGAAGAGGATTCCGAGATTTCTCGACAAAATGATCTCGACTTAGTCGAAGAAGTTCGCATCGTTGCTGAAATAAGATCAACAGCCTATCAGCAGAAGTTACGCAAGTATCATAGCGAGAGAGTCCAAAACAGATCTTTCAATAAAGGCGATTTGGTTCTCCGGCTTGTGCAACAAAGAAAGCACAAACTTTCCCTAGTATGGGAAGGGCCCTTTTTAGTTAGTCGAGTATTGCACAATGGTTCGTACTACTTAACTGACATGAGGCCAGTCACAGAAAGACCTGCTACTAAGAAGAGAAAGAGAGCTGGAGGCAGTACAAATCCTGATGAGTTAGACAGACCGTGGAATATTGCTCAGCCACGTCCCTTTTATTCTTAGTTTATCCTTCTTTGTTATCATATATATGTACATGTTCTGTGAGAAATAAAAGTTTTGGTTTTTAATGAGAAGTTTTTACCATCTTATTTCCGAATGATCATGTCATAGTCGAAAATCCCAGAATGCTTGAAAGTACTTTATGCTCATGTTCATTCTAGTTTAGATTTCCGATTCAAAAATTGCTACCCTCGGGTATAACTATAAAGTTTCTAGTCTTTATTTTGGTTATTTGTCTGATTGCCGGATGCGGGTATTTTCCGAGTAGTGAATTGTCGGTACTGGAAGCCGGCTTTGTTTCCGCGTTTAAACTGGTTTAGCAATTGAGCTCCGTTGCTCGGCAAAGTTTCCGGGCAGAAGGTTTAGCCGGCTCACGAAAGGGACGAGGCAAAAAGCCAGATAAACGATAAGTATAGGCGAAAAAGTTCAAGTGCTTATGTAAACATTTCAGGCACACCAAAATTTAAAGCCAAAAGTGCTGAATAGATCAAAAGCTTAGCACTAGCAAAATTATAGTACTGCATATTTACAGATCCATCATGTTTTTTCAGAATAATACAAATGTTTCTTGCAATCTATGATGCAGGGGGAGAAGAAGGAGCTGCCGGCTCACTGGATACATCGCCTTGATATCGTTCCGAGATGTCCACATCTAAAATGGTGCGGTCATCGTCGGAAACTTCTGCTGCTTCTTCTGGAGGCGGAGGCAGAGTGTCCACGCGGGTGAAGAAAGGAGTGTCGTAGCTGGTCAAATCAGCCACGTGACACCCATATCCGGCACAGGAGTCCATAATAGCCTTGATGTCCTTCTCCTCGCCGTCTTCATCCACTGTAGAATACCCTCTGGTCACTTGCCATATCTCCATGCTTCCATGGTATTTCATGACCATGATGAGAGCGTTCTGCGTTGCGGATCACGCGTAGGACATATTCCAATCCTGGACAAGCTGCGGCATCTCCTTCGCCTTGTACCGCACCTGAAAATCCGACATGCTACGCATGTCCGGAATCTTGAGAGCTTCGCCAATATCCTCAAGGGATTGGCGGAAGTTATGAAGCAGGTCACCGACTTGGGTAAGCCGGTGGGTGCGGGGCTCGGCGGAGGTGGAGTCCGTCAAGTTCAGAGGACCTATACACAAAACAGTTAAGAAAATCCGACATTGAAAGAAGTCGAAGAAAATGGACAAGTCAGACAGATGGAACATACCGAAGATGACGTCGTCAATCTTGGTCTTCTCTTCCCGAAGACTCCGGAGTTCTGCCTGGAGCGCCTCGGAAAGGTCCTTCTCTCTGCACAGCTCATTATTGAGGTCCGAGATTTTCTGATCTTGAGCGGCAATCTTGCGATCGTGCTCGTCAGTAGCCATGGAGGAGGACTCGAGAACTTGATCTATGCTCTTCTCATGATCCGCTTTGAGCTTATCCAGCTCTTGGTGAAGTTCCTTGTTCTCCACCACCAAAGTTTTGAGGTTCTCGACCTCTTCAATCATGGCGCAGGACTGCTTTACCAGCGCTGTAAGTCAAAAAGAACAACAGTTCAGAAAAAATTCGACTATGAAAACATGAAAGACAAGGTTTGAGTCTCGGAATGTTTACCTTCGGCCTCATCCTTGGAGACCTTAAGCGTAGCATTCTTAAGTCGGAGATCCTTTATCTCTCTTCGCTTGTTGCAGACATTTTTCAACAAATCCTGGTTATAGGAACATACTTTCTGTAAGTCAGAATACCCAAAGTCAGAAGTCTACTAAATACTCGTGCTAATATTTTTACTAATATCAGCACGAGCCTTGGGGGCTACACTAGTTCATTCTTTGGCATCCTAAGGAAGTATAAACCCGGATTATATATCCTACTTCATGCTTGGGGGCTATAGGATATGATATGAAATGAGGGAAAAACAAGAGTTAGAATTCCGACTTACATATTGCTCGCGAGTAAGTTTATCCAAACTCGCATTTACTTCAACAGCAACCTTCTCAGCGAGAGTCAGAGGGACCACTGGCGCTGTTGGAAGCTCACCGGTCCTTATCCTCTCATCGTGAAGACACACTTGTGCAAGAAGGTCAGAGCACTTGATGTCCTCTGCCTCTTGTGCTTCATCTTCGGCAGATAAATTTGTTTTCTCCAGGCATTGCCTGGCCAGCCGCTGGATCTCTTCCGCAGATTTCCGGGACAAGCCAAACTTGGCAAGACCTAGATTGCTGAGAAGGTTTTTGGTGAAGATCTCTGCCGAGGGATCATTACCCGAAGAGGGTTCACCCTTATCTATACCTGACTCACTCATGGTGACGTCAGTTTGTGATTCAAGGATCACGGGCTCCGTTGAAGGAGCCGGATCTTCTGCGAGAGTAGGAGAAGGAATGATCACCGGCGTTGCAGAAGGTTAGGGCAGGAGTCGGAGGAGTCACGGCAGGAGAAGCCATGGAAAGCTTTGTCTATCACAGGGTTTTCGAAGAAGTTCCCTTCCCCTTGCCCTTGATGAGCTTCTTAGCTCTGAGAATGTAATAAAGTCGAAAACATTACATCTCGGAAGAAAATTCGAGTAAGGTACAAAGGCAGAAATTGTGTTGAAAGTTACCTCTTCACGATAGGCACCTCCTTTGTGCCGACAGCCACTATCGGAGCCTTGCGTTTCTTAAGCGCAATGTCCGGCAATGGGACCAGTTCTGCCTCCTGAGAAAACTCTGGAGGATATCCCTCGAGTGGAGCAAGTTCCAACTCGGGAAGGTCAACAAGCAGAAAAGAAGAAAACATATCAATATTGCAATGTAACTTAAAGATTCAAACACATAAAAAGGTTTATTGTCAGAAGTTTACCGGCACTATGGGGTTTTCCGCCGTATGCATATCCAGAGAAACCTCTGGGATCCTCCTCTCGATCCACTCCCTTATCAGCCATTTAATCTGGCTTATATAACCTTGCGTGGTATAGGATCTGGGGCTGATGCGGAGGGAATCTTTCTTGGACGACGTGATGGAGTGCATCAGTCGGTCTCCGTGGTACTGAAGGGGTTGGATCCAACGTGACACCCAACATTGGACCAAGTCGGATCCCTTCAGTCCTTTGTGTTTAATCAGATATTCGACCCACCTCTTAGCGAGGATCAGATCATCATTGAGAGCCAGAGGAGCCTCGTCCCAAGACGGTTGGGCCGTGGCATCTCCGTCGATGAAAGCCGGCAAAGGAGTGGCTTTGCCAGGAGCCAGAATATCCTTGTGATAAAAGAAGGTGGCTGGCCACTGTTTGACCGAGTCACTAGCTAAGATCTTAGGATATGCGCGCTCGCGTCTAAGTGAAAAACTAATTGTACCGGTGATATAAAGAACACCAGCAGTGGCAGAATTTCTCCGAACATGGAAGTAGTACCGGAATAAGGTAAGAATCGGCCTAATGTCGAGAAATCCCTCGCACAATGCCGCGTAGGCGCTCATCTCTAGGAGAGAGTTGGGAGGAAGATGGTAGAGTTGAACACTATAATGATCTATCACCTCGGAAAAGAATTCTGAGGGAGGAAACGACAAACCTCTGTCGAGGTGGGTGCCGAAGTGGACCCGCTCGCTGGCGTGCGGGTTGGGGACGGTCTCCCCGAAGCCGCTCCGCCAGTCGCCGGCGCGGAGGATCCCTTTTGTCTCCACGCCACGAAGCTTCTAGTCGTCCAACACGCAGGGGATCGAGACCCCGTGATAGCTTTCCTTCTCCGTCGCCGCCTCCGTCGCCGCCGTCGCTGCCACTGCCGCCAAACCAGAAGAGGATGAAGAAGCCATTTCTCCGGTGAGCTGATGACCTAAGATGGGCGGCGCTGGGAGTTTTTGGGAAAGCAGAGGAGCTCTGTGCGCGCGGAGGAGATTTGGAGGAGAGGAAACGGCAAGGGAACAGGTGAAGAAAGGAGGAGGAGAATCCCCACCCCTTATATCCACCTAACCGCACCAAGATTCGTGCAGATGCTACAGTGTAACCGACACGCATTGTGGAAGGAACTGGGAAGGACCCACGTGATGATTACGTCGCCTCGATCTCCACGTACGCATTAAAATGACGCCTCTGTTCCGCGAACCGTGGATCCACCAACGGTCGTGCTGATAGGATGTCTGTTAGCTGACGTGACTTGACCATGACTGGTGTCAGGTGGCGTTAGAGACCGAATTCTGGCTTAGTTTGAAATCAAGCTAGAAAATCCGAGTAACCTGTTGATAGGTCCGACTTATTTTTAAGACCCGGATCGTATTTTTTGTTGTAAAGTTTCAGGAACCCTTCAAGATTCTGCAAGCCGAAGATCAACCTAGACGATGATAAATCCGACTTTGGATCTTGGAGACTTTCGGGGGATGCTGTTGGGGATATACTTTTCGGGTATCCTCACAGTTCCTCACTGACCAGGGTGGCCTACTTCGGGTTAGAGCTTTGCTGCACGGGCGGCCTAGTCAGGAAGAAAAGACGGAGTCCAATCCGGCTACGGGAAGGCCCAGAAGACTTACCGACTTAGGCCCATAATGTTACTTGTAGTTCAAGATGTACTCTATAACTGACTCTTAGTCGTAGCCAGATAGATCTCTCCTATAAACCCTAGGCCGGATATCTATATAAGCCGTCCTAGGGAGTGCCTTTAGGGAACACCTCAATAGTCTACAATCTCAACTCGCACAGGGGAAACCCTTGTAACCCATATTCCGGCTCTGCCGTATTACTGGATTGCTAGCAAGAGTAGGGTCCATCCAAAGCCGGCGGATTCGAACCTAGGTAAACTTGTGTGCTCACCGTCTCGGAACACCATACGTCTCACACACCTCTCTTCCGCACGCCTCGAGGACCCCCTCATGGCATACTTGTCATCAATCCGACGACACAAAGTACATACCTTGATAAGATTTTAAAGAAGTTTAAAATGGACGAAAGTAAGAAGGGGTTCTTACCTATGTTGCAAGGCAAGACATTGAGTAATACTCAATGTCTGGCTACGGTGGAAGAAAGAGAGATAATGGATAAGATCCTCTATGCTTCAGCCATAGGATCTATAATGTACGTCATGCTATATACAAGACTGGATGTGGCACATGCTATTAGTTTGACTAGTAGGTACCAATATGATCTAGGTTTGGAACACTGGATAGCGGTCAAGAATATCCTTAAGTACTTGAGAAGAACTAAGGAAATGTTTCTTGTATACGGAGGTGAAGAAGAGCAGGTCGCTAATTGTTATGTCGACGCTAGCTTTGACACTGATCCGGACGACTCTAAGTCTCAATCCGGATATGTATTTCTCATGAACGGAGCAACAGTTAGTTGGAGGAGCTCAAAACAACCCGTGGTAACAAGGTCAACAACGGAGGCGGAATATATTGATGCTTCAGAAGCAGCACAGGAAGCGGTTTGGATGAAGGAGTTCATTACCAAACTGGGTGTGGTTCCTAGTGCGTTGGATCCAATGGTGATCTATTGTGACAACAATGGAGCCATAGCCAACGCAAAGGAACCAAGGTCTCAAAAGAATTCCAAACATATTAAGCGCCGATTTCACTCCATCCGTGAGCATAGCAAGGATGGAGATATGAAGATTTGTAAAGTACATACGGATCTCAATGTAGCAGATCCGTTGACTAAAACTCTCCCTAGAGCAAAACATGATCAACACCAGAACTCCATGGGTGTTAGATTTATCACCATGTAACTAGATTATTGTCTCTACTGCAAGTGGGAGAATGAAGGGAATATGCCCGAAGAGGCAATAATAAAGTTGTTATTATACATATTCCAAGTATATGATAGATGTTTATTTTGCATGCTATAATTATATTAATTTGGAAACGTTAATACATGTGTGTTTAATAAACAAAAGGAAAGTTCCTAGTTACGCCTCTCTTATAAACTAGCTCGTTGATTAACAAGATGATCAAGGTTTCCTGATCATGGACATTGGATGTTGTTAATAACAAGGTCACAACAATAGTGGAATGATGTGATGAACATTTATCCGAAGTATAGCATTACGATCAAAGTCATTGTGTTTATATTGCTATAACATCTAACAAAGTAATCCTAGTCCTTAGACAATGAGATCATGTTAATCACTAACACTAGAAGAGTATCTTGATAACATCAAACGTCACACCGTGAAAGGGTGATTATAAAGGTGGGTTCAGTGCTACAAAAGTGTTATGTAGAAGCTCATGGATCAAGAGTGGGATTTGTCCATCCCGATGATAGATAGATATTCTCTAGGCCCTCTCGGTGATATCACATTGGTTACCTTGCAAGCAAGTGATGAGATCACTAGAATGTTATATCACGAGAGTGAGAAAAGAGTACATGTCGGTAACGAGATCAAACTAGGTATGGTGATACCGATGATCGAATCACGGACATGTAATATATCGCGAGACAAAGGGATTTAGTTACTAGCGTTAAAGGTTCTCACGATCACAAAAGTCATCGTAGAATGTGTAGGAGTTAGTATGGATCTCCAGGTCCCGCTTCTGATTATTGATCTGAGATGGGTCTCGATCATGTCTGCATTATTCACGAACCGTAGGGTGACACACTTATGGGACACCAACACCATTTGGAGCAAATGTGTTTCAGATGAATGAATTGCAAAGCGCTGGAATTATTTCAATAGACACCGAAACTGTTTTGGGTGAAATTGCTTAAACTAGTTCTGCATGTAATATTGAAATGTTGCAGGGGGTTTTATGTGAATGTTTGTTAATTAAAGTAATTAACAAAATTCTGAATAAATTTAATAAATGAGTTTTATTAAATGAGAGAGCATTAAATTTGGAGAAATTTAATGCATTTTAAGTAAAGACTTTATAGAGGAATGTTAAGGGACACTTTTATATGGAGGGGGTTACCACCACATGAATGGGGGAGGTGAGGGGTCACCCCCCATGGGGAGCTGACCATGGGGAGAGGTAACCCCCCTCTTCCTATAAAAGGCCACCTCTCTCACCCTTCTTCCTCACACCTCCTCGTGAAGGATCTCTGCCCCCTGTAGAATTATTTCCCCATGGTCTCAGATTAGCGAGATACATGTTCCCGGTGGTAGTTCGTCTGGAAGGAGTTGCTGCTTCCGCTGCATGGCAGGAGCGAGGAGGCGGAGGCTGTTCGGTGGTCTGAACGTGTGTGCGAGTGCGGATGCGCTGCTGGTTTGCGGCACTAGGACTTCCACACGATCTTGAGATCGGCAAGCGTACGACTACATCATCCATGAGTTCCTACTCGTTAACAAAACTTTGTTGTCTTCGAGGGTAAGTTCTCCATGGATGTATATCCACCCGTTGCTTGGATATAGTAGATAAATCTTGGCGTATAGTTCTCATTGTAGGAATTTTTTTTGTTTTCTATGTTGCGAACCCTTCAGCTTGTACCTCAGCCTTGAAGTTGTACAACATCTTGAAGCTACCAGTCCAATCCCAGTGGAAGACTTTCAGAGCTTTCTATTTACCTTTCCAAACCGTGTAATATGGTAGGACAATTTTGTATTTATGAGCGAGGATAATATGAATATTTTTGCAGCCTCCTGAGGGTTATCCTTTAGTTTGTACATAGCTTGTAAAGCTACCCACTCCGTACCAGCCATTGAGGATTTTAGCATGCTACCTATCGGACACATGTGGGGAGGGCCCATTTTGTTCACCTGCAACATAGATTCATTTACAAGATAAGCGGAGTCGACTCGTTGCTACAAAGATCTTGCACAACAATTGTAGTTATAGAGTAAAAAAGAGAAAGTTCTAATGGTTTGTTGCATTCATTGCCCGAATACCCTAATTTCCTTTGATGCAGGTAAGGCTCTCGCTGCGATCCTCCATGGACAAGGTACTGCCACCTGTCCATTCTTCCACATTAAGCTGCAAACATCCTCATACCTCTGGGTAGTGTTCTTCAGTCTATGAACATCGAACTCCCCCTTAATACACAAATGTCGGAACAACATCCTAAACGCATGCATGCTCCTGAACTCGGTGCCAACCAAAATTGTAGGACCCTTGTGGTCATGTTTCATATCTTCTACGTCGGCACCCAAATCATCAACTAGATGGCAGTCTCATCATTAAGTGTCTCGTCTATTTCATCATCACCTCATTCTTGATCCTCTGTAGTGCCCTTTTCTACATCTGATTTAGAATCTTGACCATCGTCTCCAATGCCTAATATTGCACACATCGTATTGACTCCCAGGGGTGGGGCTGCACCATCATCTCCACCTATATGGACCGAAACATTGTCCCAATCTACCTCACCGGCAACTCAATTTTCTCCTAGATGCTCTGCTGGTGATCTTGCAACCACAGGGGGCAGTCTTACATTTCCACGTATCCCATGTTCTTTAGTAGACAAACAACAGTCAGATTCTATTTCATCTCGACTGTACAGAGCCCTCTTCTCTTCTTGGGTACATCCTCCTTCCCGGTGGAATCTTTCCTGATGGTATCCTTAGGGCTTGACATCTGTGTTTTGAAACTCATCGAACTAGCCTTTTTCTATTACTCTTGGGTGTGATCTCATTCCTGCTTCCCCTCATGGGTGTTGGCTCATGCGTGCTGGCATATTTCCTAACCTCTGCGGCATGTTCTTCTTCGAATTAGCAATTTTGTTGCTAATATTGGGTGTGTTTTCCTTCGTGCTGGCATTATTATTAGACCTCTGTGGTGTGTTCCTCTTCAAATTAGCATTTCTTTCTGCTACTACTGGGTGTGGTATCCTGTGTGCTGGCCATCTTAGCCTTTTTGCTACCACTATTGAGTGTGCTCACCACCGTGCTCGTCCTCTTAGCATTTTTGCTACTACTGTTCGGTGTGGCATTTTGACTGGATTTCATGGGTGTACTCTGTGGTGTGATGCCATTTTCATGGAAATCTTGGGTGTCCTCTTCTCTGGCGTGGTCTGCTTGGTGATGTTCTTCTTTTGGGTGCACTTTATGATGCTCCTCTATAAGACTCTCCTCTATTCGAAGCTACGCTCAGTCGCAGAACCATAAGTGATGCCATCGAGCAGACCACACATGTTTTTACAATTCCATCATCTCTATTATTGAAATCCAATTCATCTCCAACCATTTGCACTATCAAGTAGATGTACACTTCATGTTTACTATGTATTCTTCTAAACGGTATGGTTAAATCACTAGTAACTTACAATGGTGTAGCCTTTTTGGTCTTGTAACAATAATATACCAAATGTGCTACTTGGGAGGACCCCCACGCCACGTTTGCATGTAACGCTGCCATCAGGTCAGATATATGTACCACTTCAGGATCGTATCTACCAATTATTAGATCAAAGTTGTCGTATAAATTTTCTGTGCCATCATATAATTTTGTAGTGAACTTCTCGATAACGATACGAGTGCGTACTTTGCCATCATTAGGTTCTGCAGGACCGAAACCACCGAGAGGTTCGAGAGGTGGAGCGACACCAATAGACCCAGCAACAACACCACCATCCCCCAGTTTCATCGGTAGCTGGAGCAACCTCGGTGAAAGTATCAGCTGGAGGAGCAAGGCGAGGGCCCTTAGCAGCAGGAGCTACAATACCTGGTGGACAGGTAGGGCCACAACTAACGGCAGCTACATAGGAGCAGCTATTGCCACGCCACATGGACGACAATGAGAAGTTCCCACAACAGCAGTGCTCTGAGTGCTAGCAGAGTCCAGACCATGAGCTTGCTCCACAACAACAGGGCTTGGAGTAGACGCAACAGCAGCCCGCTAAACTTTACCATGCACGGGTTCAAGGAGGAGCAGTACCCAAGACATCAGTTTTGGCAGCAACAGTGGGGCAGCCTCCGGATGCCGTAGTTTGCTCAACAGCGGCAGGGATTGGGTTAGGAGCAGCCATAGCAACAACACCACGGGGACGACCAGTACTAGCAGATTCCATAGCAGAGGTTTGCCACAACAGCAATACGAGACTCCTACGAGGAGGTTACCCGACAGAAGCATGGCATAGAGGACGAACCACATTTTTCTTATTAGAAGTAGGGGTTGAGTTAGACCACCCTGTCCAAGAATATCAGGGCGACTCCCAATAGCAGCAGTTTCCATATCCAGTATTTTACAATTCAGCATAAACATGCGAACCCCATTCATCTTTTTCATCAACCCACTTAGCTGACTGTCACACGTTAGAGGAACCATGCTGCCTCGTTCATCCATGAAGATGAACTATGCAGTCTGCGTCGGCCCTATTTCAGCATGTTTATGTAGAGCAGCAACCATACTAGGGATAGTGCAGATCTGCATGGGCGCATCTTCAATCATGACACAATGAATCTCATACCACTTTCCCTTCCCATTTGCTAATTTAGTGGTAGCTGCCGAGGGTTATCGTAACCAGGTAAGGGTGGTCCACGGAGATCCTACTAGTCAAAAATTTGGGGACAAAAGATAAGAATTGTTTGTCAGCGTTGGGCTAGCAAACAATTATAGGTTCGATCTTGCTAGCAGTTATAGTTAGTACGAATAGCAAAGAGAAGAGTAGCTCACCCGCATGTAGCCTGAACTTCTTCTTCCTTGGTAGTAGGATCTGCCATCCTCTATGCTGCTCAGCTCGTTCGGCGGCGGAGGTGGGCTAGATCTTCACAACGGTAGGCACAACATGCGGCATTAGAGCTCGGGATCAGCGAGTGGCGGCAACAAACTTGCGCCGGAAGGCAAATGTCCAAAGGGACCGTTCTGGTTGCATGGTAGATTTCGCCGCCGCCGGTGCTAGGGTCCATGCGAAAGGAGGGAGCGAACTTGTGAATTTGGTCAACGCACCAAGGCCCTTAGTTCCTCATTTTGCCTACATGGTTGCCGCGTTGGCGCTTGCATCATGGACAGAGTAATGACATGGTGGTCCTGACCGTCTACTTCACGGAGTAGTTGACAAAATGTTTGAATTTCGTAGGGTGAGATGAGTTTTCCTCGAAATGGACACTCTCGGTAGTTGGCAGCCCAACTTTTCAAAACCCAACAATTATAGGCAAGTCAGACCCCGCGATGCACTCGCCCAACAACTTTGGGGTCGTGGACTAACAATCCCCTCTCACAAATCCAGATCTACATCGTCCAGGATTGGATGCGAACACGGTGACTGCGATGGCTAGTACAACGGCAACCGTGGTGGTGGATCCAACCACGGGAATGACGGTGGACATCAGGGTGGCCACAAAGGTGACTACCATGGCGGTCACTACGGTGGACAAAATGGATGATATCAAGGCGGGTACAACTTCGGGTACTAGGCTGGCCATTATGGTGGCTACAATAGAAGCGACTGTGGTAGACAAGGCTATGGCCGCAGCCATTGCCACGACAATAGTTGGCAGCAACACCAATCTTACCACCAACAGCAGCCACCTGTTTTTGCCTGGATGGGCTAGTACAATCCATATGGAGCACATCCGCCCTATGTGTGGTGGGCACCGTTCGTCGTGCCAAATGCTGCCGACATCCTTGGAGCCTGCCCTGGCGCTCCCACTCAAGCCTACTCAGTGACATTCTTGGTCGGTCCAGCGCTGCCTTAGCCCATGCAGCATCCCTCGTGGGAGCACAACATGATGTTAAATGTCGCCCCACATAATGCTGGCCTCCAGTACAATCCTGAATGGATCATGGACTCCGGGGCAACTTCCCACATCACCAACGATCTAGGTAACCTCTCATCCCTTCATCCTCCGTTAAATCATGAAAATCATCGCATTGTTTTTTTGAAATGGGTCTGCTCTCCATATCTTTACCATTGGCTCAACTCGTCTTTCACCTCACAGATTTCATCTTAATAATGTTCTTGTCACTCCCGACATCATCAAAAATTGATGTTTTTGTTCACAAATTAACCACTGATAACTCTTTGGCAATTGATTTTGACCCGTTCGGTTTTAATGTGAAGGATCTAGTCAGAGAAGGTCGCTCTTCTGAGATCCAATAGCATCGGCAACCTCTAACCACTCAAAGGATCCACATCATCATCACCAACGGCACTCTCCATCACCACCTCGCAAACATTGTGGAATCGACTGACTCAGACACCGTGGCTCCTCCACTTTTTCTCGTTTAGCTTCATTTTTACTAGATTGTAATAATAAATTAGTCGCATCGTCCTTGGTCTGTGAGGCATGTCAATTAGGATGCCACAATCGTTTACCTTTTCCAACCTCCATGTCACTATGATTTGTGGACTTCACTCATTCCTAGTTTTTTTGGTTACAATTACTACCTTCTAATTCTTGATGACTATACTCACCACTCTTGGACATTCCCTCTCTACAACAAATCCGACACCTCTTCTCACCTCCAATGCTTTATTCAGTATATTTATATGCAATTTTATATTCTTGTCCAATGTCTCCAATGTGATAATGGGGGAGTTCCTCAACACGTCTCTTCACTCTTTCGTCTCCACGCACGGTATCTCCTTCCATTTATCTTGCTTGCACATGTTGCCACAAAATGGAAAAGCAGAGTGTCATATTTGTACCACGAATGATGGCCTTAGAACCCTTCTCATCAAAGCCAACCTCCCTACAGATATTTGGGTAGAAGCGTTAAACATTGCAACCTATTACACCTCATTTTCTCCTTTACGGTAGACATCCCTCTTACGATCACCTACGGTCTTTTGGCTGCTTATGTTTTCCAAATCTATATGCCAGCTCTGCACATAAATTGGCTGTACGCTCTACCCGTTGTGTTTTCCTTGGCTACCTATGTGAACACAAGGGTTATAGGTGCTTGGACTTGGCCACACGATGCGTTATCATCTCTTTGGCACGTCACTTTGGACGAGGATTCCGTTCCCTTTTTATGTTGCTAACCACCCCACTAGACTCACACCAACTTGCGCCACAACAAATCCTCCTCCCTGGATCCCCTCCACCAACCACTTTCTGTGCAATCATCTTTGACATTAACTCCACCTATCCCCGCTGCTAGCCCGGCAACATCATCTCCTGAATATTAGGCCTTCTCGCACAATTAATTCTATTACACCTCATTTTCTCCTTTTAGGTAGGCATCCCTCTTGAGATCACCTATGGTCTTTTGGCTGCTTGTGTTTCCAAATCTATATGCCACCTCTCCACATAAATTGGCCGCATGCTCTACCCGGTGCATTTTCCTTGGCTACCCATGTGAACATAAGGGTTATAGGTTCTTGGACATGGCCACGCGACACGTTATTATCTCCTTGGCACATCACTTTCGACGAGGATTCCTTTCCTTTTTTATGTTGATAACCACCACACTAGAGCCACACCAACTCGGGCCAAAGCAAATCATCCTCCCCTAGATCCAGTTCCGCTCCAACCAACCAGCGCACATCGATGCAGCGTATCCACCTCTAGATCCTCTCCACCAACCGCGTCAGCGCAATCATATCCGACATTAACTCCACCTACCCCCGCTACTATCTCGACAACATCATCCTCAGGATCGTCAACCATGGGCCCTGGTCCCTCCCCTGTGCAGGAATCCACCTCGTCCTCGACGCCACCCAACTCCGCTTTGTCCACTCCCACACTGCCACATCATCCCGCACTGTCGCCTGGTGCTATTTTGGTACGTCTACCATAGAACTCACACAGGATGCTGACACGAGCATAAGCTGGTTATTTGATGTCTCGCAAGCTCTTCCCTTGTTCTGCCTACACCACCCTATTTCTCCATTTCCCTCCAATTATAAATAAGCCCTTAAGGACCCAAATTGGCATACTACAATGCTCGATAAATTTCATGCTTTAATCCAGAATGATAGTGGTGTTTGGTTCCCCGATCTGCAAATATCAATGTGGTCTCCGGAAAGTGGGTGTTTTCGCATAAATTGCATCATGGTGGCTCCTTGGCACGGTACAAGGCAAGATGGCTGGTTCGTGGTTTCAGTTAGAAATTCGGTGTGGATTATGGTGAGATTTTTAGCTCAGTGTTCAAATCCACAATAGGCAGGGTTCTCCGTAGTCTTGCCACATCTCAACAATGGCATATGCATCAATTGGATGTCAAAAACGCCTTCCTTCATGGTAATATTGATGAGCTTGTCTTTTATGAGCAGACATCTAGTTTTCTTGATTCTCAATTTCCTAACCATGTGTTCCACCTCAACAAATCCCTTTATGGCCTTAAGCAAGCACCACGCCATTGGTTTCATCGATTTCAAAAATTCATTCTTTTCCATTGGCTTTGTTTCTTCTAAGTGTGATTCCTCTCTTTTTATCTTTCACAGCAGTTCCTCCATTGCCTATTTACTGCTTTATATGGATGGCATAATTCTTAAACCCAAAACCACCACTCTATTGCAATCCATCGTTTGATATCTCAAAAATGAGTTTTCCATGTCCGATTTAGGTGACATCCATCACTTCATTGGTATTAATGTACATCAAAATAACTCTGCTCTTTTTCTCTGTCAACAACAGTATGCACTCGAGATACTTGAGAGATCCCACATGTCTCACCGCAACCCAACTTCTACACCTATAGACACCAAAAGCAAATTATCTGCTACTGATGGAAACCCTTTCTCTGATCCCTCACTTTACCAAAGAATTGTTGGTGCCCTTCAATACCTAACCCTAACTCGGCCAGACATCTCGTATGATGTCCAATAGGTATGTATTTTCATGCATGCACCCTGAGACACCCACTATAAGCTCATCAAGAGAATACTCCGCTTTCTCAAGGGAACCTCACATTATGGTCTTCAACTCTTCAAAAACTCCTCCACCGATCTAATTGCTCATTCAGACACTGATTGGGTTGATTGCCCTGATACATGCAAGTCTACTTTAGGCTTCTGCGTGTTTCTTGGATCGAACTTGGTTTCATGGTCTTCCAAACACCAGCATACCATCTCCCGTTCGAGCATCGAAGCGAAGTACCATTCCGTTGCAGAATTTTGTTGGCACTTTCCTTTTTCATGTGGCACGTTGAGCATTAACATATCTCCTCAAAGATAGTAAGCCTTATTCCCTTAAAAAAGATGGCAAGCCTTACAAGTATTTCCTTAAATCCTTGAATATGACATATCATGTCTCATAACATAATTACAAATGCATAATTTGGTCTTTGATTTGGGTGATGAGGGTCTCGAATGACCCAATGAATTTGAGCTCTGTGGGAACTGATTGGATATCATTGCTCTCAAATATTTGGAAAAAAGTATGAAACTAGATGTTAAACTCTTTACAAGTAACTGTAGGCTATATGGACCTCTTATATAAGGATGTGTATTAATTAGTAGGGAGCTATGTCTACATAAAAAAGTAACCATTGTTTGCTTAAAGGAACACGCTAATTCCAAATTTCAACTATTTTTCGCTTATCTATTTTTATGTGATGTGTTGAAGCTGTGAAAAAAATTATTTTCCCACAATAAGCCCACGATTAGATGGATTATGTCTTAGTTCACTGAAAATGCATGGTTTGGAGACAATGGCCACTCCTCTGATGCACCTGAACAACCTACCTAGAAATTCAGACAATATCTCTTTCTTTTCGTCATACCTTGACTTTTAGCCCGGGAAACCATTAACCGGAAACTATAGCTATGTACAACCATGGGTCTAAGCATGTCCATTGGCAGAACGTATGGACTTGAGAGATATCGATTATATTTAACTAAGAAACTCCTACCAAACATTTGGTTGGTAGGCTTCATACTATCATTGATCAGGTGGAACGTGGATCAGTGCAACATGGGAAAAAAGGGAGGAGGAAGAGGAGGAGGTGAAGCTGGAACATAAAGGGACGCAATAGCTAAACTAAATTTACAGCTTTGATGGCACTTTCTTATCTTTGCACATGGAACGTTGAATGTTTTCATAAACATATCACCTCGAAGATGGTAAACCTTCCAGTATTCCTTAAATCTTAAAATTCAACATATTGTATCTCATAGTAGACTTATCCAAGTGCATAATTTAGAATCTTGATATGGACGATGCAGGTCTCAACTCACCTAAATAACAATCTGAGCTCCGTGGTAATTCACGGTATATATATCATTGTTCTCCAACATTTCCAGGGGAAAACAAGAGAATAGACGTTGAACTCTTCACAAGTAAATGTAGTTGTGGTAGACCTCTTACACATGAATTTGTGTTAATTAGTAGGCAGCTCTATCTACCTTGGCCGTAACCGTTGGTTGCTTAACGACATGCTCTAATCCAAATTTCAGTTATCTTGTCGGTTCTTCGTTTTCACGTGACGCGTTGGTTGCTGAACAAAATGCTCTAATCCCAATTTCAGTTATTTTGTCGCTTCTTCATTTTGACGTGATGCGTTGACTCTATGTAATCATTTATATCCGACGGTAAGTCATGGCACGTTTCTGTTTGTTTAAAAAACACTAGACAGATTTTTCGAAGTACACTGAAAAAGTACGGATTTGAGATAATGGCAATTGTTCCTGACTCACCCGAAAAACAAACGTTGGAATTGAGACAATATCTTTTGAGTTCAGCTTATGTCATGGCTTTTGACCCCGCAAATTAATCGGGCAAAATTAAAAGATAACGGATTTAAACATGGTCATTGCAACTTGGCGGCCAGAAGGTATAGACTTGGGACGACATGTCCATTATCTTTCACTTGGTAAGAAATTTTTTTACTGAAAATTTGTTTGGTAATTCACCTAAAAAAACAGTTGTTTGGTAGGCTCAGGAATTTCTACTGTGGTTATCTTATGCCACCTGGACAGTAGCTAAAAAAGGAATGGGCAAGTTAATTATTCACAAGTACGAGTTCAAGCCTCCCCATTTACCAAAAGACCGAGCTAGGTAAAACAAAAGAAGCAACTTAATTATGCGCAAGTAGTACAAGTATTAATCCCCCACATTTATGAGGCTAGATAGGAGGGAAGGTCTGACCGGTCTCTCTCCTCCATCTCGAACAATGAACAGTAGCCTTCCATTGCAGCCGGTGATCTCAGTCCCGCTCCAAATTTTGGTTCGACATGGGCAAAACCAGCAGCCCGAAATTTGTTTACCATGGGCGACGGCGCAAGTGGACACCAGAGCTATTAATGTTGGGGATAGAAATAGAAATATTAACGTAGGAAAGAGAAATAATTATAGTAGTGGAAGATTGCTGCAGGTACGTCCGAGAGCGAGCACCTAGGAGGTTGGGACCACAGTCCGCCGCACAGAGGTTCCCACTCCCCTGACCTTGCTCCCCGCCCTATAAAATGGCGCCCCCCACACGCCCTAGAGACCATCGACCGTCCTCTCCGCTCACTGTCCTCTACATTGCTCTGGCTGTCTCTGGCGAGGAAGCCATTAGAGGAAGGTTGGGTTTATAAGGGGTTTTCCGGGATTCTTTTGGTGATGTTTCCTTTTATGTGTTTGTTTAATTAATTCTGGGTGCTTCTTTCCTTGTATATATATATATATATACGTTTGTTTGGAAGAAGCTGGACTGGAAGCCATGTCCGGCGGTGATGACAGACCTGGGAAGGGACCGGCGGAGGAGCCGGAGGAGAACAAGTTCCCGGCGGGGCTACGCGTGCTCGCCGTGGACGACGATCCCGTCTTCCTCAGGGTCCTCCATGGCCTTCTGCGCGTTTGCAAGTACAAACGTCAGCACTCTTGATCTCCCCCCTCCTCTCCTTTCGCCGTAACCCATTACAACATGTTGAAGCTGGGAGTAATCTTTGCCTTGGATTTGATGCAGCGACGTCGGTGACCGACGCCAGGACGGCGCTGCAGATGCTCAGAGAAGGGGGCGAGGAGCAGTTCGACCTGGTCATCACCGACCTACACATGCCGGACATGGATGGCTTCCAGCTCCTCGAGCTCATCGGCCTCGAGATGGATCTCCCAGTCATCAGTATAATTATTAATCTCCCTTGCTCATTTTACACCCAGCTTTGCCAGCTCGTGCTTCACTATTTGTTTGTTGTCATCTGAATTCATGGTTATTAATTAAGAACGTTTATTAGTCCTCGGTCCTGGGGTTTGCAATGTTTCTATATATATACAGGGATTCCAAGTAGCTGATGCATTGGGTGGATGATTCTCTTTCTTTAGCTAGCACGCATGCTATGAGTTATAAATTTACAAGGATCATAGGAATCATGTACCTACACAAGTATGTTGTTGCACGTATGACCTATTTTTGGTAGCGAGGATCTAACGAAGCGGACCCGTTTCGATCCAGACCACTGGGATCCCATGTAACCGTTCATCTATTAGATCGGATGCCTAGTGGGGGGAGAAGGGCGGATCTGGAGTGACACGTGGGTTAGCTGGGAGGGTGGGACCGGCTGTTGTGGTGGTTCAATGAAATTAAGCTAAGAGACTCAGGTTACCTCAAAAAAAAGCTAAGAGACTCAGCACGAGGACATAGTGGTGATGCTTGTGGTTCGGAGGAATGGGAGGTGGTGCTGATATGGCAATATGTTTGTAGTACCCTCCCGGACAAGATTTAGATCTGGTCTCTAATTTTTGGTCGAATCTCAGATTAAACGTGCACAAATGTACACGCATGACCTATTTTTGGTAGAGATGATCTAACGAACTGGATCCCATTTTGACCCGGACCACTGGAATCCCATGTAACAGTTCATCTATTAGATCGGATGGTAGTGAGGAAGTGGGCGGATCTAGAACGACACATGGGTTAGGTGGGAGGGTGGGACCGTCTGTAGTGGTGGTAGAAGATATGGGTGAAAATAAGCTAAGTGACGGGAAGCAAGGAGATGGTGGTGATGCTTGTGGTTAGGAGGCATGGGAGGTGGTGACCAATATGTAGTAGTACCCTCCCGGACAAAATTTAGATGTGGTCTTTTGGAGAGAATCTAAAGAATCAGGTCCAATTTTGGGTCAAACCAACATGGTTTTATCTAACTGTTCACCGGTCAGATCAGATGGACAGTGGAGTGGAGGTGGAGCGACACATGATTTAGGTGGTGGTGCGGGGGTGGCGGGGGTTTCATGAGGGTTGGTGGTCAAAGATATTAGGTTCTATATAATTTAATTTTTTGTAATTTTATACCTAATGCATGAAGTCTAGGTTATATACCATTCATATGAAAATTAAAATAAACTAATACGCATTTAGACTCATGATGGGTCTTCCAGCGATTCATTATTGGACTTCGCTTCAACCAACTTTCCATCTATGTTAAAAAGACCCTTTTTTATACCTTGTAAATCCAATTGACCGCTCTTTAAATCTATTTAATCTGGAGAATAGAATATGCATTGAGTGGATCTACCATGCATGGGTAGCATATAAATCTTTGGTTCAATCAATTTTACACTACACATGTTTATTTATTGTAATAATAAACTGTTTGACATGCCATTTATATATAAATACTGCAATGTCAGATGACGACTTAATGTGATTTATAAAATTGCTTGGGTTGATATGTTACCATATAGGCTAGGGAAAATTGGTGAAATGTCAACAGCGATACTTTACCATGCGGTTCATCAACAACTAGAAGTTGTGAACATGTCGTGATGGTTTTTATGCATTGTGTTACAGTTAGTTGTATAACCATTATTTCTATTTAGTTCTACCGACTGTAAATTTTATCCCCCTTTTTTTTTGCTTTGAAGCATCTAATTGATTGTTGCCGTAATGCATTTTTTGTTCATCATTCATGTGTAATACATTTGCTACCCCAATTGTGTGTCTCGTTTGAAAAATGATGTACACTTTTTTTTCTGATATGGAACCTCTGATACAAAACATGTCCAGTTTCTAAATTCCACATTCAACAGCTAATTCTCTTGACTATATGTCATGCAGTGCTATCTGTGAATGGAGAAAAGGAGACCGTGTATGAGGGGATAGTTCATGGGGCGTGCGACTATTTGGTGAAACCCGTGAATATGAAGGATCTCAAGAACATATGGCAGCATGTCGTACGGAAAAACCATGTCGCTATGAACCACAACAACAGTGATAGTGATGATGCCGATCAGAGGATGGTGCAACGTGTAACTGCTAGGAAGGGTGGTGCAAAGAATAGTAAAAAGCGCTCAAAGAAGAATAAAAATGGTGGACACTCTCGTGAGAACAGGGGGAGCACGAGGGTACCAACCACTGAGAAGAAGCCAAGGGTGTCATGGACCGGGGAGCTGCACAACAGGTTCCTTGAAGCCATCAATCGACTCGGTGTCGATAGTAAGCTTTTATGATTCTTTCGCTGCTTATTCACGAAGACAAAGTTTCTGGTTCTTGGAATATTTGTTTTAAGTAACAAAATGTTTGGATTATGTAAATGCAGAGGCGGTTCCAAATGCAATATTGCGAATGATGAATGTCAAAAATCTTAGTAGGGAGTGTGTTGCGAGCCACCTTCAGGTTTAATTTCTAGCCTTATGTTTTACTTCTGTGCTTTTGTTCATATTCTTTCAGAGCTAACAATTTTTTGGTACATAAGTCCAAGTTTTAGTAATGCATCTTTCATGTAGACATGTGTATGAAACATTTTAGTTGATTTTCCTATGTGAAAATGCAAGACACATGGCCGATACAATGCATTCCCCACATTTTCTAGCGTTTTTCAAACAATGCAATGCCTTCACATCTTTCTGTTTCCCACATGTCTTCCATTTGTTTCCCTAAGAGCATGAAACTCATATAGTATATTATTGCCCATCTTGTCATTTCAGAAGTACAGGCTCGCTCTTAAAAGGGTCGCCGGAGAACCAGAGAAGTATAATCCTGTGGTTGATCCGACCGATAAAATGGACATGGATCAGCCAGTACAGCCATCGTCAGCCGTTTGTTGTTGTCACTCAAACAAGCCTTGCTCAGCTCCATCGATGTCCATCCAGCCCAGGAAGAGGGCCATGGGCAATGGTGGGAGCATGGCGAGGAACGCCGCGGCGCGTGGCAGCCCGACGCAAGCCGGCGCCGCACCTCGGCACCTCTCGTCGTCGGATCATCCGAAGATCGCCCAATGCTGGATGCATTTCATCCTAACCGTTCTGCCAAAGCCTACGTGGGCGTCCTGCGTGAGAAGCTGCTGGAGGCGAGCACTACGTTGCCTTCCTCCCATCCTCGCAACTCCTCCGTCGAAGAAATGCCGGATGGTGAGCATGTAAACCAGGTCCCGGCCGAGCAGCCACTAGGACTGATCAGCCAGGTCTCTTCCTGGCAGAATGCGGGGCCATCGAGCATTCCTGGCCCTACGGATGACAGCATGCTCCAGATCAGCCAGCTGCCGAGCTTTGGAGCCTCACCTAGCCAGATGGCCGTGTTTACGAATGAGCAGCAGAATCAGATGGCAGGAATCTTCAGCAGCAACAACAACACACCAGTGGCGGGCTTCAGTCAGCAGATGACACCATTGTTCAGCATATCAAGCAACATAGGTCCAGTAGACATGACCCAGACGATGATCAATGGTGGAAGCTCTCCATTTCCTAGCCTTGGGACGGGCAGCTCTGTCGGGCCGCCGACTCAGATGGCCCAGGACGATTCTGTCGCGTCGGCAGCGCAGGTGCCCAATGGAGGGGATGCATCTGGTATTCTCCCTCTGCAAGATGACCCAGCTGATCAGCAAGCTCCCAATGATCAGCCAACCGACAGCAGTAACTTGTTCCTGCAGCAGATTTTTGCCAGCATGGCTAATCACGTAAGGAAAAATTTCTCGATCTTCCACTCTGACTACTTTATGGTCAGGTGTATCTGAATCTAAACTTCTTTTCTCACTACAGGATTTCAATCCCGACGATGCTTTCTTTGCTGAAGAATATTAATTACAGTTTGTTCTCCCCGGCCTGCGCGAGACATGTTTCCAAATTGTGTGCAGGCCAGATGCTGGTCATCGGTCAATGGTGTTTGCACATTGTACGTGTGGAACCATGTGAACATTGCAGTAGGCTAGTTAGAAGTAGGGTGTGGGCATCTATTTTACATCAGCTTCACTTTCAAGTTTGGTGCTTGTTAATGGGCACCACCAATAATAACTTTATGTTACCCGGCGTCAAAGAGGACGATACGTGTGTAATAATTTAGGCTGATTCAGTGGTTAGTGGGAACTCATATCATTCATCTTTAATATTTATGAAAAAAATGAAAATAGATGTGAAACTCTAAAAGTTATAACTAGACTCATCTCTATGGTTGATGAACAAATTATCCAATTACTGATATGGTTGTGAGCGTCACATCGATAGATTTTATATTGCTAGGTAGTTTGCTTGTTGACACGATGGACCCACTATCCAAGTCCTGGTGATACGTGGAAAATATCGAACGGGCCACTCAAGTGAGTTCCAAACAACGCACAAAATATGCTCAAACTTCATTAAGTTGTACATGCATTTTGGAAAGCACGTCGACAAAGTTGTACACGTATTTTAGGAAGCACATCGGTGCGCACAGAATATGCTCGTACCCTTAAGTTGTATGCATTTCGGGAAGCATGTGGTTGCAGTGCGAGTCGAGGCAGATCGTTAATCATCGAAGTCACATGGCCGAAAAAGATCCATCGATTGCCCATCTAGCAAAAACTGAAATCTAAAAAATCATAAGGACTGCAATTCTGAATATGCCGACACGAAGTTAAAAATAAGAAGAACATGTCAACTCTTATCATTTCACACATTTCAAAATAGAAAAGTATACAATATAAGTTACATAAAAGGCCAGGGAAAGAAGCGAAGCACGTGATCGCGAAATAAGCAGAGATATAGAGCGACGAAGAAGTATGACACAAAATGCACAGCCATAATAAGAATAAGGAAGACACGGAGACACATAAAAACACAAATGCATGTAACAGGAATAAGGAAGACATGTAGGAAAATGCGCAGACACAAACATAAAGAAAAGCAGACATGCTTCAGTCGAAAATAGCACGACCAATGACATTACTTAATAGGTTCCACGGCAGAAAACAAAAAATTCCTACGAGACACCTAGCCAAGATCTATCTATGCAGATGTAAAGTAACGAGCGGGGATTTGGTGTTTATACCTTTGCAGACCGAGAGTGATTAACGTTCCGAGAGGAATGTGGATGACGTAGTCGAACTCGGACGACCTCAAAATCACAAAGCTGCTCGCAAATCTCCCTTTGCTCCTTGTACGACGTAGCTGACCTCATGGTCATGTCGACATCCAAACTCCAAGCAAAGCATCACAAGTGGTGGAGCCTCGTGGCCTTACACATATACGGTGTAGAGACATCTCCCGGGTTTTGATCCAGCAAATCAGCGGAAGAAGATTGATCTAGACCGAATCCAGCAGCACGAGGACATGTGTATGGTGGAGAAACCCCAATCCGCGTATGCAGTTCGAAACTTGGGAACCACATGTGAGGGAGAGAGAGAGAGAAAGAGAAAAGGAAAAGCCAATTGAAGGGGTGGATTTGGGGAGAGGGGTGACCCTCTTTATATAGGTGGAAGGGTGGTACTACCTCCCTCAAAGTCCTGGGGAGGAACTAAACATGAGGGAAGAGGTGGATGGAGCAGTCGGCCAGCCTCCCCTCATGGGCCCCATGTGGTGGGAGGGCCAGCGGCCTCCCGTGGCCTTTCCTAGGGCGGTGACCCCCTCTTGGGCCTCCTCCGGTGAGGCCCAATTAGGTGGGTTGCCCCCAAAATGTAATTTAAATAATATTTTTAATACTGATTCATTTAATTAATTAAATACAAATTATTTAATACCTATCACTCTGAAACAACTTTCGGAGGATATCTCCGAAACACATTCAGTATGACCCCAGAATCAATCTCTAAGCATCTCTACCCTTAAGTGTAACACCCTACGACTCTGGAATACACAAACATGATTGACAGACTTTCCGATATGACCAATAGAGGTATCTGGAAACACATAATGGCAACCATGCATTCCACGATTAACTTGATCGCTTGAACCTTAAACGTGGAGTCTCATTCCTTTTGCTCTATGATACCTAGTTTTTCCAAGATCTAATCTTTGGTATCTATATACCTAGTTCGACAAACACATTTACTCATTCCCGTGATATTACATCCCCGTGACCTAGTCACATGTTTGTAGACTTGTAAATGTAATCTCACCGAGTAGGCCCAGGGTATCTATCCGTCACTTGGATGGGAAAATCCCGGTCTTGATACATAGGCCTCAAAACTTCCTCTAGAATACCTGACGCACACATTTATGGTATCCCAGTTACGGATATGACAGTTGACGTGATCAAAGCAGCCTCATGAGACAGTGATTAATATGATCTCACGATCGAAGGACTGAATCATTACGCTTGCTATATATTGCAATGTTGGACTTTATGTCTGGATCACATTGCAATAGTAGGGGTTGGGTGTTGTCCATCACTTCATAAGTGACCTCGTTGTTAGTTGGCGTGGTAAAGTCCAGGATCGGGATCTTCCATCATCATCTGCCCAACGAACTAGTCTTGAGGATACTAGGAACATGTTTGTTTATATACCACACATGTATTTATGTTTCCACTTAATAAAATTCTAGCATGATACAAAACTATTACGAACTAATGAGATATGTCAATAAAAACATCTTTATTATTGGTCTCTAGGGCATACCTCCATCAATTCATCTTTTTTCTTGGCCTAAAACAACTAGGTTGTTGTAAGAAGACATGTTTCAGCCGAAAACAACTCGGCCAATCACATCATTGTTTCTTTGCCGAAAACAGTTGGAATGTTGTATGTGAACATTACAAAATATGAGGAAAAATAAACATATGTACAGAGCCTCAAACTGTATGATAAATCTTGCCTCACTGCGCTAAATCTATTTCTAAGTGGACTATACTCACGGTCTATGCCTACCGCTATCGCATACACATCCCAGCGTATCGAGCCAGAGAACCTCGTTACCAAAAGAAGGCAAGCTATTACTCAACCTTGGGGGAGATTAAAGAAACTCCTTCATAAGAATCCTTCTCATGGTTTATCTAAAACTATTATATTTATCAATTTTTATGTGAGACTCCCTCATCATCAAAAGGACTTTATGGATAATTATTCTGGAGAATGTTTTACTCATAAGAGTGATGATGAAGCATGAAACCTATTAAATACAATATCTGAGAATACTTATAATTGGGATCTTGACAAAGGTAATAAACCACGTTTACAATATGAATATTCATGTGTAGAGAATTTATCTAATTCTATTTTGTTTGAGGAATTGTGTAATAGGTTTGGTCTTGATCCATATGTTTTAGTATAAGTTGTGAAATCATGTGCTAATCATATTGTTGTCCCTAAACAAGGATTCGATGTATATGTTTAACCCATTAAGAATTCTATTATTGTGCCTAAAATCATTAAGTAGGTCAGCCAAGTTGCATCTATTAAAATTAAAGAATTGTTGAAACTCCTTCATATCCAAGTAAAGCACAGGATAATTTACTCACTGCTATTACGAACAAGAGTTCTAGAAGAAGTTGTATTCCATATGAACAAATTGGAGTTCAACATCAAGTTTCTGTCATATAAGCCTGTATCAGAGCCTGTCTTCTCTCTTTGTTCTACCCAACCCACCTCACCGCCGATGAGTGATGTTACCATGGACAGATCTTCTAAACCTTCCTCTCTTGCACTCCTAGCTCCTCCTCCCTCCATCCATAGATTTAATCTCATCCACTACATCTCTTTCCAGCTTGATATATCGGGCGACAAAATCGTCAAGTGATAGAACAACATCATCCTCACCCTCCTTACTCGCTACCATGTTGTCATCGTGTGAAGGAGGAGACGGACTCCCACCTCACCGATGACAACTGGCACGAGGTCAATGCCACGATATCCGTATGGTTTGTTGCCACCATCACCGATGATCTGCAGGAGATTATCATGAAGATGGATGGCATCCTGAACGAGATGTGGAAGATGGTGCTTCACTTCTTAACCACCCACAAGGTTGTGCGCATCGGGCATCTGTGCTGCGAGTTCCATGATCTCTGTCAACACGACATGAATGTGGCGGTATACTCCAGCAAGCTGAAGGCAATTGTATATGGCCTCGCCAATGTCGATGATATGATCAAGGGCTGCCAGCTCATCCTCCAGCTACTCGAAGGCTTTAATAGAAAGTTTGAGGCCCAAGTTGACATCCTTCGGGGCATGATGCCATTGCGGTCCTTCTCCGATGTCCAATCTCGTCTCCTCCTTCACAAGATTTCTGTAAATGAAAAGTCCATGAACACCGTCACTCGAGCCATGGTTTCCAACAACAACTCCTGATCTGGATCATCCACGAACAGCGGCAAACACGTTGACCGCGACGGCTAGTACAATGGCAATCATGGTGGTGGCTCCAACCACGAGAATGACGGTGGACATCATGGTGGACACAATGGTGACTAACGTCGTAGTCACTACGATGGACACTAAAGTGGTTCCGGAGCAGAATAAAAAAAACCTAACAGCGAGAACACCATAGCCAAGATCTACTCTATGCAGATGTAAGGTAACAGAGGGATTCTCTATTCATACCTTTTAAGACCTAAAGAGGGATTACATGCACGTTCAAACGTTGCCGTTGTAGTTGTACGGCATAGCCGACCTCAACGTCGGAATCCAAGCATCTAATGCCACAAATGGAGGGACCTCTGAAGTTCTACACGCATGCGGTGTAGAGACGTCTCCCGGGCTCTGGTCCAACGAAGCAGTGTAATAAGATTGATCCGGACCAAATATCTAGCAGCACGACAATGTGCGTACGGTGGAGAAACCCGTATGCATGTTCCTACTTGGGAACCACACGTGAGGGAGAGATAGAGGGAGAGAGAAAGGTAAAAGCCAATTGATAGGATGTATTTGAGGGGAGGGGTTTTCCTCTTTATATAGGAGGAGATGAAGCACCACAAGGAGGAAGGGGCGGGGTGGGACAATTCACACCGCCAGCCCCATGTTGGCCACACGCGGGGTGCCCCCTTGGCCACTGGCCCCTTGGACCTCCTTTGGGTGGCGCCCCACCACATGGGCCTCCCCTCTAGGTGAGGCCCATTTAGGTGGGTTGCCCCTAAAATCCAATTTAAAAATATAGTTTAATATTAATTCATATAATCAAGATTAAATACATATTATTTAATTCCTTTCACTCCGAAACACCTTTTGGATGTTGGAAATATGCCCTAGAGACAAATAGTAGTAAGGACTATTATCATATTTCATATAGTTTATGATTAAGTTTTATATCATGCTATAACTATATTGAGTGGAAACATCAATACACGTGTGATATACAAACAACCAGGGGTTCCCAGTGAAACTTTAGTCACTAGTTCATTGGTCAACAGATGATCATGTTTCCTGATCATGTGGCATTTATGCCAGTTGGAAATGTGGTCATCTCATTTGGAGAATGAGATGATGAACCAATACCCAACCTAAACATCGTGACCCGATCATGTCACGAAGTTCAAGTTACGAGATTAGAAATGGATCCTTGTAGACTATTCCTTAGACGGTGAGG